>JAGDQO010001445.1:0-614971 GCA_018342035.1 Solanum appendiculatum
AAGTTTCCAATCCCAAGTGAACCCATTCTTGAGTGGAAAGCCAAAATGTATGGGTATTCAAGGGTATTAGATTCACTCTTGCCATATTAAAGGCCCGTAAGTTGATCTCTAAGGGGTGTCTCTATCACCTTATGAGGGTTAGGGATGTGGAGTCCAAAACCCTTCTTATAGAGTCGGTTCCGGTCGTAAATGAATTCCTTGATGTCTTTCCTAATGACCTTCCCGGTGTTCCTCCCGAAAGGGAGATAGATTTTGGCATAGACCTCCTCCCCGATACTCAACCCATTTCTATTCCCCCTTACCGTATGGCCCCGGCGGAGTTAAAGGAGTTGAAAGAACAATTGAGAGACTTGTTGGAGAAGGGTTTTATTGTGCCTAGCCAATCACCATGGGGTGCACCGGTGTTGTTTGTGAAGAAGAAAGATGGGTCCCTTAGGATGTGTATCGATTACCGGCAACTCAATAGGGTCACCGTCAAGAATAAATATCCTCTTCCTAGGATTGATTGACTTTGTTCGACCAATTGCAAGCGGGCTAGCCACTTCTCTAAGATTCATCTTCGGTCCGGTATCATCAAGTGAAGTGAGGGAGGGTGACATTCCCAAGACAGCTTCCGGACTTAGTATGGACATTATGATTTGTGGTCGATGTCCTTTGGGTTGACCAATGCACCGGCATACCTTCATGGACCTAATGAATAGGGTCTTTAACCCTACTTGATTCCTTTTGTTGTGGTCATTCATTTGAGAAATTATTAATCTATTCGCATAGGAGGAAGAACATATGGTCACTGAGGGTTGTGTTTGCCAAAGCATTAAGAAGAGGAGAAGTTGTATGCAAGTATGAAAAGTGTGAATTTTGGTTGAGGGAGGTTGCCTTCCTAGGGGTCATGTGCTGATGTCGGGGCATGGTATATTAAGCAGTAGACCCTAAGAAGACCGATGTTTGATTAGAAAATTGGCTAGGGCCATGTTGAGAACCCCGTCGGATATTAGGAGCTTCGTGGGCTTTGGCTTCTCCCATGCTAAGTTGACACAAAAGAAAGGCTTAAGTTTGAGTGGACCGACGAGTGGAAAGGAAGTTTTCAAACCTTGAAAGATAAACTTGCGTCACGCTCCTATATTGTCACTACCAGGATGGGCTTGAGGGATTTGTTGTGTAATTGTGGATGCTTCTAAGAGTTTGGCTTTGGGTTGTGTCCTAATGCAAATGGTAAAGGTGATAGCCTATGCTTCTAGACAACTCTTAAGTGTATGAAAAGAACTATCCTACGGCATGACACTTTCGCCACTTCAGCCGCGGTGGTGTTTGGGCTTTAAGATTTGGCGTCTATTATTTGTATGGGGTACATGTCGATGTGTTCACGCGATCATAAAGAGCTCCAATATGTCTCACAACCCAAAAGAATCTCACTTGAGAACAAAGAAGGTGGCTAGAATTTCTTAAAGATTATGATATGAGTGTGCATTATCATCCGGTAAAGCTAATGTGGTGGCGGATGCTTTGAGTAGGGTGTCTATGGGTAGCCTAGCTCATGTTGATATTGGTGATAGGGAAATGGCTAGGGAGGTACATCGGTTGGCTAGGTTGGGGTTAGGTTGGAAGAGGTTGGTAATGGTGGTGTGGTCGTTGTTGATGGTGCTAGGTCTTCCTTGGTTGATGAGGTGATAGCAAAACAAGATCTTGATTCTTCCTTGTTTGAATTGAAGGCCTTGGTGAAAGAGAGCAAGGGTGGGAAGTTTTTCTCCCAGGGGGAGATGGTGCCCTTAGGTACCCAAGGTAGGTTGTGTGTGCCTTGTGTTGATGGTTTGAGGGAGAAAAATCTTGAAGGAGGCCTCATAATTCTCCACTCCATCCACCCCGGTTCCACCAAAATGTATAGAGGATTTGAAGGGATGTGTATTGGTGGGGAAGGCATGAAGAAGGACATTGCCAAATTCGTCTCCGGTTGTCATAGTTGTCAACAAGTCAAGGCCGAACATCAAAGGCCGGGTGGTCTAACCCAAGACATAGAGATTCCTACTTGGAAGTGGGAAGAAATTAATATGGATTTTGTAGTTGGTTTACCCAAGACTAGAAAAGGTTTTGATTCTATTTGGGTGGTGGTTGATAGGATGACAAAATCGGCTCATTTTCTACCGGTAAAGACAACATATGGGGCGGAAGATTATGCAAGGTTATATATTCATGACTTGGTAAGGTTGCATGGGATTCCTCTATCCATCATATCGGACCGTGGTACTCAATTTACTTCACACTTTTGGAAGTCTTTTCAAAGGGGTCTAGGTACGAGAGTTAAGCTTACTAACGGCCTTTTCACCCGCAAACGGATGGACAAGCCGAAAGGACTATCCAAACACTTGAGGATATGCTTAGGCGCTTGTGTATTGGAGGCTTAAGGGTAGTTGGGATGATCATCTTCCATGATTGAGTTTGCCTATAACAATAGCTATCATTCTAGCATCGGTATGGCTTCCTTTTGAGGCTCTCTATGGGAGGCGTTGTAGATCACCGGTTGGGTGGTTTGAGGTTGGTGAGGTGGCCTTGTTAGGACCAGACCTAGTTATGGAGGCTCTTGAGAGGTTAGGATGATTAGAGAAAGGTTGAAGATGGCCCAAAGTCGCCAAAAGTCCTATGCCGATGCGAGGAGAAGGGCTCTTGAATTCCGAGTTGGTGATTGGGTTTATTTGAAGGTGACACCCATGAAGGGTGTGGTTCGTTTTTGGTAAGAAGGGCAAGTTGAGCCCAAGATACGTGGGTCCTTATAAGGTGATGAGGAGAATTGGCAAGGTAGCTTATGAGTTGGAATTGCCTAGCGAGATGGATTTGGTTCATCCGGTATTTCATGTGTCTATGTTGAGGAAGTGTGTGGGTGATCCGAATGCCATTGTGTCTCTTGATGTTGTGGGTGTTGTTGAAGATAATTTGACCTATGAAGAGGTTCCGGTCCAGATTTTAGATAGACAAGTGAAGAGGTTGAGAAACAAAGATGTGGCTTCCATTAAAGTCCTTTGGAGAAATCAACAAGTTGAAAGTGCTACTTGGGAGGCCGAAGCGGACATGCAAAGGCGATATCCTTATCTTTTCCACTCCACTCGAGCCTAAGGTATTGATCTAAGCCCTTTATAAAATCTCAGGTCTTAAGTTCAGCCCCCATGTCATTGCATACATTCATGTTTAAGTTGACAAGTTCATTGTGGTTTTACAACTATGTTGAGGTTTTGAAATAAGGTGTAAGTGCATTGTTGCATCCTTATGTGGGCTGAAATTGCCATGTTTGTGTCTCTCATGTACGTTTCTTTAACATTCGGGGACGAATGTTCCCAAGGGGGAGATATTGAAACGACCCCAAAAATGCCCGAAAATGTGCTTCGGAAACACCTATAATTGTAATTTCCATATATCTCAAAATCCGTGCATGATTTCGGAAATTCGACTTCATATTCTTATTTGTGGGGTCAAATTGAGTGGGAAATGGGTCTAACCCGAATTTTAGAGCAACCGTATCAAAATTCGAAAATCGCAAAAATTGCGATTTGGAGGGTCAACTTTAAAGGGGCATATCTCTTAGCACATAAGGAAATGGAAGGGCTGCAACCTATTAAATTAAAGCTCTTTGAGTTAGCTTTCCAACGCACTTGGTTTCACCTCATTCCGAGTTAGGATGAGGGAGTTATGACCATTTTCGTAAAACCTGTCTGTGCAGATTTGCAATTTCCAGTGAGCTGTTTTTTTTAGGCGGGTTGGAGACGTTTTTTTTATAAAAAGGGGATATGTCCCATACTTAGTCATTTTTCTTAACTCCAAAAACACTCTCTAAGCCCTCTCCAAAAATTCCACCAAGATCTTCAACCAAATTCAAACATCTCAAGCTCTAATTCCGGATTCAAGACTCAATCTCAAGCTTCGATTCTCCATTCCAATCTTCATCAAGGATTCTCCAAAGTTGAGGTATGTGGGTTTGATTGTGGAAACCTTCCTTTCCACAAGTCCAACCATTTATCCTCTATTTCTACTTCAAGTTTATGGGTCCTTATGATTATTTATGAACTCTTGAATTATGGAATTACTACTACACACCCTATTATGGTCCATTTTGCATATTATCATGAAATGGAATTATTATGTGATGTTTATGGTTTACATGCTTCCATGATCAAATTATGAAGGTTGATATATATATGTATGTTGTTGGTGGGCTGATTTATATGGATTTTGGAATTGGTTGGACTTAGTATTCTTGAAATACATGATTTCATTTACATGAACAATTGCCCACCTTGTGTTTGATAAAATGCCCATTTATAGAATTCTTAGGAAAGGGAAGGTCCAAGGTACGTCCTATGAGTCGGATGGTTATGTAATTACTGAAATGATGATGAAATGGACACATGTATATGATTTTCTCTATATAAGTGTTGTGAGTCGACCAAGCCTAGTACGGGGGGTAGTAGGCCCGTATAACCGTATCGAGGGGTTGGTACCTTGGTTGCCTAGTACGGGGGGTAGTAGGCCCGTATAACCGTATCGAGGGGTTGGTACCTTGGTTGCCTAGTACGGGGGGTAGTAGGCCCGTATAACCGTATCGAGGGGTTTGTACCTTGGTCCCTAGCTCGGGGGGTGGTAGGCCCGTGTAACCATATTGAGGGGTTTGTACCTCTTTCGCCTCTCCAAGGGGGTGGTAGGCCTTGGAAATACTATATTGATGGTCACTCGCCACACATGTACTACGTCCCACTAAATATGATTTTTATGTAAGCATCATTATACATATCATTTCATTAATATGCTATCTATTGGGTATGATTGCGCATTTTTCCTAGTATGTCCATCTAATGTAGCATTGCATTGCATCCCATATACTTAGTACATTCAAATGTACTAACGCATACTCTATGCCTACATGATGTCACCATGTAGGGACCGGAGCACCGCTTGACCATCCTCCTCCGAGTGGCTAGTACGATTTTCTATAGTGGTTATTGGTGAGTCCTCCATTTCGGGGACGTTGCTCATGATCTTTTGCTATGTATAAAACTTTTCCTTTCTAGTTATGTTTTGACTATGAGGGTGAGCCCGGTAGTTTGTCTTTGCCCCCGCTAAGTACTCATGTTTAGAGGTGGTGTTGAACAAGTTGTGTATTATGCTTGAGCTTGACTCATCTATGGTATTTATGTATCATTTCTTTTTTTTGCTCCCTTAGTCCCGATTTCCCCCTTGATTATGCTTATCGTTTATGGTCATTTAATTGCTTCCGCGACCAAGGATGTGTAATGATACACTATGAGGCTTGTTTGGGGTTCCTTCGGGTTCCCCATTCGCCGGTCACATCTAGGCCCTAGGCTTGGGTCGTGACACCATCCTCCTCCGCGTGGCTAGTACGATTTTCTATAGTGGTTATTGGTGAGTCCTCCATTTCGGGGACGTTGCTCATGATCTTTTGCTATGTATAAAACTTTTTCTTTCTAGTTATGTTTTGACTATGAGGGTGAGCCCGGTAGTTTGTCTTGGCCCCCGCTAGGTACTCATGTTTAGAGGTGGTGTTGGACAAGTTGTGTATTATGCTGGAGCTTGACTCATCTATGGTATTTATGTATCATTTCTTTTTTTTTCTTGCTCCCTTAGTCCCGATTTCCCCCTTGATACAGCTTATCGCTTATGGTCATTTAATTGCTTCCGCGACCAAGGATGTGTAATGATACGCTATGAGGCTTGTTTGGGGTTCCTTCGGGTTTTCCATTCGCCGGTCACATCTAGGCCCTAGGCTTGGGTCGTGACAGTCATGAACACAATTCTGATATTAAAGATATTAATAGGATATTTTAACGGCTGAACTTTGAGGAATATACTAGAATATGAATGGATTGATATAACACCATAACTCTATTTGAACACATCATTATATGATTCTCCACATTTGACTTGGTTTCTCATCTTATCATCTCTCCCTTAGGTTATAAGCTGACACTTTAAAGCTATGGATCTATTTCATCATCTCTAAACTATTCTATATTCAATTTACTCTAATACTTGGGAAAGACTAATCTCATGGCAACCAAACTCTCCAGGTAGCAAGATTCCTTCTAAGACCTCTTTCTCAGATGCTTCTCTTAGCCTCTTCTCGATGGTGTATAAACCTGCTTAGTCTAACTCTTAATAGTCTGATATCTCCTTCTTAGTCTGTTAGTACCGCCTTTCTAAGTCCATATCTACCAAACTAGAGGAAACTTGAACTCTATTTTAGAGGCTCATCATTGGCTATATATGATCCCTTCGACAAACTTCTAAAGGGAAAATAAATAATGCTTACATCAGCCTACTCCATATTGACCACTTGAAAATACTATCTAGGCCCTTATGAAATAACAAATCATAAACTTAATTGGAACCTCGTCTGACTGCATAAGATTTTGGGTACACCTCTTAATGCTCTTGTTAATCTAATAACTTAGCCACACTTCATTACTCTCATCTAAGGGTCAAAATCCCACACTTGTACCACTCTCATTCATTGCAAATTAACACCTCAATTCCTCACCTACACTATATCACATCTATCCGATCAAATCCCAAAACTAACACCGTCACATTCATATTGCCATCCCTTTTTTATCACGATAATCATCTCAAATTAAAGCTTAGTGTGTAGTACTAAACATGAATTTCAATATAATTTCTCCCATACTATACTAACTTATAACTACTAGATAAAATGAGAAACACTTGCCATTAAGACCTCATGAGAAGTAGTAAATCTTTATCTTCTGGTCTGCCTATTTACAGATTACCGTCACATTCCTTTTCACAACTTAAGTATTATTTACTCTTTCACTATACATCATTGCCTAATTAGTTCTATAACCCTCTGAATATCATGGGCTTCTCCCTTCAAAATCATAAGCCTATCTTAGATCTATCACCTCATGAATACTCAACTTTTTTACTCAACACTTATACTTAGCCTTCACTAACACAATGTTACATTGACATAAACTCCCTTTTGGTTAAAGTATACTCTAACTCATCCATACTAGTAACTCTTATTCTACCTTGTATCATGAAATCTACATAAACTCATCACTTCTTAGTTTATTCATAAGGGAAAAATCCTCATTAATAACCTATTGGGTGCATTACTGCAACAACATAATTTGTCTCATCACTATCTCCCTTTCTTAGATTATTATACCTCTGCATGTAGGTTTCTAAGTTTGGACACTTTTACTACTACTGCATATAACATCATAATTCATACTATCTTTTCAGGTGAAAATATTATCCAACCTCTAAAACATACTCCCGTCTTAAAGGGTATCACCTGAAACAAGACTTAGAAAAGAGAGTCTGAGAGTACATCTCACTTTTAGCTTGAACGCACGATTCATATGAATAAGAGTGCATTCTTTCAAATTCAAACACTTAAGCTCACTCACGGGCTTCTCTCAAGCCCCTCTATAGTCTCATGACTTTCTAAAAAAATTTGCTGAGAGTAACTCATTGGTAATGATATAGGCTTTGGTTTTCAACCACCTTGAGTATGGGGGGTTAGTCTAATGGATTTTAGAAATGCACGAGTTTGAATAAATTCCTTATGACACAATTTTATTGCATGATTTAGACTATGAAAGAAGGGAAACTTTTCATAAATTTCTATAATCTCTCATTTATAGATGTAGGGTCCTCACAACCATAAATAAGATCCTACCGACACGGATTCATAGACACCCTAGTAAACTTGAACTCTATGCTTTGATACCAAGTTTGTGACGCTCCGAGCCTACACCCTGGACGTGGCTAACACTCAAGAACCATTTATGATCCACAAGCAAACACTTGGCCTGGCGACTACTTAGCGAAAGACTCAATCAAGCAATAATAGGCTTAAAATAGAATTTGATTTCAAAATAAATCTCAACCCGAATGTTTGAAAGTAGTCATTGCAATAATTATAATAGTTTGCAAAACATCTTTAACAGAAAGAAAGTACTGAGAGACTCCTCGACTCTATCTCTCTATGAAGCCTCTAATATTAAAGAAGGATGTCGGGACCAGACCCATGACATCTCAAAACTACTAACTAAAAAGTAAATGTGAAGTCCTCTAGAATGTAAGAAGGCTCACCAAAAGCTAGCTGGAGTGTAGAGTAATCTCAACGAAGCGCCTATTGATGATATTGAACATATGTGTGCATCATAAAAATATGCAGGTGGAATGACATTAGTACATTGAATGTACGATTATGTAATATAGCCGATGTAAAATAACTGAATGAAAGGTCTGCAGTAGATAAACTATACTCAAGCTGGATGTAAAAAAATTAAGGATTTAAATCATTTAAAGCTTTAGAAAATACTTACTCATCTCTGAACTCAACATAATAAGTGATACACTAAAATACACTTTAACTCTATTGGGAGATTCTCTAACCGACAACCATCACTATGAGCTACGTGATGATAAAGTGTCTCGCCCACACTGCCAGAACTATCCTACGCCATGCCGGGGTATGAAACCTCTCAACTAAGCGGATCTACTAAGCAATAATGATTCATCTAAAAAGTATGATCATGTACCAGTGTTGGCAAGAGATGTTTTATAAGGATTTTGAGTTGTCTTAACTCTTCCCCATATCGGTGCTCAATACTACTCCAAATAATACATATACTCATGCTCAAATGTATAATACATACTCTTTAATTTGATACGTCATGCACTACCTAATTCGTTATATTCTAAGATATATGGTCGTTTGAAGTTGAACCAAGTAAAATCTTACATTGAAACTCAATTGATAAGAAATCTTTCAACTCAACTTTGTGCTAGGGGATTGTAGTGACCTTAATTCAATCCAAAATCATTTTCACACTAAAGAATTGACCTTAGCATCTAAAAATAATTAAGAATCAGTCGGTACGATCTTATATGAAATAAAGAATGGTTCGGGTCTTAACTTAGAAATTTTGTGGTGTTACATAAATCTATTTTCTTTCAATTAAAAATACTTATTTCTATCAATTGCTACCATTTAAGTGCTTATATATCTTTGATCTAGCTGGAGATGTTTATTGTACGTTATCTAATTGATTTATTTCTTCATTTTTCTGTTATAAGATTGTTAACTCTTTTTTACTATAATTGTGATAGTTATGAAAAAAGAGTATTAATATCTATTTTTTGTTGGATATTTAGTAAAGCATAAATGCATTGCACTGTGACTTTCTTGTATAATATAATTTTTTAAACAAAATTATGTGACAATGAATTTGGGATACACGTGCACGTGACCTGAGACTAGTTATTTTAAATTCACCATGCCAACTTTCAAAACAATTTTGATGAAAATTGCACTGCAATTAACCAATTACCATAAAATGAAACAGCTAGATGGAGCTATTGAGGGCAAGCTTTTGCTTTCTTAATTTGGTTTTTTCAACATACATTTGAGCAGAATTGGCAGATCATTACAACAACTGTCTCATGCATGAGAAAACAACAAAAACATACTAAAAAGGAATATGAAAACAATAACTAAGGAAATACAAGAGGGATGATAGAGGTGTTTGGTGGAGGAAACAATGTTGGCTCCTAGCATTCTAAGATCCATTGGCTCTAAATCTGATCGAAAAGGGAAGATTTCTCAAACTCTATGGCATTTCATCAGTTAAGCTCTTGTCCTATGACTTGTAGAAGATAACTCTATTGTCATCCTCCATCAAAGGAATGTCTGCATTATAAAACCCACGCAGGGTTACATATTTTGCCACCCCGACCCCCTTTATAGTTTCAATGTCTACTTCCTTATTGATGGGATGTATGTGTCCACTAATAGTCACTAAACCAAGTCCCTTAAACGAATAAAAGTGTGGAAAGTAAATAACTCAAAGTAAAACAGACACGAGAGTTTTACGTGGTAACCCTCTTGCTCAAGGGAGGAGAAAACCACGACCTGTCTCCCATGATTTCTAGTCAACTTAATTTCACTCAAAACACAGCAAGGACTTCAGATTACAAATCTCTAGTAATCTAGGAATAAAAGTTTTAATCCTTTCCCCCTTATTGTTGTAGCACCCCGTAACTTGGAGTTGGAGAAAATGTAGAAAACTGTTGCATCACTGATCTACGGAGGCCACCTATGGACCGTAGGTGGAATGAAAGGCCGTAGGTGGGAGCCGTCGTTGGCACTGTCAACTTTCAAAAATTCCATGTTTCTGAACATTGACCTACGGAGCAACAAGACGGGCCGTCGTTTAGTTGACGGGCCGTAGATGGGTCTCGTAGGTTCCCCTCCAGACTTAGTCAAATTTTCATTCCTAAGGCCTGACCTACGATGGCCATGTATGGACCGTAGGTCAAACGACAGGCCGTACATGGGTGTCGTCATTGGAAGGCCAAAGTTGAGAAATTTCTGAATCAAACAACGGAGGGACAGAATGGACCGTAGGTTGCTTCCGACAGTTTTAATGAAGGATATTTCAGACTTTTTCCTTCCCTTCTAATCCCAAAACCTGACCCATTTCCTCTTAGTTAAGGTTTATATCAGTGTTAAATCATATTAGAACACCTTTAACACTTAGAAATTTTGGAGAGAAGATTCAAGAGGAGAAAAGCTAGGGTTTTCAAGCGTTCATCCAAGTTCTTTAGTTTCGTCAAGATCTTTGATCTTCCAGGTATAGAAGGCTTTTAGTGTTGGGTTTGTTCGCCCTCACACCCTACATATGTCAGAATTTCTGTAAAAGAAATCTAGGGTTTTGTTCCTTGATTTTTAGCAAAGTTGAGATAGTTCATTGATTGTTATCTAATTCTATTCTTGAGTAATTGTATTCGTACTGTGGAATATTTTGTGGTATCGTTCATGTTCCTATTTCAGCATGAGCCCTATTCCATTGAGTTGATTCTAAGTTATTGATGAGAAGTCTTTTGAACTATATAACTATTTTAAATTGATTTCTTAAAGAAGAGTTTTTGAGAAGAGTTTAAAGAAGAAGTTTTGAGAAGAGCCTTGAGAAGAATTTGGGAAATAAGTATTTTCCCCAAGATAACATTATTTTTATGAAGAGAAACAATGATTTCTAAAGTAAGTTATTGAGTACTGAGATACTCCAGAAAACAGCTACCTCTTTAAGAGGATTAGTTTTAGCACTTACCTCAAACCTAGAAAAGATAATGTTTTAAACATTGAGACGAGCAAAGTAAAAAAAAAAGATTTTGGGAGTAGTATTGAGCACCGATATGGGGGAGAGTTCAAACAACTCACAACCTCCATAAACCATGTAGCCAACATGGGTAAATGATTCGTACTTTTTAGATGATTTCCTTACATATAGTACTTAGTGGATCCACTTAGTGAGTTTGAGAGTCCAATGCCTGGCAAGTATAGGACCGTTCTGGCAGCGTAGATGTTACGCTGTATCATCACATAGCTAATAGTGATGATTGTCAATTAGAGAAATTTCCCAGAGTAAAAATATACACTATTTTCATATTAGTTGAGAAGTTGAGTTTTTCAGAGATGAGTTAGCCTTGTGAAGTTTTAAATTGACTTTATTCATTTAATTCTTTACATTCAATTTTGAGCTCAAGGTAAAGTTAAAGTGTTTTTCTATATACTTATGAGTTTTATGAGAACAGAGTTGAGTAAGTGTATTTGTAAAGTTTTAATGGTTTCGTTCCTTATCGCTTTACATTCACTTGAGTTACTCATATCTTTATTGGTCTTCAGTGCCTTCATTTCAATTATTTATCTACTCAGCTATGTTACATAGTCGTACATTCCATGTACTGAAGTCATTAAAACTGCATCTTTGTGGATGAAGATACAGGTGTTTAGGATCATCAACAGGCGTTCGTTGAGGATCATTTGCACTTCCCAATTAGTAGTTTTAGTGAGCCTCCTAGCACTCCCGACATCCGTCTTAGTTATTTAGAGGTTTCATAGACAAGTCTAGAATTGATGGGTCTCACAGACTATGTCATACTTTCTTTACATTTGAGTTTTGACTAATGTTTCTAGTAAGTTTATTTAAGTATTTTCAGACAGTAATTGACTTTGCAAGTTGAGTTAAGATTTATGAGTTATCTATGACATGATAAGAGCCCTATATGTTCAAGTCAAGTCTTCCGCTAAGTAGTAAGCCAGACCAAGGGTTCGCTTGGGGATCAACAATGGTTCTCAAGTGCCGGGCACGTTCAGGGGGTAGGCTCGGGGCGTGAAAATTGTAGCAGCTCTACTACAAGCAAGAGCTAAACATAAGTCTATTGCACATTAAACCAACTAGCTCAAGGCGATCTAGATTCAAGAACCCAGCATTGCTAACTCTACCTAAACCTTGTTCTGTTCTAAGATAAAAACTGATCTACTTCCTTTAAAGATTAGGAATAGATCTTTCAAAATTAACCACTGAAATATAACCCTAGCAACAACTAAGAACAATGATAACTCAATCAGGTCCTCTGACTGTTCTTGAGCGATATTCCTTTTAGAGAGAAGTTTTTTTTTCTTGAAAAATCTGTGTCCAAAACCTTATTTGTGACAATGAAGAATGGACATATTATGAGATAGGCACAAACACACAAAGTAATCCTATTAGTTGAGGGTCTGTTGTCTTGTGGGAGACGCGCACCATTGGTTTTACAGAGTTGAAGTCTTTGGGATAGCTGTAGTGTTCGATGTACATACACTCTCTGTTTCATCTGAGATCAGGTCCAAAGTTTGTTCAATCATCAAAACTACAAATACAGCTAAAAATAACACTTACTCAACTCCCAATTTTGCTTTCCATTATCAAAAATCCAAAGCTTCATCCATTTTGGTGATAAACAGGTGCACCCACGCTTCCCCTTAAACTCCACAAATTTGTGATAGACTGAGACCGACATCCATGATAAACTTTGAACTCATCATCAAAATTGGGATAATTTGGAAGAGAGAATCTTGGAAAAACCTCTTCCCCATCATAGTTTAGAGTCATCACCTAACTGTAAAATAGTTTGAAATAAATCAAACCACCTGCATGCATCGCTGGAGCAAATATGTCCAAGAAGGATGATGGAGGGAACAAGAAATCTTTTCCTCGTCTGAATCAAACATCTCACATCGATAGTAATGGAGCCCAATTTGCTATAATGATGAAAAGTATTACAATCTTATAATCTTGAAATGCATAGGTTTTGATCTCAGCACAATGAGAGCAACTTTCACCGTAGGATAATGGGTTCTTTGATTAGGAAGTTTTACCCATTGTAGGCCTTAGTGCAAGGCTTATAGATGTGAAATATACAGGCGTGATTCATATTTCTAACAAACATAGAATCCCTTGAATTATGGAGGCCACAATCCTCATGTTGAAGGAGTAGAGTCAAGGATTTACTAGTCCATCAATAGAAAGATGTAAGGGGGTTGTAGTACTATTCCTTGAACAACCATCCATTGATACAAATTTTGATACATGGTAGCAGAATGATGGAGACCCACTTCTGTTGTTTTCAATTAAGATGCCTTCCATCAAATTTAGACCGTATATAATGGTGTGACTAAGCAATAATTAACGAAATTGGTAAAATCAATTCCAAGCGATTAATATGTAAGTGATTTTAGTTTATTTGTTTAAATTTTAGTTAATAGAGTTACTATTATATATTTTATGATGATAAAAGATATTGTAGAAAATATGCACAAGTTGTCTGTCCAGGGATGGATACATAATTTATGTTGGTTGAATTTTTACACGTGGATACTTGAGAGCATGAATTTCCAAAGCATAAGCTAAGTAAATTGCTATAAGTGAATGAAAATCAGACGAGAACAAAACCAGTGCATTAAGCCCTCATAAAACCTCATAACAGTTGACACTAATCCTAAATTTTCTTATAATGGTTGAACTTCAAACTTACCTTATCTGATTTGTGTCTCGTATCTGATTTTTGTCTCGTATCTGGTATGCATCTTTGGAGCTAGGTGGGCTCACATTGTGGTTTTAATCTCTTACTCACATCTGACTTGTCGCTTTTGTCTTATATCACTTTCTGACTTATCTATCTATCAAGCTTGAGTTTTACCCTATATCGGTTGTCCCTCATTCTTTTGGGGTACTTAAAGAATTGTGACAGAAAAATGGAAAGTGATTCAATTCTTGGCCGAAAGCAAATGAAAAGTCCTCTGATATTTCTTGGTGTCACATATGTCCCTTCGCTTTTAATGCTTTCAACACATGTATTCCTATAATTGGTTAAAAACAACGGCCGACTACCAAGGCAATGCTGACGTTTCTTATCCAAAATCTATATAAGTTCTTCCATTTTTGATTTACTTCCTTGACACCTTCTCTTTAGAATTCTTTCTTGTCATTCTTCTGACTTTCAAGTTTTTCCAGAGTTTCATCAAAGATTAGCACCTTCTTAACAATCCTTCGACTTCATTAATCTAGAATGTATGATATAATTAGAGCTTGATAGTGGAGGAAGGGGGGGGGGACAAAGTCGACAATAGTGATTTGAAGACACATCCACAATTGAGGACGAGGACCATTGTTGGAGAACGAAGATGTTTGGTGAATCTTTTTACAAATGATCCATGAATTTTTACAAATGATCCCCTTTAGATTTTTATCCTAAAATATTAACCCCCTCCCTCTCCAAAGTTTTAAACTTAAAATTATTTCATAAAAAAGAACAATTGATAATGAAAGTGTGACTTCCACTGTTAACTGTAGTTTTAATAATAGATGTTCACTTTTACTTGTCGAGTTTAAAAATCAAGAGATCACTATTGAAATTTATTCCCTCTAGTCCATATTAAGTGAATTGTCAGAAGTCTTTTTGTAATTCAAAATAAGTGAATTTTTCAAAGTTCAAGAGAATTATTAGGATCCCCCCTCCTCCCCCCCCCCCCCCCCCCAACGCCATATTTATAATGATGATGTTATTAACTTCTTTATATATTTTAGGTGAATAGTTTAGGAAAAATAAATAGTATTTAATCTTTGTCCTTAGTTATTTTTCTTTAATAGGAGTGTTATATCCCAAATTACAAACAATTCATTTAATATTAGACTAGAGGGAGTACCATTCATTTTTTCAATACATTTTGTCAAAATATTGAAAATAATTATAGGCAAAGGGTCATATAATAAAATTACTCTATTACTTATTGCTGGTTAAGGTATGTGACAAGTGGGTACCAACTCACACATGAAGACAGGGAGTATAAAAGTTCTTGAATACTTAAAAAAAGTCCTTATTATAGCCTTTGCATTTCACAAGGTTTTAGGATTTTGATTTCCCTTTTTCTCTTGCTTAGAATTTTAATTTTCATGTTTATCTAGGATTACCAGGAGACCGAGTTTATCCAAGTCCATCTCCTCAGGTACATTCCCAAATTCAGTCGACGCTTCCCTTGTTAATTGATATGCATGTCCTCACTATATATGATAATGATTTATGCTTAAAAAATAATATTTTTTTTAAAGTTAGGTAGATATACTCATTTGTGTCAGAAATATTTTTATTGTCTTTTTAATCTATGTTAACTCCATGTTCTCCTAGATTGTACCAATGGTATCAGAGCCATCCATCACCCTTTGTGTCAACCGTGCCATGGAGGCGCGTGGGAACCCAACTTGAAAAGGGCTACCTAGGAAAACACAACCTATTTGTGGTAGAGTGAAAGCTACCCAATGTGGAGACGTCGAGGCTCTCCCACCTTAATAGATAGCTTTAGGATGTGGTTGAGTGGATTTAGAGTCGCCCAAATTTGTATAAGAAAGTTATTGTCTATTATATGGTCTTGGACAATTGATAACTTTTGAGTTGAATTAGGCGCAAATATTCATTTTCTTTGCAGAATAAAATGTAAGAAGGAAGTAGAATGTAACAAGTGTCGGTTTCCATTTATAAACAGTTAATCTGAAGTTGACAAATGGTTTAAACAAGTCTCTCGTACTCAATTAAAGCAGTTTCCGAAGGAGATTTAGGAAATAAATTTTGAGATAAATACTACAAAGTACACCTAAAATTTGAATATATGATCTAAAAGAAATTTTGAATCCCATTTGCCACTACACTAGTATCTTCCCTTGTTTCAAGACATTTCAACTATTTACATATAACTAGGAAGATTAGGTTTTCCTTAATTGCACAGTATAACTTTTCAGTGATGGGGATCCTATTAACAACACTGTTAATAATAGTGCTAACTGCTAACTACCATTTCTAAATAAAATATAGCTAAGCTGATTATTTTCTTCTAAAATTAGGGGTGAAGTAAATTCAAAATATAGAATTAATGGGAGGAAACACAAAAAATGTGTTATACGATTTTTGACAGAGTCTCAAATGCTAATGCTCACTGCTAATATTAGGTAAAATTTTTTCCTCCTAGAAATTTGATTTCTAAAGAAATGGTTTCGAAAGATAAATATAAGTACGTGATATTGAGATTGTTTGTGCTTCTACATACTGGCATTTTTGAAAGGAGATTTGTTTTTTATCTTTCTTTCTAAACTCATCAAAACCTTTAATTTGTACCTACTGAAAGGGTTTGATACCATACAAGGATTGGCCTGTTGTAGGATCTATTAAAGAAGAACCCTTCAAGGCCACGAGTAATTGTTGGGTTTTAAAATGTGTAAATGAAAGATGAAGAGTTGTGACTTTTATAAAGAGTTTTGACGTTTCTAAAAAGTTGCGACTTTTATGAAGAGTTATGACTTTTCTGAAGAGTTGTGACTTTTATAAAAGTTGCGACTTTTCTGTAAGGCTGTGACTTTTATGAAGGGTTGTGACTTTTTCAAAGGTTTACCTTTTTGTTAAGGTACAATAAGCACTCGTTTACACTATCCTCTATTGTATATAAATAGAGGGGTTTCCTCTTATTTTTCAATAACAAATAACGAATTTCTAGACTTCTTCTACTAAATCTAGTATTCTAAGTGTACTTTATTGTTGATGAGTTGTTTGCTAACACCGTGCTTCTAGGTACTGATACACCGGTGAGTAAACTCAATTTATCTTGAGAGGATATATTCCATTAACCTTGGATACTTGAGGGGAAGATTTTCCTTAAGGACACTGTGCATTCTGTGGGCTCGATTTTCTTTTTTGAGAAATATATTTTGTTTACTATTTCTAATATGTTTCAAATTCTATTTTATTTACTAGTTTAAAGTTTCTAATTTTGAAAATACTCTTTAAACTAAGTATCTTAGTAATACATGTTGAACAACAGTAATAATTACATGCCAAAGGTGGCTTGGAACTTTTGGTGTTTATGTCAAGCATGCTGCATTATACACAAACATTCTGCTCGTCTTACATTTATCTTCATTTGAAGCATAGCTGTCATGTTTAATTGTTTTCTTGGGGAGTATGCCCAAATTTTGGCTGTTCTCCTTTAGCTTCTTTTTTTCTTTCTCCAATAATTATTTTATAGCCAAAAATGGTTTGCTTTCTGATGTGGACTTCTGACATTTCTTCTTTATTTTAGTTATATGGTTTCATCGATATCAACAGAGTTAGAGATATCCAGCTAAATGTCAGCCATGGAGGAGGTTGGAGAGAGAAGTGCACTTGTTGTATATAATGGAAGTGCATCTAGAATTAATGAAACTGGGCTTCAACTTTATCTAATTTCTGAGTATGACTCTGGCGAAGGTTTACCATATGCTCCTGTAGAATGGCCAAATACTAGAGATAGGTGGGGCTGGCGGGCAGGGAAAAGAGCTACAAGTTTAGGCACCTTTAAGGATAGATATTTATATCTTTCGAAGCCTTTTCAGTCTCCGAAAGATGGAAAGAAAAATGCTTTTCGAAGTAAGATTTCAATTAAAAAGTATCTCAAGTCTGAGTATCATGGTAGGGATATCAACCAATTCTTTGCCTCATTTAGTTGGGTGATACCTTCGAAACAATCGCCAAGCTCAAAAGGATAGCTTTGACAAGCTAAGTCTCTTTGGTATATAGCATTTAGAGATTTATTCAGTTGTTTGTATCAATGAAAAAAAGAACTTACTACATCTTTTTAATGACCTAATGCCAAATTTGTTTTCTTTTTATTTAAATATTGATTTTGACTCAGATATTAAAGAGAGGACTACATCTTCAAGGATGAAAATGCAGCCTTTACTATTTGATTCTCCTTTCAGATCCATTACTTGTAAGGTAGGCAACAAAATCTAAAGAGGTTTAACAGCAAAAAATCCTTTTCCAGAGACCATGCTTTGTGATATCGGTTGCAGTGAGCCTAATTTTTGCCGAGACTGATGTTGTATCCTTTGTTGTAAACCTATCAGTTTGGACTATGATGGGTACAGTTACATTCGATGTGAAGCAACAATAGATGGCTACGTATGTGGAAATGTTTTCCATCTAGATTGTGCTCTACGAGCTTACATGGCTGGGACAGTCGGAGGAGCATCAATTTTGATGCAGAGTATTTCTGTCGATGTTGTTATTCAAGGACGGATTTGGTTTCACATGTTGTGAAGCTTTTAAACATCTTCACATCTGTTCCTTCTCGTCCTGGCATCGAAAAGATTTTAAATGTTGGCATTTGTATTTTGCGTGGCTCACAAAAAAGGAGTAGGAAAGAGATGTTCCATCATATTGAATCAATCAAGGCAAAGGTATAGCTAATTGATGAATGGTACTTTGTTTCCTTATGATGCTATATTTTTTCCATTTGAGGTTTACAATTACCAGAATGAACAATCTGATAATCATATCAGTTTACGAAAGGAGTCCGCATTCAAGATGCATTCAAAGAGGAAAGTAGTGCAGAGAGCACTGGCAACTTCTCTGCCTTGTCATAATCTTGTTTGTGTTGATCTGTCCCTTTGACTTGAATATCTGTATCTGAGCAAGATATAAGTATGTGTAAATGTGCTTATCTTGCTTTAAGTATTGTCTATTTTAGGATACAAATATATACATCTGTGCATTGTAAGTTTTGTCTATTTCAGTGCTTCCTATTGTCCACAAATACCAAAAACATTTGTTGCAACTAAACTGCAGTATGACCATAATGGAATTTTTTTAATCTTCAGGTAATCTCTAATCTTGAATGTCACTGAGATTGACCTGAGAATCAATCCTTGATTTTCAACGTTTTACTCTTAAGATAACCCAAGGGATTTTCTCCTTGAATTTTTTCCAAGTGTCCTGTAATTTCTTGTGGTAAGTGTGTGCTGTTTTTCATTGTGGTATGCGGCTTAGTTGTTTCCATCTTTAGACAAATCATTCTTATTTGATTCAAATCAATCTTTAGGTTTATGCCTTCTTTTTACATAATTTGGATGTCCCATTTTTTTGAATCTAGGTTCAGTGCTCAATTTTCTATTATTAGCGAATCCTGTGGCAATTCATACCCTACTCTATTTCTAATGTCAAGTAGGATTATTTTAATCCTTCAAATTTTGGACGATGGTTTTCATGGAGTTCTTTTCTGTATCATTACAGATAACTGTGGTACTTTGCAAGTTCAAAATCTCAGTTGGAAGAAAAAGACACTGATGATTCCAATCTGCCTAAACGTTGATTTGGTACATTGCTATGTGCCACTGATTTTAACCTTGGTGTCTGAATATTTTTTTACTTGCTATTGGGGCAAGAGAATAGCATAATAAGACTATAAAGAAGAACCCTTTATAGAGTTGCGTTTTAATTTTCCTATTTGCTCCTTCACTTCCAATCATGAGTATAACTAGAAAAACAGAACAAGAAGCACAAAATTATGGCCTCATTCGACCATACTTGTACATTTATTATTTGAATGAGCTATATACCTTGTTTAAGTATATATATATATATATGTATATGTTACAATTGGCAAGGATGAAATTGCATTTGTTATTTTTCATGTGTACTATTTCAAACAACTTCAGACATACGGTATTCAAAGTTAGTCTTGACAAAGTCTAACTTTATACACAATGTTTGAAGTTTCTTATGCCTAAAGTTTAGATATATCGTATACATGATTGAAGCTTAGTCATTTTTTTGGCTTCAGCTATTTCTATTCAAAGTTCATAGATGTTAACGCTCAACCACACCTATCAAAGTTCAAAGTGTGGGCGGTCTCTATGCAAGTATAAACCCAACGAGGAGTTGGGGTCGATCCAACAAGGAACAATATGCAGGGCGATTGAAGAAACAAAGAATTACGAGCTACTAGTTTGAATCCAAAATATAAAATACAAATATAAAATGAAGATAACGAGTACGAATTTAGGATAAAGGATAGAGGAGAACAAGGGACAAAGCTATATCGAACAAGATTACCAAAGGGATTTGGGAATGGGAAATCTATTAAAATCCATACGATCCATTGTACATTAGCATCATACAATCTCAATTAATCATGGGTAAAATCTTATATGCCTCAGAAACTAAATTATCTACCTAATTCTATTGAACATAGGCAAATATTTCTCAATTGTCTCTCACAAACCCAATGAAGTGGCAACACAAGCAATCCGATTAAAGGCAATGCAAGGATTCACTACTTCTAGCAAAATCCGACAATTGAGTTGCTAAACCTCAATTAATGCACCAATCAATCATACCCAACCTCAATTAACTCCCACAAGCAAAATCAAAGTACATGGGAAAGTCCAAGGAGTGATAAATTCCAATGGAAAGCAATTAAAGCATAGATCAATTGGATAATCAAAAACCTATTTCATAAATGATAAAGCATTCAACTTACTACAAAAGCACAAGATAAAATCAAAAACCCAAATATTGATTATGTCTAACACAATATCCATAACACTAATCTACAATTAACACCTAGAATTCAACAATACAAAGCAAAGAGTTGAAGAAAGGAGAAAAATAAATACAACCCAAGCTCACAATCTTCACTCTAATGGTGTTTGTTGAGGAATCTTGATCTCAAAGCTAAGCCCAAGCCTCAATCCCCAAGTTCTTCTTCTCTATTCGTTTTGTGATCTGAATTGAATTCAATCCCCAAGTTCTTCTTCTCTATTCTTTTTGTGATCTGAATTGAATTCAAGCCCTCCCCCAAAATGGCTGTGAATCAGTGTATATGGTGAATTGGGGTCAAAATGTGAATTTCCAGAATTGCCCAGACTTTAGTCACCTTTTCTTCTCCGCGTTCGCGGATCTCAGTAAAATTATACTCCGCGTTCGCGGTACTCAACCTGAATGCACTCTGCATTCGCAGAGGCTTCCCACGTTCGCGGTTCAATACTGGATGGAGCTTCGCGGTCGCACCTGGCTCTCCGCGTTCGCAGAGAGTACTTAAGTGCCAGGTCCAATTTTCATGTTTATAGCTCCATTTTGCTCCAAGTTTCATTCTTTTTTCATCAAAGCTTCTTTTTCATCAACATGTACCAGAAACACAACATTCAAAGGAAAATCAACCTCTTTCTCTACTTAAGTACCACAAAATCACCAAGAAAAGGACTCCAAATGAGTGAAAATCACCCACTCATCAATACCCCCAACTTTGAAACTTTGCTTGTCCCCAAGCAAAACAAAATCAAAAGCACAAGAGGCAATCACAATAAGCACAATACACTTTCATTCCGAATAGAGATCATGATCATGACTTTGGTTGGTACTAACAAATAGTCCTGAAGCAAACTTTTAACAAAAATAACCCCTCATTTTCATGGAACATTTTTTGTAAGAACCAAGAATCATTAAGTGACAACAACTCAAACTCAAGAAATGACTCAACTCTTTAGCTCTTTTTCATGCTCACTTAATGCAATTTGAAATTTTCAAAATCACCATTCAAGCAACCTAAATGCCCTCACAAGAAAACAAATGTCCCAAAACACTCACAAGTATTTACAAACAAGGGACAAAAGCACAAACACTCACACTCACAAAACAACATGTTATTGCCCACAAGTGCCATACCATAGGCTTGCCCTTATTGTCAATCAACATTGACTCAATTTCATTTGGTTAGAAATCACAAAGGACTTTGTTAAGCTTGTAATGTCGGCTTAGGGAAGGTTAGGATATCACTTAGGTACAAGTGACTACACCCTCCTTGAACTCTACTTAACATCTCCACATTTTCCACTTTTTCCACATTTTCTTAACTTTCCAAACCAATGCACAATTCACATTCTTTTTCTTCATTTTCATACTAGATGCCCCACATGCAACCATTTTCACCTTTTTGGAGGATCCAAGATTCTTTTATTTACTTTCTTTTTCACAACTTTTTCTTTGACATCTTCCTCCATTAATCATTTCTCTCTTTTTTTATCAAGCTCTTATGCAATCGGCATCCCTTCTATGAATTTTCCCAAACACCCCTAACTTAGGCTTTTAGCCTCACTTTCACAACATCAAGTTCAAGGAGGGAAAGGGTTCAAGAGAGGAACGTATTTTGGAAATGGCTAAGGCTTGTAATAAGGTTGTCAATAAAAGGATTTAAGCTCAAAGGGGACAACTAGGGATACATTTAGTGCAAAGGTGGGATATTTAGGCCAAGTGGACTTCAATAACAATCAAAGAAGGCCTAAGATCATTTTTCCAACCCAACTCAATTAAGGCCAATTTTTCAAGACTAACCGGGCAAGTTCTAGGTGGCACAAGCAAACATAAGGCATTATTCAGCAACTCACCACACATGGCATGCAAATCACTCAAGATGGATCAAAATCTTATTTCCTTATCAACAAACAAGTGGCGTTGAACAATTAGACCGCCAACGAATCAAGAGTCACAAAAAGACTCACAAGAGTTGTCACAAAATCATTCAACACTTGCTCAATTTTCAAAACGGAGGGGTATGCTCAAAAACATATTTTTAGCATGCAAGGCTATATTCTTAGTACCAAACAAGCCAAAATTTCTCGAAAAGACCATGAAAAATTTACCCTTAAGAAAGCCGTCAACCAATCCATCATTGGGAAAACTCATACATCAGTACGGAACCAGTTACTCAGACAGACTTCACCACACATCAAAAATAATGGCTACTCAGATTTCACCAACAATGGCTACTCAGACCTCACCAATAAAAAATCGACACTTTACCCTTAAGAAAGTCGTCACTCTATCCATCATAGGGCATCGCCAATCAATAACAACTCCAAACAACGCCACCATCTCAACACAAAAGGAATAAAAAAAACTATCAAAAGCAATAAAACTACTAAAATGAAAATGACTAATCCAACACAATCAACAATTAAGCTCCAAAAGCCCGACAAGGGAACATCGTCCATAAACAAAACAAAATATCCAACAATGTCATAAAAATAGCCAACAACAATCCCATCATCATAAACAATAAACACAGAACAGGAGTCAAAATTGAAGCACTCCCAACTGAAAATCACACTGTGTCCTCACAGTACAAAAATCAAAAGAGAATACGAAGGGATCCCTGAAATATGATCACTCTGAGCTAGCATCAGAGGGGAATGGAAAATCCTCATCATTAGATAGACTGCTACCGCATAGGCACTAGAGCTTGCCCATTATATTGCTCAGGAATCAGCTCTTCTTCTTCTCATGCTCTCAGAAAGTCCGCTGGCGCTGCTCAATATTCCCCTGCCTCCTACTCAGATGCTCCAGCCTATCGGACATAACCTTCTGTGAAGCAGCTACAGAGGCAATAGTAGGTGCAGATGCACCCTCAGATGTGGCTCCAGAAGGTCCGGTAGGAAGGCCAGCAACTAGCTCTGAAATCCGAGCATCCATTCCCTGTATCTGAGAAGATATATATCGCATCGTGGTAGGTTCAAACTGTAGGGGTCTTGCTGAAGATGAAGCACCAGTCTCAGAGGTTGGCTCAGTGAACTGCCCAAACTGTGGGCCAAGCACGTCGATCTTTCTCTTCTTGTGCCTGTCAACCTGTGAATCTCAATGCCTTGTTTCTTCACCTTATCTGTCGGTAGTCTCGGCACTCCGGCACTATAACATAGCTGAGTGATCAATTAAGGAAAGATAAGGCTCCTGGTCCTCCCCTGTGCTACCTCAACAATATGGTCCAAAATCAACTGGCCCACATTCACTCCCAGCCCATCCATGATAGCCGCAATAACCAAGGCCCTGTCTAGTGTCACCTCGGTGTCATGTGTGGAGGGAATGACCCGGGCACATATAATGGAGAGCCAAGTCTTGCCCTCTGCTATAAACTCATGGGACTCCACCCCTCTCTTTGTCTCGAACCACTTCGGAGGCTCACCGTTGTGCAATTTATCAACAAGCCACTATTCATCCAACTCTTTATAGCGATCCAAATAAAACCTGTTGTTAGCATCTGGGAGGCCATAATGGGCATTAATCAAAGCTGGGATAAAATGGACCTGTACTCCTTGGATAGTAGTAATAATGGCTTCATTAAAGTCAGCCTCCGAGGCATTAGCATAGAACTCAGCGACAATGGTGTGGTTAGCCTTGACAGGCTCAGAAGCAAACACTATTAATCCGCTAGACTCAAGCCGGTGAAAGAAATCCCGCATCCCTTGCTCCAACTTGTCCAAATAAATCCCTTTTTCCTTCACAATAGCCCGGCCAAGATATTCGTCATATTTACGAGTGAAGTTGGTTGACAAGAACCTGGTTGCATTGAAGTAATCCTCCTCGGGTGCAATTTTGAATGACGCGAGAATGTTGTCGGTTGAAATTTGTAGTTCAAAGTACCTACAAAAGAAGCCAACATGTTAAAAACTCTTGTAGACACTTAAAACAATGTATTAGGAAGTATTTAAGCCAAAAGAAAATAATTAAAAGAAGTCTCGAATGATATCCTCATTCGCGGAGAGTAAATGGCCTTGCCTCCGCGTTTGCGGCTCAGAAAAAGGCATACCTCCGCGTTCGCGGACAAGTTGGTGCATTCGCGAAGTATAGGAAGTAAGACACCTCCGCGTTCGCGGAGAAAGCTCCGCGTTTGCGGAGATGTCTTTGTCCCCAGAAAATAGTGTTCACATAGGCATTTCATCAAACAACTCATGGGCAACATTTTTAACATCAATTTGGCACAAATTGCGCTCCTAATTCTACCCCAACACATGATCAACAAGCAAACAACCCAACAAACATTTAATTTCATTACAAAAATTTAACAATTCAACACAAAAATCATGTTTAGAGCAAGAACACAAATAAACTCAATATTTTCAAGGATTTCTTCACAACAACTACTCCCAAATCAAGCCTGACGAAGCATGTATCAATAAGCACAAGATAATTATCATAAATTCTACCCCACAACCAACTATTAAGCACCTAAATCAAGTTCTAATCACATATGCACTGTAAGGCACCATAGCTCAATTTTCATTCACCAAAAATTAACTAAATTGAAGGGGTAAAGACATACCTGTGAAGTTTAGGCAAACTACAAAGCGAAAACTAGGAGACAAAAATTTTGAGGAGATAATATAAGGGGGGGGGGGGATTTCGATTATTTGAATGGGAGAAAGCAAAGGGAAAAGGGAGGGGGTGTTATATGTTGAAATGAAATGGCCTCTTTAGTTTCTGCCTTTTTAAAATACCTGATACCCTCACGTTCACGGAGGTCCTGGCGCCTTCGCGCTCTTGTGAAAGTCAAGCCTCCGCCTTCGCGGACACACTGGCCCGTTCGAGGACACACTGGCGCGTTCGCGCCTCTATGAGAAGGTGACCTCCTCGTTTGCGGAATGTGATGGTGCGTTCGTGGAGTATCTAGCAGGTTGGCTTTCGTGTTCGCGGACTCCACTCCACGTTCACGGAGAGTATTTGAGGCCAGGACCCCAGACAACTTTCTGTAATTTTTGGCGATGGGTGGGTCCATTGGGTGACACGCCCATTGCACTTTGGCGACCGTCAGCTGTCCAAAAGTGTTCCAATCTCCATTTTGAAGGTAGTTCCACCCCATACTTCAATCCCAAGTGCATTTTTGTATCCAAACATGTTCAAAACACCTCCAAACACTTTGAAATCATGAGGATTAGTCAAAAATAAAATTCTAGTCTATCTTTAAAATAAAAGAAAACTCAAAAATCAAAATTTTAGATACCGAAGGGTTGCCTCCCATCAAGCGCAAGATTTAACGTCGCAGTGTGACGCCAGTTGCATCACCCTTTATGTTTCCACTTCGAGGTGATGTACCTTCTCCCAAACTTCAAATCATTTTCTCGTCGAAGCAATTGGGGACTACCGGAGGGCCTCAAGTAAATCACACTCACTTTCCAATGTACTATAGTTGTCATATATGATCTTTTTGGATTTTTCTTGCAACTCTAGTATCATTGCCTTGATTTTTGCATCTTGGAATTTTATTTGTTTGGGTTGGTTGCATATACCCAAGACTCATTAATATCGAACACAATCCCTTTTTCTTGACTTTCCAACTCCAATGCTTTATTCTTGACCACTTGACAAGGAGCTTTACGTACTCCAAACGTTGATCTCACATGGGCCTTCAAAGTATCAATCTCAAACTCAAGTTGGATCATCTCATGGCACCTAGCTATGTGTAAGTTGTGGAATTCATCCTGCATTTGGAACATTATATCTCTTAGGCTCTCACCCTTTTCAAGTCGATGAGACAAGAACAAGAGCCAAGCTTGACTCACAACACCCATCTCTTCATCTAACGAGGCATCCAAAAACCTATCCCCAACATGAAATCTTCCACAACAAGGCCATGGGTCATCAACATAGGGCTTGCACTCACCAAACCTTGTTCCTTCACAAGAAGCCATAAAAACAAACAAAAACAAAACACAAACAAATATTCACAATTTGGATAGAAACTAGTAAACTAAAAATTCTGAATCAATTCAACACGCCAATTGCTCCCCGGCAGCGGCGCCATTTTTTTGATAACTCTCAACTACACCTATCACAATTCAAGATGTAGGCGGTCGCTAGCAATCTAAACCCAATATAAAAATTGTGTGTTTTGTATTTCTAGAATCTTGGTTCACTGCTCTTCCTATTATTAATGAATCTTGTGGCAGTTCATACCTTACTCTATTTCTAATGTCATGTAGGATTATTTTAATCCTTCAAATTTTTGACGATGGTTTTGATGGAGTTGTTTTCTAGATCATTACATCTAACTGTGGTACCTTGCAAGTTCAAAATCTTAGTTGGAAGCAAAAGACACTGATAATTCCAATCTGCCTAAATGTTGATCAGAAAGTTACGCTATGCTAATGGGAGGTAGCAAGTGCACAGTGGAATGTGCAAGCGCATCTGGGCAGTATCGTCATAAAAATGATTTGGTACATTTCTCTGTGTTCACTAATTTAAACCTTAGGGTCAAAATATTTTGCTTAGCTTGCTATTGGAGCAAGAGAATAGCATAATTAAGGCTGTAAAGCAGAACCCTATATAGAGTTGCATTTTTTTTTCTTCCTATACTTGTACAAGAAGCCACTGCTAGACTACGATTTCGCCCCTCTATAAATTAAAATATTATAAAACATATAATTATTTAAATATTCAATAATACAGAGAAGGATCTAAAACGCCTCTCAACTATTTGAATTGGTACAAAATTAACTTTCATCCATCTTTCGACCTTCAATTACCCCCGACGTTAACCTTTTGGCTCAAAAATATCCTCAATGCAAACCTTTGGCTCATATTTGCCTTTATTTTTAACAACTCCTCTAAAGTAAAATTATAAAATATTTATTTATTATGTTGCCTAATCTGATTGGTCTAAATTTAAACCCTTCTCAACTAACTAATGAGAACTACATATGATTCATATTTTGACCCAATAAGCTTCAAAATAATATTAAAAAAATATTAATTTCATGATATCTTTCTATTGACCTATTTTAAATCAATCCCCAATTTATTATAAGTCAAATTCATATTTGGAGATCTAACTAAAATCGATACTCACCGTGTTTGATTGTCAATCTGTAACACCCCTAAAAAATTTCTAAGTTAAGGCTCGAACCATTATTTATTTACATGTAAGGTCGTATCAGGTGATTATTAAATTGCTCATATGTGTGAAGGTCAATCTTTAGTGTGGGGATGGATTTGGATATGAATAAAGGTCACAAGAACCCCCTAGCACAAAGTTGAGTTGAAAGCTTCCATATCGATTAAGTTTTGACATAAAATTCTACTTAGATCAACTTCAAACGGTTATATCTGTCAGCACAAAATGAATTAGGTGAACCATGATCTATCAAATTGAAGGACTATGAGTTCTCTTTCCAACGCAACCAAGTTCTCCTCATTTCGAGTTTGAACTAAAATGTTATGGTCGATTTACTAGAGACTGTCACATAAGAGTTTCCTAAAGACAATTCCAATGACTTGCTTCTATGGGTTATGGAAATTTCAACGACCCATACTGTCAACTCGTCAAAAACTTTAGAGAAGTCAGATTTTGGGGTCCAATTCCTCCAGATTCATTCTACGGGCTATAGGAACTTCTACGGGTCGTAGATTAGACTCGTAGAATGAGATTTTGAGCCGTAAAATTCAATATAAATTCCACAAAAAGGATCTATGGTCCATAGAACAAACCACGAACCATAGATGAACCTGATGTGAGGCAAAAAATATATATTCTTAACATTTTTACCTCACATTTGTTATTTGTATTTGTTCGTTTTGAGCATGACTTTTATGGATTGTGCTAAATAGTATATTTTATTTGTAGGATTAAATTTGTGTGAAGATGAAGAAATATGGAGCTAAAACGAATTAAAAATAGAAGATTCTACAAGGAAAATCAAGCAGACAACTTAATGGATTAAATTGAATATATTAATATATTATATATAAAAGTGCAGATTGTGCGAATTGCGAATTTCAAATTGCAAATTACAATTTGAATGTTTACAAGCTGCCACGTTTCTCAATTGAAGGCAGCAAGTGTAAGCACGGAAGCTTGAGGCGGTCAGACAGTTTTCGCGACTGCAATTCTAATCCTTTTTTTGTTTTGGGTTTCCTAATTTGTTTTGGACTCAATTGTTTTATTTAGGGTTTCTGTATCTACAAAAAGGGCATAATAATTACTTTTTGGGCATCCATAGAAGAAACAATACACAACATACAATTTAAAACTTAATATCTTAGGAACTTTGGAAGAGCCGCCGTGGAGGCCGGAGAATTTTGGTTTATTCTTTCTTCTCTATTATTATTTATTTGTATTCGTGATTATTGAAAGATATTTTAGCTATTGTTCTTAAATTTTTATGATTAACACAATCATATTTATTTTAATTAATTTTGATTTGTGTTTTTGAGATAATGAGTAGCAATATTTCATAACTAGAGTTGTGGGAACCATGATAAATTATTAAAGTAAGTTAATAAAAACAAGTGATTCTTGATTAATTTTTATGCATGTATTGTTAATTTCTTCATTTTGATTGCTTTTTAACGGTGGCCAACGTTAGAACTCGCCGTATTCCAACTTGCCGGACCAAAGAAGTAACGAATGAGAAAAGAGAAAAAACAACGGAGATTTAGCATGATAATCCGCTATCTAATAGCCTGAATCAAATATGTTGAGGGCTAATCTGGGTTAAAGGTAAGGGTTAATAAAGCATACACCTGTAGATGGATCACGTTGCGTAGTGAAATGTCATGACCCGATCTCTCGAGTCATGATGATGCCTACCACCCCACCAGTAGGCCAGCCGAAACTCTATCCCGGAATTGAACAGTAATGGGCCTGAGGGTGGAAACTAACCTCAACTAAGCGGAAGCATAAAATAAAAACACATAAAAGAAGGCTGACGCGAAACCAAAAATATATACAAAGACACCTCCAAGAACCTAAAAGTCACATGTACAGAACTACTACAAGAGTACAAGTCCCAAAAGTGAACCACAGAAACAAACAGTCTCGAAAGCAAAAGACAAGTCAAAATATAAATATAGAAGGAGACAGGAAATCCCAGAACGCCATGTGCTCACCCTCGTCTCCTGAACAGACAACTGCAGGGTCGAACTCAACGCTGAGAACTGGTGCTCGGACCTGCATCACGAAAACAGATACAAAGTGTAGCATGAGTACCAAAACTACGGGTACCCAGTAGGCATCATAGGCCGATTAAGCAAGAAAGGTAAAAACAAGCAGACAAGATAGAATTAAACACAACAGTGGTCAACAGAACAGGAAAATAGTAAACAGAAAGCAAGCTAAGAGTATCACACTAAACCCAACTGAGCCCCCCATAAGACCCGCTAGGCACATTCAAGCACAGACAAACAAGAACCCGAACAGACCCCCACAAGCCTGACAGGTACACAAAGAGAATCTACGCTAGGAAACAAGGGAGCCCAACTCTAACAGCCTTAACACCCATGGGACTTGAACCCAATAGAGATAATACCTAGGTCCCACCGAATCATTAGTCACGAGCTGGAAATAACGGACTCTAACCGTGTAACATCAGCCTTGGATTGAAAATAACACCCTTCACTCAACAGCCTCGAGCTGGAAATAAAGGAATCTAACCGTGTAACATCAGCCTCAGACTAGAGCTAACAACCTACGCTCAACAATCTCGCACTTGAAATAACGGGCTCCAACCGTGTAACATCAGCTGCGGACTGGAGCTAGCAGCCTATGCTCAATAGTTTCGCGCTGGAAATAACAGGCTCCAACCTTGTAACGTCAGTTGCGGACTGGAGCTAGCAGCCTATGCTCAACAACCTCGCATTTGAAAAAATGGGCTCCAACTGTGTAACGTCAGCTGCGGACTAGAGCTAGCAGCCTACTCTTAATAGCCTCGCGCTGGAAATAACGGGCTCCAACCGTGTAACGTCAGCTGAGATCTGGAGCTAGCCACCTCGAACCAAGTCAAGCCACCACCACTCAACTCAACACAAGGCTAGACACTGAGGGACGCTGCCCCCACAAGGACATCAACCGAAGGCTCCCAGCCTATCACAACCCAACTGTCAATTGGCGCAATCGCTAAATCTTCCGGCAGCACCATAGAATTACGAAGATAGGAAGAGAAAGAATAGGAAAGTCCAAAAGAAACCACAAAATCGCCTAAACTAAGGCCCATACTTGGCACAAGGAGACAATAAAGAACCACCACTATTCCCTCCTTGAGACTTGGGGTTAGACACCCTATCATTGTTGAACTTAGGAGGGGCATTAGAAGGACCTTGATTAGAGAACTTTGGTCGAAATCTAGGACGACCATGTCCATCGAACCTTGCATGGGAAAATTTACCATCTCCAGTCCAAGCCCTCTTGAAGTTCCTAGACCTTTCCTTGAGCTTCTCCTCCTCTATTTGTTGTTCATGAATCTTGAGGCGAGAAATATCCATATTACTAATAAGCATGGCGGTACGACACTCCTTGACCACCATTTCGGACACTCCCGAAACAAAATTGCTCATTCTTGCCCTAGGATCGGCCACCATAGAAGGAGCATATCGAGCCAACTGTGTGAACTTCAAAGCATACTCTTTCACACCCATACTCCCTTGACGAAAGTTGATGAACTCGAGTACCTTAGCCTCCCTCATCTCAAGGGGAAAGAATCTATCGAAGAAAGCACCCTTGAATTTCTCCCACTCCAGAGGACCTTTATCAACCGCCATCTTACTCTTCCATTGGTTATACCAAATTTGAGCGACACCCTTGAGTTGGTAGGCGGCCAATTCTGCCTTTTCTATCGGTGACACTCCCATGATCATCAACACTTTTAAACCTCATCAATAAACTCTTGAGGATCTTCCTCCACTTTAGAACCTTGAAACTCCCGAGGTTTCATCCGGGTGAAGTCCCTCATTCTTGATGCCGCCGTACCCACATTTGGGTTCACGGGAGCCACAACCTCCCTATTGGCTTGAGTCATCACGGCTTGAGCCAACACCTGAAAAGCAGCCCTGAACTCCGCATTGGTTACTTACTGGGCCAAAGATCGGCCGGAACTTGAGGAGGAGTTTCTTGCTCTTCACTCTCTCTCGCATTCCTTCGAGTATAAGCTCTTCGAGACGCCATATCCTGAAACGCGTAGGATAGGGATTAGGAGAGAGGGGCATATAGAGTAACACTCTACGCACGACTTAAGGATAATGAAGAAGTGGAGTTTCCTAATCATCTTGTAGCCTCTCATTCATAAATGTGGCGCGCTTCACACTCATGAACAAGACTCTACTCGACGTGGCTTATGAGATATCCTAGAATCTTTCTAAAACCTTGTGCTCTGAATACCAAGTTTGTCACGACCCAGGTAGCCCCTAGATGTAACACGGCGTACAAGACCCCGAGAGGCCTCATACAAGCCCTTAGCATACATAACATACAAGATAATAGAGAAATAAGAAGTTAAAAGAGAAATTTTATAACAAAAACAGCGGGAGTCTACAACTTATGTCTCGAGCTATCTAACATAACATAATAGAAATAAAGGTTTGGGACGCAGCCCAGTACAATATCCAAAAGCATAACGGAAAGCATGAAAATGTAACAAGGTTGGGTCCTCGGACATAGGAGGCCTCACCAAGTCTTCACTATCACTGGAACTGACTAGCCACGAGTGGGATGAGAAGAAGAACCGCCAAGTCCTACATCAATAGAATCAATGTAGGCAAAAGTATGCGTTAATACAATCAAGTACCAAGTATGATAGCAATGCATAAAGGACATATAGACCATTCAAGAATGACATATAATCATGACATGAAATGGCAAAGCTAAAACATGATAGAACATAAGAAACATGAAGCATAAAACATGGCCAAGACAAGCTATTCGTCTTTTCTTTACTTTAAATCATCATGAGAACACTTAAATTCATTAGTTGTGGGAAAAAGCCTTAACCGACATGTAAGACCATGTGAGCTATCAACATGGAATCCAGTGTCTACCCCACACCATAAAGGGGTGTCCTACTTGCCAAGGTAAGACCATGAACTTCTTAGCTTATGTGGATCCAATAGCTAATGTCTACTTAAAGACAACTTCCTATGGTGGCAACATAGTTTATGGGATAGAGATTGCTTTAGGAGACTCGGCCTCAACTAACGGGAGAGCTCCATCTAGAAAACCCGACCTCTACTAACGGGAGAGCTTTCACTAGAAGACCCGGCCTCTGCTAACGGGAGGGCTTCCATCTCAATATCCACTCGGTGCTAAGAATAATTTCCACGGATTAGTCATTAACATATTATATCATCAAACATGAAAAGATACAACTAGGGTTAAAAATTCAAGCTAAAATCATGCTTATAGATTTTCATCTTTCATGGACCTTGTCCAAGCTTACATCATTAAATAGCTCCTTAATCATAGATTCAAGCTTAGTTGAGCAAACCTTTCAACAAGTTATGAATCATTATGGGTGAGAAAACCTTTCACCTTCATGGGTTGAGTATTACATGAGAAACCCTTTCACAACTCAACAATCGCACTAACATATCATAAATTTCATATTTACTTAGCTCATCACGCTCTTAACTCATAAATTCATAGTTCATAGGTTCAAGAGTTCTTCACAAGTTCATAGTTAAAAATCGTGGATCATGCATGGGTGATACACCCAAATTACACCTCCCTAAAGAAGTATAAGCGGTCGTTGACAAATAAAGAACCTAACAGTGGTTAGGGTCGATTCCATAAGGAACAAGGCCTTGAGTTAGGCCAATTTACTGTTGATTGTACTTTTAGTCAGATTATTTCCGTTAAAAAAGGGAATTTGTAGCATCAAAGTAAAATTGATTTAGTTGAATAGTAAAAAGTAACCAAGTAACATGATTAAATGTTTTGTTTAATCAATAAAAGACAAAACTAGGGTGTACGTGTTCCCCACGTGTTCTTAACGTAGTAAACCTTATGATAGTAACCCTTATCTAGTCTTTAACATGTAAAGTCGGTAAGTAGGGTATCTCCTAAGTTATTGGTCATCCAAATGGGGAATTTCACCTCGTAACTTGATCGATCTACGTGTGTATGTATGCTTTACTAACCCTTATCCTTCATCCCAGATGAGCCCTCACATCTTTAGGTTAGGCTATTAGATAGCAGATTATCAATGCTAAATCTCCATTGTTTAATCTCTTTTCCCATTCGTTACTTCCTTGGTCGGGCAAGTAGGAATAAGGTGAGTTCTAATGTTGCACACCGTTAAAAAGCATTCAAAACAAAGAGATCAACAATACATGCATAAATACTATTCAGGATTACTTAATTATTAGGTCTACGTTATTAATTTCTCATGGTTCCCACGACCCTAGTTGTGGATTTAGCTACTCATGCTTGTGTGATCACAATTAATAATATATTTAATAAAATAAATCATTAACTTACAATTAGAGAAAACAAAAATCAAAATCTTGAATTGACGAATAAACAATATATTAAAAACTAAACTTCAAGAACTAAATGGACAAAGTATTCCCAAATTAGTTCTCAAAGCCAAAATAAGTGAATCCAAAAACGTCAGACACTAAAAAGAAAAAATACAACTAATATTTATAGGAATAAAATCCTAAACAAAGCAGGAAAACAAATCTAGGAAATTTGGCTTAGCAGTCATCTCTACGGTTCATACCTATAACTTATAGGAAATCCTACGGTTCGTAGGAACCTTCCGTCAATCAGCAGCTGGGTCTTCACCTTTTAACAATTCCTACAGGTATAATCTACGGCCCGTAGATTGTTGTACGACCAATCCTTGCTAACTGTCATTTTGTTACTGTCTTTTTAATCATTTCTATGACTCAATTGTACGATTCGTAGAAGTTACTGTGGCTCGTCATGTGGATCTGTTGTTTTACACTTAGCCCCAATTCCCATTTGTCTTGGTCCACGGCTCACAATTCCCATTTTCCTTGGTCCACGGCTCACACCTATGGCTCGTAGAAAAGTCTACGACTGGTAGGTCGAGTCGTCAATCATCAAAAATAGCTGCTATTCCAACTTTTCAGTCCCGACTGCTTCAAAACTTATTTTTCTACAAATTTCAAGCAAAATATCATCACATTTACTAACAAATGCTTAAGACACACACAAAACCCCAATTTTAGAGCATTATAAGTACCATAAATCCATGGTACATCAACACCCTCAACTTAAAATCATTGCTTGTCCTCAAGAGACACTAACAACACTATTTATACTAAATGACATTATGTAGAAGTATCCAAAAAACTGTAGCAATCACATGACATTTTTCTCAACAATGAACCTTCCTTCTTAATTTTCAGCACAGTGCAATCATTAATTTCAACAACAAGACAACAAATGTGGATCAATTTATGACAAAGATGTACCAATAGACACATTCACATACATAGATAACAATCACCAAGATACTAACTCTTCAATAATGTAACTTGTGCCCTCACCATAAAGAAATTCCTTTGTTCATACAACATTTGAGTTATAGTTTAATTTTAGGGACTCAGTATATGGTTACACTCATAATCGAATTCAATACAGTACAAGCACAATACCATAAGCTTGCCCTTATTTTCTACACTTAAATTTTCAAACCGTTAGATTAGGATTACTATAGGACTTTCTTAGTTTGTAACGTAGGCTTATGGTCAGGTATGGCATATTTGGATATTAAGTGATTATTCTGCCCTCCTTGACATTACATCAGCTTATTTCCTCTTTTACAAAAAATCCTGGTGCCGTCTTAGTTTCTGCTTTCCACCTTATTATCCTTTGAAGCTCGGGTGTGACTTTGACTTGGTTTCTTTCTTGTTTCAACATTTGTTCAACTTTTTAGTCTTTTAGTCTTGTATTTTCTTTATTCTTCCATACCATTTCTCACATTTTCACTTATTGTTCTTCTTTTTTCAATACACAACTCTTTTTACACCCCTTTCTTTTCTTGTTTTCTTTTGTAGTAGCCACCGTCAACTTATGTGTTTAGCACGAGTTGAGGTGCACGATATCCCAAGAAGGACTAGGGCCAAACCCAAGGTAATTTTTCCTTTAAAATAGCCACCCTTAACTTAGGCTTTTAGCCTGAGTTGAGGTGCACAATGCCCAGGGAGGGACCAGGGCTAAAACAATATTAAACAATGTTCATAGGGAAGGTGAATTGGGTGAATTGAAAGAAAGGTCTTATTTAAGCTCAAAAATTTTGATCAAAGGGAGTATTTTTTATTTGGTTGGTTGTTTTTAGGCTTAAGTGGACTCAAATTCAACAATAGTCTATTATCCTTTCACAATTAACAATTAGATAATCTTAGCAAGACTAACAGGGCAAGTTATAGATTGGCACATACGGTATGAATATACAAACCTCCTCACACACACATGGCACATCGTTTCACTATCAAATAATCAGTGTGTCTGGTTCATGCTACAACTTAAGTCATGTTGTCTAATCGATTTCTATCATGTCATACAAAGATCCTACATAGTTGACTTATCAATCACATAGATATAACACATAATTCAAAATTTTGAAGCGTGTCAATTTCATGCTCTATTTCCATCATGCTTTTGTTTCTAGTCTACTTCTACAATTTACATCCTACACATGTCGGTTCAATAGAAATTAAAAAGCTCCTTGGGGAAGAAGAACAAAGGCAAGAAAACCCCAAGGAAGAATTGTGAGCCGAGTTATTCAGACTTCACCCCAATACTCACAATCCATTCACCCCACCCCCACAAGAAAAATAGTATAGTGCCCTCAATGCACAAATAATATAAGAACACATGGTGAGGAAAACCTACGGCACTCAAGACTCGAAGAACTATCAACAAGCTGGTGGGTTCGGTACCTCCAAACTTGATGTATCAACATGTGTGGCGCCGTCAGTGATTCCCTCTAGAGTAGTCTAGGTGCACCATCAGCAGTGACCCCTCTAACAGTCTAAGGAGCACCATCAATAGTGCCCTCCCAAACCCGATGCTCCAGCTACTATATCCCGCACTCTCTGCTGTCGCAGCTCTTCATCTACCACCGACTGCTGCTGGGTATCCTCAAACTATTTTCTCTCTCTCTCTTGTAGGCTCACCACTCCTCAGTAGGATCAACAGTAGCACCCTCAGTAGTTTGTGTGTGCTTCCCAGCCGTATAAGGAGGGTCATGAGTAGGCTCATTATCACAAAATAGGGAAAATATAACATTGCCTCCATCATTAGGGGGAGGCTCTGGTGCAGATGAGCCAGCAGCAGCCAACGCATCCATTCAGCTCAGAGAGTGGCTAACTCAGTCTGGAAGTGAGGAGATCTACAGTCTGCTCAGGCTGAGGCCGATCTAGCATCCAAAGTTAAAATGCATCAATCCTCCGATGAACTGCCTAAATCTTGTCTTCAACAACCTTTTGTGTCCTCGCCTCTAAATCTTCTATGACCTTTCTCATCCATGGACGAATATGCTGCAATAGTGTCTCCATCTGACTCTCCAACTTTTGGAGTCTGGTTATCAGTAACATTTAGTTACATGTTGTAGGTGCAGCACATAGTGTGCTCTCAGCTATGTCAGAAGGAGATGGAGGAGAAGTCTCAGCATGCTGAATAGTAGTAGCTAGAATGGTACCCTCTTCAGGCTACTCCGGTGCAAGTGCCTCACCCATAGGCGGCATATCAATCTGTATACCACATCGTTGTGCTGCGGGGATTGCCTCATCCAGAATTAGACCGACATCCATGGTCTTAGTAACCTCTATATACTGATCAGCATGGTATATTGGGATAGTAGCTTCTCTGCATAGCCTGAATATCAAGCAAGGAAATAGAAGAGTAGTGGTCTTCCAAAATGCTCTCTCATGGATCTCACCTATAATCACCGAGGCAAAATCGATCAGACTATCATCACTGCCTAGTCCGGCATCAACTAATTTTCCACCATCGTAGGAGACAATCTAGCTAAGACAATGGACTACCAAAACTTGGCCGCAAAATTAGGGTGGCCTTTTGATAGGGAGCGTCAAGTCTCTGACCTACTCAGTATCAACTCCCTTCTCAGCAATGTGACCTGCTACCCATTGCAACAAAGCCTCTCTCTGCTCTGTATCCCTCATAGCTTCTTTATTCTTGACAAACTACATGTGGTAGTCAAACTCGGTCGTATTGATCGACTGCTCATGGGATGGGCCATAAATAAAATGTCGTATGGTGGCCTTTGATAAATTGATGGGGATATCCCGTACTAGTGTTGACAGAAGTGGAGGCTGGTCTAACTCCTTAGCCCGTGGAGGAAAGGCATTCGCCACTATGGCTGTATAGGAAGCATAGAACTCCAGTACCTTATTAGGGCTATATTTGCCCTGTGACTCCACCATCAACTCACATCTATGCCTCTAAAATAGCTCATGTATGGCTGGTAAAATATGGAGGCTGCCAGAAAGAACCCGTCGCTTCTCAGTAATTGGACGGGCATGCGTTTTCTGTGCATTTGTAATGTCCCAATTCTTGTGAAATTACCTTTTTGTGTAAAATGACCAATTTGGCCTTTCTCCTTAGCGGTTTCATGCTTTATTTTGTTTTCGAGAGTTGTTGGTATGGTCCCCAATGCAATTGGGAGAGATTTTAGTGAGTTTGAGACATTGGGTGGAGTTTTTAAGGAGATAGTTGACTTTGGTCAACATTCAAAGATCCGAGTATCGGATGGTGATTCTATCCAATTCCTTGCATCCGAAACATCGTGTTCTGTCTAGTAGGATAGTTGGTTAAAGCCCCGAAACCTTATAATTTGTTTTGGGTAATTAGGCTAAAAGTTGAGTTTTAGGCCAAAAAGAGGTCCGTGGAGGATGTTTTGGTCAAAACAATCTTTCTTTGGAAATCTGACAATTCTATTGGCTTCGAAACATGTTTTCTGATTAATTTGCACTATTGGTTCATGTTTATAGGGTTTCAAAAGAGTTCCGATGGTTAAAAACATGTTTTGACTGGTGTTGGTGCAAGTTGACCGCGGTCAACTCGCGGTCAACAGATCCTTTTTGGCTGAAAATAGCCCATATTTTGGGTTTCTTCCTTCTTTTTCTCATTTCCACCATTTTTACACAATTGGAGCTTAGGAGAGACGAATTTTGAAGCAATATTTTGAGGAAATTCGTTGGAGTAAGTCTCTTTATCATTTCCTAACCATTTTATCTTCCAAAACTCTTTTAAATTCAAGATCTCAATGTGGGTTTGGGAGTTTTCCCCAAATTTCAAAGTTAGCAATTTCATAATTTTGAATCCGTTTCCTACTCAATTTTAATGGGTTTTTCAACCACAAACTCCTTTTGATGTGTAGAACCTGATTTTCAACTAAATTTCTAGTTTTGCCATTTTCATTTTTGAGTTTATTTTTCGACGATTTTAATCCCGGTTCTTAAACCTTGCACTATGGGTATTGTTGAACTTCGTTTGATGAATTCTTTCCATTCTTGATAGTTGGGGATCATTTCGGAGTTTGTATTCTATGTTAAAGTTCCGGTAGAGTGTTCAGGTGAAGTTTTCGGCCTTCGAGGTAGGTATGGCTATCCTTCTTTGAGACTAGGATTGGGTAATTGATTGTTCCTATGTCATAGGCTTTTGGATGGGATCGTAATATGATTTGGGATTGTTGATTATATTGTGATGCCCGTGTGGGGGCTTGAGTATATTGTAATGCCCGTGTGGGGACATGAGTATACTGTGATGCCTGAGTGGGGTATTGATTATATTATGTTGCCCGTGTGGGGGCTTATTTATATAGTTTAGCCCATGCGGGGGCTTATTTACATAGTTTAGCCCGCGTGGGGGCCTTATTTGTTACTCTATTTGTTTTGTGAGCATGTAATTCATGAGTTGCCTGTGAGAGAGGCTTGTAACACTATTTGACTTGTAATGCCAGAGATAGGGGTTGAGTTGGGGATTTTAGCATACTTTTAGAAATGAAATGTTTTTCTAAATGGTCCTCACTTATTTCAAATGAACTCTTTCCCATTATTTTTATATGAGGGTGTTTAACATGATTTGGTCGAGTTTTGAGAACTTTGAACTTTTCATTACATGTTGAGTTTATTATTGCCTCCATGCCATATGTGTTGTGATGCATTCATCCTCATTTGTCATATCATTGATCTTGGGAAGTTGAGAAATGTGGAGATTATTTTTTAGAAAGAAAATGAGAGACTTTTTATATCATTGACCACGAGCTAAGTGGTAAGTTGATGATATTTTGAGATTTTGATTTGGTATATGGACTGCGAGTCGCCCATGGGTCCTTGTCTGAAAGCCTTAGCTCGACAGGGTGTATACGATAGGTTGTGCGACAGCCTTGATTCCACTGTACCACCACATCATTACATCATCTTATTGCATTGCATCGATCTTTGTGTTTGTGTCTTATTTGATGATCTTTGATATTACTATGACTTATGTGTTTACTTTACTCATGCCATTCTATATAAACTGGAGGCACCGATGCCGGATGTGACTTTTCTATATGTAGGTGGAAGCATTCCGTAGTTTACTTCATAAGTTTGATTAATTTCTTATACTCATTCGGTCAAACCTACTAAGTACATGTGAATTGTACTCATCCCTACTTCTATATCCCTTTTGATGCAGATTCTCGTCAGGGTACTCCTCGTGGCGGTTGATTATCTAGCGAGCAAGCTCATTTCAGAGTAGTGGTGAGATCCTGTGCTCCGGATAGCCATTAACTCCATCTTCCATTTCAATCTTTACTATTATTCGGAGACTTATGATTTATTCAGGGATTGTTTTAGATGCTCTTTACACTTATGACACCAAGTTTTGGGAAATTCTTCGTTGTTATTCTCTTCTTTTCAGTTGTGGCCTGACATCCTCTTTGGGTGTCTCATATGTGTTTTATTGTTCGGATTGCACATCAGGGTGGTTTTGGGATGTGTGCCATCATGATCTCAGTTTTTAGGTCATAACATATTAGTATCAGAGCCTAGGTTCACTGATCTCATAAGTTAAAGAGCAGGGTGTCTAGTAGAGTCTTGCGGATCGATACGTAGATGTCCGTAATTATCTTTGAGAGGCTACAAGATACTTACGAAAAAAAATTCCTTTCATTGATTCCTTTCGTGTGATTCATTCATATCAAAGGGTTGTATACCTCTAATCTATTCTTTCTGCGCTGATGGTGAGGACTAGAGCCAGAGTCATAGAGGGTGAGGCCGTACCTGCTATTTGAGCCCCAGTCTGTGGGTGAGTCAGGGGACACAGAGGAGGTAGGGGTTGTGGTCGAGTGAAGGGAACAACACCTGCTCGAGGACGGATTAGGGAGGCATCACCTGAGCCTATATATGAGCATGAGAATGATTTTGAGTAGCAGACTGAGGAGCAGAGGCCAGCCCAGCCTCCTTCAGTTCCCGACAGTACCCCGACGCTCCAGGAGTTGCTTGTCCGATTATTGGCTAGATTAGATGGTGCCCCTACTCCTGGTATTCTTTCGTGCACTTCAGGCTCCCCTATTACAGTTGGTACCACCCCACCAGTTTAGGGGCCTAGTGTGGGGTTTTAGACTCCTAGTTCTTCTCTGATGCCCTCTATTGAATCTCCGAGATTTGTAGCCCCACCAATTTTTGCTAGTCCACCCATGTCAGTGGCTGAGCAGAAGAGTTTTGAGAGGTTTGTGAGATTGGCACCTCCAAAGTTCAACGGTACAGCGTGGGAGAAGGCCTATGATTTCTTGACTGAGTGCCAAGAGAAGTTGTTCAACCTGGATATTTTAGAGGCACGTGGAGTGGCTTACACTTCCTACCAATTTTTGGAAGTGGGCAAGGATTAGTGGAGATCAGTTGCTTCTCGCAGACCTGTCGGTTCTCCTATGATGGATTAGGAGCAGTTCACTGAGGTGTTCCTTGAGAGGTTTGTGTTGTATAGCCTTCACGACCAGCGTAGAGATGAGTTTGATAGGCTAGAGCAGGGTTCTTTATCAATATCTGAGTACGAGGCTCATTTTCATGAGTTGTCTGGTTATGCAATGTCGAGTATCCCTACAGAGTTTGAGCAGATCTGCAACTTTTTGAAGGGATTCGCCGGCTATCTGCAGGAGGTCATAGCCTCTCGTGTGCTATCAGGTGGCTTCTTTCAGAGTATTATTGCTCATGCCGTGATGATCGGGAGCATCAGGCATGCTAGAAAGGGCGGTGCCAAGAGGTTCCATTGTCAGGGTCAGTTCAGTGGCCATTACTCCAAAGGTAGAAAGTATTCGGTCCGGGCACCCAGGGTTATCAGGGCAGGCCAGCACATGCGACGATTCAGAGTATAGATGGTACAGATGGATCTAGGTCTTGGCAGATTAGTCATGGTGGTTCTTCAGGTTTGGGAGGACGTGTCGACACTTCTAGTTATCCTCCTCGAGGTTTAGATCCTCGAGGCTGCTATGTTTTTGATGAGTTTGGGCATAAGGCAAAAGTTGCCCTAGACGTTCTCCTTCTACTGTTCAGCCCGGGTCACAGGCTGTTCATTCTACACCAGCTCCAGCGGTCAGAGGTGCTTCGTAGAGTGCTAGAGGTGGCACCATGGGTGCCAAGGGTATAGCTCGAGGGGGTACTCGTTGTGGGTCCCAGGCAGTGATGACAGTAAACTGTGTTATGCCATTCCGGGTAGAGCTGAGGCAGAGGCCTGAGATGCAGTTATTACAGGTATTGTTCAAGTTTGCCATTGCTCTGCTTCAGTATTGTTTGATCCTGGGTCCACCTACTCTTATGTGTTGAATTATTTTGTTGCGAATATTGATTATGTATGTGAGCCCCTAGCAGTACCTATTAGCATCTCTACCCTGATATGTGAGTCTTTAGTGGTGGATCGGGTGTATCGGGGTTGTGTAGTGACGTTTTTGGGTAGAGATACTCGGGCAGACTTGATATTATTAGATATGCTTGATTTTGATGTGATATTGGGTATGGATTGGTTATCTCCCTATCATGCGATTGAAGACTGTTATGCTATGATCGTGACTTTAGCTTATCCTAGTTTGCCTCGATTAGTGTGGATGGGTACTCTGAGTTCTTATCCAAATGGGGTGATATCTTATATTCGTGCTCATCGTATGTTGGAAAAGGTTTGCTTGTCTTATTTGGCCCATGTCCGTGATCTCACTAAGGATTCATCTCCTTTAGAGACCACGAGAGTGGTGAGAGAGTTCATGGATGTATTTTCTAAAGATTTATTGGGTGTTCCTCCAGACCTTGATGTTGATTTTGTGATTGACTTGGAGCCGAGCACCAAGCACATTTCTATTTCTCTTTATCGGATGGCTCCGGCTGAGTTGAAGGAATTAAAGGAACAATTGAAAGATTTGTTGAAGAAAGGGTTTATTCGGCCTAATGTTTCACCGTGGGGTGCACCAGCCTTATTTGTGAAGAAGAAGGATGGTACTATGAGGATGTGTATTGACTATTGACAGTTGAACAAGGTAACGATCAAGAACAAATATCCTCTTCCTCGCATTGATGATCTATTTGACCAGCTTTAGGGTGCATTGGTGTTCTCTAAGATTGACTTCAGGTCGGGTTACCATCAGTTGAGAGTTTGGGATTTTGATATCCTGAAGACCGCTTTCAAGACTCGTTATGGGCATTATGAGTTTGTGGTCATGTCTTTTGGGCTGATTAATGCCCTAACTGCTTTTATGGAGTTGATGAACCAAGTATTTCCGCCTTATTTGGACTCTTTTGTGATTGTATTCATTGATGATATCTTGGTTTACTCCATGAATGAGGCCGACAATGTTCGTCACTAGAGGGTCGTGCTTCAAAGATTGTGGGAGGAGAAGTTGTATGCAAAATTCTCCAAGTGTGAGTTTTGGCTTGAGTCTGTGGCTTTCTTGGGTCACATGGTGACCAAGGAAGGGATTATGGTTGATCCAGCCAAAGTAGCAGCAGTTCGTGATTGGGCTAGACCTACTTCAATTACCGAGATTCAGAGTTTCATTGGGTTAGCAGGTTATTATCATCAGTTTGTTCAGAGTTTCTCTTCAATCGCAGCCCCATTGGCTAGGTTGATTCATAAGAATGTAGCATTTCATTGGATCGATGAGTGTGAGGTGAGATTATAAAAGCTCAAGGAGTTATTGACTTCGGCACCTATTCTAGCATTACCCGAGGAGGGTGTGGCATTTATTATATTATGTGATGCTTAGGGTGTTGGTGTGGGTGGTGTGTTGATGCAGAAGGGCAGAGTCATAGCGTATGCTTCTTGACAGTTGAAGGTACATGAAAAGAACTAACCTACTCACGATTTGGAGTTAGCGGCAGTGGTTTTTGTTTTGAAGTTATGGAGGAACTATCTCTATGGGGTGCATTATGAGATCTTTACCGATCATCGTAATCTCATGTATATCTTTTCTCTGTTGAATTTGAACATCAGGCAGCGTAGATGGTTGGAGCAGTTGAAGGATTATGACATCACCATTCTTTATCATATGGGCAAGGCTAATGTAGTGGCATATGCTTTGAGCTGGAAAGCTCCTAGTATGGGTAGCTTAGCCTTCCTTAAGGCAGATTAGAGACCTTTGGCAATAGAGGTTAAGTCATTGGCTAGACAGATGGTTCGACTTGATATTTTGACACCTCAAAGTATTTTATCCTTCGTTGAGGCTAGGTCTACCTTGATGGATCAGATTCGTGCCTACCAGTTTGATGACGATAAGTTGAGGATGACTTGGGACAAAGTGTTGAGGGGTGAAGCTAAGTCAGCTTCTCTTGATCCCGAGGGAGTTTTGAGGATTAGTGGTCGTATTTGTGTTTCTAAAGTTGGTGATTGGGTGTGTATGATATTGGAAGAGGCTCATTGTGTGAAGTATTCTATTCACCTAGGAGCAGCAAAGATGTTTCATGACTTGAAACAACACTATTGGTGGTATGGTATGAAGAGGGACATCGTGGATTTTGTGGCTAAGTGTTTCAATTGTCAACAGGTGAAGTACAAGCATCAGAGACTGGGGGGTTCGATGCAAAGGATGCTCATTCCTGAGTGGAAGTGGGAGCGCATTACCATGGACTTTGTGACTGGGTTACCCTTGACTTTGGGTAAGTGTGACTCTATTTGGGTGATTGTGGATCGGCTGACCAAGTCGGCTTATTTCATTCCAGTGAAGACTAGCTACAATGTGGAGCAGTTAGCTAGGATCTACAACCGTGAGATTGTTCGGTTGCAAGGAGTGCCCATTTCCATTGTGTTTGATAGAGGTACGCAGTTCACCTCTCATTTCTGGAGTTCTATGCAGGAGCAGATGGGTACCAAGCTTGAGTTGAGTACCGCTTTCCATCCTCAGACCGATGGTTAGTCTGAGTGGACTATTTAGGTACTAGAGGACATGCTTCGGGCTTGTGTCATGGATTTTGGTGGTCATTAGGACCAATCCCTACCTCTTGCAGAGTTTGCCTATAACAACAGTTACCATTCCAGCGTTCAGATGGCACCGTTTGATGCCTTGTATGAGAGGAGGTGTAGATCTCCCATGGGATGGTTTGATTCTTTTGGAGTTCGACCTTGGGGTACTGATATGTCTAGAGACTCCATAGATAGGGTGAGATTGATTCAACAGCGTTTGGTGACCGCCCAGAGTAGGCAGAAGAGCTATGCCGATAGGCATGTTCATGATATATCTTTTGCCATTGGTGAGCGAGTGTTGCTCAAAGTGTCACCCACTAAGGGTGTGATGAGGTTTGGAAAGAAAGGAAAGCTCAGTCCAAGGTTTATTGGCCCTTTTGAGATTTTGGAGAAGTATGGAGAGGTAGCCTATAGATTGGCCTTGCCTCCAAACCTGTTAGTCGTTCATCCTGTATTCAATGTTTTGATAATTAAGCGGTTCTGTCATGATGATTCTTATGTGACTCAGTGGGACTCGGTTGCGTTGGATCAGGATTTGTCCGTTGAGGAGGAGCCTGTTGCCATCTTGGATTGACAGACTAGACAGTTGAGGTCGAAGCATATTGTTTCAGTGAAAGTTCAGTGGCGACACCGGCCAGTTGAGGAGGCTACTTAGGAGGTGGAGTCTGACATGCATCGTAGATATCCTCAGCTTTTCACTCTTTCAGGTACTTTACTTTGCCATTCATTCGAGGACGAACGAGTGTTTTAGTGGTGGATTGTGTAATGTTCAAATTCTTGTGAAATTACCTTTTTGTGTGAAATGCCCATTTTGGCCTTTCCCCTTAGCGGTTTCATGCTTTGTTTGTGTTTCGGGAGTGGTTGGTATGGTCCCCGATGCGATCGGGAGGGATTTTAGTAATTTTGAGACCTTGGATGGAGTTTTTAAGGAGATAGTTGACTTTGATCAACATTCAGAGATTTGAGCGTCGGATGGTGATTTTTTCAGTTCCGTTGCATCCGGAACGTCGAGTTTGGTCAAGTAGGGTGGTTGGTTAAACCCCAAGACCTTATAATTTGTTATAGGTATTTAGGCTAAAAGTTGAGTTTTAGGCCTTAAAGAGGTCCGTAGGGGTATTTTGGTCATAATAATTTTTTTTAGAAATCCAACAATTCCATTGGCTCCGAAACATGTTTTCTGATCAATTTGCACTATTGGTTCATGTTTATAGGGTTCCGAAGGTTAAAACATGTTTTGATTGTTGTTGGTGCAAGTTGACCGCGGTCAACATGCGGTCAACAGACCCTTTTTGGCTGAAAATAGCCCATATTTCAGGTTTCTTCCTTCCTTTTCTCATTTTCACCATTGTTACACAATTGGAGCTTAGGAGAGCCGAATTTTGAAGTAATCTTTTTGAGAAAATTCATTGGAGTAAGTCTCTCTATCATTTCTAAATCATTTCCTAACGATTTTATCTTCCAAAGCTCTTTAAAATTCAAGATCTCAATGTGGGTTCAAGATCTCAATGTGGGTTTTGGGGTATTTACCCCATATTTCATAACTAGTAATTTCATGATTTCAAATCCATTTCCTACTAGATTTTAATGGGTTTTTCAACCACGAACTCCTCTTAATGTGTAGAACCTAATTTTCAACTAAAATTCAAGTTTTGCCATTTTCATTTTTGATGTGATTTTTGGACAATTTTAACCCCGGTTCTTAAACCATGTAATATGGGTATCGTTGAACTTCTTTTGATGAATTCTTCCCATTCTTGATGGTTGGGGATCATTTCAGAATTGGTATTTTAGGTTAAAGCTCTGATAGAGTGTTCGGGTGAAGTTTTCGGCCTTCGAGGTAGGTTTGGCTATCCTTCTTTGAGACTGGGATTGGGTAATTGATTGTCTTATGTCGTAGGCATTGAGATGGAATCGTAATATGATTTGGGATTGTTGATTATATTGTGATGTCCGTGTGGGGGCTTGAGTATATTGTGATGCCCGTGTGGGGGCTTGATTATATTATGTTGCCCGTGTGGGGACTTATTTGTACTGTTTCGCTCGTGTGGGGGCCTTAGTTGTTACTCTATTTTCTTTGTGAGCATGTGATTCATGAGTTGCCTATGAGAGAGGCTTGTAACACTATTTGACTTGTAATGCCCGAGAGAGGGGTTGAGTTGGGGATTTTATCATATATACTTTTGGAAATGAAATGCTTTTCTAAATGGTGCTCACTTATTTCAAATGAACTCTTTCCCATTATTTTTATATGAGGGTGTTTAACATGATTTGGTGGAGTTTTGAGAACCTTGAATCTTTCATTACATGTTGAGTTGATTATTTCCTCCATGCCATAGGTGTTGTGATGCATTCATCCTCATTCATCATATCATTGATCTTGGGAAGTTGAGAAATGTGGAGATTCTTTTTGGGAAAGAAAATGAGACACTTTTTATATCTTTGACAACGAGCTACGTGGCAAGTTGATGAGATTTTGAGATCGTGATTTAGTATATGGACTGCGAGTCCCCCATGGGTCCTTTTCTGGAAGCCTTAGCTCAATAGGGTGTATACGACATGTTGTGCGTTATTCTTGATTCCACCGTACCACCACATAATTGCATCATCTTATTGCATTGCATCGATCTTTGTGTTTGTGTCTTATCTGATGATCTTTGATATTACTATGACTTATGTGTTTACTTTACTCGTGTCGTTCCGTATAAACTGGCGACACCGATGTCGGAATGGAACTTTTCTATATGCAGGTGGAAGCGTTCCTTTATTTATTTCATAAGTTTGATTAATTCCTTATAATCAGTCGGTCAAACCTACTGAGTACATGTGAATTGTTCTCACCCCTACTTCTATATCTCTTTTGATGCAGATTCTAGTCAGGGTACTCCTCGTGGCGGTTGATTATCTAGTTAGCAGGCTCATTTCGGAGTAGTGGTGAGATCCTGTGCTCCGGATCGCCATTAACTCCAACTTCCATTTTAGTCTTTACTATTATTCGGAGACTTATGATGTACTTATATTCAGGTATTGTTTTAGATCCTCTTTACACTTATGACACAAGGTTTTCGTTGTTATTCTCTTCTTTTCAGTTATGGCCTGATTTCCTCTTTGGGAGTCTCGTATGTGTTTTATTGTTTGGCTTACACATCAGGGTGGTTTTGGGATGTGTGCCATCATGACCTTTGTTTTTGGGTCGTGAAACCATTTTTCCCGGATGGCATCTTTATAGAGCTAAAACATGGCTAGTACACACCATCTATTAGGCTCGCCGGTGATCCATATTGGCTCAGATGGTCTGGTGGGTGGTAGGTTATGTCCCTCTCCAGACTCAGATGCATCAGAGGTAGATGTTGCAACTGAATCTGAGCTAGAGCCTGTCTCGAACTGTGCATCATGCTGTGAACCCGAGGCCGCCCCGAGTTGTGACTCCCCACTGCCTTCTCCCAAACTTTGTGCTCCCTCCTCAGACTAGGAAGAACTATTTTGGTTGGCGGAGTCTAACTCATCTGGCACCGGAACAATTGCAAGTTTCTTGGACTATTGGTGTGTAGTCTGGGGTGCCTTAGGTGAATTATTGTTGGTACCCGGGTCGAATTCAGAACCGCATAGTTCTGCATTAGTGTGCTCGTCAATAAGTTGACGCTGGGTCGAAGGTGCTGTGGATTTTGCCCTTCGCCAATAAGTTTTGGTACTGTTCGGCAGCATAGTACCTGTGGAAGACTTGTTAGTACCCAAACCTACTAAAATAAAGTAAGAAAGAATGAAAAATAAAACTACGAAACCAAAAGAAAGAAAAAATTGTTGCAGGAAAGTACACATTTTTTGGTCCTGCGGTTGGTTCTTACGAACCGTAGGACCCAACCATAGGAAAGTAAATCAACTTTTTAGTTTCTGAAGTTGGAATGACGGTTCACGAGTACGGTCCATCAAAGTTTCTACGGACCGTAAGCAAAACCATCAAACCAAATCATGATCGTGGTGCTCTTATATGTTTGAGACAGTCTCATAATTACACTAGAGAACTTGATCGCGCTTCGCGTGATCACTAAAGAATTAATATTTTCACTTCAATCAATCTTATATTTACTCTATTTTCTAACCGTAACATTATTACTTATTTTAATTATATTATGAAAACTCCTTGATTAATTTTTATCTCTTTTTTATATTCTCCGATCAAAATAGTCTCAAAGTTAATTGTTATTATCTTATATCCCCCACCCACTTTAAATCGGTTACCTATACTACACTTACACCCATTATAATGTTTAAAAAATCAAACATTTTCTATAATGAAAATTCTACGTAAATAAAACTTCATTTAACAAAATATATTTAAGATATTTTTAAAGCAAAATAAATAAATAAATAGAATTTCTATATAATAAACATTTCAATTTTTTTTATCATATAGTCAAAAATAAAAATATTCATATGAACCAATCACAACTTAACCTGATATAATATGTGTATATATATACAATACAAGTGATATAAAAGAAGATAAAATAAAATAAGGGAAGGTCCCTGTTATCAAGCTTCTCTCTTTCAACCTTTTGATTATCCTTACTTATCATCTCATTACATTTCTAAAATGCAACTTAAAGAAAAAGGAAGATTCAACAATGAAATAATAATGCAACGTGAAATATTAAACAACACTTATTGAAAGATAAGGTGAAGACGATTGAAAAAGACGCATTGCCTATTGTAGTTTTTGTATTCTCAATTTGTTTATTAAGTGCATTGTCAAAGAGCATCATTGTTCCTACCTATCCGACGATCAAAGCTAAATCTCTTCTTATTTTATAGTCATGTTATGAGTTCAGAAATTTAAGAGGAAAAAACAATAATATTTTGATGAAAATTTAAGAGGGTATTATAAATGTGTTAGGAACTCTTCATATTTTACCGTTTCATAGTTTATCCATGTTTCTACATTAATTGATAAACTAATCATAGATGAAGAGGTGGAAAACTGTTCCAAGTTAGTGGTATAATTATTATTGAAAAAAAAACTAATTTTGACTTTAGTGCAAATAAATTTAATGTATTTAACTATGTAGGATCAAGAATAATTGAGATTTATTTAAATAATTAAATCAAAAAAATGCAAAAAAAAATACCAAAAAGTTAAATAAGAATGTTGTATAGAAAGGTGTCACACCAATCTTAACTTAAATAAAATAGAGGAAGAAAAAGTCAAAAAGATTAAATTACTATAATAATAATTTTATTATAAGACTCTACATCATTTTCTTCTGAATTTGTTCCACTTTCTCTATTTATTTTAATCTTCCTCAACTTTTTCTTTTATCCGTACAAGCAAAAATCAACGAAATTGTTAGTTACTCTAAAGAGTTTATATGATTTTTTCAACTTTAAACATCTAAAATAATAATTTCTATGTGACAAAAAAGAAGAAGAAACAAAAAAAAAGAATATTTTTACGGTTTGAGTAATCATACCTTGATTTAATTTGACACTGTAACTTTATTGATTCTTGAGTTCATCTAAATAATTGACAAAATTATAAATGCAAAACAAATTTAATAATCCATGTTAATAAAAAAATATGAAATTTTCATGCTATCCATATTATGGAGTGAGAAAAGAACATCTGAATTTGAGATCAAAATACTTACTAAATAGAAAAAAATTAAAAATTTAATAAACTTGTTTTCCCGCATTCCAATTATTAAAAATTATTAAAAAATAAATTGAAGATATCATTATTTTTAATGGATGTTAGACAAAAATAATATGATAATTTATCCCTTTAAGCTTTGCTGATCTTTTCATTTATTTTGTTATCAACGTTGTAAGGTATGACATAACAAAAAAAATCAATTACAACTTATATATAACAACTTACATGAAATGTTAGAACTCATAAATAATTGGATCGATCAATATCACACTTGTCATTCATAATATTAAGAAGAAGAAAATCAAATTAAGGTAAGTATGTAAAAAAATTACTGTATCATATAAACAATTACAAAAGAAAAGTTACCTCAATGAAAAATATGGAAGAATGAGAAAAAAAAAGAGCAACCTAATATTGTATGCTACACTTTCCATCCAAACAAGCTACACAAAATCCTCTCCTCCAAAAAGAAACTATAAGCATATAGTTTATACAAAGTATACGCATATAATTTATTAGAAATAATGAACATTTATTTTCGAAACGGTTAAAGAAGAGAGTGAAACATGACTTTTCAGGTTTTATTGAAATAATAAAGCAAGAATAATGTGGAATTAAAGGTATAGTACATAAATGAATGAATAAAAAAGAGAAAAATTAAACCAAATAATGGTAAAAGACAAAAATAGGAGAAAAATATAAATATCTTTCTAGACCAATGAAGCATGCCATATCACTTTTTTTTTAATTTCTAACTTTATTATTAGATTATATAGTTATATATATATATATATATATATATTAGATTTATAATTAGAAGAAGGTCAAAAACAAGAGGAAAAGAAATAAATTTATTAAGAGTAAAACTTAAAGAGAAGCGAGTTAAGGATAGTTAATCCTACTAATATAAAGAGTTTTTGTTGTAAATGTTTCCTCATTAATAAAATACTTATTTATAATCAATTAAGTTATTTATTTTTACAATAAAATAATTAATTTAAATAAGAAAAAAGGTCCAAAAAAAGGAGAAACAAGATAAATGTCAATGGAGATCATAGAGAGGTGCCACATCACATTGTCCATGTTTCTGTAATGACCCTCCAGGTCATTTTCTCTGTTTTTCGATCTTTTCAGCGTTAAGAGATTTTCTGTAGCTATCCCAAGTCATTTATGACTTGGTAGCACTGACTGTTCAGTCGCCTAGCCGTTCGTTTGGGTTTTATACCCATTTTCCTGTTTTGGAGCTTTTGAAACTTGAAAAGTTGACTTTGGTCATAACCTCAGGTAAACGGCCTCAAAATGGAATTCTGACGATTCCATTAGCTCTTGAGCGGCAATATTAGGCTAGTAGCATGCTTGGCTCGAGTCCCGAGGCTTTCGGTGTCACTTTAAGGCTATTTGGCGCTTTAGCCTTTGAAATTTGGCCCAAGGTTGACTTTGGTCAACATTCTTGGTAAACGTGCTCGAATGGGAATTTTGTCAGCGCAGTTAGTTTTGAAACGCAGAGTTTGGTCTAGAATGGCCCTTTGTGTGCTTCCCGGGGCTTTCGGTCTAATTTCGAGCCCCTTTGTGGAAATTGGCAAAAATAACATTTGGGGTGTGGGACCCACTTTTTGTCGAAATGACCTCGTACGGAAATTCCGACTATGCCATGTACTACGGAACATCGAATTTGATGCAGTAGGATATCTCATTTGTGTGCACGGTGTTCCGAACGAATCTCGAGCACCCCGTCGGAGTTTTGGCCAAAGCCAAAACCAGCTGGTGCACAACTATTCGTGGAAGGCACATCAAATAGCCTATCCAAGTTAAAGTTCTTTAGAATAGCTCCTTAAACCATGCGTGAGAAAACCTTTCACCGTCCATGATCTTTTCATAATAGCTTTTAAGGCCCATAGTCATTCACTTCATGCTAGAAATGCCCTACTACTAAAAGAAATAGTTTTCAAAGCGTGATCTATAATCATTGATTGCATATCCGGATACCATACTAATCAAGACCTAATTTAGGAAAATAGCCCGATATGCATTGGGGCAAATCTAGATGTCATTCATGTCATGTGGCCAAGATTCATAGAACATATAGATGCCTTCATCTATAAGCTTTCATAAGTCATAAACATTGTTTTCATAAAAACATGCATAATTTCATAAAACATATACATAATTTCAAGCTTCTTCATAAATTCATGTATATTAGGGTTCATAGACAAAAATTCATAGATCAATGCATGAGTTCACATGGAACATCGAATTTGATGCGGTAGGATATCTCATTTGTGTGCACGGGGTTCCGAACGAATCTCGGGCACCCCGTCGGAGTTTTGGCCAAAGCCAAAACCAGCTGGTGCACAACTATTCGTGGAAGGCACATCAAATAGCCTATCCAAGTTAAAGTTCATTAGAATAGCTCCTTAAACCATGCGTGAGAAAACCTTTCACCGCCCATGATCTTTTCATAATAGCTTTTAAGGCCCATAGTCATTCACTTCATGCTAGAAATGCCCTACTACTAATAGAAATAGTTTTGAAAGTGTGATGTATAATCATTGATGGCATATCCGGATACCATACTAATCAAGACCTAATTTAGGAAAATAGCCCGAAATGCATTGAGGGCAAATCTAGATGTCATTCATGTCATGTGGCCAAGATTCGTAGAACGTATGATACCTTCATCTATAAGCTTTCATAAGTCATAAACATTGTTTACATAAAAACATGCATAATTTCATAAAACATATACATAATTTCAAGCTTCTTCATAAATTCATGTATATTAGGGTTCATAGACAAAAATTCATAGATCAATGCATGAGTTCACATGTAATTAGTTGAAAAACACATAATTAAGTCTAAATCATCAAGATAAGATCAAAGTCAGTCAATTGAATCCATCCAAATAGAACCCATGAAAAATTGAATAAAAACCTAATCAATTTTGGGAAATTGAATTGGAGAATTGGAGAAACTTTGGGGGACTCAGTGGGTGAATGGAACCCATTAATGAACTCCCTACGTACCTTGATTGAAACCCTAAGCAATGATGAAGAAAGGAGACTTGAACTTGGAAAACCCTAGCTTCTTCTTCTTCTTCCTTAGAAATATTTTGGAGGGATTTTGGAAGTGATTAGAAAAGGGTAGAATTAGGCTTAGAAGCCTTATATTGGGTCTAGGATTAGGGCTTAACTGACTTGGATTAGGAATAGATTAATTAGGAAAAAGACCAAAAAGCCCCTAAAAATAACTATCGGATCTCGACCTACGGTTCAAACCTATGGTCCAACTACGGACCGTCCTTTACAACTGTCGATAGGATTTAGAAACTAGGAATTTTGGGCTTCCAACAACAGTTGCCATGTATGGTCTATTGGTCCACTTACGTACCGTACATACCAGCCATAGATCCCAACTTTTACCTTCAAAATTTCACTAAGTCAGGGAATGACCTACGAGACCTATCTACTCTCCGTAGAAGCAACAATGGACTGCCCTGTTGAGTCGTCAAAGGAATACTTGGACTTCACTTTTTTTTTAAAAAAACATTTTCCCCACCATCTACGGTTGCCACCTACGGTCCGTAGGTCCTCCTACCAACAGTTGGTGGGATCGTAGGTACTGCCTGCAAGTCCCAAAAAAAATATTTTTCCTTCTTTTAGAATTCGAGGTGTTACAAGGACCCTTTCTACGGTTCACTCGGATGGTTTGTCATTTTTTTTACGGGTCATAGATAAGTCTCGTAGGTGAGTCCCAGACTTGGTGAAATTTTCAGGGTCAAGATTAGAACCTACGGTTGGTATGTACGGTATGTAAGTAGACCAATGGACCATACATAGCAACCGTCATTGGGGGTCCAAAAATGTAGTCTCAGAACCCCATCGACGATTGGACAGCACGGACCGTAAGTCCAACCATTGGTGGAGGTCCGACAGTTATTTTAAGGGCTTTTTGGTCTTTTCTCTAATCATTTTAACCCTGTACTACATCGTTTTTCCTTCTACCCTAAGCCCTATATAATGATTTTTAACCCCAAAATTACCCAATTTATTTCATTCTCCTAAATTCCTAAAAGTTGATCGAGTTCATCCTCTCAAATATTTCTCTCTCTAAAGATTCAAGAAGAAGACTAGGGTTTCAAGTCAAGCCTCCAAATTCTCCATTGATTGTGGGCTTTGAACTCCAAGGTATGATGGCATTCACCTATGGAGTCCTTTCCTCCATAGGGTTCCTAAATTCTCCTATTTTGTAAAGCTAGAATCACCAATTAAATTAGGGTTTTTATTCAATTGCCATGGGTTCCTTTCAATGTTGATCCAATTGATTGATTTATGTCTTTTTATGTATGAATTGAGATAATTGCATGATTTTAAGATGAATTTACATGAACCCATGCATGATCCATGATTTCCATATTATGATTCAATGATGAAGCATATGAATGATCAAAAGATGAATTTTATGAAGATATGCATGTTTCTTTATGAAATTGATGATGAATTATGATTTATTTTAGAGTGAAGCATCGTTGTTGTTGTGAAAGGATTTTCTCACATGATGGACTCATAGGGTTGAAAGGTTTTCTCAACTAAACTTTGAACCAAGAACTAAGAGTTATTCTAACGAACTCTAGCTTGGATTGGCTATTTAATGTCCCCTAATGATAAGACAAGCGGCAAATGCCCATGTCTTCTAATGATAAGATAAGTTAAGATTGATGAGTAATCCGTGGGAATTATGCTTAGCACCGAGTGGACAAGTGGCGATTACCCGTGTCCCATAAACTATGCGTCATCATAGGTTTGCCTTAGATAGACATTAGCTAGTGGATCCACTTATGCTAGAAGTTTGTGGTTCTTACCTTGGCAAGTAAGGACATTTCTTTTCGGTGTGGGATAGACACCGGATTCATGTTATAGCTCGCATGGTCTATGTCGGTTAAGGCTAACCTCCCACAATAATGAACTAAGGTTACTTCTAGAAGTATCTCAAGTGGGGTTTTAAGATGTTTAGCTCGCATTGACCATGATTTTGACTTGTATTTTACAACTTGTTATTTCATGATTTAGCTTGTTTGTTGCATGTCACGTGAAGTCCTTTTTTACATGATTTCATAATTTTTATGCATTGCCATCATACTTGGTACATTACATGTACTAATGCATACTCTTGCCTACATTGTTTTCCTAGTGTAGGACCCGACGCTTCTATCTCGCATGAAGATTGGTGAGTCCTCATGTTTCGAAGACCGATGCTTCTTTTATTTCTTTCATGTCTTTTCATTTCGGATTTTGTATGTGATGTATGGGTTAAGTCCCAATCACCTCTCTTATCATGTATTAGATGGCTTTGAGACTATGTTAGACTTCCGCTATGTTTTTTCAACTCTTTTGATATAGAACTGTCTTTGAATTCTTTAAATCTATTATCTTGTATGATGTATGATAAGTGGCTTGTGTAGGGCCTCTCATGGTCTTATACGCCATGTCACATCTAGGGGGTACTTTAGGTCGTGACACTTTAAAAATTAGTATTTCAAACTTCAAATTGTGATTTCAAATCTTTTTATATATAAAACCTGACCCATAAATTTATATTTTACAAAATATCCATAATTTGAAATTATGGTAAACAGAAAAGTGCTTGACATGAGAAAATTGTACGTACTGTGTGTGGCTATTGTATCTATGAATAACTAGTTCCTACTATTATTAAATTAGTGGACCAATGGATCTTTGTAAAATTATGTGTATTTAAAAGTTTGTAATAATATGTAACAAAAAATAATATTTATTTATGAAGAAACATAAAGATATATGATTTACTAATACAGTGCCTTAGGATATTTTGATACGTTGTTTTTGAATTATGATTTGTTCATTTGGTAAGATTGCATAAGAGTTGGGAAAGTTTTGATAGTTTTTACAAATTGTTGAATTTTCATGTTAACATGATATTTAAGTTAAAAAAATTAAATTGCCTATCCACACAAAATTTTAACTTCAAATCCACCTGAATTTCAAATATGAAGTGAATGTCTAGGCGATATTTGTAAGCCTATGAAAATAATTACTTGTAAAAGCATTCATGAAAATTAAATTTAAGGAGATTCTTTACACTTTCCCAAAGGGAATAATACATAAACATGTACATGTAGAACGCCACGTAGGACATAATATTGCCATGTAGGGTGCCATGTAGGACAAATGTGTCTATTTGTTCAATTGCTTACAAGTTTAAGTGCCTACTTGTGCACACCAAAAGTTAAAGGTCATAGTTGCCAGTTGACACCAAGTTAAGGGTCATGTTTATATATTATGCCTTCCCAAAGTATGATGAAAACAATTAATTATAGATTACTTGTGGGGAAATGAAATATTCGAATAACTTTCTTCAAAGCTTGACTTTTTACCTCCGTGTATTAAAATTAGTCAATTACATTCAAATAGTCACACATAATGTCTAGTGCTTCAACGTCGCTCTTCACTTGAGTTCATATTTTTGAAAAAAAAGGATGTAAAAGACTCATATAGTCGGAACCAACTAGTTTGAGTTGAAATTAATGATTTTTTGTTTATGAAATTTGCATAATTTTCAACTTAAATTTCAAATCTTGATTTATTATTCTTCAAAAAATAGGATTTCAAATTTCAAGTTGTGATTTCAATTTTTTTAAATAAAAAACCTGACTCATAAGTTTATATTTTGTAATTTTTTTCTATAATTTTAAATTTTGTAAAAAGAAAACAAAGACAAATGTTCCATGTGAAAAAATTGTCCGTACCATATGGAAGGATTAAATCAAAGAGTAACTACTTACTACTATTGTTGATTTAGTAGACCAATGTATCTTTGTAAGATTTTGTGTATTTGAAGGTTACTAATCGCAAACATTAATTTAGAAAATCAATTTGCCTATAATTTTTCATACTTTATCATATTTTCTGGAAATAACATCCTACTTTGATCTCAAGAACCCCTTGAGGGGATAAAGACAATCCACATTTCAAACAAAAGAGCTCGCCTGAAGAACAAAGTCAATTTTCAATTTAAGTAGCAGGAGACCTCCTGGAGAATAGGGTTCACTTTCAAGTTCAACTTTAGATCAAAATGACTATCTGACCACTTGAAAAGACATGAAGATTCAAGTCAATTCAAGAGAAGTTACATAGATAGGATCATGCATTGGTATTTTCTTTTTGTTTTTTGTCTTTCATTTTAATGTAACAATCGGAGTTGTAGACCGGAGCCTCAACGGGGCATCATTCGACCTCAAACTCATCTCATCATTCTATCTTCTTGAACTACACATGACCTAATATCCTTGTAACTTGGAATATGTAGGTTGTCGAAAACCAAGACTCGGTCAGATCTTTTCTTTCCCCTTACAAATAAAACTTATCTCATTGTTGAATTCTTTGTTTGAAAACTTTTCATGTTTTCAGTCAAAGAGGAGCAAGATGTATACACATAATATTGATCTTTTTCGAGTTTCAACCCATTTTTTTTATTTTTAAATATCTATTTAAAATCTAATCTCTATTTCAATTTTTATTTTATTTTTAAGTAGATTATACTTGGAAAAATTGAAAACCACAAAAATAGTCGCTTTTAGATAATACTTTTGTTTTTTATTTTTAAGGAAAAAGAAAAATTACAAAAACTATGTTCTTAATTTTTTCTTATATTTAATATTATATATAATAGAATTTTTATTGTTGGTTAGTTTCAAAAAAATATTTTGCCTCATTCGTAGAGTTTTTAAGGATCCTGAGTTCAAGAGACCGTGTTTGGGTTGCAAAACTTCAAGATGGAACCAACATGTTTTTGGTGCCACCTTCAGACTTCATTAGGAAGGTTCTGAAAGTTGATGGTCCTGAATGTCTCTATGGTGTGGTATTAAAGTCTGCACCTCATGCACCTAATGGCACATCCTTGCTACCAAAGTCCTATCAACCTCGTTATGTGGATGCACCAGAGATAACATCCTCTCAGGTTGCTAGAGCAAGGTGCTTTTTAACATATAACCTTATTACAAGTCTAAGTAATTTTCATCCATCGAGTAGTGTGGAAGGAACTGCGTGTATGCCTGCATTGGATGTTACTGTTGCGCCAGAGTCTTGGAGATATGTTGATCAGCAGCTTTAGCTTGGAAGACATCAAGATGCTGGGATAGCTCATTGCACCAGATGTTTTAGTGGTGCTTTGTATTAAATTTTGGAATTCAATTTTCTCATGGTTTAACTTCCTGTTGTCTCTCTTTTTTTTCTGTTTCCTGAATTCTTGTTTGATAATCAAGTTTGACTTTTCTTGTTTAACTAGTTAGTAGTCCGTACTCATTGCTTCTATTAATCCTCATGATACGAAGGACCTATTGAAGGTAAAAATGCTCCCCAGTAGTATTAGTTAGTTACATTCAAATAGTCACACATAATGTCTAATACTTCAATGTTGTTCTTCACTTGTTTGAAAAAAAGGATGTAAATTACTAATATAGTCTGAACCAATTAGTTTGGCTTGTAGCGTAGTTAATTGATTGATTATTTCTTGCTAGCACAACTTTTGGGATATTTTTATGTTGCATGTCTCCAATAATATGGTGTTATCTTAAATCTTTTAGGAGCAAGGACACTAACATGACTTAAATCGTTTTATGAATGCTGGCTTCACACGGTAACATGTAATGTTTCTTTGTCCTTGAAACATTTCTAATTATTTTCTTACAAGTTCTTTGAGTCTTTTGTTGTGTAGGATTGCCATCTGTCCTATTTTCTTACTGTTTAAAATTAGGTTGTTAACATGGTTCTATAGTTTAAATGATGTATGCAAACTGGCTTAATAGTTTTCACAAATTCTTGATTTTTCCTGCTTATGAAAACAAATACAATTTGGGATCTCAATATTGAAGTTATGATTGAAACCAATTCTTGTTTATGAAATCATAAGTTTATATTTTGCAAAAAAGAAGAAGTAGTTCTATAATTTTAAATTTTGTAAAAGAAAACAAAAATAAATTCTTGACATGAAGAGATTGTCCGTACCAAGTGGGAGGATTATATTAAAGAATAACTACTTGCTACTATTGTTGATTTATTAGACCAATCTTTTAGAATGCCTTTCTTTTCTATGAAACTGACCTTTTAAAATGTCTTTTGTCCAAAAGAATTTTTATATGTCAAGAAAGTCCAATACATTCTTTGAACTTTCCAAAAATAAGATGAAGACTTCAATATATTTTCGGGAAATGACATCCTCCTATGTCCTGTCCTTCCATAAAAATAGGCAGCTGAAGCATAGTTAAGATATTATATTCAGTTACAAACATGTGTGGGATAAAACAAATAATATGCATATATGATGTTGTTTGAGTCTTTCCTTGTGTATGATTGTCATTTGTCCTATTTGGGTTCACCCTGCAATCTTCTCATTGTTTTGTGGATATTATTTATGTTTAATATCTCCATTAATATGATGTTATCTTAAATCTTTCAGGAGCAAGAACCGGAGTTTCAGGAAACAAGGGATGGACACTGTCCCAATAGGAGCATTGGCTATCCTAATCCTCGGCTTATGCCTCAAGATTCTGTCTGGAACTACTCTCCTCCTACTAATGTTGTCTTCTCTAGGCAACACATAATGTTCCTCTGTCTTTGAAAGATTTCTAATTTATTTTCTTTGCAATTAGACGAAAGGCAATATTGTTCATCTGTTAACTCTATCTTCTTCTTCTTCTTCTTCTTCTTCTTCTTCTTCTTCTTCTTCTTCTTCTTCTTCTTCTTCTTCAGTTGCCTAGACTTCTTCTTTTGTGCAGCCATTTCAGTTGCCTAGTTATGTCTTGCGTATATGTTATCCTCCCTCGGTCCATGTGGATAACAACATGATACACAAGGCTATGATATTTCTTCGTGTGATTAATGGAATAAAAACATTTTATGAAAAGAATTTATCATTGGTTGAGTTTAGAAGCGTGGAGGAAGCTCAGCGTGCTAAAGAGGGCTTGCAGGGCAAGCTTTTGAATGATCCCAGAATCACAATTGAATATTCAAGCAATGATTTTTCATTGCAATCGGCAAAGACGATGGGCCATAGTCACCCTATGTTGACTTCTAATGTATCAGTACGTTTGCCACGTTATGTTCCTAACATCCAAGCTAGACCTTTGAGTATGCAAGGCAGGTTTCACCTTGTCATTCCAAGACCAGTAATTACTGATTCTAGCCAACTACAAAGGGAAACTAAAAGATCGAGGATTGATGGGGCAAATGATAGTTCTTATCCTCATAAAAGAACAAGTGATTGAGGTCCTAGATTGGATGAACAATATGCTTTGGGTACTTAGGGGTCGTTTGGTACAAAAATTAATAATGCAGGGATTAGTAGCGCAGGGATTAGTAATGCAGAGATTAGTAGTGCAGGGGTTAGTAATGCAGGATTTATTTTTATAAAGTGTTTGGTTCATTATTTCCCACCTCATCTTGTGTTTGGATTTAAACTTTATAAAAAGCTTCTTTCCAATTATACCCTTGAATTATTATGTAATTGAGTCAAGGTAAATAATTGCCGGACAATATTATTTTTTCATGGCCTTCTAACTAGCTATGAGAAGAACAATTTTGTTGTCATGTTTGCTATTTTTTCACTTAAGTTATTTGAAGATAAATAATTGTTATCTTAGTAAATTGATCACTTACAAAATGCCAATTTTCAATTTTAAAAGATAAACTATCTACTTTTAAAATCGAAAAAATGGTAAACAATAGTAAAATTGAATAAATCATCTACATTTACACATAAAAATTGTAAGTTGTAGTCTTAATATGTATGCAATTTTATAAATTGTTCAAAGTACAAATAATTAGAAAATCACACAAATATATATATATATATATATATATATATCAACAAATAATACATTCAATTAAGATCACAAACGTCATGGGGTGATATATCTGTCTTTTTAATTAATAAATGTTAAAGAATTCACATCTATTTGTATTGGATTTATTTTGTAACAAACAACACTCTCTAAATAATTTATATGCTAATTTATTTAAATAAATTTACTAGTACAAATATAAAACATAAAATCAAGAAAACAAACAAAATAATTAAAATGATTTGAGGGATATTTTTGTCGTTATATAGACTTATCCCATGGTATTATATCTAAATTATTACTAATACCTCCAAATGGAAGGTATTAGTAATACATCCTATAATACCATGTATGAGGTATAACTAATCCACGCATAGACACAAAATCCTACCAAACATAATATTAAATAATACCACACATAATACAAGGACTATTTTTCTTAATACTCCCTACCAAATGACCCCTTAGTGGCACATCCTTGCCACCAGAATCCTATCAACCTCGATACGTAGATGCACCAGAGAGAACATCCTCTCAGGTTGACCAAGCAAGGTCTTTTTTAACATATGACCTTATTACAAGTCTAAGTAATTTTCAGCTCTCAAGTAGTGTGGAAGGAACTGCATGAGCATCAGCTGGTGTGCCTGCATCGAGTGTTACTGTTGCGCCATAGTCTTGGAGATATGTTGATCGATAGCTTTATCTTGGAAGACATCAAGATGCTGGGATAGCTCATTGCACCAGATGTTATAGTGGTGTTCTGTATTAAATTTTGGAATTCAATTTTCTCATGCATGGTTTAACTTCCTATTTTCTCTCTTTTCTTTCTGTTTCCTGATTCCTGAATTCTTGTTTGCTAATCAAGTTTTACTTTTCTTGTTTAACTATTTAGCTGTACACACTCATTGCTTCGATTAATCCTCATGATGTGTAGGACTTATTGACGGGGAAAATGCTCCCGACTAGGAATTTCTAATGAAAATAATTACTTGTGAAAGCATTCTTGAAAATCGAATTTTATGAGATTCTTTACACTTTCCCAAAGTATGATGAAATAATTAATTATAGATTACTTGTGGGGAAATGAAAAATATTCGAATAAGTTGCTCGAAAGCTTGACTTTACCTTAATGTATGGAACTCGTATATTAGAATTGGTTAACTACATTCAAATATTTACACGTAATGTCTACTACTTCAACGTCGCTCTTCATTTGAGTTCATTTGTTTGAAAAAACGGATGTAATAGACTCTTATAGTCAGAACCAACTAGTTTAAGTTGAACTCAACCGTTTTTTGTTTATGAAATTTGCATAAATTTTCAATTTAAATTTCAAATCTTGATTTAATATTCTTCAATAAACAGGATTTCAAATTTCAAGTTGTGATTTTGATTTTTTTTCAAAATATGAAAGTTGACTCATAAGTTTATTTTTTGTAATTTTTTCTATTATTTTAAATTTTGTAAAAGAAAACAAAGACAAATGTTCGATATGAAAAGATTGTCCGTACCATATGAGAGGATTAAATTAAAGAATAACTAGTTACTACTATTGTTGATTTAGTAGACCAATGTATCTTTGTAAGATTTTGTGTATTTGAGAGTTATTAAACGTAAACATTAATTTAGAAAATCAATTTGCCTATAATTTTTCATACTTTATCATATTTTCCGGAAATAACATCCTACTATTGCCTATAATGTAATGTTTCTCTGTCTTTGAAACATTTCTAATTTCATTTCTTAGTAATTAGACAAAAAATGCAATATTGTTCATCTGTTAACTCTATCTTTTTCTTCTTGTTTTGTGCAGCTATTTCAGGTTCCTAGTGTTGGTGAAAATTACAAAATTACAAACTAAAATTGAAAAATAAAATGAAGAAAATAAAATCTCTTCAGGCTGAGGTACAAATATCTCGCTCTCTTTAAGGAGATTCATGAAACATTTCTAATTTCATTTCTTAGTAATTAGACAAAAAATGCAATATTGTTCATCTGTTAACTCTATCTTTTTCTTCTTCTTTTGTGCAGCTATTTCAGTTGCCTAGTGTTGGTGAAAATTACAAAATTACAAACTACAATTGAAAAATAAAACGAAGAAAATAAAATCTCTTCAGGCTGAAGTGTGGATATCTCGCTATCTTTAAGGAGATTCATGAAACATTTCTAATTTCTTTTCTTACTAATTAGACAAAAAATGCAATATTGTTCATCTGTTAACTCTATCTTTTTCTTCTTCTTTTGTGCAGCTATTTCAGTTGCTTATTGTTGGTGAAAATTACAAACTACAATTGAAAAATAAAATGAAGAAAATATAATCTCTTCAGGCTGAGGTGCAGATATCTCGCTCTCTTTAAGGAGATTCAAGCCCACTGCAACAAATATTTTTCACCAGTCCAATAGTAATTTTCTTGACTTGTCCCCTCCAGGATACAACATCCAATTCACAAAGTATAACTCAACAAACTCTGGATAAGAGTTGAGTCCTAAGCTCCACAAAAAGGACACCTCCATTCAACTAATAAGAACTCTCTTATTGACTTACTTTTATGCACCTCTATTTTCTTGTGCGCAAAAACAAAGGAAGACCATCACTATTTAGAGTTGAGAAAGTCTTCCTAGCAATGAATAAGAAGATAATGAATAGTAAATAGAGAAGATAAATGACCTAAAAGTTACATATGTTACAAGATATAATGGAGGATTAAAGAAAAAGATAATGAAGAAATACTAGCCATGTCTCTACTATTAACTCAATGAGAATAACGAAGAAATAATGCCACCAAAGGGAGTAAGAAGAGCTGTCGCACAATGCTACAAGCAACAGACAAAAAGAGTAACTCACAATCAATTGCCCACCAACGGCTGAAATGAATAGGAACCAAAAACATGGGAAGTGCAACACTTTTGTACTCCAAAAATGAGCAAATTAATATATAAAATATTAATATTAATCTGCAAAGACGAATAATTCTCCACACATTTTAATATTAATAGAGTCTATTAGTGAAGGAAGACTACTATGCATAATGAATGTGTACTCTGCATTGAACCTCCACTTAGTAAAACAAGAATTTTTACTCCAAAGTCGTAGCGGTCTCATACTTGAACTATGACTGGTTAAGGAAAATAAAAATATCACTGCTCATACACAATAATCAAGGTGTTTACATGAGCTTTAAAAGCCAGCACGTCACGGGCATGTGTTATTCCGGTTTCATAAGTACTTTTGAGAATAAGCTTTATTCTCATAGGAAGCGGCCTACTTCCGCACTCACATAGGTGAAATCTGTTGAGAGTTCTCCTGTAAGTGTAACACTCCACCCATACGGGCTACAGATTTTAATTAAGAGTTTTGTAAACTCAATCTTCACAAATCACTACATGAAATAATGCACTCACATTATAGGGAGAGAATAAAAAATAGTGTATTTTTTCACAATAAATCATCATATGATTCATTTTTCCCATTGAACCTGGTTGTAGGATCTCTAGTCCTTATGGGTTTTCTCATATATGATTCATGGATTTATAGTCTTCAATCCCATCCCTCTCGATGTGCTCCAAACCTTATCTCTTGTTAAGGCCTTAGTAAGAGAATCTGCAAGATTATCACATGATTTGACATAATCAACATTAATGTTACCACTTGTCAAATATAATCTTACATTACTATGTTTCCTCCTTATAGGTCTGGATTTACCGTTGTAATAATGTCAGTTAGGAAATCTACGATTTACCCCAAACCTTATTTGGGGATCGATTTGTGTGTAGTGGAGCAATAAAATCATATGTGCACACATTAAATTTTTAGATGGAAATTATTTGGTTCCTGACCCTGAACCAATTGTAATGGGAGAACGTTGTTGGCTAGATGCGTACATATTAAATAAACACATCTCATATCAAAATTTATTTGAGAGTTTTGTTCTCATAATTAATGGTCTAGCTATAATTAGAGGCATACAATATCTGCTAAACCAACCAACATTATTAATATAATTTCATAGCTTGGAACTGTGCTTTTAATTTAACAATTCGAGCAAACAACCTTACAAAAACAAATTTGTAAGCTGATAACAAATGCACATGTGACCTTACCATAGATGCATCTATTAAACCATAATACTAAGTGATCCATATTGCAGGTAAAAGGGCCCATATTCACTTTTGTATATGTTCCAAATAATTTCAAGGGATACAATTTCAACCTTAGCTAGTACAATGATCATTTAATCATGAGAACAAGCAGAACTAGAGAATTCTTGAAAGAATCTTTTATTTCTTCAGCATATTGCCACGTGAATTCTCAATTTTTTTTGCATCACATTTGAACCGGAATTGCCAACTGGTTATGCCAACTGATATTTATTCTAGTAAACTTCTAGTTTAATTTTGCATTTGATTCCATCATCATGCCCATATTTGTATACAATACAAGAGAAGAAGGCGGGTAACCTTTTACATAAATATTTATAACCCGCTTGGATTATAGTAATATGAAGATATTTAGTCTTTCAATAATTTATAGTCTCAATATAATAATTTTTCTTTTCAATTCCCCTGAAAACTTATACAGTTTCTTTTGAGACTTACTCCAACTCCCATATTATGAACAATTTCATTCATCCAATAGTAATACAGTTGCTCTTTTGGAGCTTACAATTTATTTTGTATACAATCACTTATTCCAAGACACCATCCATGTGGTGAACATCTCATTCACGGAGAAAATCTTATTGTTATGATCAAAATTATTACATGCAAGACTTATTTCTTGACAACCAATGACAAAGTTTTATTGCTACACAATAATATTTAGTTTGGTCATGGCCACAACCTTTATAGGAAATAATTCTTTCTTTTTTTTCTCAAATAGTTCATAATAAAACATACCACAATATTCATGTAGTACTCAAAGTATATGACCAAATGACCATTTATGTCAAAATATTTCTTTTCAATCTCTTAAACCTCCCATAGAGGTGAGATGTGACATTTATCTAACTATACATGAACATATCCTTATCCATACGAATACAAGTCACATTTTCTTCAAGAAATGGACCATAACCATGTGTACATGCTCGATATGTTTTTATTAAAAATTCATTGTCATGCTTTGGCATTATCAAATCTATGTGACCCACCTCAACATCACTTTAATAGGTCAAATGTACTAAATGTACTACCACTTTGTATTTCTTTATTTTGATGAAGGATTTATAAAACTTTTAAAATTGGGTTGTACCAACAACAATGAGCCCAATAACCTTTCATACCACTTTGATGGTAAACATTACCGTCACATTTTGAAAGACCATCTAAAGAACCCATAATGTTCGTCCTTTTAATGATAAACTTTGATGGTAAACCTTCACATTTTAAAGAAATATCATCTTAAGAACCCATAGTGTTCTTCCTTTCAATTACCACAATGATGACCATTACTATTTTATCTTTTGTCATTCCCATGTTCATTTGTACAACCACAAGTTCACAATAATCATTGTCATCTTTCAGACATATTATGTACTGCTACCACATTCATATAAGAGAATGGAGCAAATCAATTGGGCAGATCTCATGACTTTTAGTGAAAAGTATATTATTTGACCTTAATCATCATCATATGTGGGACTTGTACCCAACATATTATTATCATGGTGCACCAAAACTTTTACCCGATGTCTTACCCACTTGGTGCGGTGAAACTTAAATTCACCGTCTTACCCTCAATCAATATCTTAAAACCACTTTTTAAATATTTTTATTGAAAATAATGTCGATCATTAAAATTAAACCGTTAGATTACAAATCAAAAATCAAAACAATTGCACATAAGAAGTCTCATGTCCAGGGTCAACTTAACATAGAGCAAAAAGAAATCATCAAATTTGATAAAAAATCAAACTTTTACCCATCTTAATACTTTCTTGCCAATAACATAAATTGCTTCACCAACACCCTTATTAGTTTTCAGAATATATATATATATACATATATGAAATAGAAGAGAAGCAAAACCAACAAATAATTAATAAACTATCAAATTTGGCCATATATAATTACCAATTACACAATAAAATATTCATTCCAAAAAAAAAATTAATGATCTGAATGAGAGTAAAATATTACCTTAATGTGCATGAACAAAAAATTTGACAAACATCAAATCCTTCCAAATTTATTACTATCACTAGACTTCAAAACAAAATGGAGACACAAATACATGTTTTCTTGATTAATACAAATACGTCAAAATCAATATGTAGAAATAGCAAACAGTACAAAAATAAATAAATTAATGCACATATCATAAAAATGCAATTATTATGTAGTGAGTCAAATACACGCATTTCATAAATTTAATTATTCATGCCACACAAAAGTCTAGTATACTAATGAAGTAATTATTTGATAAAAAATACCAACATAAAAAAAAAAATGCAATACTAGTGTCTTTTATCATTATATTATATATATATTATATATGTACATAAAACATAAACAAATGTAACCTCACTGCTATGAACAAGGCTCGAAAGTTTTAAAAACACCTACCACCAATTCTTGATGGAGAATAAGTTATTTGTGTTGATAACGTGTTGTAAAATTAAAGTAAAATAAGACAAGAAATATAGAAGATGAGAGCAACAAAATATGAGAGTTTTTCTTGTTCTTCCAAGTATTCAAGTATTCCCAAATCTTCAAGTATATCTAATAGGAACTCTAATGTCTCTATTTATAGTATTACATATAAATATACAAAAGGTTAGTCATAAATATGACATTAACCATGAAAGTTATGGAGACATTAACCATGTAAGTTATGAAGGAATATCAAGGGGGAAGGTTATGGAGGTGTTGAGTTACTATACATTATGGTGTAATTTGTAATGACCCGGTTCGTCATTTTTAGTATTTTTTTGTGTAATTTACTAATTTCCCTCTCAATATTGCCCATGAATTGTTTCTTGATTGAGTTTTAGAAGTTGGTTCCAAACTTTGAGGAAAAAGTTAATAATTTGGTAAATTTTGAGTTTGAAAGGCTTAAGTTGCTTAAAAGTAATTTTTGGAGTCTTTTCAAGTTTCGCGTGTCTTAATGGAATTCCATCGAGTTCATTAGTTCCGAAATGTAGAATCTGATACGTGAGAGTTGTCGATTTCTGAATCCAAGTTTCTTTAAGGATTTGAGGTCCTAAGTTGTGAAATTATGGAATTTTAGCATTTGGGTTGACTTTGGTCAACATTCGGAGTTCGGATGCTCAGATCGGAATTCCAAGAGTTCTATTGTATTCGAGGGATGATTTTAGGCCTAGGTGAGGTCTTGGTTGATTTTTCAGAGGTCCCGAGCTTTTTTTTAGCCTTTTTAGGCATTGAGTTAATTTCTTATAATTTTCACGGATGTCGGGTCAAGGAGACCTCAAATTCGTGTTTTGACAGTTTCATTGAGTCCGGAAATATCAAGTATAATTGATATGCATATGTGGTTTGTGTTTACGGGGTTCCTAACAAATCCTGAGGATCGATTTGATGTTTGAGAGTTGGCTGAGTTTTGTTTGTATCTGCAGGCCTTGCTTTAACGAAGGCTGGCTGCTTAAGCGAGCTTCGCAGAATTGAGAGCCTCTTCACTTAAGCGAGCTTCGCTGAAGCGAAGGAGGCTTCTCTTAAGTGAGACCCGTGTTATAAGCGAACCCCTGGTCGCTTTTGTGACATCAGAGAGGATTTTGGCCTGCAACTCGAGGCTTAAGCCCCATTTCACCATTTTTGAGCTTGGGGAACCCTTGGTGGCGAAATTTGAAAGGATTTTCTATGCTATATCATTTGGGTAAGACTTCTTGATCCTAAACCTTCATTTTTTCCATTGATTAATTATGAGTTTTAACATCAAAATATGAGATTTTGATGGGTGAATAATGAGGTTTTTCAAGAACTCAAGTTCTTAACTAAAACGGTGATTTTGAAGTGATTTTAATCGCTTTTTCGAAATGATTTTCTCTAATGAGTTCCTAAAGCTTTGAGTAATGTTTTGAAGTATTATTTTTCGGATTAAACCTTCTTTTTCAAATTGGGGTTTGTGTTGATTGACTCACTTTTTAGTAGAATTAGTGTGAGTATTGTGATTTTCAATTGATGATTGTGAATACTTAATTATTATAGATTGTGTGGCTTTGAAAGTGATTCGGAAGGGGAAGACTGAACTCTTGGAGTGATTATAATTTATTGATTTGAGGCAAGGGATCTCTTAAACTTTGTAATTTTGTTTAATTGTCAACTTCTTTTCATTGCTATATTTGCAGGGAGTAATCGAGAATGGGGTGAAGGGTTATTTATTCCACTTGATTAATGTAAACCAACAAAAAGAGAGAAAAATGAAAAGTCTTCTTGATGATGAAGATAAATTTTGAATTACCTTGTTGTGACCCTATTAGATTGATTGGTGAATTGCTTGAATGCATGAAAGAGGACTTGTGTGATATGAATTATTGTCTCTTCCGTGTGGTGTGATATTGCTTGTGTTCATTGATTGTGAACACCGTGATAGGACGTGATGATTTATGATGCTGAGGTCTTTACCAGCAAGTGCTATGATGCTGAGGCCTTTGCTGGCAAGTGCTATTTTTGTGATAAAAGCTGAAGGGAAATGGTTCTGGCTAGTGATATAAATGCCGAAGGGAAATGGTTCCGGCTAGTGATATAAATGCCGAAGGAAAATGGTTCTGGCTAGTGATATATATGCCGAAGGAAAATGGTTTTGACAAGTGATATGTTGTGATAAATGCCGAAGGAAAATGGTTCTAGCTAATGATACAAAGGCCGAAGGGAAATGGTTCCAGCAAGTGAATTAAGGTGAAAGCTGAAGGGAAATGATTTCAACTAGTTACATTTTGCCGAAGGAAAATGGTTCCAGCCAATGTTAACTTTGTGATCAATCTACTTGATGCATACACTTGACTTATTTGATGCATATGATTGAGCTATTTGATGTGTTTGTCTGATATGTGAGTTGAACTTGTTGCTATTTGGGCTTTAAATGCCTAGTACATGAGAGTAAATGATTTGATGCCTATCGATTGTTGAAATGTGACTTTTGGCCTATGATCTTGAGTCTTGAGACTTTTTTATTGTAGAACTGTTAGGTTGGGCTGAATTCTGTGCAGGTTTTAGTTTTGGAGGTTCGGTTGGGATAGAAAGGTGTATTTGATTTAGCTAGGCTGCCTAATTTACTAGGTTGCATGCTTAGTACCGTGTTGGTGGTACTCACTCCTTACTCCTACACTTGTGTGGGTTCCGAGCCAGGACCTATGTGATCTCTGTCTCCATCTTCCGATTTTTGAGGCTTGTCAAGGACTTGAAGAGGTAGCTGCTTGTCACTTCGGCGGGCCCTCTTTTTCTTTTTATTATGCTTTGTTCTACTTGAGAAGCAAAACATTTGAGATTTGTATTTATCTTTCGAATTGTCTATTTTAATTTAGTGGCTTGTACACGTGACAACCAGGTTTTTGGATGTTTTTTAGAATGAATAAGTTTTCTGCCTTTATTTTGTTCTCACTTTATTTATTTCCGTTTTTCTTTCATTTCGTTAGGTTGAGGCTGACTTGTCTAGGTGGGAATAGACAAGTGCCACCACGTCCATTTTTGGATCGTCACATATCCTCACCAAATTGATGTAATATTTGATATAGTGCATACAAGTTGAATATTATATTTTATATTGATTAAATGAAGGTAATAATTATCCATAATTGTCATCTTACACATTATAATATTATTTGTTTGTCCTTTGAGTTTCTATTGCTACAATAATATTTACACATACCTTTTAGTTTGTACTTTATATAAGTAAGACACCAAAATGTTAGTCATTTGGTTCTTTTCCTTTTTCTCCACAACAATCTATTATTTTTGTTTGTTATTTTTTTCTCACCTGCAACAAAACTGTCCAAGTAAATCTATTTTCTTTCAATTAAAAATGCTTATTTCTATCAATTGCTACCATTTAAGTGCTTATATATCTTCGATCTTGCTTGAATTATTTATTCTATGTTATCTAATTGATTTATTTCTTCTTCTTTATGTTGTAAGATTGTTAATTTATTTTATTTTATTTTACTATAATTGTGATATTTATGAAAAAGAGTACTAATATCTAATTTTCGTTAAGAGATTACGTAAATTATACATGCATTGCACTGTGATTTTACTGTATAATATAATTTTGTTTTTACAAAATTATGTGACAATGAATATGGGATACACGTGTAAGTTTTCAGAGACTAGTTTTGTGAAATTCACCACGCCAACTGTCTAAAAAATTTTGATGACAATTACACTGCAATTAATCAATTACCATAAAAGGAAACAACTAGATGGAGATATTGAGGACAAGCTTCTGCTTTCTTAACTTGGTTTTTTCAACATACATTTGAGCAAAATTGGCAGATCATTATAAAAACTGTCTCATGCATGAGAAAACAACAAAAATGTACTGAAAAGAAACATGAAAACAATAACTAAGGAAATCTAAGAGGGATGATAGAGGTGTTTGGTGGAGGAAACAATGTTGGCTCCTGGCATCCTTAGATCTATTGGCTCTAAATCTGATAAAAAAGGAAAGATATCTCGAACTCTATGGTATTTCTTTAGTTAAGCTCTTGTCTTGTACCTTGTAGAAGATAACTCTATCGTCATCTGCCATCAAAGTAATCTCTACATTTTAAAACCCACACGGGGTTGCATATTTTCCCACCCCGGCCCACTTTATAGTTTCAATGTCTACTTTCTTACTGAACTCCCAATCTTGCTTTCCATTATCAAAAATCCAAAGCTTCATCCCCTTTGGTGACAAACAGGTACACCCAAGCTTCCCCATATACTCCATAAGCAGGTGATAAACTGAGATTGACATCGATGATAATTTTTGAACTCATCATCAAACTTGGGATAATTTGGAAGAGAGAATATTGGAGAAACCTCTTCCCCATCATAGTTTTGAGCCATCACCGGACCGCGAAACAGTTTGAAATAAATCAAACCACCTACATGCATCGCTGGAGCAAATGTGTCCAAGAAGAATGATGGAGGGAGCAACAAATCTTTTCATGTCTCCACTCCCAATACTCTAAATCAAAAATTTCATATCGATAGCAATTGAGCCCCAGTTTTCTATAACGATGAAAAGTATTAGTCCGAGGGGATGAAAATCTTATAATCATGAAATGCATAGGTTTTGATCTAAGCACAATGAGAACAACTTTCACCGTAGTATACCGGGTTCTTTGATTAGGAAGTTTTACTCATTGCTTAGTACTAGGCTTAGAGATGTGAAATGTATAGGTGTGATTGACCCTTCTAACACAACATAGAATCCCTTACATTGTGGAGGCCACATTCCTCGGGTTGAAGGAGTAACATCCATTACTTGTTCATCAATAGGAAGATGTAATGGGGTTGTAGTACTATTCCTGTAATGACACTGAAGGTTAATTTTGGTTATTTTTTTAAAATGACCATTTTACCCCACCCGAGAGTTGCCCCGAGTCATGTTTGAATGTTTCCGAAGTTGGTTTTGTGAAAGTTTGAGTTAAAATGAAGTTTTTGAAAAGTTTTGATTTGTAATGGCTTAAGTTGCCAATTTTTGGTTTTAGAGGTCATTCGGAGTTCCGAGACTCGGATGAGAATTCTGTCAATTCCATCAGTCCCGGAATGTGGATTTTGGCCTAGGAGAGTTGACGGGGTCAGTTTTGGGGCTGTTTCGTGGATTTGAGATCCTAAGTTGGAAAATTGAGGAAATTTAATCTTAGGGTTGACTATGGTCAACATTTGGAGATCCGATGCTTGAATGTCGTTTCTGACAACTCCGTTGTATTCGGAAGATGATTTTAGGCCTAGGGGTGGCCTTGGTTGAATTTTTAGAGGTCCCAAGCTTGTTTTGAGTTGTTGAGCTTGAGTTAGTTTTGTTGTGTTTATCGGGTTTAGGATAAGGAAACCTAGAATCCAAAATCCGATGGTTCCATTGAGTCCGGAACATCAAATTTAGTGGGGTTGCATATCTGGTTTGTGTGCACGGAGTTCCGAACGAATCCCGAGGTCCCATTCGGAGACTTGAGAAATTGCTGGTTTGCTGTTATCTGAGTTCTGGTGCAAGCTTTTTTTTTAACCTCCGCATTCACAGAGTGTTATTATATTGTTCTCCGCATTCGCGGAGGGGTTCCCGTATTCGTGGAGTGAGGAAAACCTGTGGCACGTTTTGGTCTCCACGTTCGCGGAGGGTGTTCCGCGTTCATGGAGTATTGGACGTCTGGGCTCCGCAATCGCGGATGGGGTTCCGCATTCGCAGAGTGTATGAGAGCTGGTCTCCACGTTCGTGGAGTAAGTGGTCCACGTTCGCGGATGTCATTTTTTACCTGAATAGTGTAAAGTCGGGAATTTGCCATTTTCACCATTTTCAACTTTTTGGAGCTTTCTTAGGCGATTTGGAAAGAGGAAATTCTTGGGAATCAGTGTGGGTAAGTAATTTTAACCCTTGGACTTGATTACCCAATGTTTCTAACATGTTTTTGGATTGGAATTTGGAATTTTGAAGTGGGTTTTTGCTGATTTTGGAAGAACTCCGAAAATTTGGGGAAAATGGAAATTGAGGGCTGTTTGAGCTTCCTTTTCAAATAGGTTTTTCACCATTGAGTTCCTTTGATATTGAGGATGATTTTTAAGAAAGAAATCCCAGATTCAAACCCCATTTTCGAAATCGGATTTTTGGGTTGTTTTACCTTTTCTTTTTGAATTTCGTGTTCTTGGTATTGATAGACCCGAATTGTGATTGGGTTTTTATATTAGAATAGATTGTATTGCTTTGGATTGCTTATGGAAGGAAAAAGCTCCGATTGTTGATTGATTCTGATTCGATTAAGGCAAGTGAACTCTTAAAACCTTGTAAATCTTTTAGAATTTTAACTTCCTTACTTGATTGCGTTGGGCAGTAATAGGATTGAGGTATTGGGTGAGTTCTTGCATGAATCAATCTAATAATAACCGGTGGGGTCAATAAAATGGCTTGTGTTCTATGTGAAAGGTCAATGTGTGATTGGGCCATGGACTTGATATTGTTGAAAGATTGATGTGTTGCCATTATAGTCTCGATGTGATTATGATTATGTTGAATATGTCTTTTGCTCATTGTTGATTATGGGACTAGACTTGAGACTTTTGCTTATCGATTGACCTTACTTGTGATGAAAGGGGTAGAGAAAGGGAGACTAGGCAATTGACATCATTGATATATTGAGAATATTGAGATTTTGACTGTTGTTGTTGATATATCGATGATAGTGTGACATGATTTGCATTGATATGAATTGCGTTGTGACTGTGAACACTATCCTTCTCTCATTATTTGTGTGAACATGCTTGTGTGCATTGGTTCTGAAACACTATGATGAGACTCTTTGATGATATATGATCCATTTGAGGCCGGTGATGATTTATGCCGATAGGAAATGGTTTCGACGAGTGATGATTATGCCGAGGTTTCTGCCGGCGGTGTGTGATGCCGAGGTTTCTGCCGGCGATGTGTGATGCCGAGGTTTCTGTCGGTGATGTCTGAGCCAAGGTATTTTCCGGCGATATGAGGTGTCGAGGTCTTTTCCAGCAGATACATGGTCCATGTGTGGCCCACATGTGTTCCGGTCTAAGATTCAACGAATGTGTATCATAGGACAAACATGCATTCTTAACATGGCATTGCATTGCATTGTATTGTTTGATAGTTGCTATTGTGGTGCTATGTTGTGCCTCATGATTTTGAGATGACTTGTTGATATTTGAGTTGAACTTCCTTGTTGATTTGTTAGTGGGCTGCTATTGAACTGTTGCGGAATCGGATTTGATCTGTTATTAAATTGTTAAGGATCTATTGTTGATTTGTATCATTTGAACTATGACTTGGAAATCTGTTAGGTTGGACTGAGTTTGTTGTGCAGGTTGTAGTTATTGGAGGTTCGGTTGGAAGTCGGGGTTTCTTGATTCTTTTAGCTTTGCTTCATTTAATTTGTTGATTTGCTGAGTACCGTGTTGTTTGGTACTCACCCTTGCTTCTACACTTATGTAGGATCTAAGCTAGGACCGTAATTTAGCTTCTCTTCCCTTCTCTGAGGCTCGTTGAGGAGACTTGAGAGGTAGCTGTTGATGCCGGCAAACCCTCTCTCGGCCTTTTTAGTTATGTCTTGTTCTATTTGAGATACAGACTTTGAGACTTGTACCTTCTTTTCAATTCTGTAATAGAGGCTTATACATGTGACAACCAGTCTTTGTTTTGGTTTAATAGATGAAGTCTTCTGCCTTTTGGTTATCTCTTTCTTCATTTTTGTTATTTTCTTCCGCTTGTTGGGTTTTAGGCTGACTTGTTCTGGTAGGATAGGACAAGTGCCATCACACACGGTTTTGGGTCGTGAAAAATGGTATTAGAGCCTAGGTTTCATAGGTCTCACGTGTACAAGCCAATTCTAAGTAGAGTCTTGAGGATCGATATAGAGACGTCTGTACTTATTTTCAAGAGGCTATGAAGACAGTTAGGAAACTTCTTTCATTTCATTCTCTCTCATCGTGTGTGGTTCTATCACTTGTGCTTGGTGTCGCGTGTTGTTTTTTTGAATGCCGAGGACCAGAGCTTCTGTTTCAAGTAATGGAGGGTAGGCAGTCCCCAGGGTGAAAATTGAGGCCCTAGTCAGAGGTCAGGGTAGAGCTTGAGTTAGGGGCGGAACTCATGGGGCAGCACGTGGTAGAGGCCGTGCTCGAGGAGCGGCACCTGCTAGAGGCCGTGGTCGAGAGGTTTCTCCAGAGCCACAGATTAAGGTTGGCTAGGGTCAGGTTCCTCCAAGTTTCTCAGCACCGTTCTTTCATGAGATCTTATTGAGAATGTTGGGAGTGATGGAGAGTTTTACTCAGGGTGCTGCAGGCACGCCTCAGGGTTCACAGAGCAGGGGCATAGACCCTAGAGCAGCATCAGGGTCTGGTTGTTCAGGATCTGGTGGATTAGCCACCGTTGGTTCCCGCGCTAGCTGTAGGTGCACAGGATGATGAGGATATAGTTCTGACGGTAGAGGACCAGAAGTGATATGAGAGGTTTAAGAAGATGAGACGACCTATGTTTCAGGGTGGTAAGAGTGATGATGCTTATGAGTTTCTAACCTTGTGCCGCAAGATGCTTGGGGTAGTGAGGATGGTAGATGCGAGGGGTGTCCGATTTGTTGCTCTTCAGCTCCGTGGGCCAGCCAGGGAATGGTGGAGGTCTTGGGCAGAGTCCCTATTTGTGGGGTCCCCTCCGGTTGAGTGGGATGCCTTCTCTAGTGCTTTTCGGGATCGTTTCATCCCTTGGAGTGTGCGTGAGGAGAGAAGACTGAGATTTGAGAGTTTGACTCAGGGTAGCATGTTGGTTGCGGAGTATAGGGCGTGTTTCTATCAGCTATCTCGTCATGCCCTGTCTGCAATTTCTGATGAAGAGGTGAAGGTCTGCAGGTTTGTGAGGGGTTTGACTTTCTCCATCAGATCGTATGTGTTCAGATCATCCTGTGAGGTTTCTTCCTTCTAGTCCATTGTGAGTATCGCCAGAGAGGCAGAGTTGATGTTTGATAGGAGTTTGGAGACTCTAAGAGGGCCCATTCTAGTGGTAAGTTTTCTGGTGCCTCGTCTTGAGGCAAGGGTTCTTAGAGAGGTGGTACTTCCTTCTAGCGTTAGAGGCCGGTTCATGCTTCCCTGCCAGCGGCCGAGAGGGGACAGGTGTCCCGTGGTTCTCATGGTTCTAGCAAGGGTGGTTGTGGTACTTCATCTGGATCATCACAGCAGATCACTGTTCTGAGGTCTTATTTTACTTGTGGGGATCCGGGTCATCTGATGCGACAGTGTCCTCTTTAGACTCATTCAGGGCCCCAGCGTACTTATTCTTTGGCTATAGATAGAGATTCAGTGTCTCCGGCTAGAGGTCGGGGCAGGGGTCAGTCAGCTTGTAGGGGTGGTAGAGCGTAAGGTGGTGGAGTTGTGGCATCGCATGAAGGTAGACTTGCGGCTACGACTGGTGGTGGTATAGGGGCTAAGTGTTATGCTTTTCCAGGGAGACCCGAGGCTGAGTCTTCTGATGCAGTCATCACAGGTATTGTTCAAGTCTGCCATCGAGATGCTTCTTTATTATTTGATCCAGGGTCTTCTTTCTCCTATGTGTCTGCCTACTTTGCATTTGAGTTTGATTTGGTATGTGATTGTATGCTTGCGCCTGTGCATGTTTCTACACTCGTGGGTGAGCCCTTAGTGGTGGATCGAGTGTATCGATCCTGTCATGTTTCCTTGGCTGGGTATGACACTTGGGTAGACTTGATTATTCTGGGGATGGTAGATTTTGATGTGATTTTTGGTATGGATTGGCTTTCTCCCTATCATGCGATTCTGGATTACCATGCTAAGACTGTCACTCTAGCGATGCCTGATGTTCCCAGGGTAGAGTGGAAGGGAACTAGTGGTTCTTACCCTTGTAAGGTGATCTCCTATATCTGAGCCCAGAGATTGATTGATAGAGGGTGTTGTTCCTATTTGTCCTTTATTCGGGATACTAGTGTTGAGCCACCTCCCATGGAGTCCATTCCTGTGGTTCAGGAGTTTGTTGATGTGTTCCCTACTGATCTTCCTGGTGTTCCTCTAGAAAGTGACATTGATTTTGCTATTGACTTGGAGCCAGGCACTAATCCCATCTCTATTGCCCTGCATCATATGGCTCCGGGTGAGTTGAAGGAGTTGAAGGATCAGCTGCAGGAATTGTTGAGCAAGGGGTTTATTCTCTCTAGTGCGTCACCTTGGGGAGCACCGGTTATATTTTTTAAGAAGAAAGATGGCTCTATGAAGATGTGCATTGATTATAGACAGTTGAACAAGGTAACTGTCAAGAACAAGTATCCTCTTCCTCGCATTGATGATTTATTTTATCAGTTTCAGGGTGTGGCGTTGTTTTCTAAGAGTGATTTGAGGTTCGACTATCACCAGTTGAAGATTAGGCCATATGATATTCCTAAGACAGCTTTACGAACTCGTTATGGCCACTATGAGTTCTTGGTGATGTTGTTCGGATTGACTAACGCCCCTGCAACATTTATGGAGTTGATGAACGGAGTGTCTTGTTCGTATTTGGAATTCGTGATTGTGTTCATTGATGACATTCTGATATATTCCCGGACCGAGGAGGATCACGTCCGTCATCTGAGATTGGTACTTCAGACCCTGAGGGAACAAAAATTGTACGCCAAGTTCTCCAAGTGTGAGTTTTGGCTCAAGTCTGTGGCATTCTTGGGACACGTGATGTCCAAGGAGGGTGTTTGGGTTGATCCAGCCAAGATTGAGGCAGTGAATGGTTGGACGACACTTACTACTCCTTCTGTGATACGGAGTTTCGTGGGGTTAGCAGGCTACTATCGGCAGTTTGTGCAGGGTTTCTCTACTATTGCAGCGCCATTGACTTAATTGACTTAGAAGACTGTGGATTTTCATTAGTCCGATGAGTGTGAGGTGAGCTTTCAAAAGCTCAAGGCTTTGTTGACTTCTGCTCCTGTATTGACCTTGCCCGAGGAGAGTGTGGGTTTCACCATATATTGTGATGCGTCCGGAGTTTGTTTGGGAGGTGTGTTGATGCAGAAAGGGAAAGTTATCGCCTATGCTTCTAGACAGTTGAGGCTCATGAGAAGAACTACCTTACTCACGATCTAGAGCTTGCCGTGGTGGTGTTTGTGCTTAGGTTGTGGTGGCATTACTTGTATAAGGTTCATTGTGAGGTCTTCACCGATCATCAGAGTCTTTAGTACATTTTCAGTCTGAGGGATCTGAACTTGAGACAGCGCAGGTGGCTTGAGTTACTGAAGGACTATGATATGACCATTCTGTACCATCCTGGAAAGGCCAATGTGGTGGCCGATGCTTTGAGTAGGAAGGCTCCTAGTATGGGGAGTCTCACCGCGATCAGTGTTGATATGAGGCCCTTGACTTGAGATGTTCAGAGGTTAGCCAGCAGTTTTGTCAGATTGCAGGTTTATGAGGAGAGCGGTGGGCTGATTGCATTCATTGGGACCCGTTCTTCCTTAGTTGAGTAGATTTTTGTGAGCACTAGTTCGTTGATGATAAGTTGTGTCTCATTCGAGACAAGGTGAGGAGAGGTGAAGCCAAGGAGGCTGCACTTGATTCCGATGGAGTTTTGAGGTTCGGAGGCCGGATTTGTGTGCCCAAGGTGGGCGAGCTTATTAGATTGATTCTAGAGGAGGCTCATTGCTCTAGATATTCTATCAATCAGGGGGCAACGAAGATGTGTCATGATCTGAGTCAGCACTACTGGTGGTGTGGTATGAAGAGAGATATTGTGGACTTTGTGTCTAGATGTTTGACCTGTCAACAGGTCAAGTGTGAACACCAGCGGCCTGGAGGTATGTCTCAGAGGATGCCCATTCCTACTTGGAAGTAGGAGCGGATCACTATGGACTTTGTTATGGGTTTGCCAACCACCGTGGGTGGTTATGATTCTATTTGGGTGGTCATTGATTGGCTGACTAAGTTCGCTCATTTCATTCCAGTTCGGGTGAAGTATACAACGGAGAAGTTAGCCTAGCTCTATATCAGTCAGATTGTTAGACTTCATGGAGTTTCGGTATCTATAGTCTCGGATCAGGGTTCCTTGTTCACCTTAAATTTTTGGAGAGCTTTACAGCATGGTTTGGGTACTCAGCTAGACATGAGCACAGCCTTTCACCCTCAGACTGATGGTCTGTCCGAGTAGACTATTCAGGTGCTTGAGGACATGCTCTGTGCTTGTGTGATTGACTTTGGTGCTAGGTGGGATCGACATTTGCCCCTAGCGGAGTTTTCCCATAACAACAATTATCATTCCAGCATTAAGATAACTCCATTTGAGGCCTTGTATGTCAGGCAGTGTAGATCACCGATTGGGTGGTTTGATTCGGCGGAGAAGGATTTCTTAGACACTGACTTGCTTAGAGATGCCATGGATTAGGTTCGTGTGATTCAGGGTAGGCTGTTGACTGCTCAGAGTCGGCAAAAGAGTTATGCCAATCAGAGAGTTCGTGACCTTATGTTCATGGAGGGATACCATGTTTGGCTCCGAGTATCACCCATGAAGGGTATTATGCGATTCGGGAAGAAGGGCAAGCTTAGCCCTAGGTTCGTTGGCCCTTTTGAGATCTTAGACCGAGTGGGTGAGGTGGCCTATAGGTTGGCCCTACCACCTAGCTTGTCTGCGGTGCATCCTGTGCTCCATGACTCTATGCTACGAAAGTACATCCCGGATGAGTCGCATGTGATTGCACTCGATTCTGTGGAATTGGGTCCTGATTTGACTTTTGAGGAGGAGCCTTCAACTATTCTTGATAGACAGGTCCGTAAGCTTAGGACTAAGGAGATTGCTTCAGTGAGGTTACAGTGAGGTCACCATTCAGCTGGAGAGGCTACCTCGGAGTCCGAGTCTGACATGTGTGGCAGATATCCTCAGCTTTTCGAGGCTTCAGGTACTTTCTTTTTCATTATGTTTGAGGACGAACATGGTTTTTAGTGGTGGATAATGTAAAGACCCTGAAGGTCAATTTTGGTAATTTTTGTAAAATAACCGTTTTGCCCCTCCCGAGAGTTGCCCCTAGTCATGTTTGAATGTTTGTTTTGTGAAAGTTTGAGTTAAAATGAAGTTTTTGAAAAGTTTTTATTTGTAATGGCTTAAGTTGCCAATTTGTCGTTTTAGAGGTCATTCGGAGTTTCGGGACTCAGATGAGAATTTTGTCGATTCCATCAGTCCTAGAATATGGATTTTGGCCTAGGAAAGTTGACGGGGTCGGTTTTTGGGTTGTTTCGTGGATTAGAGGTTGAAAAATTGGGGAACTTTGATCTTAGGGTTGACTTTGGTTAACATTAGGAAATTTGATGCTCGGATGTCATTTCTGACAACTCCGTTTGATTCGGGGGATGATTTTATGCCTAGGGGTTGCCTTGGTGGAATTTTTAGAGGTCCCGAGCTTTTTTTGAGTTGTTGAGGCTTGAGATAGTTTTGTTGTGTTTATCAGGTTCCGGGTCAAGGAGACCTCGAATCCAAAATCTGATGGTTCCATTGAGTCCGAAACGTCGAATTTAGTGGGGTTACATATCTGGTTTGTGTGCATGGGGTTCTGAACGAATCTCGAGGGCCCATTCGGAGACTTGAGAAATTGTTGGTTTGCTGTTATCTGATTTCTGGTGCAAGCTATTTTCTTTAACCTCCGCGTTCGTGGAGTGTTAGTATGTAGTTCTCTGCATTCGCGGAGTGAGGAAAACTGTGGCACATTTTGGTCTCCGCATTTGTGGAGTGTTGGATGTTTGCGCTACGCGTTCGCGCAGTGTATGAGAGCTGGTCTTCGCGTTAGCAGAGGTCATTTTTTCCCTGAGCAGTGTAAAGTCGTGAATTTTGTCATTTTTACCATTTTAAACCTTTAGGAGCTCTCTTGACGATTTGGAAAGAGAAAATTCTTGGGAAAATCAGTGTGGGTAAGTAATTTTTACCCTTGGCCTTGATTATCCAATGTTTCTAACATGTTTTTGGATTGGAATTTGGGATTTTGAAGTGGGTTTTGGTGATTTTGGAAGAACTTCAAAAATTTGGGCAAAATGGAAATTGAGGGCTGTTTGACCTTCCTTTTCAAATGAGTTTTTCACCATTGAGTCTCTTTGATATTGAGGATGATTTTTATGAAAGAAATCCCAGATTCAAACCCCGTTTTCAAAATCGGATTTTTGGGTTGTTTTCCCTTTTCTTTCTGAATTTCGTGTTCTTGGTATTGATAGACCCGAATTGTGATTGTGTTTTTATATTAGAATAGATTGTGTTGCTTTGATTCTGATTCGATTAAGGCTAGTGAACTCTTAAAACCTTGTAAATCTTTTAGAATTTTAACTTCCTTACTTGATTGCGTTGGGCAATAATGGGATTGAGGTATTGGGTGAGTTCTTGCATGAATCAATCTAATAATAACCGGTGGGTCGATAAAATGGCTTGTGTGCTATGTGAAAGGTCAATGTGTGATTGGGCCATGGACTTGATATTGTTGAAAGATTGATGTGTTGCCATGTTAGTCTCGATGTGATTATGATTGTGTTGAATATGTCTTTTGCTCATTGTTGATTATGGGACTAGACTTGAGACTTTTGCTTATCGATTACCTTACTTGTGATGAAAGGGGTAGAGAAAGGGAGACTAGGCAATTGACCTCATTGATATATTGAGAATATTGAGATTTTGACTGTTGTTGTTGATATATCGATAGTAGTGTGACGTGATTTGCATTGATATGAATTGCGTTGTGACTGTGAACACTTTCCTTCTCTCATTATTTGTGTGAACATGCTTGTGTGCATTGGTTCTGAAACACTATGATGAGACTCTTTGATGATATATGATCCATTTGAGGCCGGTGATGATTTATGCCGATCGGAAATGGTTCCGGCGAGTGATGATTATGCCGAGGTTTCTGCCGGCTGTGTGTGATGCCGAGGTTTCTGCCGGCGGTGTGTGATGCTGAGGTTTCTGTCGGCGATGTGTGATGCAGAGGTTTCTGTCGGCAATGTGTGAGCCGTGGTCTCTTCCGGCAATATGAGGTGCCGAGTTCTTTTCCGGCAGATACATGGTTCATGTGTGGCCCATGGGTTCCGGTCTGAGATTCAGCGAATGTGTATCATAGGAAAGACATGCATTCTTGACGTGGTATTGCATTGCATTTATTGTATGATCCTTGCTATTTTGGTGCTATGTTGTGCCTCATGATTCTGAGATGACTTGTTGATATTTGAGTTGAACTTCCTTGTTGATTTGTTAGTGGGCTCGCTATTTAACTGTTGTGGAACCGTGTTTGATCTATTACTGAATTGTTGGGGATCTATTGTTGATTTGTATCATTTGAACTATGACTTGGAAATCTGTTAGGTTGGGCTGAGTTTTCTATGAAGGTTGTAGTTATTGGAGGTTCGGTTGGAAGTCGGGGTTTCGTGATTCTTTTAGCTTTTCTTCGTTTTATTTGTTGATTTGTTGAGTACCGTGTTGTTTGGTACTCACCCTTGCTTCTACACTTGTGTAGGATCCGAGCTAGGACCGTGATCTAGCTTCTCTTCCCTTCTCTGAGGCTCATTGAGGATACTTGAGAGGTAGTTCTTGATGCCGGCAAACCCTCTCTCAGCCTTTTTACTTATGTCTTGTTCTGTTTGAGATACATACTTTGAGACTTCTACCTTCTTTTCAATTCTGTAATGGAGGTTTGTACATGTGACAACCAGTCTTGGGTTTTGTTGAATAGATGAAGTCTTCCGCATTTTGGGTATCTCTTTCTTCGTTTTGTGTTATTTTCTTCCGCTTTTTGGGTTTTAGGCTGACTTGTCCTAGTGGGATAAGACAAGTGCCATCACACCCAGTTTTGGGTCGTGACAATTCCCTAAACAACCATCCATTGATACAAATTTTGATACATGGTAGCATAATGACAGAGATGCACTTCCCTTAAGATGCTTCCTATCAAATCTAGACCGCACATAATGGTGTGACTTAACAATAATTAACGAAGTTGGTAAAATCAATTCCAGGGGATTAAAATCAATTCCAGGGGATTAATATGCAAGTGATTTTAGTTTATTTGCTTAAATTTTAATTAATAGAATTACTTTATATATATGATGATGATGATAAAAGATATTGTAGAAAATATGCACAAGTTGTCCGTCCAGGGATGGATACACAATTTATGTTAGTTGAATTTTTAGACATGGATACTTGAGAGAATGAATTTCCAAAGCATAAGCTAAGTAAATCGCGTTAAGTGAATGAAAATCAGACGAGAACAAAATCTGTGCATCAAGCCCTCATAAAACCTATTAATACTCACTATTGCTACTTTGTAACAGTTGACACTAATCCTGAGTTTTCTTATAATGGTTGAACTTCAAAATTACCTTATCTGATTTGTGTCTCGTATATGGTGATGCATCTTTGGAGCTAGGTGGGTTCACATTGTGGTGTCAATCTCTTTCTTACATCTGACCTGTCACTTTTGCCATATGTCACTTTCTGACTTATCTATCTATCGAGGTTGAGTTTTAACCTATATAGATTGTCCCTCATTTTTTGGGTACTCAAAGAATTGTGACAGAAAAATGGAAAGCGCTTCAATTCTTTGACGAAAGCAAATGAAAAGTCCTCTGACATTTCTTGACGTGACACATGTCCCTTCGCTTTTAATGCTCTCAGCAAGTGTATTCCTGTAATTGGTTAAAACAATGGCTGACTATCAAGGCAATGCCGACGTTTCTTTTCCACAATCTATATAAGTTCTTCCATTTTTGATTTACTTCCTTGACACCTTCTCTTCAAAATTATTTCTTGTCATTCTTCTGACTTTCAAGTTTTGCCAGAGTTTCATCAAAGATTAGCACCTTATTAACAATCCTTCGACTTGATTAATATAGAATCTATGACATAATTAGAGCTTGATAGGGGAGGGGGGAACAAATTCAACAATAGTGATTTGAAGGCACAAACCACAATTGAGGACGAGGACCATTGTTGGAGAATGAAGATGATTGGTGAATCTTTAATATGGAGTGTTAGTTGATATCTTTTTTTGAATAAAAATAGAGAGTGCACACTTTATACAATCAACTATTAAATGGAGTGTGTTTCAACACATATATGGTGACTGTTTATGTAGAAAAAAAGTGCAATTGATCATGAAAGTGTGACTTTAACCGTTAGTGTAGTTCTAAAACAAGATGTTCACTTTTACTTGTCGAGTTTAAAAAAATCAAGAGATAACTATTAAAATTTATTCCCTCTAGTCCATATTAAGTGAATTGTCAGAAATATTTTTTGTAATTCAAAATAAGTAAAATTTTCAAAGTTCAAGAGAATTGTTAGGATTCCCGAACCCCCCATATTTATAATAATGATGTTATTAACAACTTTACATAGTTTAGGTGAATAATTTAGCAATAATAAATAGTCATTAATCTTTTCCCTTAAATATTTTTCTTTAATAGGAGTGTTATATCCCAAATTTCCAACAATTCATTTCATATAGACTAGAAGAAGTACCATTCATTTCCCCAATATTTTGTCAAAATACTAAATTAATTATAGTCAAAGGGTCATATAATAAAATTACTCTATTATTTATTGCTTGTTAAGGTATGTGATAAGTGTGTATGAACTGTTTATTGCATGTTTAAGGTATGTGACAGGTGTGTACCAACTCAAACATGAAAGGAGGGAGTGTAAAAGTTCTTGAATACTAAAAAAAACCTTTCTTACAGCAAGTATTAGGGTTTTGATTTCCCTTTTTCTTTTGCTTGGAATTTTAATTTTTCATGTTCATCTAGGATTACCATGAGACCGAGTTTATCCAAGTCCATTTCCTCAAGTACATTCCCAATTTCAATCCGAGCTGAAAATACTTACCCTTAAATATCTCTTTACTTTCATACCGTTTTTTATTTTAAAATGACATATATCAATTTTTATTCGCGCACTGATGTCAGCACCCATATTTGTTTTTTTCTCTGATACCAATACGGTTTATTACAGTATATGAATATAATGTGATGGTATCAAAGAGTGATTGAGCAGTGTCTTCAGTGAAGGACTGCTTCTTCCTCCTTGATGCCATCAAGATATAATATACTCTGGTGGTATCAATGAGTAACTGAACAGTGTTTTCATTAAGGTTTGCTTCAGTCATTCGATGAGATTACTCAATCATCCATGATACCATTACGGTATATCTACATACTTTCGTGGTATGATTGACGTAGGTACAGTTTTAAAAAGAGTCATAATTTAGGTACAATTTTTTTAAAATTTGAAAAAAGAGAAAAAAATATAAAATATATTTTCTACTAGTTTAGAGTTTAATAAATAAAATTGTGAATTTAATAATTTTCTCTTAATTATTTTTTAAAAAAGAGCCTGATTCTATATGATACCGATAGGATATCAATATACTGATGAAATATCACAGAGTATTAAGAAAGAAAAAAGTGGGGTAAGCGGGTAAATAATTTGGGTCATGGGTCCATTAGGGATAATTTTTTTCAATTGGGTTGCTAAATAGTTTCACAGTTGGGTCTATTTTGTATAGTTTTCCCTTAAATTTAACATGAGAATATATCTTGTATCACATGAGATCTATTTTTAAATTCAATTACTCTTAATTTTTCTAGTAATTAAAATAAGGGATAATTTCAGAGACCTCCCCTTAGGTATTTCTCTATCACACTTATCACCCTTGTAATTTGCAATATTACATTTACCTCTCTTATTTTTAATTTTTTGTAACACTTTTCTTACACCATTATCATCAATAAAAAATAATTATAATACGACTACATTGCCCTTTCTTAAATTATACTCTTTTAATTAATTAGTTTTATGAATATATTTTGTTAAATAAATTATTCTTTTCTCATAGAGGCATAAAAAATTTGCAGATTCGTGGGTTTTTTCTACAGGACCCATGAGATAAAGACTTCGTGTCCCTGTGTTTCTTTCTTTTCATCATTGAATTTCTCTTTGATTAATCATTGTGGGATATTATGAATCCTTACTACTAATGAAATTCAAAAGATCTTTGAATTGATTGAGAAGATCCTTTCAGTAGGCTAAAATCTGTTACTTGAAGAAAACTAGATATTGTGGAATGAAATTTATTTTCATTCTTGTACCATTTCTCGTTTGTGGGTTTCTCAAAACTACATCAATTTTTGTTTTCTTGTGTCTCTTTTCAGATTGCTTGTTTAATTTTTGCTTCTTTTGGGTTTTCTGAGAATGATTTTCCTCCAAAAGATTTAGAGTTTTCCGTTCTTAATGGCTACAAACAATTCCAATGTTAGTTCTTGAATGGGTTTCAAGAATTTCATCAAAGGGTTAACAAAATTTGTTAAATATAATATTTTGATAGAAATATTTAATTGAAAGAAATTAATATTAGAGAAAGGCATATTTGTCAAACTATATTTTATTTTTATTAATGAAAAATAGGTAAAAGGAATTGTTACAAAAAAATTAAAATAAGGAGGGTAAGCGCAATATTGTAAACCACGAGGGAGGTCAGTGTGATAGAGAAATACCTCAGGGAAGGTCTCTGAAATTATCCCTAAAAATAATTATGACAAAGTATATTAACTTTGTCCTTAAATTGTCAAGTGGCTTTTCAATAGCTTGCCACTTGGCTTAGCCACATTGCAAACTGTCACGACCCGACTCCTAAGGTCATGATGGCACCTACTACAACCCACCAGTAGGTAAGCCTTACCCATAGCCCGAAACCAGAAGCAACGGGCTATCAAGCGGAAGAGGAACCAATGAATAAAAAGAGAGGAAAGAGGAATCACATAGCGATATGCAAGGAACCATCACCAAGACCTGGCATCAGTCAGTAATCGAGCATATAAACAAAATAAGAGTACAAAGCTTTTAAAAATACAACATAGATACAGACACTCTTCGATAGCAAGTAAAGACTGGTCCTAGCCCAAAATAGATGGAAATCGACAACTCTGCACACTAGGAACTCACCCAATCTCCGAATGCAAGCTTCTCTGTACCAAGACAAATCACCGGTGGTAACCCGTACTATGATCTGCAGGGTGCAGAAGTGTAGTATGAGTACCAAACAAATGGTACTCAAGGCACAGGCCGACTGAGCTCCACAGATAAAGCAAGTAAAAACGACATATAAACAAGGTAGGAAAAGCACAAATATCCAAAATAGAAATTAACACAAGGTAGAGCAGGTAATAAGAGTATAAAGCTAGGATACAAGAAGAAAAGGAAACAAAGTCAAGGAACACACCCGCAACCGCAAGCCACAACCTATTTACAATAAGAGAGCACTATAGAGGTCAACTACTCAAGAATGAAATACTGACTACCACCGCTAAACACCTAAGAACTAATCCAACTGAACCTAGACGGAAGTACCAATACGAAATCAAGACAAGACACCCTGAAGATCATCTACAAATACATCACAAGATCAAAACAAGTATAATCAAACAATAACTGACCGGACGCCCATACCCTCGAAAGGTACAAACAACAAACATACCCCCGACACTCATAAACCGGGGGACCAAACAACAAACAAGTATACTGGTGATGGATGATGCTAATGGATGCAAGTTGTAGTAAAAACCAGTAACATCACCGGTGGCTCTCAGAGATCATCCATAGCAAAGTGTATACACCCACCCCAACCCCCGGCCTACCAGGTGGGACCCATGTAGTTCCCTCATCTAGTTTGGTGGTGCACCAGCCAGAAGGGTCCATAAGGGACGAAGGTAGTCCGTATACACGGGCCGGGCCCGAATCAAGTCTTATACATAACACATAGCATCCCCGTAGTGGTATCGAAGAGTGAGTGGCCAAGCCGATGTAGAAGGGAGACACCGCGCCGAATAGTCAAGTACAGGCTAAAGGCATCCCAGATGCAGCCAAAATAGAAAAAAGGGGCGATGTCGCGCCGGATCCATAAAAACTGAGCGCATCCCTGATGCCTCTGATACTGCCAGTAAAAAAAAGGACTACGTCCTCAACGCCTCATGAGTTTCAAAATCAGTTTTCCAAGTAGTCCCGGTTGTACGATTCCTGTTAAGAACTTGTTTTAGAAAATAGTAAAAATCCAAAGAAAGTACCGGGATCGTACCACAAATAAGTGAAAATGCTCAATCAATGCAAGCATACCATCACCAACATCCAAACAAGATACACACAATCCGAAATATAATACCAAACAATGCCACACTACCAAGGCAAGGGAAACTAACTTGAGATCCAATCACTCCTCGAATACGACCTAGGGCCCAACAATAGACAATAGACAATAAGGCATCACAGGCCTACCGCTAATCAGAAAATACAAAAAATGGGAGGTAGCTCGAATTCAAAATAGGGGGAGAAATATCACTAGGAGCGATGCCTTACCACAAAATATGCCATCCCAGCTCCCAATCCTACCTGTGACATCACCCTAAGGCTTCCCAAGCATACCTATGATGTCACCCTATGGCTTCCCAAGACTACCCGTGATATCATCCTAAGGCTTCCCAAGCCTACATGTGATGTCACCCTAAGGCTTTCCAAGCCTACCTTTATGTCACCCTGAAGCTGGTTAAGCCTGAATTTGATGCCACCCTAATATCAATTCATAACCTAACCATGCTATTACATAGAGATTCCTGAATATAAGACCACCACTAATGCCAAATCATATCCTAGCCGTTCTACCATATTAATATTCATGAATACAAGGCCATCACTAGCCCTATCAACCAACTTACTGGTCCTTCTTGAACAGTATATGAAATTGATGCCTTACACCAACTCGTCCATCTTGACTAAGATCTCCATTATTCAATAAGTTCTAAAAACACTAGACAACCAAGGCTAATACCAACGATTAACCATACAGCAGACCCACAGTCATCTATCTAACTTAACAATCACAACTTTCATAAACCAATAACATCATGATAAATAGAAACACAATTTAGAAACAACAAAAAATTGAGTCCCCGTAAATTCAACCCAATAGTAAAAGTAATTATAATTATAAGTATAACATAGTCCGGACTCCCAATCCTCATCTTGAATTGATGTGCACAACCATCACGAACAACATCAGCACAACAATCCATACATGATTCATCACACCTTTCAAGTAACCCAAACCACTCAAAGATCCCACATGCAACAATTACATTATGAAGAATTAAATCAAGTTCACTCATGCAACCATAATCACATACCTGATCCTCTCACAGAACCCAAACCCAAATTGTTAGTTCACTGGCATGGTACCCAAGCCATCAATAGTTAGTGTAGTGGCGTAGTACCTGAACTATCCTTAGTTACTGTACCGACGTGGTACCTGAGCCAACCATATATGGATATCTACGTACCAGGCATGGTATCCAAGCCAACCATTAGTATATACCAGGCATGGTATTCGATCCAAGCATTGGGATATCCTGTACCAGGTGTGGTACTTTAATCAATTAATAATCACAAACAACATGCACAATCACAATCACAATCACAATGACTAACCACCCTTAAAATGGTTGGCTTGAATACCACACATGATATAAATACTAATACTGGTTGTCTTGGATACCACACTGATACACTAGCACTTTATATATAGATTCCATGAGAGTACTGGGTATGTGCATTCATGGTTCCATGAGATAACCGGTTATTTCTTATTGTGATCATGTGGGACATGATACAGGTATTGGTTGAGTCAGTATATTGTGACTGGGAGTCTATACAACGGTGATCGTTGATTATATGTGTTGGCATGTGTTTACTATGTTGTGGTTGTCTATGCACATTCATAATTTTGAATTAGTCGAGTGATTCTATTAATGCACTGTGATTGTGTACTGATACTGTACATGCTCCTTTCTTCTTGATTACAGGACATATTCAGGCGGCTGATACTTGACCTCTGTCGAAGGAAGCACGACCAATAAAATTCAAGGGTGAGCTACTCTTCTAGCCTTCCATGGGTTCTTCTATTATTTTTTGTCCATCTTTAAGGACACAAACACTTTAAACTATTAGACTTACATTTCTAGTTTTAGAATACATCCTCATTCTTGACTATTTAGAGTTTTGGTACTACGACTTTCAATTTCTAGGCTACTTTGGGGGTAGTACAATGCTATCGGATGTATTGTTTATGTGTTGTTGCATGCGGACTATCTATTTGCTGATTTATTGTTTTGAATTATATTTTCGGCCTTAGACTATGTTAGGCTAGTATTGCCTTAGGCCCATGCATGTGTTTGACTTTTTTATGTATTCGACATCGCTTCGGATGGTCTAGGTCTTTGTAGATCGAAATAGCAGACTTGGGTCTGATAGTATGAGCCTAGCTTTGGCCTTGTGTTGTTGTGATCTTTTGGCTTCTTTTCCCATTTCTATTGAGTCGATGCGTCATCGGAGGCGTGGGGTTTCCCTGGGATTTGGATGTTTCGAGATCGATTGGTGGTGGTGTGGTTGGTGGTGGACGGGGATCCATGTTTGTTTTGTATTTTAGATCCTCTACAGAGTTGATATGTCCCACACACTCGTCTAGCTAGGACAGGGTCCCCGAAATGTTAGCTGGCGCACTCGTTTGGCTAGGGCAGAGCACCCAGAATTTTAGCCGGCTGGGCAATCGGATATGAGTTATATGAGGTCCTTTTTGGAGTTGACATGCCCCTGCACTCGTCTAGCTACGGCAGGCCCCCCAGAGTGTTAGCACATTAGGCAATTAGATATTAGGGCCTTTGGAGGAGTCGTTAATCCCCCTTGGCACTCTACTGGCTAGGGCAGGGCCCTAGGAGTTGCTATCAGGTTGGACGACTCGATTTTGAAGTCAGCTGGATTGTTGTTGGCTGACTATTTCGATTGAGTTGGTTGGCTGTTTCGATTCGCAGTTGGGTTTTCATTCGGTCTCGTAGATTTAGCTTTTCTTTGTACATGTCAGGCATATGCGGATCCATTCGAGTTTTATTTGTCTGTGCTTGAATGTACCTTCTGGGTTTTGTGGGGGGCCGGTTAGGTTTAGTTTAGGTATTCTTTGATTTGTTGTCGGCCTATTCTGCTCTCTCTTCGTTGGACCTCTATTGTTCTTTGATTCTATCCTTTCAGTCTATTTTTACCTTTCTTGCTCAATCGACCAATGATGCGTACTAGGTACCTGTTGTGTTGGTACTCATGCTACACTCTGCATCTGTTTTCGTGATGCATGTCCCAGCACCAGTTATCAGCGTTGAGGTTGAGCTTGTTGCAGTCTGTTCCAGAGGTGAGGGTGAGCACATGGCATTTTGCGGTTACCTGTCTCCTTCTTTATATATATTTTTGCTTTTCATTTTCATTTGAGACAGTCTCATTTCGGTGGTCAACTTTTGGGGCTTGTACTCATTTTGTAGTAGCTCTTTACTTGTAACTTCCAGGTTCTGGGAGGTATCATTTATTGTGTATAGTTTGGGTTTACTTTCGCCTTTCCCCTATGTGTTCCTTTATTTATGTTTTCGCTTAGTTGAGGCTAGTTTCCACCCTCAATCCCATTATAATAAAGTTTCGAGATAGGGTTTGACTTTCCTACTGACGAATTGGTAGGCGCCATCATGACTCAAGAAATCGGGTCGTGGTAAGTTCGTATCAGAGCCCCAGTTTTGTTGGTCTCACTTGTACAGAGCTACCATCTAGTAGAGTCCTGTAGATACGCACAGAGACGTCCGTGACTTATCTTCGAAAGGCTGCAGGATGTATTTAGGAGGTTTGCCTATTTTGTATCATTTTCGTGTGTCGTTGTCTGATTGGTTTCAAGAAAACTTACTTGTTTCACTAGGTCAGAGGATGGCTCGCACGCGCGGTAGTGCAGCCGGGGGTGATGCACCCAGGCCCACAGATAGAGCCCCAGCTAGGGCTAGAGGTAGACCCTGAGGTCGAGGTAGGGTTGTGGCGCCAGCCCAAGGTAGATTGAGGACATCGAAGTCGGAGGCGGATCCTCAGATAGATCAGATTGCTCCTCAGCCGGTAGGGCTGGGACCAGCCCAGCTACCACCAGGACCATCTGCTGCCCCTGACCTTTAGGCGATGCTTTTGCAGATTCTAGCAGTAATAGGGGGTATGCAGCAGCAACAGCAGGCCCCATCACGCGTTCCTGAGCCAGCTCTAGCACCGCAGGTTCAGCCTGCCCCAGCGACTCAAGAGGTCCACCGGCCACCGTTCAGCTAGATGATTTAGCTGGGGTTATGCCACTATGGGAATATAATATGATCAGGGTGTTTCTGATTTTTTTACCGTCGAGGTTTTCTAGGGTGATCGTGGAGGATGCCCCCAAGTTATCCCGTTATGCCCCTATGATCTTTCCTACGGAGGAGGAGAGAGTTCGATGCTATGATATAGGCTTGAGGTTGCAGCTGCGTGTTGAGTCGCAGTCTATAGTTTTAGCGGGCCCCTCTTTTCTAGATATTATGGACCATGCCCGCACACTTTAGCAGCTTCGTCCCGAGGCCCAAGGGGGACACGACAGGAGGGACAGGCCAGATGATAACTTCAGTGGGTCCCGACCTAGGCCTAGAGTTACTCAGGAACGGGTCTATTAGAGGTTCCAGCCGGGTCAGCCCAGTTACCCGTTTCAGGCATCGTTGTAGATATCGGAAGGTGACAAGCACCGTTAGGATAGTTATATTGCTGGTCCGAGTCAGGGCCTAGGAGGTTTTTAGATGGGTTTCTCAGGTCGGGGTGGCCGGCCTCCAGTTGTGAGCAGATCATCTCAGGGTTATTTTACTTGTGAGGGGGCCTTATCATTGGCCCAGGGAGTGCCCTATCTCAAGACTAGCCTTACAAGCTCCTCATGTAGCGAGACCGGCACCAGCAACATCACCTCCATCTATGGGAGAAGGATAGTATCAGGGTTGTCGTAGAGGTCCCTGGGGAGCCAGGACAGGTGGACGGGTGGATGCGCAGGGTAGAGGCGCTTAGGGCAATTTCTATGCAGCTCCTGTCAGAGCAGAGGCCGAAGCATTGGATGATGTGATCACAAGTATGGTTCTTTTATGCCATTAGTCCGCTTCAGCTTTATTTGATCATGGTTCTACATATTCATATGTGTCTGCTTATTGTGCTCCTCGGTAGGGGATGAGTCCAGAGCCCTTAGAGGTACCGTTGCGTGTGTCAACCCTTTTGGGTTATTCTTTAGTAGTGGATTAGGTTTGTATATCTTATGTGGTGACTATTCAGGGGCAGGACACTCGGGATGATCTTATCGTACTTAGTATGCTGGATATTGACTTTATTTTTGGCATTGATTTGCTATCACCTCATCTAGCGGTCTTGGATTGCTATGTCAAGACCGTTTCTTTAGCCATGCCTGGTATTCCGTCGGTGGTCTGGTAGGGTTCATTTTGTTGCACACCGGTTGGGGTGATTTCATATATTCAGGCCCAAAGGCTAGTGGCTAGCAGATGTTTCGATTATGTTAGAGATTTTGGTAGGCAGGGCCCTACGGTGGATTCAATGCCTATATTCTCAGAGTTTGTTGATGTTTTCCTGCCGACCTTCCTGGCCTACCCCTAGAGCGAGATATTAATTTTACCATTGATTTTACCAACACACTTCTTCAATAATGAGACATGCAAAATCAGATGCACAAATGCAAAATCGTTAGGCAAGTCAAGCTCATAAGTAACCTTACCAACACGTCTCAAAATCTTAAATGGGCCTACATAATGGGGACTAAGTTTCCCTTTCTTCCTAAATCTGATTACACCTTTCATGGGTGGGATTTTCAAGTAAACCCAATCATCCACATCAAATTCTAATTCTCTTCTTCTAACATCGACATAGGAATTTGATCGACTTTGAGCCGTTTTCAACCTCCTCCCTAATAAATCAAACTTTCTCCATAGCCTAATGCACCAACTCCGGGCCTATCAAAGCAACTTCACCAACTTCAAACCAACCTATAGGAGATCTACACCTCCTACCATAGAGAGCCTCAAATTGAGTCATACCAATACTAAAATTGTAGCTATTATTATAAGTAAACTCAATTAAAGGCAAGTGATCATCCCAAGTACCCTTGAAATCGATTACACAAGCTTTCAACATATCTTCCAAGGTTTGAATAGTACGCTCTGCTTGCACATTGGTTTGGGAATGAAAGGCCGTATTAAGCTTAACACGAGTACCAAGACCTTTCTGGAACGACTTCCAAAATTGAGAAGTAATTTGTGCATCACGATCGGAGGTAATGGATAAAGGCACTCCATGCCGCCTAACCATCTCCCTCAAATACAACTTAGCATAATCTTCCGCCGAGTAAGAAGTCTTGACGGAAATGAAATGGGCTGGCTTTGTCATTCTATACACAAGCACCCAAATCGAATCATATTGTCGCATCGTGCGAGGCAAACCCACAATAAAATCCATATTCACATCCTCCCACTTCCAAGTAGGAATACTAATATCTTGGGTCAAACCTCCCGGCCTTTGATGCTCAACTTTCACTTGTTAGCAATTAGGACATTCCGCAATATCTTTCTTCATTCCATTCCTCCAATAAATTTCCCACAAATCATGGTACATTTTGGTAGCTCTTGGGTGGATGGAATATCGAGAACTATGGGCTTCCGATAAAATTTTCTCTCTTAACCCCTCTACATTGGGAACACACAAACAACCTTGATATCGAAGCACACCATCTCCCCCTTGGGAGAAAACCTCTATGGACTTCTTGAGTACCACTTCCTTTAGTTCAACCAAGTTAGGATCGAGACCTTGCTTACCTTTCACATCATGCACAAAAGAGGATTTAGAACCCTTGTGAACCGTAACACCACCTTTAGTAGAATAAACCAATCTAACACCTAATCGAGCCAATCTAAGGACATAGTGAACAAACTCTTTCTTATCATCCTTAACATGAGCAACACTACCCATAGATAATCAACTAAGAGCATCCGTCACCACGTTGGCCTTATCGAGGTGATAGAGAACACTCATATCATAGTCTTTTAACAACTCGAGCCACCTTCTTCGGCGGAGATTCAAATCTTTCTGTTTAAACACCAATTGAAAAATCTTATGGTCGGTGAAGACATCAACATGTACCCCGTACAAATAATGTCGCCATATTTTCAAAGCAAACACAACAGCCGCTAATTCCAAGTCATGAGTAGGATAGTTCTTTTCATGCACCTTAAGTTGTCTTGAAGCATAAGCAATGACTTTCCCATTTTGCATAAGAACACATCCTAGCCTGATTCTCGAGGAATCACAATAAACCACAAAACCATCAGATCCTTCCGGTAGAGTCAATATCATAGTCGAAGTAAGTCGATCCTTCAATTCTTGAAAACTCTTCTCACATGCCCCAGACCATGCGAATTTAACCTTCTTTTGAGTCAAAGCCATTAATGGAGAAGCAATGGATGAAAACCCTTCAACAAACCTCCTATAATAACCGGCTAAGCCCAAGAAACTACGGATATTTGAAAGTGATAAAGGTCTAGGCAAATTCTTAACCGCTTCCGTCTTCTTAGGATCTACCTCAATGCCCTTACTGGAAACAATGTGACCAAGAAAAGCCACGGACCTTAACCAAAACTCATATTTACTAAACTTCGCAAATAGTTGTTGGTCCTTGAGGACTTGCAACACAATCCTCAAATGATTAACATGTTCACCCTCATTCTTTGAGTAGATCAAAATGTCATCAATAAACACAATCACAAACATGTCAAGGTATTGCTTAAACACTCTATTCATAACGTCCATAAATGCGGTTAGAGCATTTGTCAACCCAAACGGCATTAACAAGAACTCGTAGTGACCATACCTAGTCCAGAAAGCTGTTTTTGGAATATCATCTTCTTTCACCCTTAATTGGTGATAGCCCAAACGAAGGTCGATCTTAGAGAAATAACTTGCCCCTTGAAGTTGATCAAACAAGTCATCAATCCTTGGTAGAGGATACTTATTCTTAATGGTAACCTTGTTCAATTGGCGATAGTCGATACACATACGGAGTGAACCATCTTTCTTCCTTACAAACAAGACCGGAGCACCCCATGGAGAAATACTTGGCCGGATGAAACCCTTATCCAACAAGTCTTTCAACTACTCTTTTAGTTCCTTAAGTTCTGCCGGAGTCATTCCATAAGGAGGAATAGAAATAGGTTACGTATCTGGTAGAAGGTCAATACTGAAGTCTATTTCCCTTTCGGGAGGAATACCGAGCAAGTCATCGGGAAACACTTCCGAAAACTCATTAACAGCGGGGACTGACTCAAGAGTAGGGGTCTTGGAATATATATCCCTCACCTTAACAAGATGGTAAATGCAACCCTTTGAGATCATCTTTCTAGCTTTTAGACAAGAAACAAATTGACCTCGAAACATAGAATTTCCTCCCTTCCACTCTAGGATAGGATCATTTTGAAACTGAAATTTTACCATTCGGGTCCTACAATTAATATAGGCATAAGAAGCATGTAACCAATCCATCCAAAAAATAACATCAAAATCTAGCATATCAATCTCTACAAGATCAACAAGAGTGACTCTATGGGATAAGGAGACGGGACAATCTCTATAAACTCTCTTAGCCATGATAGATTCTCCAATCGGAGTAGAAACACGAAAAGGGTCTAGTAACACATCCGGAACAACATCAAACCTCATAGCCACATATGGCGTCACAAAAGATAAGGTAGCACCGGGATCAAGCAAAGCGTAAACATTAAAATGAAAAACTCTTAACATACCGGTGACAACATCGGGAGAGCTCTCTTGCTCATGCAGAGCCTGAAGTGCATAAAATCGGTTTTGCTTCTGAGCATTCGAACCCGATCCTCTAGGTGGAGCTTGCTTATTCTCTCTTCCCTTGGCTGTGAGAGATTGACAATCCCTCATCTTGTGACCACTCTTTCCACAATTATAACAACCATCCGTACCGGCTAGACATCTATCCTCATGCTTTTTCCCACACTTGGCACAAGAAGCCAAGAAAGAACAACCATTATACCCTCCTTGAGACTTGGGGTTAGACACCCTATCATTGTTGGACTTCGGAATAGCATTGGATGAGCCTTGGTTAGAGAACCTTGGTCGAAATCTAGGACGACCATGTCCGTTGGACCTTGCATGCGAAGAGTTACCATCTCCGGTCCTAGCCCTCTTGGTCTCCCTAGACCTTTCCTTAAGCTTTTCTCCTTCAATTTGTTCGGCATAAACCATGAGGGGAGAAATATCCATGTCATGCACAAGCATGGCGGTGCGGCATTCTTTCACAAATATATCGGACACTCCAGACACAAATTTGCTCATCCTTGCCCTTTGATCAGCACCTATGGACGGAGCATATCTAGCAAATTGTGTGAACTTCAATGCATACTCTTCCACACTCATATTCCCTTGTCGAAGGTTGATAAACTCAAGCACCTTAGCCTCTCTCTTCTCAAGAGGAAAGAACCTATAAAGGAAAGCAACCTTAAATTTCTCAAAATCAAGAGGACCCTCATTAACCGCCATCTCACTCTTCCGTTGAGTGGACCAAATTTGGGCAACACCCTTGAGTTGATAAGTGGCCAACTCCGCCTTTTTTTCCGCCGTCAGACCCATGATCATCAACACATTGTACACTTCATTGATGAATTCTTAAGGATCTTCCTCAACCTTAGAGCCATGGAATTCCGGAGGATTCATCCTCATAAAGTCCCTCACTCTTGATGCCGCCGTATCCACATTTGGGTTCACGGGAACCACCACCTCTCTATTGGCTTGAGCCGTCATGGCTTGAGCAAACATTTGGAAAGCAGTCCTAAACTCCGCATTAGTCACTTGTTCCGCCAAAGGGTCGGCGGGAACTTTTGGAGCTTTAGGAGGAGTTTCTTGTTCCGCATTCTCTCCCATGTTTCTTATAGCGTAAGCTCTTCGGGTCGCCATATCCTGAAACGCGTAGGATAGGGATTAGGAGAGAGATATATAGAGTTAAACTCTATGGAACGACTTAAGAATGATGAAAAAGATGGAATTTCTTAAACGTCTTATAGCTTCTCATTCATAAATGTGGCGCGCTTCACACTCATGAACAAAACTCTACTTGACGCGGCTTATGAGACATCCGTGGATATTTCGAAAACCTTACGCTCTGAATACCAAGTTTGTCACGACCCAGGGTAACCCCTAGATGTAACACGGCGTACAAGACCCCGAGAGGCCTCATACAAGCCCTTAGCATACATAACATACAAGATAATAGAGAATAAGAGTTCAAAAGAGCCATTTTTTTATCACAGCTTTACTCAATACAATGGAAGTCTACAACTCATGTCTCAAAGTCTTATAATATCATATAATATGAATAAAAATGATAGGGATGCAGCCCAAGACAATATCAAACATAAGGAAAGATATAAAATTTAATATACAACAAGGCTATGTCCACGGATGGATGAGGACTCACCAAGTCTTCTTCTCAACTCTAAGTCAATGCTCTAGCCACGAGTGGAAGGTGAATCGCCACGTCCTACACCAACGAAGTTAATGTAGGCAAGAGTATGCGTTAGCACAATTAAGTACTAAGTGTGATAGCAATGCACATAAACACATAAATCGTGCTAGAGAGAGAGACATAATCATGAAATGCAATGGCCAAGATAAAAACATGATAAACATGTAACATAAAGCACATATCAGGGCCAAAGCAAGCTAAATCATCTTTCCTTCTTTTATTTACTTCATCATGAGAACACTTGTTCATTAACTTGTGGGAAAAAGCCTTAACCGACATGTAAGCCCATGTGAGCTATCAACACGGAATCCAGTGTCTAACCCACACCAAAAAGAGGTGTCCTACTTGCCAAGGTAAGACCATGAACTTCTTATCTTATGTGGATCCACTAGCCAATGTCTACTTAAAGACAACATCCTATGGTGGCAACATAGTTTATGGGATGGAGATGTATTTAGGAGACTTGGTCTCAACTAACGGGAGAGCTCCATCTAGAAAGCCCAGCCTCTACTAACAGGAGAGCTTTAACTAGAAGACCCGGCCTCTACTAGCTGGAGGGCTTCCATCTCAATATCCACTCGGTGCTAAGCATAATTCTCACGGATTAGTCATTAACATATTTATATCATTAAACATCAAAAGGTACAACTAGGGTTACCAATTCAAGCTAAAATCATGCTTATAGGTATTCATCTTTCATGGACCTTGTCCATGCTTTCATCATTAGAATAGCTCCTTAAGAACATGGATACTCGCCTCTGTGTTCATTTACTCATAGTGTGAGTATTACATGAGAAAACCTTTCACAACTCAACACAATATCATCATGTCATAACTTTGGTACTTCACTCTCAAAGCACCCTTGTGGATTGCTTTGAGATATGATAGTGTTCACCATTAGGAGTCTTTTCCTCCAATGGGCCCTTCCTCTTCTTCATGATTTTCAAAGGTTTACTCTAACCCAATTGAATTAGGGTTTTGATCAATCATTGAGGGTTCTTCAATTATGATTCCAATTATTCATTTAATGATTCCTAGTGCACGGTTTAGCTTGATAAAATAACTTAGTGCATGAATTAGCATGAATTACATCATTTGATGTAAAGATTTCATGAACCCCCATGATCTCAAACTAATTCTCACCAATTTGATAATCTATGCTTTGATTGTTGGGTTGAGTTATGATTTGAGGAAGTTTATGACTTCTCTATGAAATCAAGCATGAATTATGAATAAATTGAGGATAATCTTATGAATTTAGCATGATCAAGTCAAAAGCATGATTTTCCTCTATTATGTGAGTTCCTTTAAGTATGGGTAAATTGTCCTAATTATAGCTTTTTAAGCATGAGCTTGCATTTAATTGCATTATATGAGTTAAACTTGCATGAACCCATATGAACTATGAAATATGAGCATGATGAATTAAGGGTGCTTTGCGAGTAAAGTACCAAAGTTATGATATGATGATGCTATGGTTGAGTAGTGAAAAGTTTTCTCACGTACTTCTCCCATTATGATAAAACTAGAACAAAGAGGCGATTACCCATGTTCTTAAGGAGCTATTCTATTGATATAATCTTGGACAAGGTCCATGAAAGATGAATATCTATAAACATGATTTTAGCCTGAATTGGTAACCCAGTTGTACCTTTTCATGTTTAATGATACAAAAATGTTAATGACTAATCCGTGAGAATTATGCTTAGCACCGAGTGGATATTGAGTTGGAAGCCCTCCCGTTAGTAGAGGCCGGGTCTTCTAGTGAAAGCTCTCTCGTTAGTAGAGGCTGGGTTTTCTAAATGGAACTCTCCCGTTGGTTGAGGCTGAGCCTCCTAAAGCAATCTCTATCCCATAAACTATGTTGCCACCATAGGATGTTTTCTTTAAGTAGATATTAGCTAGTGGATCCACCTAAGCTAAGAAGTTCATGGTCTTACCATGACAAGTAGGACACCCCTTTTCGGTGTGGGGTAGATATTGGATTCCGTGTTGATAGCTCACATGGTCTTACATGTCCGTTAAGGCTTTTCCCCACAAGTTAATGAACAAGTGTTCTCATGATGAAATAAAGAAATGAAGGAAAGATGATTTAGCTTACTTTGGCCTTGATATATGCTTTATGTTTCATGTTTCTCATGTTTATCATGTTTTTAGGGTGGCCATTGCATGTCATAATTATGTCTCTCTCTCTAGCGTGACTCATGTGTTTTATTGCATTTCTATCATACTTAGTACTTAATTTTGCTAACGCATACCCTTGCCTACATTAACTTCTTTGGTGTAGGACGTGGCGATTCACCTTCCACTCGTGGCTAAAGCATTGACTTAGAGTTGAGAAGAAGACTTGGTGAGTCCTCATCCATCCGAGGACATAGCCTAGTTGGATTTTTCATTTTATGTCTTTCCTTATGTTTGATATTGTATTGGTCTGCATCTCTATCACTTTTATTCGTATTCTATGACATTAGAAGGCTTTGAGACATGAGTAGTAGACTTCCGCTCTTTCTTTTAAAAGCTTTGATATGAAATTCTCTTTGAACTCTTATTTCTCTATTATCTTGTATGTTATGTATGCTAAGGGCCTGTATGAGGCCTCTCGGGGTCTTGTACGCTATGTAACATCTAGGGCTTACCCTGGGTCGTGACAAACTTGGTATTAAGAGGGCAAGGTATTAGAAAAATCCTAGAATGTCTCATAAGCCGCGTCAAGTACAATCTTGTTCATGAATTTGAAGCGCGCCACATTTATGAATGAGAGGCTGTAAGACGTTTAAGAAATTCCTCTTCCTTCATTACCCTTAAGTCGTGCCACAGAGTTTATTTCTATATATCTCTCTCATAATCCCTATCCTACGTGTTTCAGGATATGGCAACCCGAAGAGCTTACGCTAGACGAAACATAGGAGAGAATGAGGAACAAGAAGCTCCTCCTCAAGCTCCTCAAGTTCCTACTGACCGTTTGGCAGAACAGGTGACTAATGCGGAGTTTAGGGCTTCTTTCCAAGTGTTGGCTCAAGGCGTGACGGCTCAAGCCAATAGAGAGGTGGTGGCTCCTGTGAACCCAAATGTGGGTACGGTGGAATCAAGAGTGAGAAACTTTACGAGGATGAATCATTCAGAATTCCATGGCTCTAAGGTTGATGAAGATCCTCAAGAATTCATTGATGAAGTGTACAAGGTGTTGATGATCATGGGTGTGATGTCGAAAGAAAAGGTGGATTTTTCCACTGATCAACTCAAGGGTGTTGCCCAAATTTGGTTCAATCAATGGAAGAGTGAGAGGACGGTTAATGAGGGTCCTCTTGATTGGGAGAAATTTAAGGTTGCTTACCTTGATAGGTTCTTCCCTCTTGAGAAGAGAGAGGCTAAGGTGATTGAGTTTATCAACCTTCGACAAGGAAATATGAGTGTGAAAGAGTATGCATTGAAGTTCATACAATTGGCTAGATATGCTCCGTTCATAGTTGCCAACCCAAGGGCAAGAATGAACAAATTTGTGTCGGGAGTGTCTGATATGTTGGTGAAAGAGTGCCGCACCGCCATGCTTGTGCATGACATGGATATTTCTTACCTCATGGTTTATGCCGAACAAATTGAAGAAGAAAAGCTTAAGGAAAGGTCTAGGGAGACCAAGAGGGCTAGGACCGGTGATGGCAACTTTTCCCATGCAAGGTCCGATGGGCATGGTCATCCTAGATTTCGACCAAAGTTCTCTAGCCAAGGCTCATCCAATGCTCCTCCGAAGTCCAACAATGATAGGGTGTCTAACCCCAAATCTCAAGGAGGGTATAATGATGGTTCTTTATTGGCTCCTTGTGCCAACTATGGGAAAAAACATGAGGGTAGATGTCTAGCCGGTACGGATGGTTGTTATAATTGTGGAAAGAGTTGCCACAAGATGAGGGATTGTCCATCTCTAACGGCCAAGGAAAAAGAGAAAAAGCAAGCTCCACCTAGAGGATCGGGTTCGAATTCTTAGAAGCAAAACCAATTTTATGCACTTCAGGCTCTTCATGAGCGAGAGAGCTCTCCCGATGTGGTTACTAGTATGTTAAAAGTTTTCCATTTTGATGTTTATGCTTTGCTTGATCCCGGTGCTACCTAGTCTTTTGTGACTCCATATGTGGCTATGAGGTTTGATGTTTTTTCAGATGTGTTGCTAGATCCTTTTCGTGTTTCCAATCCGATTGGAGAATCTATCATGGCTAAAAGATTTTATAGAAATTGTCCCGTCTCCTTATCCCATGGAGTCACTCTTGTTGATCTTGTAGAGCTTGATATGCTAGATTTTCGTGTTATTATTGGGATGGATTGGTTACATGCTTGTTAAGCCTCTATTGATTGTAGGACCCGAATCGTAAAGTTTCAGTTTCCAAATGAGCCTAACCTAGAGAGGAAGGGAAGAAATTCTATGTTTCGAGGTCAAATTTTTTCTTATCTAAAAGCTAGAAAGAGGATCTCAAAGGGTTGCATTTACCATCTTGTTAAGGTGAGGGATACAGATTCCGAGACCCGTACTCTTGAGTCGGTCCCCGTTGTTAATGAGTTTCCGGAAATGTTTCCCGATGACTTTCTCGGTATTCCTCCCGAAAGGGAAATAGACTTCGGTATTGACCTTCTCCCAGATACGCAACCTATTTCTATTCCTCCTTATTGAATGGGTCCGGTGGAACTTAAGGAACTAAAAGAGTAGTTGAAAGACTTGTTGGACAAGGGTTTCATCCGGCCAAGTATTTCTCCATGTGGTGCTCCGGTCTTGTTTGTAAGGAAGAAATATTGTTCACTCCGTATGTGTATCGACTATCGCCAATTGAACAAGGTTACCATTAAGAATAAGTATCCTCTACCAAGGATAGATGACTTGTTTGATCAACTTCAAGGGGCTAGTTATTTCTGTAAGATCGACCTTCGTTCGGGCTATCACCATTTAAGGTTGAAAGAAGATGATATTCCGAATATGGCTTTTCAGACTAGGTATGGTCAGTACGAGTTCTTGGTTATGTCATTTGGGTTGAAAAAAGCTCCGACCGCATTTATGGACTTGATGAATAAAGTGTTTAAGCAATACCTTGACATGTTTGTGATTGTGTTTATTGACGACATTTTGATCTAATCAAAGAATGAGGGTGAACATGTTAATCATTTGTGGATTGTGTTGCAAGTCCTCAAGGACCAACAACTCTTTGTGAAGTTTAGTAAATGTGAGTTTTGATTAAGGTTCGTGGCTTTTCTTGGTCACATTGTTTCCGGTAAGGGCATTGAGGTAGATCCTAAGAAGATGGAAGCGGTTAAGAATTGGCCTAGATGTTTATCACCTTCAGATATCCGTAGTTTCTTTGGTTTAGCCGATTATTATAGGAGGTTTGTTGAAGGGTTTTCATCCATTGCTTCTCCATTGACGGCTTTGACTCAAAAGAAGGTTAAATTTGAATGGTCCGAGGCATGTGAGAAGAGTTTTCAAGAGTTGAAGGATCGACTTACTTCAGGTCCTATATTGACTCTATCGGAAGGATCCAATGGTTTTGTGGTTTATTGTGATACCTCGAGAATTGGGCTAGGATGTGTTCTTATTAAAAATGGGAAAGTCATTGCTTATGCTTCAAGACAACTTAATGTGCATCAAAAGAACTATCCTACTCATGACTTGGAATTAGCGGTTGTTGTGTTTGCTTTGAAAATATGGCGACTTTATTTGTATGGGGTACATGTAGATGTCTTCACCGACCATAAGAGTTTGCAATATGTGTTTAAATAGAATGATTTGAATCTCCGCCAAAGAAGGTGGCTCGAATTGTTAAAAGACTATGATATGAGTGTTCTCTATCACCCCGGTAAGGCTAACGTGGTGGCGGATGCTCTTAGTCAATTATCTATGGGTAGTGTTGCTCATGTTGAGAATGGTAAGAAATAGTTGGTTCGCGATATCCATAGATTTGCCTGGAGTTGGTGCATGAGGCTATGGAGAAAGTTTGACTTATTAGGGAAAGGTTGAAAACAGCTCAAAGTCGACAAAAGTCTATGCCGATGTTAGAAGAAGAGAATTAGAATTTGATGTGGATGATTGGGTTTACTTGAAAATCTCACCCATGTAGGGCGTAATGAGATTTGGGAAGAAAAGGAAGTTTAGTCCCCGTTATGTAGGCCTATTAAGATTTTGAGACGTGTTGGTAAGGTTGCTTATGAGCTTGACTTGCCTAATGACTTGGCATCAGTGCATTCGGTTTTCCATGTCTCTTTATTGAAGAAGTGTGTTGGTGGTTCAACCTCTATAGTGCAATTAGAGAATCTTGGCATAAAAGATAGTCTTTCTTATGAAGAGGTTACGATTGAGATTTTAGACCGGCAAGTTCGGAAGTTAAGGAATAAGGAAGTTGCTTCCGTGAAAGTTCTATGGATGAATCAATTGGTTGAGGGTGCTACTTAGGAGGCTGAGGCCGATATGATGTCCCGATATCCTCATCTCTTTCCTTCCAATCCTACTCTAGCTTGAGGTATCTTGATCCTCATGGTTCATTCTTTTTGTCTCATTTTTCGTAGTGGATTTCCATGGCTCCTTGGTTTTTCATGTTCATGAAGAGTCTTATATGATTATGTGCATTGAGTATGAGTTGCATAAAGTCTTCATGATATGTTGTGTGGATCATGTTTTAGCATGGAGTTGAGGTTTCCTCCTCGGATATGTGCATTTATGTGATTGCATGCTAGGTTGGGTTGTTAGTCCGTATCTATTACCCTTCTCAAGATGTCTTAATTCTCATTTGAGGACGAATGTTCCCAAGGGGGGAGATATTGGAAAACCCCAAGCTTCCAAAGGATTTTAAGAAATGCAGAACTCACCTGACGTCAGTGACCTACGGAGGTGACCTACGGGCCATAGGTGGGAACCGTCAATGGAGCTGTGAAATTTCTGGATTTCCAAGTTTCTAAACTTTGACCTTCGGAATAGCAGGATGGTTCGTAGTTCAGTTGATGGGCCGTAGATGGGTTCCGTAGATGCCTTCCATACTTGGGCAAATTTTCAGCCCAAAATGAACTTTCTCAATCAATTGACGGAAGAACAGGACGGTCCGTCAATTGATGTACGGACCGTAGATCCTGTCCGTCGATTGGCCCCGACTGTTTTATAATTAAGGGCGTTTTAGTATTTTCCCTAATTGTTTACCTATTAAGCTTAGTCGGTTATACCCTTAATCTAAGACCTATAAATACTTTCTAACTCTAATTCCTTTCATTCTAATTCATTCCAAAACTCTCCTCTCTCAAATATTTCTCTCTCTAAAAAGAAACTATCTCTCAACTCTCAAGGAAGAAAAAGAAGATTGAATCCTCTATTGAAGACCTTCAATCTTCTCCAATTTCTTGTGGATTGCTTTGAGGTATGATAGTGTTCGCCATTAGGAGTCTTTTCCTCCAATGGGCCCTTCCTCTTCTTCATGATTTTCAAAGGTTTACGCTAACCCAATTGAATTAGAGTTTTGATCAATCATTGTGGGTTCTTCAATTATGATTCCAATTATTGATTTTATGATTCTAAGTGCACGATTTAGCTTGATAAGGTAACTTAGTGCACGAATTAGCGTGAATTACATGATTTGATGTAAAGATTGCATGAACCCCCATGATCCCAAGCTAATTCTCTCCAATTTTATAATCTATGCTTTGATTGTCGGGTTGAGTTATGATTTGATGAAGTTTATGAATTCTCTATGAAATCAAGCATGAATTATGAATGAATTGAGGATAATCTTATGAATTTAGCATGATCAAGTCAAAAGCATGATTTTCCTCTATTATGTGAGTTCCTTCAAGTATGGGTAAATTGTCCTAATTATAGCTTTTTAAGCATGAGCTTGCATTTAACTGCATTATATGAGTTAAACTTGCATGAACCCATATGAACTATGAAATATGAGCATGATGAATTAAGGGTGCTTTGAGAGTAAAGTACCAAAGTTATGATATGATGATGCTATGGTTGAGTAGTGAAAAGTTTTCTCACGTAATTCTCCCATTATGAGAAAAGATGAACAAAGAGGTGATTACCCATGTTCTTAAAGAGTTATTCTAATGATGTAAGCTTGGGCAAGGTCCATGAAAGATGAATATCTATAAACATGATTTTAACTTGAATTGGTAACCCTTGTTATACCTTTTCATGTTTAATGATACAAAAATGTTAATGACTAATCTGTGAGAATTATGCTTAGCACCGAGTGGATATTGAGATGGAAACCCTCCCGTTAGTAGAGGTCGGGTCTTCTAGTGAAAGCTCTCCCATTAGTAGAGGCAATGTTTTCTAGATGGAACTCTCCCGTTAGTTGAGGCCGAGTTTCCTAAACCAATCTCTATCCCATAAACTATGTTGCCACCATAGGATGTTGTCTTTAAGTAGACATTAGCTAGTGGATCCACCTAAGATAAGAAGTTCATGGTCTTACCTTTGCAAGTAGGACACCCCTTTTCGGTGTGGAGTAGAGACTGGATTCTGTGTTGATAGCTCACATGCTCTTACATGTCCGTTAAGGCTTCTCCCCACAAGTTAATGAACAAGTGTTCTCGTGATGAAATAAAGAAAAGAAAGAAAGATGATTTAGCTTGCTTTTGCCTTGATATATGCTTTATGTTTCATGTTTCTCATGTTTATCATGTTTTTAGCTTTTCCATTGCATGTCATAATTATGTCTCTCTCTCTAGCATTACTCATGTGTTTATGTGCATTGCTATCATACTTAGTACTTAATTGTGTTAACGCATACTCTTGCCTACATTAACTTCTTTGGTATAGGATGTGGTGATTCACCTTCCACTCGTGGCTAAAGCATTGACTTAGAGTTGAGAGAAAGACTTGGTGAGTCCTCATCCATCCGAGGACATAGCCTAGTTGGATTTTTCCTTTTATGTCTTTCCTTTTGTTGGATATTTTATGGGGCTGCTGCCTATCACTTTTATTCGTATTCTATGATATTAGAAGGCTTTAAGACTTGAGTAGGAGACTTCCGATGTTTCTTTTAAAAGCTTTGATATGAAATTCTCCTTGAACTCTTATTTCTCTATTATCTTGTATGTTATGTACGCTAAGGGCTTGTATGAGGCCTCTCGGGGTCTTGTACGTCGTGTTACATCTAGGGGATACCCTGGGTCGTGACATTCTTATTTTCATGTTATTTCATTTCGGATGTTGTATTGAGTTACGTCCCAAACTTTATTTTTCTATGTTCGATTGGCTTTGAGACATGAGATATAGACTTCCGCTGTTTCTTTTAAAAGCTTGGTATGGAATTCTCTTTTGAACTCTTATTCTCTATTATCTTGTATGTATGTTAAGTGGCTTGTATCAGCCCTCTCGGGGTCTTGTACGCCATGTCATGTCTAAGAGGTACCTTGGGTCGTGACAATTACTATTGGCTAGCATTGTATCAAGATGCGAACTCCCTTGTCCGAAAGTGTATTCAATGCCAAAGGCAGGGTGGAGTATCGCATAGACATGAGCTTTCCCTAAATATGATCGTTAATGTTGAATTGTTTGATGCTTGGGGAATCGATTTTATGGGCCCGTTCGTGAGTTTTTATGGGAAAAATTATATTTTGATGGCCGTTGATTACGTGTCCAAATGGGTGGAGGCTTTGGCTTTGCCTAACAATGAAAGGAGAAGTGTATTGGCTTTCCTTAATGGATACATATTCACAAGGTTTGGTACTCCGCATGCTATTATTAGTGATGGGGGTTCTCATTTTTTAACCAAATTTTTGCTTCGTTGTTGAACAAGTATGGAGTCAAGCATAAAGTTTCTACCCCTTACCATCCACAAACAAATGGGCAAGTCGAACTGTCAAACCGGGAAATCATAGGAATCTTAGCAAAAACTGTTAATGCAAATCGGTTTGATTGGTCTCGACGGTTAGATGATGCTCTTTCGGCATATTGAACTGCTTTTAAGACCACGATTGGTATGTCACCGTATCAATTGGTGTTTGGTAAATCGTGTCATCTACCGATTGAACTTGAACATAAGGCCTTGTGGACTTTGAAAATCATGCATTTGAATTGGGATGGCGCATCCAAGAATTGGTTTGACCAACTTCATTCTTTGGAGGAATTTTGACTTTGAGCTTTTGAGAGTTCAGCTCTTTATATGGATAGAATGAAAAAGTGGCATGAGTGCAAGATACTTCATCGAGATTTTAGAGTGGGTGATCGTGTGTTACTCTATAATTCTCGCTTGAGACTCTTTCCGAGTAATGTCAAGTCTAAGTTGTCAGGCCCTTTAAAGGTGCATCGTGTGTTTGAAAGCAGAGCATTTGAAGTTGAGGGTGAAAATGGGTCGTTCTTCAAAGTGAATGGACAAACATTGAAACATTACTTTGGAGAGACTCCAAATGTGAGATTGATAGATGTGGTGTACTTGGATGATGCATGAAAGCATGTCCACCTTGTGCCATGGCATTAAATAAGGCGCTTCTTTAGGAGGCAACCCAAGATTTATTTTATTAGTTTGAATAAAGTGTGTTGGTAGTGTATGTTGGAGTATGAAATTTCAACTCATGGATACATGGCGAGGTGTTGAACAACTAGGCGCGTCGCCTAATAACCCTTGGGATCGCCTAATTGCATCGTCAATTGAAGGGTATAATTAAGGGCTATGCTGGAAGATTAGGCGAGATAGTATTACATTCTGTGAATCGCCGAGTGGTTTCGGCGAGAACGATCGGGCTCACTTTCTGGACATGCATTGAACCTAGTCTCATGTTACTTTCGGCGAGGATTCAATCCATTGTGCACGTCACCGAGCCAATCGGCGACATTAGTTCCATCACCGAATGGAGCGCGAACTAAATAGTTTTTAAGCTTTTCAAATTCAAATCTTCATTCCACTTGAAATTTTCAACTCCTCTTTGCAAACCCGCATATCTTTTCCTTTTAGTTTCATACTTCGTTGCATTTTTTTTTTCTATCTGAGTGCGTTGGACTCGTCCCCTATTTGTTTTGTCGTATTTGCTTTGTCTTGTCTTCATTGAGGTTGGTTCTCCTTGATTTTGAGCTTCTGATGCCATTTTCATTGACTCAACTTGGTAATGTACGGGTAATTCATTACTTGCTCGCTTATATGCCTTGATTATTGCCTTTTAATTTGTTTGTGTTAATTGAATTCGAGCATGCCTGAGTTTAGGAATTTTTTTTCCTTTCGTTGAATTGGGTAATTGAGTATTGTGTTTGTGGGTTGTTGTTTGAGTATTGGGTGAAGTCTTAGTAGCCCCGACTTCAATCTAATGGCTTGAAATAACCCAACGATGTATTGGGTGATATCGTTCTTAAAGGCAAATCATCATTTTATTGTTTTCGAGTCAATTTGGGGAAAGTCTTAGTGCCCTGGGTAGAAATTGGGGGTGGGGGTGGGTCCAGTCTAATTGTTGCTATTTGAGCTTCAATTGTTATGTCCTGGGCTGATAATCAATAATCGTTGAAAAATTTGGGGGTGATGCATTGAGTTGACTCGGTGTGTCGCCCATTGCACTCCCCATTGCCTTTCTATTTTAATTCTTTACCTCTGCATCCTACAACATTTGGCGAGTCCCCTTTAGCTAGTCGAGTGAACTCGGTGCCTCATCGAGTAGTGTTTCCATCGCCCATTTGATCTGAGTTTTTGCCTGATTCAGTCTTTTAATTTTTGTGATGCCTCTCTAGCTTGCCTAAGTGAATTGGCGACTCGCGTACCTATTCAGCGAGTCCTTCTGCATTTCGTGACTCTTTTTGTAACATGTTTCGATTATTGCTTGTGTTGGTTGTCAAATTTCACAGGTATGGCAAGACCCAAACTTCCCGTACATGGTCCCTCACCAAGAAAGAAGGCCAAAGGGGTATTGATCACTTTGGAGGTTACACAACCCCGACCCCAATAGAACAAAGCCCAACCAAAGGGGAAGGCAAAAAAGAAGGTCAACCAGAGTTCCTCCTTGTATAGTGAGGAATTATATATACAGTCTACCTCCACAGATTCTGTGAGCGAGGAGGGTGAGGAGTCCGAGAATCCTATTGGAGAGATTCTTAAGCAGACATGAGCCAAGTTGCGGTTCAAGTCATTGCATGACCCGTTGGCAAGGGGTACTACTTCTTCTACAAAACCTGAGCCTCCGGAAGCCTCTAATTCTTCTCCTCCTCCTCTAGCTCTAGTTCCGGCCCCGATTATTCTTCCAAGGTCGACGAATCATTTGAAGTCCGAGGGTTTATGCACATTCCTCAAAGAAAAGAGGTTGTCTATCGATGGGGTGGTGGAAAGGTATCCATAGGTGTGGGAGACACTTCACTTCCACAATGTCAAGATATTCACCAAGCCCCGGAGTCCTGATATGCCTTAATGGGTTCGGGAGTTCTATAAGTCCTATGCCGGGTTAATCTCGAAGAGGAAGAAGCAGGCTCAATCAATGGCACCAGTAAATTTCATCATGATGCAAGGGAAGAAGGTATAGTGCAGCCTAACGGAAATCAATGTGCTCTTGGTTGCACAACCCGAGTTCGGCAATCTCTAGCCGACAAGATTAAGTTGAAGACATAGGACGAACTCAAAGGATTGTTGGCCCCTCTGATTAGTGATGCTTCCCCCAGTGGCTCGAGGCCGGTTCCATCATTGAGAAGAAGGACTTAAATATAACTACTAGATATTGGTTCGGGTTTTTAACTAGCACACTCATGCCTTCTCAGAACGAGTCCATTCTACAACACCCGAAGCCACTCTTTTGGGTTGCATTATGGACACACACATGCTTAATTTTTGGATGACCATCGAGAGAGAAATTTTAATGAGAGCGAAGCAGCAACAAACTTCCTTTCCATTCCTCATTTTTATTAGTGAGCTTTCAAGGAGGGCTGGTGTGCCTTTTGAGGCTCAGACGAATGTTGAGGTCACTTTTACCTCTTCTAGTGACTTTCGGTGGATCGAGGCCAAGTATATGAAGGATGAGACTTAGAGAAGGAGGAGACCTCCGGTAGACACCTCACCGGTTGTTAATGTTGATACCATGGAGATCGTTTCCCCCCTCTCGCGGTTGAGCCGACAGGTACATCTATCCCTGATGCTCCGCTACTTCTGCTTCTACACAAGGCCCCTTTTCTACCCCTGCACCCGCTCCAACTCCTGGCTCCCGGCCTTTGACTCATGTCATGATTATTAAGATTGGACATGTTACCCATTCCACTGACGTGTGGGCTACACGAGTCGTGGCAGCTGTTCTGACTATTATTGAGCATGCCATCGCAGCGACCCTTACTCCTATTAGAGAGGAGTTTGCAGATTAGTGCAAGTTGATTACGGCTCATGGGCTGGCTTTGGATTCCCTAAACCACTAGATTTATAGAGTGTGAGATGAGGCAAAGCACTTCTACAGAGTTCACAGCCATACGTATTGATATAACCAACTTGTGTAGAGATGTGGACGAGATGAAGTCCACCAACATTACCATTCTGTGGGGTAGTGTGGATGTGCCTGAGGGTACTAGTACTGGTGTTCCCCCACCCACCACAACCGTCAATGCCCCGATAGCTAAGGATGAGAGTTATTCTGATGCACCGGAGACTGTTGAGGAGGACCTTGATGTGCGTGATAGTGAGGTGTATGCAGATCTTGAGGATTTGGAGGGTGACATGGTGCTAGCTTCCACTGCCAATTCCCTCCGTGAGACATCGATGATTCAATCGAGTGGGACCCAGCAGACCGTGGAGGTCGCACCGGGTAATGATGCCTAGGTTGAGGACACACCACCGACCTAGCCAGACAGGGGGACTCTCCTTTGAATTTCCTTTATCTCTTGTCGTTATTTTTTATTCCGCAATTAGGACACTACATTTTCTTTTTGGTGGGGTTTTGCCCGTTTGATTGTACGTTCTTGATTGTTTTTTTAAAATTATTTATGAAGTTATTTTAATTGGAAGAAATGGTTTTGGTTTCTCGTGATATCTCTCTCTAATTATCTTCGTTGATTGTGTGTTGAATGAGTGAATGCAGTTCTCTTGTACTTTTGAGTGTCGATTGTGATCAATATCGATGACTTGAAAAGTTCTCTTGATTGAACGATATATTTGTTTGAGTCCAACAATATAAATTTGAGTTGCATAATGTTGTGTGAACTCTTAGCATATCATTGTGACTAATTGATTGTCGATGGTGAGTCTTGCAATGACCATTGCACGCAAGCTTGACTCATAGAGTTGTGATCCACAATAGTGTTTGAATGTCGTCTGTGGTAATCTTTACTTGAAAGATGTGTATGATGATGCCTAGAACTTGCCTCGTTGGTCCAATTGACTAAGCATTTGTCAATGAAGCAAATGATCTTAGGCATAAAGTTTTGAGAGTGAACCTAATTTCTATACCTTTGTGTGACCACCTTATGAATGTGTGAACCTAGATTGGAACCATTTGAGCCTACCCTTTTTCCTTGAATACGCACAAAGGAAACCAGCTGGTTGATTGAAATTTTCATACTCTCTCCTACCTTTAACCTTCAAAGGGCATTGGTGTGTTTGACTTACCAACTCAGGCCAAATGCCTAAGTTGGGGGTGTGGTAAGAGTGAAGAAATAAACTAAGCCTGAAACTTGTGAGCTTATCTTTGGAAAGTTGCGAAAAGATGGAACCCCTCTATATATAAAAAAAGAGAAAAAGAGGTGTTGCGAAAAGAAAAGAACAGAAGGGAGTTGAATAAAGTTTGATCATTGTATTGTGTTGAGAAAATAAAGAAAAGGGGAATCCCAAATTGGCTGTGAGCTTTGAAAAGACCAAAGATGAGTTGTGAAAATAAGATGAACGAAAGAAAAAGGGAAAGATGAGAAGAATAAGCAGTTCTCCTTTAAGATCGAGTCACTAAACAAAAAATGATCATACCTTTACCCTCAGCCCCATTACAAGCCTTGAAAGACCTTTTTTATCCTACATGAGCCTAGTGAAGTGTACGTTGGAAAATACTGGCAAGCCTATGGGTAGAGTCATGCATGTTTTTCTCATTTTAGAGTGTGAGTGTTGAATTTGATCCTTAAATCATATTTGTTGATTAGCTTTGCGAGAGCTTGTAATCATCTTTGCTGTGAGGGCATTGGAATACTGTTGTTAGGCATGAATTTGCATTCAAAGTGAGAATTTGTGAGCATGAACTTCAATTGATGATGGCTAGTCAAAATTTTAAACTTTGAGTGCACATTTGATCCTTGCATGATTAGATTCAACCTTGTGTGCATTCTCATGTGGATTCTCAAAGAGCACTATTTGTAGACAACCCGGTTGAGCTGATTGACCTCTCTTTTTACTTGAGGACAAGCAAAAGTTTAAGCTGGGGGTGTGCATTTGTATACTATTGTTGGGAGTGAATTTGCATTCAAAGTGAGCATTTGTGAGCATGAACTCCAATTAATGATGGTTTTTAAGAATTTGAAACATTGAGTGCACATTTGATCCTTGCATGTTTAGATAGAACATTCTGTGCATTCTCATGTGGATTCTCAAACAACACTGTTTGTAGACATCCCGATTGAACTGATTGACCTCTTGTTTTACTTGAGGACAAACATAAGTTTATTTTGGGGTGTTGATGTGTCGGTAGTTTTGACTCGTTTAGAGCTTCATTTGTACTAAATTCTTAATGCCTATTTTTGCACTCATAACTAATGTTAAATTTTTTATATGAAGCAAGGAGACTTGAGAATGAGGCAAGGAAAAGATAACACAAAAAGAAGTTGAAAAGTTGAAAATTTTGAGGAAAAAGAAGGCTGGAGCTCATAAAAGACAACTCGGCGACTAGCCGAGTGGATGTGCATATCACCTAAGGTTCCAGTAGACAATTAGACAAGTAGAATAGTCAAGTCAAGTCGACGAGTCGGGGAGCTAATAGGTGACTTGCCAACAAGTTAGGTGAACCCGACTTACATCGCCTAAAGTTCCAATACAGAGCCATGTGGAAACAAAGAAGCAAAAGGCGTAGAAGAGAAATTCGGCGTATTGCAGAGTAGATCGGCGAGCCCGACTAATATTGCCGAGTGATCCCTTATTTCCAACTGTGGGAAATTTTTATAAGAGTATAAATAAAAATTTTGAAAAGAGAGTTGAGGGGTAATTGAGTGAGGAACCAATATCTCAGACTAAGAAGTACATTTGCTCTTTGAGTGTTTTGGGATTGCTTTTGAACAATTCGTGTGGGTTTTTATTGGATTAAAGACATTGGGTGTAATTTCAATTGCTTTCATTTTCTTGTTGAAGACCTTGTGAATCAATGGCTAACATCTTTGGTAACAATTTCTTCACTATTGTTATGATTGGCTAAACCCAAATGCCTTAAGGGTGTGATTATGTGTTCAATTACTTAATCAGCTAGTGGACTTTATGGATTGTTGAATTTAATGCTGATTTAGAATGGGTTTAATTATTAATTCATGTTTTCATCTTATGGACTGAAGTTGCAAATTCAGTTCTAGTTTATATCTCTTTGTATGCTTGTAGAAGATGCATTTGAGTGGAATTAGCAATCGATAATTGTATGAGTTGTTTCTTGTACTACCTAGCTTGTTAAAGTGGGTTGAATAAAAGTATAAGATTGTTCTCTAAGTGTAGTGCATGTGGGGTTTGATAGAAACCAATTGAAAGCATGATAGTTAATTCTAAAATCGCTACCGTAGTCGTAATCTAGCCTACCCATTATGATTCAACATATTTAAGCAATTCATAATGACCCATCTAGTGAAATTAGTAATTGAGTACTCGCAAATCCCTAAGGTCCCATCACCCATTGTTTAATTTAATTGTTACTCGTGTTTATTACAAAAAATTATCTAACCTCTTTATTATTGATAATTGAAAACGGAATGACTTACATTCTTTCTCATTTTATTTTTATTTAACTAGAAAAGATTATATCACTATAGTACTTCGTATTTGAATTCTTTACTTGATCATTCCTCGTGGGATCGACCCCAACTCCTTGTTGGGTTTATACTTGCTAGAGACTGCCTACACCTTGAATTGTTATAGGTGTAGTTGCGTGAGTCTTTGGCAATCAGAGATAGAGTATTGGCAGGCGATGCCAGATAGGCTACTTTAGATTCAAATGGGGTTTTGAGGTTTACCAGCACGTTGTTTGTTCTGAGGTTGGGTATTTGATTCAACTGATCCTTAGCGTGGCCCATGATTCCATATATTCTATCCATTCGGGCACCGCTTAGATGTATCGTGATTTCAGGACACTTACTAGTGGAGAAGTATGAAGAGAGGCATCACAGACTTTGTATCATGTTGCTTGTGTTACAAACAGGTGAAGGCCGAGCATTTGAGGGCTGGTGGTGAGTTGCACAGATTGCCCATTCTAGAGTGGAAGTAGGAGCATATCACCATGGACTTCATTGTGGGTTTGCCTCGAACTTCTAGAGGGGTTGACAACATTTGGGTCATCGTGGATCGATTGACCAAGTCAGCATACTTTCTTCCCGTTTATACTTCCTTCAGTACCGCAAGGTTGGCTCTTATCTATATTCGGGAAGCAGTTCGTCTTCATGGTGTGCCTATTTCTATCATCTCTGACCGGTGTTCACAGTTCACTTCTAGCTTTTGGAGGGCTTTTCAGAAAGAGTTAGGCACCCGTGTCGACCTTAGCACAACATTTCACCAGCAGACTGATGGCCAGTCAGAGCGTACTATTCAGGTCCTTGAGGATATGTTGCGGGCCTCTGTTATGGATTTTAGAGGTCAGACGGACCAGCTCTTTCCTTTGGAAGAGTTTGCGTACAACAAGAACTACCACTCTAGTATTAAAATGGCCCCGTTCGAGGCCTTATATGGTAGGCATTGTCGCTCTCCGATTGGTTGGTTTAACTTTGCAGAGCCTAGGACGCGTGGTACAGACTTGCTTCAGGTGGCCTTGGATCATGTGAGGGTGATTCAGGATATGCTCAGGATGGCTTAGAGTAGACACAAGAGTTATGCAGATCATAGGCGTCGGTCGTTGAGATTTGCTATTGGTGACATTGTATTTCTTCGAGTATCGCCCATGGAAGGCGTTATGAGATTTTGGAGGCGGGCCTTTTGAGATTTTGAGGATACTTGGTGTTGTTGCCTATGAGTTAACCTTACCTACAACATTTTCAACTATTCATCAAGTTTTCCATGTTTCAATGCTGCGCTGGTATGTTCCAGATCATTCCCATGTGCTCCAGCATGATATTGTTGAGTTGGATGATAGTCTGACCAATATTGTGGAGCCAGTTTTCATCTTAGAAAGAAATGTGAGGTAGTTGCAATCTAGACCCATTCCTGTGGTTAAGGGCCATTGGAGGCATTGTCTAGTTGAGGAGGCTACCTGGGAGACATAGCAGGAGATGCGGGAGCAGTTCCTCGTCTTATTTGATTCTTCTTGAACTTCTTGACTTTTACATTCACAGACGAAAGTTCTTTTAGTAGTGGATGTTGTAATGATCCTCCAGATCATTTTTGAGTTAATGCATTCATTATGTCGTTTCGAATATTCCTATAGTGACCCCAAGTCATTTATGATTTGCTGGCACTGATTGTTCGATCGCGTGGTCGTTCGTTTGGTTTTTATGTGAGTTCTAGTGTTTTGGAGCTTTTTAAACTTGAAAAGTTGATTTCGGTCATAATCTCAGGTAAACGATCTAAGAACGGAATTTTGACGGTTCCATCAACTCCAGAATGGCCAAATGAGGTTAGTAGCATGGTTGACATGAATCCCGAGGCATTCGGTATGACTTTTGGATCATTTGGCGCTTTAGCTTTTGAAATTTGGCCTAAGGTTGACTTTGGTCAACTTCCTTGGAAAATGTGCTTGGATGAAAATATTGTCAGTGCGGTTATTTCTGAAATGTGGAGTTTGATCTAGAATTACCCTTCGTGTACTTCCCAGGGCTTCCAGTCTAATCCCGTGGCCCGTTGTGGAATTTTGATTAAAATGGCATTGAGATGTGGGACCCACTTTTTGTCAAAAATGACCTTGCATGGAAATTTTGACTGCGCCATTGAGTCCGGAGCGTTAAATTTTGTGGGGTAGCATATCTCGTTTGCGTGCACGGGGTTCTGAATCAATCCCGAGTACCCTATCGGAGACTTGGAAACTTCAAAAATCAGTTGTTGCAGCAACTGATGTTGCAAGTCCCCTCCTTCTTCGCTTTTGCGGACAAGGGGCCACGTTCGCAGGGCTCTACCCCTCCCTCTCCACGTTCGCGGGAAGGTCTCCAAGTACACGAAGGTTTAGGGTCTTTTCCTCCGTGTTTGAGGGAAGCCCTCCGCGTTCGCGAAGGTCTGGGATCCTTACCTTCGCTTTCGCGGGCTACTATAGCCACATTCGCGGAGGACAGATCCATCAGGTCTTTTATTTAAAAACCAAACGCGATCAGCTCGAGGGAGCAATTTTCAATTGGCATTTTCTTGCTCATTCTAAATCGAAATAGAGTGATTCCAAGTCCTGTGGGTTTGGAATTGCTGTGGCTTTGTGGGTGATTGATGGGAAATAGTCGGGAGGACTTCGTTTGAGGTAAAGTTTCTGGGCAGTCGGTTGTCCTAGTTCATAATTAAGCTCAATTGTTTCGCTTTTGCATGGTTCTCATTTTGGACATTTCGAGCCCCGAATTGTGTTCCCTTTTTGAACACAAGTTCGGGGAGGTGTACAGGACCTCTTCACGTAATCAATTCTAGAATTATCGGTGCGGGTCCCACAATCCCATTTTTGCTCAGAAGTGAGTCTCTCTCCGATTTTTGTAATTTTAGTGTTAAAACGACCGTGTGAGGTTGTGTTTCTATTTTTGACGGCATGGCAGCATTTTGAGGATGTGCAGAAGGGGAAATTTCTTGCAACGTGATTTGGAGCGCGCGTGGTTGACCTGCAAGCATGCTACGGTTTCCTCTCCTTAGACTGAGCATGATAAAGTGATTGTTTGTTAATTTGTATGAATTTAGGGTTTAATTGGTTGTTGCTCTTGTTAAATTCCTAGAATGCATGTCTTAGGATTTATTGCAGGCTTTTTGGATAATTGAAGCATGTCGGTAGTTATTGTTGACCATTTGTACCTTGTTGTGTGCCTTTGTATTGCTTGTGTTTATTATTGAAAGCATGTTTGGCCTTACTCTAGGCTTGGACTATTGATTTCCTTAGACTTGCATGCTTTTTGTGCTGTTAGGCCTTGAAGTCTCTCTGACATCATTTCGGATGGCTTAGCGCCCTGTAGACTGATATAGTAGACTGGAGTCTGATAGTTTTGGCCTTAGCTAGGCATTAACCCTGCTCCTGGAACTGTATATCTATATTTCCCCGATTCTCCACCGGTTCAGGTGTATGTTATTCTTGGTTTGTAAACTACTTGCCGATTCTTATTAGATATGGTTCGGAGTGGAGTGGTTTATTGATTGCTTTTTGTTTGGGGTAGTGGGGAGACTCACCGTGAAGATGGATTGGCTGTTGATCCTATTCCTAGCTGATTAACTTCTGTTTATGGTTCAAGTCCCCTATTCACTTCACCGGGCAGGATTCGAGTCCTGCCTTGGTATTTTTAGCTTAGTTCAAGTCCATAAATACCTGCACCTCGGTTTGAGTCCGTGGTTATATTTATACGTGGTTCAAGTCCACGACTATCCATAGCCTGGGTTCTAGTCCTCGATTACTCCAGATCTCGGTTCAAGTCCGTGATCCTTTATTTTCATTTCTGGATAAGCTTCAGGCATAGGGTTTGGTCAGCTTCAACTCCGCGCAAGGTTGTGCAAATATTGGGAACATCATCAGATACTCTTATTTCATTTCTAATTCTTCTTTGTACCTGTCAACTTATTGGGGTCCGCTGAGGTTTTACTTTTATCTTGCGGACGATTATACCCATCGGGTTTATGAGAGCCCAGTTGGATTAGTTATTTATTCTCCTTTACCTTTGTATGCTAGTACACTCGTGTGCATACCTAGTAGATTTTCCCATTTCAGTTTCTGATTGTATTTTTATATTCATCCATTTCGTACTGCTTTTGTCTTTCTTACTCAGTCTGCATATGATTCCTACTAAGTACCTGTTATATTGGTACTCATGCTACACTCTGCATCTTTTTAAATGATGTAGGTCTGAGCACCAGCTACCAGCGTTGATATCGAGTACGCTGTGGTCAGATTCGGAGGCGAGGGTGAGCACATAGCATCCTGGGGTTACTCGTCTGCTTCTGTATATACATTGACTTGTCTTTAGTTTTTTTTATAAAGTCTTATTTCTGTGGTCCACTTTTGGGACTAAAACTCATTTTCTTAGTAGCTCTGTGCATGTGACTTCTAGGTTCTGGGAGGGATCTTTCATTTTTATATATTTTTGGATTGCTTCCGCTTTATCTTTTGTCATCCTTTTATTTGTGTTACCGTCTAGTTGAGTTTAGTTTCTGCCCTCAATCTCATTACTTGTAGGTTCTGGGAAACAGGTTGGCTTGCCTACTGGTGGGTTATTGTGGCCGCCATCATGACTCAAGGGATCGGGTCGTGACAATTAAAAGGTTTAGCAGTATGATTATCACATTGTTGATTAAGAATTATCCTTTTTAATGCCATTAAATATTTTTTCTTATAATCTGAATCTTCGATATGATAAAACAATATAAAAAAAAACTTCTTTACTATTTCTAGTAATGACATTGATTGAGTGGTTTTGGCAGATACAAGTTGCACCACAACATTTACAGTCTGTTAAATTATTACTGTCAGAAGTATATCTCATATTCAGTTATTCATCTTCAGTAAGACTTTCTTTGGAAGAAGAAGTAGTTTGATCTTCATCAAGGATTGAATATAATTTATTTTTAACTTCATATTTTAGTTCTAACATGTTTATCTTATCCTTCTTTTTATTAGGGGTCCGACAATCTCTAGCATGGTGTCCGATTTTCCCACAGTTCCAACATTTATCAGTGTTGCTTTTGTCTTTATTATCTAGTGTGTACTTTCTTGATTTTCTTTTGTAATAATGAGGTTTGTCATGTTTATCCTTATAATATTTACGTTGGTGTTTAATTTTTTTAGAGACTTTATTTGAAGGGCCAAATAATTTGGTATATCCAAAGTCTCGACTAAAATCTCCTAATTCCTTCTGTGATATTTTACTATCTTTCTTCAGTTGATTTTTAAGTTTCATATCTGTAATAAACTCTATTACAGTAGTATTTATTAAACTTATTAGGTCACCATAGGTTAATTGATTATAAGGAATTTTCCCTCAAATCTATCTTTTAATTTTATTCTAAACTTTTGACCAAATAGTATTGGTAAACCACTAAAAATTTTTCCTTCGAATAGTCATGATTACAATCTTTTCAAATCATAACTTTGTTGAGAAAAAGATCTTTATACCATCTAAAATCGTCTAACTTCGGACAAGATAAATTAGATAATATTTCTACACTTCTATCTTGAAAGAGTTGAGGTTCACCTATAAAATGTTTGCTATATTATAAATTAAGGCGGTGGTGGCATCTTCAAAGATTTGATTTTCTATGGTTTGCGCCGAAGATTCATTCTTAATGACTGGGTTAATAGTCGTAATATTTAATGTACCCTGTCTATTATCTTCTGTAACATAATTATCCCACAAATATTTTATTGTGCCAGTAAACCCGTTTGTAATTAAAGTGGCCGATTGTTTATCCGATAAATTTTTCATTTTATATGCCGTGATGTCCATTCTCATTCCATGTAACTTATTATACATTTAATGTTCTGCGAGTTCATCAATATTCCATTAAGGTATTTCTCTTCCTGAATGTGAAGTATGAGATAAAAACTCATTTACCTCATACTGCATATCTGGAAAGGATGGTTTCTTATAATAATTCTTTTTAGTGGAATAACTAGAACTTAATTTAATAATATTACTATCATAATTTTTGGATAAGGTATTAATGAGTTTATCATTGGTAAATTTTAATTTGGATTTTAGTTTTTTATTAATTATTTCTATAAGATCATCTGTAATTTCAAGCTTTTCTTGAAACCTGGGAAATTTTTGTTTAGATAATTCTGGCAATTTAAATATTGGATGAGTTTCTTATTTTTTTTATTTTTATCATTATAGGAAGGACTTGGTTTATCCTTAAAAACTGATTTATTATCCGCTTCAAGAATTTTGTTAGAGACTATATAAAATAGTTGATTTGTATAATTATTTTGTTGTAGTGTTCTGTTTATATCTTTGTTTGTTGGATCACCTTTTGTATCTACTATATCCATTTTAAAAGGTGAGGCAGTAAAAATTCTACCATATAAGAGTAGGCTAATTTCTTCTAATGGAGGAATTTTAGATTCAATTACCTTTTTATTTGTAGTATACCTTTTATGAACAATCATATTTAACGACTCTTTTTGATCATCTAATTTTCATGTGCATTCAAACCACTTAAAAAACTCTATGTTACATTTTAATCTTTTCATATCACTGCACCACTTATTTCTAAAGGCTAGCCATTCTTTTAAATAATATCTTAGTATATACCATTATTTTATAATGAAATTTTCTTGACTAGTCCATTGTCTATCAAAATATTTAATATCCGGTTCAAAAGTTTCATCCGATCTAATCATGCAAATAGAATTCTCAGGTTTTTTAATAGAATTTACCAAGGTAGTATCATTACTTATTATCTTGTTATTTCTAATGGTAGTCATTATTAAATAATCTAGATCTTTTACAGATGGTAGAGTAGACATGAATCTTTTAGGAATTATATAGTATGAAGTAACTAGCGGAGAGAAGAACATTACCCTTGAGATATACGTCTACAATAAAAGTTACTTCCAGAGTGTAGCATGAGTACCAAACAACAGGTACCTAGTAGCTGTCAAAGGCCGACTGACCAAGAAAGGTAAAAGCAGACTGAAAAGATAGAATCTACAATTACAGAGGTTAAGCGAAATAAAAAAAAGCACACGAGCGCATCGACAACAAAACTATGTACAACTAAACTAACCTAACTGGACCCCATAAGCCTAGAAGGTACACTCGTGCACAAGTTTAAACAAAACTCGAACGGACCCCATATGCCCAACAGGTACATAGAAGAGCTAGATCTACGGAACCAAAGGAAACAGATTCCAAACCGAAAAAACCAGTCATCTCCAACCCAGCCAACAAGTCTGACTTCCAAATCAACTCACTAGGCCCTCTAGTCACTCTGGGGCCTAACCCGGCTAGACGAGTGCTACGGGGGGTACGATGACCCCTTCAAGATCCTGATATCCAACTGCCCGATTGGCTAACACTCCGGGGGCCCTGCCCAAGCCAGCCAAGTGAGACATCTAACACTCTGGGGGCCCTGTCCCAGCAAGATGAGTGTGTGGTACCTGCCAACTCCAAAGAGAACCTTAGTCAACTGATATCCAATTGCCTAGCTGACTAACACTCCTGGTGCCCTACCCAGCTAGACAAGTGAGTCACCAAACACTCCCGGGGGCCGTATCCAGCTAGACAAAGCATATAAGGCGAATCAATTTCTTAGAGTATCTCAACTCCCAAACCATCATGGTTCGACGTCCACAACCAACCACATCACAACGAGCGTATCAACTCCAAACCGTAGTGGATCGACATCCACAACCAATCACAACACCACAGAACTGAAATCAAAGCATCAAACCAGGAAGATACCATGCCTCCGATAATGCATTAGCATCGCAGAAAAAAGGGAGAAAACACAGAAGGATCGCAAGCACAACAAAGCCAAAACTAAATTCAACTATCAGACCCTAGTCTGCTATGCCGGTCTACAAGGACCTTGTCCTTCCGAATCGAAGTCGAATACATACCAAAGGCAGCTAGGTGCATGGGTCTAAGTTAATACTAATCTATCCAAAAGTAAGGCCTAATAAATGCTCTAACACAATAACTACCAACAAGAAAATCCGCATGCAGCAACATATATACAGCCCAAAAAATAATTCAAGACAATCACAGATAAGCCACTCTACGATAACATGGTACTAACCCCGAACTAGACCGAAAATAAACCCTAAGGCAATGTTTCTGAGAAGAAGAGAAGATATATTAGTTACCCACCCTCAGCTTCACACAAATTCGCATGCAATTACACAATCAGGCTCAATCTAAGGGAACGGAAGTCATAGCCTACCTGAAGGCCGACCGCGCAGGCTTCGAATCACTCTGTCGGAGTCGTCCTATTCCGAACGGGCTCAAATCGTTTCTACGCTATCAAGAATAGAATCACAACATCCGCACGATCGTTTAGACGCTAAAATCATAAAAATCAGAGAAAAACAAATTTAAGAGTCAAAATCAGGAATTGTGGGACCCACTCTGGAATTTCTGGAATTTACTCCATGAAGAGGTCCCAAACCCTCCCCCGAGCTTTAGCTCAAAAATGGGACACCCCTCGGGGATCGGATCAGCTCCATACAACAAAAAACCCAAAATGCAAGACTTTACACAATGAACTTAAGATAGCAACTTACGCCTCAAATTCACGGAAATGGAGGACCACCTAATAATATCTATGCACTAAACCACGCAACCAACGCGATTCCAAACACTTAGGACTTTGAATCATCAAAAATCGACTAGAATCGAGAAATATATCAATTTTCCAACTTTTCCTCCAACAAAACCCGACTGCCTCTATATTTACTGCCAGAACCGCAGACCTCCGCGTATACGGCCAAGCGCCTGCGAACGCAGAGGGAAACAAACAACATCTCTATAAATGCGGCCAGGGGCGCACGAATGCTAAGTAACAACAACTACACCTCCGCAAACGCGGCTAATGATCCGTGAACACAGTAAGGAGGACCAAAGACCTTCGTGAACGCGAAGCCCGATCCGCAAACGCGGAGAGTAGGCTCCCCAGACATCCCACACTTCCGCGAATGCAGAGCCCTATATGCGAACGTGGAGAAGGAAGTCTCACACCTCTGCGAACGCGGTGAAGAAATGGGCCTGCAACATCAGCTGTGCACCAGCTGAGTTTTGGGCCTTCTAAAAACTCCGACGGGGTGCTCGATATTCGTTCGGAAGCCCGTGCAAGTAAATGAGATATGCTAGCCCATCAAATTCGACGTTTCGAACTCAATGGCACAGTCGGATTTTTTCTACGAGGTTCTTTCGATAAAAAGTGGGTCCCACACCCAAAGCTCCATTTTAGGCAATTTCAACCAAGGGCCTCAAAATTGGCTCGAAAGCCTCGGGAAGTGCTCGAAGGGTAATTTTAGACCAAACTCGGCATTCCAAAACTAATCGAGCTGACAAAATTCTCATTCGGGTGCGTTTACCAAGAATGTTGACCAAAGTCAAATTTGAGCCAAATTTCAAAAGTAAAAGCGCAAAATGGCCCAAAATTTATACCAAACCCCGGCACTCGTGCCAATCATGCTTCTAGCCTAATTACGCCACTCCAAAGCTGATGGAACTATTAGAATTCCGTTTTAAGGTCGTTTAAACTAGGTTATGACCGAACACTCAGTGCCAGCAAGTCATAAATGACTTGGGGTCGCTACAGGAACACTCTAAACTACATAAATAAGGCATTAACACGAAAATGAACTTGAGTATCATTACAACAAATCTACTTTAAAAGTTACTTTCGGAGTAATAAATTCTGTGTAGTAATTGTTGCTACCTCTTTTTCACTAACCTTCATTGATTTTATTCCTCTGGGCTTGGCGATGGGAACACCCTCCGGGTCCGGCTCTATGACACACATAGTGTGAGCTAATCCAATGGAAAAGTATGAGTTTGCCAACATCTAAACCGTGATAAACCGGTTACACAACTTTAAGGAATAAAACTAAGAACATAAGTGGAAGAAGAACAACAACAATCAAACTGTGAACTTATTATACCGACCACAACCTAAGTTTCGATGATGTCCGCATAAGGACAGGGTAGGGACTTAGCCGGTCCTACTCATGCCCTTCCCGGCCAACTTGGTGCTGATACCAATGGAGGAGACATACCGAGTTCCGGGACGAATTCCTAAGTAAATTTGGCAGCGTAATGGAGGAGAGCAAGAACAAGCAAAACTCAAAACCAAGATAAAGGAAATAAGAACAAGATGAAAGCAAGCCAAACTTAATTTTAAATTAAAATTTTAAACTATAAATTTAAAACCTATAATTAAAATTATAAGTAGAAAAAGTATACTTACATAAGCTTTTTATTAATTATGGAAAAAGGGAGAGAACATGGATGGGAAATGGAAAAGATGGGGAAAAGATGGGAGAATTTTAGAGAGGTTTTAAAGTCGTAAGAATTTGAATGCCCTCTACTGATAAGAGTTGAAAGCCTTAAATAGGCCTCAAAAGTGTTGACCAATCTAACTTATTATGCTATCTATTTTTCATGTGTGCGTACACTAATACACACTAGTGTTTTTACGCGTAGCTACTAATTATTACACGTAAGTGATAATAAATATATGTGGCTAATAATTATGCCAAGTAGTTGGATATATATATATGTAGCTTATTGTTTAATATGATGCATGTATATCGTTGCTAAAAATAGTCTTGGAAACATGTATCTTCTTCTTCTTTGGATCTTTATCATTTGGTGTCATGGATTTTTTTGTTCTTGCGGGTTACTACATGATTATTCTCCACAACAGGGGAAAAGCTTTTATCTTGATGTCTTCTTTTAAATAGTTAATTTGTTGTGAAAAAGGTTTTATTCTAAAGATATTTTTATCTTTTATTATGGTCACTTTCTTCTTTTGATATACTTTTTAAATAAGGGAAAATAATCCTTTTTCCTAAGACAGTGGTATGAATGCCATCCAGTAGGGCAGTGTATGGTTTTAGTTGAGTTATAAAGAGAGTACCTAATATTATTTATTTCTTTATGTCTTCAGTTATTTCAAAATCATTGATAAAACAATTCCTTATAACCAATTGACCTATGGTATGAGTTACTTGCTCTTACTCCCTTCCGTTACGCTGCCCAAATTTACTTCAAATTCCATCTTGGAACTCGGTCCATCCACTCCATTGATATAAGAGCCAAGTTGGCCATGATGGGTATGAGTAGGAGCGGCTAAGTCCCTACGCTGTCCTTGGGTGGACAACGTCAAAACATAGGTTGCGGTCGGTATAATATGTTTGGAGTTTGGTAGTTGCTATTCTTCTTCCACTTATGTTCTTAGTTTTATTCCTTAAAGATGGGCAACCGGTTAATCGTGGTTTCGATGTTGGCAAGCCCGTACTTTTTCATTTGATTAGCTCAGACTGTGTGTGTCGCAGAGCCGGACCCGGAGGGTGTTCCCTTTGCCAAGCCTAGAGGAATAAAATCAAAGAAGGTTAGGGAAAAAGTAATAGTAAATAGTACACAAAGAATTTATTATTCCGAAAGTAAATTTTAAAGTAGATGTATAGCCCAACGATACTGTTCTTTTCTCCGCCAGATAATCCATCCATTTAAAAATGAATTTACCGACACATCAAAATATTATAAATAGTTTAAATATCTCTGCCACCTCTAATAAAGGAGTTACCATTCTTATTGAAGCCAACAATAACCATAATAATACCTTTGTCCAAAAAATGATAAAATGGGATGACGTATTGACAAAAGATTCTTGGCATTTTGATTCCATAATGGAGCCAGAAGTTGAGGAAGAAAATTTAAATATTGACCAGGTGATTCGATTTCCAGATGGATCAATAGATTTAAAATTTATAAGATCCCAATCTTGTAGTCAAGTCTCTTCAAGTAGAAGAATGTCATTTTCGAGACCTTCTTTATCCATAACAAGTAAGGAAGACAAAAAATCTTTAGAAGACATAGATAGAAAGTTAAAAGGGGTAGATGTCTTGAAAACAATTCCCAAGGTAGAATATGAACTTAGAAATTCTAAACCCGTAATGTCAACAAGTCCCACTACTAGTAAGTTCAAGAAGTAAAAGACTCCTTTTGCATTATTAGATATGATAAAACTTTTGAACCAGATATCATATATTTAGATGAACTATGGACTAGTTCAGAAAATTTCATTAAAAACAATGATATATACAAAGATATTCTTTAAAATAAAGGATAGCCTTAAGGGATATGTGGTTCAGTGATATGAAAAGAATAAGATGTAATATATAATTCTTTAAATGGTTTGAATGCACCGGAAAATTAGATAACCAAAAGGAATCCTTAAATATGATTGTTAATAAGTGGTATACTACCAACAACAAGGTAATAGAGTCTACAATACATCCATTTGAAGAGATTAATTTACCTATCAAAGGTAATGTAATTACCGCCTCACCTTTTAAAATGGATATAGTAGACACAAAAGGTGATCCCACAAATAAGGATATAAATAAAATACTACATGAAAATAATTATACAAATCAACTACTTTATGTGGTCTCTAATCAAATTTTAAGAGCTGATAATAAGTCAATAAACCAAGCTCTTCCTGCAATAATAAAAATAAAAATTTAGAAACTAACTCAATATTTAAATTACCAGAATTTTGCAAAGATAAATTTCCTAAGTTTCAAGAAAAACTTGAAATTACGGATGAGCTTATAGGAATAATTAATGAAAAGTTAAAATCCAATTTAAGGGTTCCAAACGATAATGTCATAAATACTTTATCCAAAATCAATGATAATGAAATAAATAAATTAGGTTCTAATTATTTCATCAAAAAGAATTATTAAAAGGGACCCTCCTTTCCGGATATACAGTATGAGGAAAATAAATTTTTATCCCATACATCACACTCTGGGAGTGAAATCGCGGAGTGGAATATTGATTGACTAGCTGAACATATGATATATAATAAATTACATGAAATGGGTATGGCCATTACGACATACAAAATGAAAAATTTAAAAGAAAAACAAGTTGCCACTTTAATTGCCGCACGTTTTACTAGCACATTAAACAATTAGTGGGACAACTACCTCACCTAAGATAATAAAAAAAGAGTAGTAAATGCTACTACTATTATCCCTAACATCAAAACTGAGTCTGCAAGGTAAACTGTACAAAACCAAATATTGGAAGATGCCACTGGCAGCTTAAACTTTTGCTTGTCCTCAAGTAAAACATGAGATCAATCAGTTCAATATGGATGTCTACAAATAGTGCTCCTTGAGTATCAACATGAGAATGCACACAAGGTTCGATTCAAAACATGCAATGTTCAAATGTGCACTAAAAGTTTCAAACTCTGACTAGGCATCATCAAATAGAGTTCATGCACACAAATGCTCACTTCAAATGCAAATTCATGTCCAATAAATTATTTGAATGCCCTCACATAAAGAATGTTTCCATGCTATCACAAAGCCAATTAAAGACCAAAATTAACGAATCGAAAAGAACGCTCACACCCCCAAATGAAAAAAACATGCACGATTTTACCCATAGGCTTGCCCGTATTTTCCAACCATCACGCACAAGGCTTATTTAGGATCAAAAAGGTCTTTCAAGGCTTATAATGAGGCTGAGGTTCAGGGTATGATCATTTTGGCTTAGTAATTCTTCCTTCATGAAGCATGGCTCAAATTTCACTTCTTTTCCTTTTCTTTCATTCTTTTCAAATTCAAAACTGATCCTTTGCCTATTCATAGCACACAAAATATTTTTTTGTATACCCCTTTCATTTCAACCACAATGCACAATGGGCACAATTTTATTCCAATATTTTCTTTCTTTCATTTTAACCTCTTTTTTTATATGGAGGGGTTCCATCTTTTTTCAAAAATTTCTTTTTAAGGATATATTTCATGGACTTCTTGGTCAGTTACTTTCTTAGTTCTTACCACACTCCCAACTTAGGCTCAAGGCCTAAGTTGGCTATTCAAACAAACCAATGCTTCACGAAGTTTATTGGTGGGAAAGACATGGAAATTTCAACAACCGGCTAAAACAATTGTGTTCATCTTTCATCCGAAGATAAGGATAGACTCAAATTATGCCAAACTTGGTTCACACACTCACAAGGTGATCAAACAAAGGTGTAGCAATTAGGTTCACTCTAAAAAATTTATGCCTGAGATCATTTCCTTCATTTACCAATGCTAATCAATTGGACCAATGGGGCAAGTTCTAGGTATCATCATACGTATTTTTCAAGTAAAGCTCACCACACATGGCATCAAAACACAATTGTGGATCACAACTCTATGAGTCAACCTTGCGTGCAACAGACATTGCAAGACTCACTTCGACATTCTACTAGTCACAATGAGATGCTAAGAGGTCAAACAAGACTATGCAACTCATATTACCTCATTGGACTCACATAGCCATATCGTTCATCAAGAGCACTATTCAAGTCATCAATATTGATCACAATCGATACTCGAATCTACAAGGGAACATCCATCATTTATTCACAAACCACCATTTATCAACAATCATCAAAAGAGAGAGCGAAATCGACTTTCATTTCAAAACATTCACATTCATTCAAAATACAAACATAACAAACTCTCGAGACAAATGATTAATCACAACATCAAAACAAACATACAATCGAAAGGGTAGGCCTAGATTCCATTACCCCACAAAAAACACTAAGCAATGTCTTCAATGCGAATTAAAACAAAAGTATCAACATGAAATAAAATGGAGTGGAAAGAAGAATTCCCCTGTCAGGCTAAGCCTGAGGTGAAGTCCTGCAAGGTGGGGTAGCCTCAACTTGGGCATCAGTGCCCGACTCATCCTCAACGGTGGGCTTAGAACCGCTTGAACCATTCACTGATGTCGCACGAAGGGAAGCCACAGTAGCAGCCCATACCAGGTCATCCTCCAGATCCTCTAAATCTGCATAGACCTCTCTATCACAAGCAGCGAGGTCCTCCTCATCTGTCTCAAGAGTGTCGGAATCCATCTCCTCATTAGCATGCACAACATCTCCAGTTGTAGTAGGTGGAGGGATCTTAGAACTGGGGCCCTTGGGAATATCAACACTACCCCACAACATCGAGATATCTGTGGACTTCAACTCATCCACATCGCGGCATAATCCAACAATGTCAACCTTCACGGCTATCAACAATGCAGGGCTACTATTTTCTTCTCACATTCCATAACTCGAGCTGTGAGTGCATCCAAGGCAAGCCTGTGTGCCGTGATCAACCAGTGCTGATCCCCCAATTCTTCCCTAATGGGAGAAAGTGCTGCAGTAATGACACGCTCAATTATATCTGGCACAGCCTCCTCAACCCTCGAAGCTTGTACCTCGTCCGAATGGGACAGGTGACCCATTTTGATAATGAGTCAATACGGGGTAGGAATTAGCAGCGGGACTAGGCATAGGAGGAGAAAAAGTGGTAGGGGCAAGTACGGGAGCATTAGAAGTAATGGGGGCAGGTATACCTTAAGGCGCGACCGTAGGAGGAGGAGACATTGAATCGGTCTCCATAGCATCGATACTCACAACCGGGGAAGTATCCATCGGGGGTCTCTTCCTCCTTTCTACTTCATCTTTGAGGTACTCCGCCTTAATCCTCCAAATGTCACAAGATGAGGTCAGAGTGACCTCAACATCCTTCTTGGCCTCGAAAGGTACACCAGCCCATCGACAAAACTTGCTAATCTCGATCGAGAAGGATAGGGAGGTCTGATTTTGTTTCACCCTCATCAACATCTCTTGCTCAATGATGGCACCTAGATTCAACATTTCTCGACCCATGATGTAACCCAGAAGTGTAGCCTTCAGGTGCCTGATGATGGACTCATTCTGAAATGACATTTGTGTGTTGCTGATTAACCCGAACCAATACCTCGCTGCAATGTTCTGGTCCTTCTTCTCTATAATAGCTCCTGCCTCAATCCACTAAGGTGTTGCATCACTAAGAAATGGGGCCAACCATCCCTTTAGATCATCTAACGTCTTTGTCATAATTTTGTCGGCCAATGAATACCGAACCTGGACTGTGCAGTTGAATGCATCATTTATCTCAGTTTGGCTGCACACCACTTTCTTACCTCGGACCATTAAAAAGTCGACCGGTGCCTTAGACTATGCCTTCTTCTTCCCTTTCGGGATCAACTCAGCTTAAGTGACATAAAATTCTCAGACCCAAGTAGGCACGTAAGGACTACGAGGTTTTCTATATATCTGGAATTTGTGATATCGCAGTGTCTCAAAGAAAACTGGATACCTGTCAACTACCCCATCCGTGACAACAACTTCTCCTCAAGAATCGTTCGGAAACCATCATTTTTGTGTCTGGTCATTGATCTCGGAAGGTTAATTACGGCTGGAGCTGTTGGTGGCTCAGGTGGGGCTAAAAGAGCTGATGTTGTCCTCAATAGATCATGAGATTCTTCAGAACGCCGCTCGGAATGTCTCTTCTTAATCAACTCAGCTATGGGAGCCCCTTACTCCCCTACTTCCTAACCCTCGGACACAGTTGATGTAAATTGAATTGACGGTTCACTGCTCTCCAAACTAGAGCTCTTGATTGCTGGTTGTTTTCCCCTCCCTCTTGCCAGTGAAGTTTGGCGGCAAGTAGGTCGGGGCTACTGAAACTCTTCCGAAATCTCCACCCCTCTTGCCGTCTTTCGAGGAGTGGACCACTAACGGGAAGTTTGGGTCTGGCCATTACCTGCAAAAGCACAACAACCTAAACAAATTTTGATTGAAAAATGTGTTAGAAATTATATTTGTCAAGAGGTTGTAGAAAATCTCGTCGAACCGATCGCCGAGTCACCTAGTCAGTTTAGCGAGAAGAAAAAGAATCGCCGAAAGGTCCATAACAGATGAACAAAAAATTAGGTCGGAAAGGGCGATGATAATAACCAATCGGTGTGTCACTGAGTTCACTCCACGAGCAACAGAGACCTCACCGAATATACAAGAACCAGCTAGCACATGATCAAGGCAAAAAGTCGATAGGGAGGTCTTTAGGCGACACAACGAATTAACTCGGCTAGCTCGACACAGCTCACAAAACAGACCCAACGCATCACCTCCCCATTTTTATTTTTATTTCTAACTAACAGCCAATGATACACAAATTCATGCACAATATTCAGCAACAGGCCATCACCCACTACCAAATTTCTACCCGGGGTACTCAGACTTCCCCCAAATCGATTTGAAATTAACAAAATGATGATTACCCTTAATAAAGTGGTCACCCTATACATCATCAGGAAAATTCAAGTCACTCGATTGTATTCGAGCTACTCAGACTTCACCCAACAATCACAATTTATCAACTACCCCAAGAATATAGGGAAAAATCGCAAAAACAAGGGTTATTAATATACTCAAATTCAAATATGTAATCTACAAATCACAGGGTATCAAATTAAGCATACAAATCAGAAAAACAATCGAATATTCAATACCCAACAATCATAGCAACAAAATAACATGAGAATCGAGCAATCAAGAGATACCAACCTCAAAATGGGCAAAAAAATGAGTACATCAAGGAGGAAAGAGGAATGAGTCCAATAGACACTCCAAGAGCAATGCAATCGACACAAATTTTGAAATAAACTACTAATGTTTTTAGGTAAACAGAAGGAATTAAACTATTTCAAACAAAATGAAAGATTTGAATTTGAAAGGAATAAAACCGTTCAGTTCGCGCCGCAGGTCTGCGATGGAACTATTGTCGCCGATCCGTTCGGCAACACACCGAATGAGCCTTAGCTCACCCAAAGTAACAGATAAGCTGGCCATTCAAGGGGTCTAAAGGGCCAGCTAAATCTGGCTCACCGAACGACTCGGTGACACACCGAGTTGACTTTTAGCTCTCCTAAATTTCTAGGTGATCCATCCCTTATGGCTTTCATGGGGGGATGCATTTGGGCGATAATGGGGGCAATTTGGTGACTCTCCAAGTAGTCCAGCCCCCTCACCTTTCCACATTTTTCTGAAATACGACTCCAACCGACACAACAAAAAAATGTTATTCAAACAACTAAAAATAAAACGTTGGTTGCCTCCCAAGAAGAGCCTTATTTAACGTCATGGCACGACGTGGACATGCCTTTAAGCATCATCCAAATACACCACATCAATCAACGTCACAATGGGGGCACACTCAAAAGTAAAGCTTAACTCATTGTCCATTCACCTTTAACATCGATCCATCCTCCATTTCAACTTCTATTACCCCATTTGAAAACACACAATGCACCTTAAACGGACTGGACCATTTTCACTTGAGTTTCCTCAGAAAGAGTCTCAAATGAGAGTTTTAGAGTAACACAAGATCACCAACTTTAAATACCCGATAAAGGATTTTGGCATCATGCCACTTCTTCATTTTCTCCTTATAAAGAGCCGAACTCGGATACGCTCGAAGCTGAAACTCTTCCAAAGTATGGAGTTGGTCAACTCGATCCTTGGATGCATCTTCCCAATTCAAGTCCATGGCCTTCAATGCCCACAATGCCTTATGCTTAAGCCCAACCGGTAGATGAAACGATTTACCAAACACCAATTGGTACAGGGACATGCAAATCGGGGTCTTGAAAGCAGTTCTATACACCAAAAGTTTAAAGTGTAGGCAGTCGCTAACAAGTATAAACCCAATGATGAGTTGGGGTCAATTCCATGAGGAACAATGTGTAGGTTATTGAAGAAATAAAGAATTACAAGCTACTAATTTGTAACCCGAAATAAAAGATACAATTAGCAAATGAAAATAACAAGTAACAATTTAGGATAGGGGATAGAGGACTGATGAGTCGGTAGTTTTGACTCATTTAGAGCTTCATTTGAACTAAATTTGTGTCCTTAATGTCTATTTAGCACTCAGAATTAATGTTAAATCGTTTATGTACAACAAGAAGGCTTCGGAATGAGGAAAGGACAAAATGATGCAAAAAGAAGCTATAAAGTTGCAAAATTGAAGGAACATGAAGGCTAAAGATCGCAAAAGCCAACTCAGTGATACGCCGAGTGGATAGTGTACGGCTTAAAGTTTGAGTAGACAAGGAGAAGATTTAAGTCATGTCGGCGAGCTGGGGAACCAGACGGCGAGTCTCCGATCAAAATGGTGAGCCCGATGTTCATCGCCTAATGTTCTAGTATGAAATCAGTACTGAAGTGAAGCACTAAAAGACAAGAAAAGGTAATTCGGTGCATCTCCCAATGGAAGGGCCAACTCGACTTACGTCGCTGAATACTCTGAAATTTGAAAGTGTGTGAAATTTTTGGGAAACCATAAATAGAAATTTTTAAATTGAATTGAGTATTGAGTGATTGAGAGAAAAGAAAATGAAAACTCAAACTTAGAAAGTACATTGCACTTTCGGTGACTTTGTGAACTACTCTTGTCATTTTTTGGGAATTGATACATTAGGTATAATTTTAGTGGATTGTATTTGCTGTTTGAAGACTTGGAAAATCATTGGCTAATACATTTGGTAACTATTTATTCATTCTTGCTATGATTGGCTAAAACCCCAATGCCTTAGGGGTGTGATTATGTGTTCAATCACCTAATTAGCTTGTGGGTCTTATGGATTGCTAAATTAAATGTTGATTCAGAATAGGTTCAATTGTTAATTCATGTTTTCATCTAATGAATTGAAGTTTCAAATTCAGTTCTAGTTTATATCTCTTTGTATGCTTGTAGAAGATGCATTTGAGGGGAATTAACAATTGATTATTGTATGAGTTCATACTTGAATTAACCAGCTTGTTAAAGTGGGTTGGATTAAGGTAGAAGATTGTGCTCTCAATGTATTGCCTTTTGGGTTTGATAAAACCCAATTGAAAGCATGATAGTTAATTGTAAAATAGCTATCATCGTTGTAATCTTGCCTACCCATTATGATTTAGCATACTTAAGAAATCTGGAATGACCCATTTAGTGAAATTGGTAGTTGAATACTCACGCATTCCCAAGGCCCCATCTCCCATTGGTTACGCTCATTTTTAATTCATGTTTGTTATAATCAATCATTCGAATCTCCTCTAATTTGATAATTGAAACTTCGATAATTTACATTATGCATCGGTTTAACCAACAAAAATTTAGATCACTTGGGTACTTCATATTTGAATTTTGTATTTGTCGAAATAGATTTGTCGAAACAAACCTTGTACTCAATTAGGAGAAGTGTCACTTTTTTTTGAAAGAAAGGATTGTTTTGGGACAGAAAATTTCAGTGGATTGTATACAAGTAGATCAAGCCAGAGTGGAGGTTATTACTAAGTTACCTCCCCCTATCTCGGGTAAAGGTGTTAGAAGCTTCTTAGGACATGCGGGTTTCTACCGGAGGTTTATAAAGGATTTCTCTAAGATAGCTCATCTTCTTTGCAAGCTACTTGAGAATTGCAATGTCTTTATGTTTGATGAAGCTTATATGATTTCTTTTGAGTGCCTAAAGGAGAAGCTCGTGTCGACCCCGATGATCGTTGCTTCGTATTGGAATAGCCCATTTGATCTAATGTGTGATGCTAGTGGTATGGCCTTGGGTGCTGTACTTGGCAAATGTACAAGCAAGTTATTTCATCCAGTCTACTATGCAAGTAAAACTTTGAATGTAGCTCAAAAGAACTGGTAACACCTCAGATTTAAAAACAAGTGAATTTCAGGTTTTCATCTTGTGCCAGCTCCTCTGGGATCCATCTACGGATCGTAGGCGGACCTATGGGCTGTAGGTGGGAACTGTACGCGGCAAACCCAAGTTTTAAAAATGTTAAGTTGCAAAACCTCAATGACGGCTTGCCAGGACAGACCGTCGATCTATGTACGAATTGTAGGCAGGATCCGTTGATGAGACCCATACTTAGTTTATTTTTCAAGGCTAATGATTTGACACATGGTGGCCATGTACGGGCCATAGGTCGACCCACGAACCGTACGTTGAGACCACCGTTGCAGGGTCAAAGGTTGGCAATCTCTGAACCTATCTATAGAAAGACAGGACGGGTGTTAGGTCTATTTATGGACTGTAGGTCCAACGGTAGGTAGGGGTCCGACAATTATTTTTAAAGGTTTTTTTGGTCCTTTCACCTAATGACTTATTTATCTACCAAGGTCGGTTCCTAAATATTACTAACACTATATAAGCCTCTTTAATCCTAAAATCTACCCTTTCCAATCACTTTGTGAATTTTCCCAAACTCTTCTCCCTCAAATATTTCTCTCTCTAGTAGCTAGAAGAAGAAGAAGAAGAGGGCAAGCTAGGGTTCAAGAAATCAAGTTTTTCTTCATCAATTAATTAAGGAAATCGAGCACTAACGTATGATAGTCTTCATCCATGGAGCCCTTTCCTTCATGGAATCCCTAAAATCTCCAATTTCCAAGTTAGAAATTTCCAATTGAATTGAGGGTTTTCTTCCATGCTTTGGGTTCTTTGCAATTTTGGTTCAATTGTATATTTTAGGAACTTTGAAGTATAAATTGAGTTGAATTTCATGAAGTTAGATGAATCCCCATGAACCCATGCCAATTCCACCAATTTCGAAATCTATGCTTTGTTGTTGGGTTGAATTATAAAGTGATGAATATTATGAAATCTCTATGAATCCATGCATGGATTATGATTTCTAAATTATGCTTTCCATGATGAGATTTTGAATGACCTAAGGATGAAGTTTATGAAAGTAAGAATGTTCAATCAAAAACTTGGTGAGTCCTCATCCATTTGAGGACATAGCCTTGTTTTTCTTACTTTTATGTTCTTCATTTTTACATTGTATTGGGTTACGCCCCAATTTTTATTTCTCATTCTTATGTTAGATTGGTTTTGAGACATTTGATGTAGACTTCCACTATTTCCCTAATAGGTTTGATATGAAATTATCGTTTAAACTCTTTAATCTCTATGATCTTGTATGTATGTATGCTAAGTGGCTTGTATGAGGCCTTTTGGGGTCTTGTACGCCATGTCACATCTAGGGGGTACCTTGGAATTTGACAGAATTACACCGTCACTGAACAAGAGTTATTAGATGTGGTTTTTGCATTTTAAAAGTTTAGGGCCTATTTATTTGAAACTAAGGTAGTGGTGCACACTGACTATGCAGCTATACGCTACTTAATGGCCAAAAAAGATTCCAAGCCGAGACTGATTCGACGGGTGTTGTTATTGAAAGAGTTCAATTTTGAGGTCAAAAACTGAAAATGATGTGAAAATCAGGTGGCTGATTATTTATCTAGACTAGTTCCCAAGCCTCTATCATATCTTCGCTGTTTTTCACTCTATCTCAAAGAATGGCTGATTCTCAGTGTATCTTATGAATTAGAGTCAAAAGGTAAAATTCCAAAACTGCCCAGATGAGAGGCACGTTTTATTCTCCGCGTTCACGGAGGGACATGCGCGTTTGCAGATCCCAACAAGCTTGTGCTCCACGTTCACGGAGGAGTTGACTGCGTTTGCAGTTCATGAAGGATTAAAGCTCAGCATTCGTGGGTCCGTTGACCGCGTTCGCGGAGAAAATTTTGCTTCCTGTTCCAAATTCTGTGCTTTAAGGTCCATTTTGCATCAATTTCCATTCTTTTCCTTCAAAATTCCTTGCCAACATAAATATACCTGAAACAACCATATTCAAAGGATAATTAGCCTCGTTTTCTAATTGAGTGCCACAAAATCATAAGAAAAGAGCTCCAAATGAGTGAAAAATCACCCTCTCAACAGCACCCTCAACTTAGAAACTTTGCTTGTCCTCAAGCAAAACAAAATCAAAAACAAAAGAGGCAATCAAGTTAAGCACAATAAACTTTCATTCCAACTAAGGGTCATGATCATGACTTTGTTGGTACTAACAAATAGTCTTCAAGAAAACTTTTCACAAAAAAACCCCTCATCCTCATGATACATTTTTCAAGAACCAAGAATCATTATGTGACAACAACTCAAACTCAAGAAATGACTCAACTCTTTAGCTCTTTCACATGCTCACTTGATTCAATTAGGAATTTTCAAAATTACCACTTAATCAACTTACATGCCCTCATAAGAAAATAAATGTCCGAAAACACTCACAAAGTATTTACAAACGGGGGACAAAAGCACAAACACTCACACTCACAATAGACCATCTCATGAACACAAATGTCACACCATAGGCTTGCCCATATTTTAAATCAACATTGACTAAACTACATTTGGCTATAAATAACAAAGGACTTTGTTAAGCTTGTAATGCAGGCTTAGCGATGGTTAGGATATCATTTGGTACAAGTGACTACACCCTCCTTGAACTCTACTGAACAACTCAACATTTTCCAACTTTTCCAAAATTTCTTCACATTCCAAACCAATGTACATTTCATATTTCACTTTTCTCATTGTCATTCTAGATGCCCCACATGCAACCATTTTCATCTTTTGGAGGATTCAAAACTCGTTTATTCACTTTCTTTCTTTTTCTTTCTCTATGACTTCTTATTCCATTTATCATTTTTTTATATCAAGCTCTTATGTGATAAGCATCCCTTTCATGACTTTCCCATAACACCCCGAACATATGCTTTTAGCCTCAACTTCCACAACATCAAGTTCAAGGAGGGAAAGGGTTCAAGAGAGACAAGTATTTTCAAAATGGATAAAGCTTGTAATAAGGTTGCCAATAAGAAGGAATTAGGCTCAAAGGAGACAACTAAGGATGTATTTAGTGCAAAGGTGGGATTTTTAGGCCAAGTGGACTTCAAGAACTATCAAAGAAGGCCTACGATCATTTTTCCAACCCAACTCAATTAAGAAAAATGTTTCAAGACCAATCGGGCAAGTTCTAGGTGGCACAAGTGAACACAAGGCTAATTTCAACAACTCACAACACATGACAATCAAATCAATCAAGATGATTTAAAATCTTATTTCCTTTTTCAACATACCAGTGTCATCGAACATTTAAACCGCTAACGAATCAAAAGTCACAAAAAGACTCACAAGAGTTGTCACAAAATCATTCAAAACATGCTCAATTTTCAAAAATGGAGGGGTATGTCCAAAACATTTTTCACATGTAAGACTATATTCTTAGTACCAAACAAGCCACAACCTCCCAGAAAAACGACAATTTTGCCCTTAAGAAAGTTGTCAATCAATCCATAATTGGGAAAGTCATATATCTATTCAGGGCCGGCTACTCATACTTCACTACACAACCAACCGAAGATTTAACCTTAAGAAAGTCATCACTCTATCAATCATAGGGCGTCGCATATCAATAATATCTCCAATCAACTACACCATCACACAATAAAAGAAATATAAAGAAGATATCAAAAGAAATAAAAATTAATAAAACAAAAATGACTAATCCAACACAAATCACAATTTCAATCCAAAAGTCCGACAATGGCACATCATTCACATAACAAAACAAACATCAAACATACCAATCCCAAGAATCCAAAATAAACATCCAAAACAAGAAATACATAACAAAAGTCATAAGGGAGGCACCCCCAACTAAAAATGAAACTGTGTCCTCACAGTACAAATATAAAAATAGAATACGAGGAGATCCCTAGGATGCAACACTCTGAACTTGAGCCGAGGGAAAGGTCAAGTCCTCATCATTAGAACCACCACTACCGCATAAGCTCCTAAGCTTGCCCATCATCTTGCTCAGGAACTTTCTCTTCTTCTTCTCGTGCTCCCGGAAAGTCCTCTGGCGCTGCTCAATCTTTCCCTACCACTAACTAACCTGCTCAAGTCGGTCAGACATGGCCTTCTGTGCAGCAGCTACATAAGCAATAGTAGGTGGTGGGACACCCTCAGAGGTGGTGGCTCTAGATGAGCCAGAAGGGAGGCCAACAACTAATTCTCTGATCTGAGTATCAACTCCATGGATCTTGAACGAATTCCGACGGTCTGTTAGAGACTTTGAAAAATAGCAAAATTGGGTGTTGCTGGTAAAGACCTTTAGTGACCACAATTTATTCTTTTACCGACCAGATATAACTTTTAGCGACTAGATTCTTTGCTATTTAAATAGCAAAATATCAGCTTTAGCCCTCATTTTAAAATTTTGATATATCCTGAAAAAACCTCTATTTTTGATGATTCAAGTTGCGCTTCGTTTGGAATTTGTGTGGCTACGTGTTAGACTGATCAGGGAATCATGGAAGTTGGTGTATTGACGTAGTTTCTGCCCGGAAGGGGCTACCCAAGTAATTGAATGATCTTTTTCTTGGGTTTTGTTGCATGGACTGTCTTAGCCCATTTTCTAGCTCATATTTTGCCCATTTTCAGTGCACAAATTTCTTAGGCTATTCAGAACTTTTTGACGGAGTTAATTCAGGAATTCTCAGTGTAGGTTCAACTTTTCTCTTTTGACTCGATTTCTGGGTCCATCTTTAATTGTGAAAATTTGAAGTCCAAGTGTACTTAATAACGTTGTGAACGATAATTTGATAGTGTCGAGGTCTTCGGAGGCATTTTTGAAATGGATAGCTTGTGTGTGGTGGATTCGAAGAGCTCGTGATTGGCCTTGAGGTCGGCTTCAATCAACAATCTTTATTTATCCTCTTAGATAATGCCTATTACAGATTTCATGTAATTTTTTATGGTATTTGCCGAGATTTAGTTTTCCTCTTATTATTCTATATTTTCTTGATTCCTTAGGAGCCTTAATCTTAGTGTGGGTGTTGAGAAACTTAGTTTAGGCTTGTAGCTTCTCTTGTCGTATAAATGATCCTGTTTATCCTTGTAAGAATTGGTACTCTGTGGCCTTAGACTAGGTTTCATCTCACATACTTTAGATTGTGCCACCCTAGTAGTTAGGATTTTCTCGCTATAGGGCTTGTATTAGGTTGCTCACCTAGTGTTGGTGCTTATGACCTTGGTGGCTCGTCATAGTCGTGGGTTTTTCCTAGCTATGCTTAGTCAGGGACTTGAGGAGTACGGTTAGGAAATGGTATCGCCCTTTGAATTGGTCCCCCTTTTTATTTATTTGAGACCTCTTCTTTGGTCCCTTAGCTTGTCGTTTTGTGGTAGACTTGTTTTACTCTTATTGAGCTTGGTTATATTGTTAGGCCTGAGGCCGTATGTGAGGAACAACTGGATTGTAGGTTAGTACACTCCGACATCAGTTGCATAGTATCGTTGCCCTTTTATGTATTTGAACTGGAGTGCTCTGTTTGAATGTTAATGATGGCATGATTTGTATCTTTTGCTCATTCTAATGAGTTTTGTGATACGATCCTAGTTCATGGATTTGCATATTTATTATTCATGATTAAATACTATTTTACTTGGCTTTTATTCTAAACTTGTTTTAACAAGAGTCGCACCCTCTAGACCCCTTGATTTACTGGTTTTTGAAATTAGGAGTCATCAGGGACGTGCTCCTTTTCTACCTGAGATATTAAAGGCATTTGGGATGCTCTAAGTTTTTTACTTGACTAGCTGGCGCATCGATGCCTTTTCTTGCATGATTTTTGTCTTCTTTGAGATCCTCTTCATAGTCGACACACCCCGAGTCACTCTTACTATCTTGGTGTCTTACGCCCCTGGGAGTGGATTGTCTGACTTGGAGGCTCTGAAATACTGAAATCCTCTTTAGAGTTGACACGCCCCAGGGTTGTCACGACCCAATTCCTTGAGTTATGATGGCACCTATTATAACCCATTAGAAGGTAAGCCAACCCTTAAACCAGAAAGGCAAGTAATGAGTATAAGGGTAGAACTAAAAAGAAATAACACTAGCAATAAGAATTAGACAGAAACAGAAACAAGTAAAGAACTATATACAAAGGACACCCTCGTAGAACCTGGATTCATGAGTAAAGAGTTGTCTAATATGAATGAATACAAGTACCAAAAGTGGATTTCAACAAGCCATGTAAAAGGCAAAAGACAAGCTACATATAAAATTAAGTAGACAGGCAGATCCAGGACGCTAAGAAATCACCCTCATCTCCGATATAACAAAGGTGCAAGAGATGGCACGATTGATTACCATTGGTAGCTATTACTAGGACATTCATCATGAAGAAGAATCAGAGTGCAGCATGAGTACAACAAGAAAGGTACTCAATAGGCATCATAAGAAGACTGACAAAGAAAGGTAAAAACACTATAAAAAGATAGAATCTAGACACAAGTAGAGGTCAAAGCTGAAATAATAGGAAGCACACAAGAATATTGAAAGTAAATCTAAGTACATCTAAAACTAAACCTAAATGGACCCCATAAGACTAGAAGGTACGCTCATGCCCAAGTTTAAAATAAAATCTAAATGGATCCGACAAGCCCGACAGGTACACAGAATAGCTAAAACTACAAGAGAGAAGAGTAACTCGAATAAAGAACAAAGAACATCAGCCAGGCTCCTAGCCCAATTAAACACGTACCTAATCAACCGTCAACTCCCAGCCCAGCTAGCAAGAGTGATAATCAATCCAGGCTGCCTAACAAGACAGTTCACTCAAAGGGGTGTAAGCCACCCAGCAAAAAAGACTGACCCGGGGGCATGTCAATTTCGTAGAGGATCTCAGATATCAAGGCCACCCAGCTATCCTGTCCACTCCGAGGGGTGTAAGCCACCCAACTATCAAGAGTGATCTAGGGACATATCTACTTCTTAGATGTTCTCGAGTTGTCTCCAAGCTACCGTGGATCAACTTCTACTCACAAGAATCAGAAAAAGGCTCCAAGCTTGAACCACTACACCCGAGAAAGAGCAAACCTCCGGTAACGCATCAGAGTCATATAAAAAGGGAGGGAAGACAAAAAGTCAATAAAGCAACAAAAGCACCGAGGCTAAGGCTTATATTATCAGACCGTAGTCTGCTATTCTAGTCTTCCAGGAACTTTTATATCTAAAGGACACCATAAACAAAGGAAAGACAATAGGAACCACAAGTCCAAGGCATCTCTAGTCTTTCATAGAGTAAGGTAAAAAATGCTTCAAATGACAACTAACAATACAATCAAGCACACAACATGCGACCCCACACCTAAAACCCAACTAGCAAGGTACTAAAACCGAAATAATGCCAGTTAACTCTAAAATATGGTGTCTAAGGATAGAAGTATTAATAACTAGGTAGCTGCACCCATTTCACACTAATAATCAGAAATTCACGCAATCAGGCTCAATCTAAATAAGATGGAAGTCGTAGCAAACCTATAGGCCGATCACATGAGTTCCAAATCACAAGGTCGGGGCTTTTCTTTTCTGAACAGCCTCTGAATGCTTCCGCGTTACAAAAATAAGATCACACATTAGTACAGTCGTTTAGACACCAAAAACACAATAAATGAAAATGGATCAATTTCAGAGTCAAACTAGAATTGTGGCACCTGCACTATAATTTTTTGAATTGACTCCGTCAGGAGGTCGTATTCTATGCTCCAAACATGTGTTCCAAAATTGAACAGAGTTTGAGTCTCGGAAACAACAAGCAACACCTCATGCAACATTTCTGAAATTTAAGCTCAAACAAGGGAACCGTAGCAACTTTAAATGAGAATTCATCTCGAATGGAGGTTCACCAACACAATTTGATAAATCCACATCATAGTCACAATCCACGGACACACCACACATTGAATCCCTAAAATAGAGCTCGGGAGAGGGTCAAATCACCAAATTAATAGACCAACAAATGCTGAATTGCAACAAAGTATTGATTAAAAGATTGGTAGATGACCGCTTAAGTGGCCACTAATATCACTTAAGTGATAGGCATAAAAAAGGCGGCCCTCCATTTTGTGAGTTCTTGGACGCTAGAGCGAGCCTCGCTTATGAGAACCCAGTCCACAAAAGCGGACATAGGGTCACTTTAAAAGCCACCGCCTTACTGGCTGGCCTTACTTAAGGAAGGTCTTTGTCGGATAAGCAACATTTTCTTAAGCAAACCTAGGAGGCGCAAAAGTGACTGCACTAGAACTCAAGGTCCTGAAATTTTCAAGAAAGTCTCTCGAGCTCCTCAAAGGGGCTCGAGATTTCTTCAGAACTCCGTACACACAAATGATATATGCAATCTAATCAAATTTGATATTTCAAACTCAACGGAGCAGTCAGAACTCCCATACAAGGTCGTCTGGACAGAATATAGGTCCCACCCCTAATTCTATTTTTAGACAAAATCCCCAAAGAGTCTCGAAATTAGCCTAGAAGCCTTGGGATCCAAACAAAGGGTTATTCTAGATCAAACTCAACATTTTGAAGCTAACATGTCGGATGGAATTCTCATGAGAGCTTGTTTACTAAAAATGTTGACTAAAGTCAAACTTAGGCCTTAACTTGAAAGTTAAAATGTTTAATTACATAGACTCGCACGGGAAAGCTTGGGAGTCATGTCGACCATGCTATTAACCTAAAATGACCCTTCCATAGTTAATGGAATCGTCAGAATAAGATTTTGAGGTCATCTTCTTGAACTTTTGATCAAAACTAACCGTTCAAGGTTCAAATGCTCCAAAACACTAAAAGTTGCATAAAACCAAGCGAATTACTAGGTGACAAAACTATCAATCCTAGCAAGTCATAAATTACGTGGGGTAACTTTATGAATGATCTAACCGATGAATAGGAAGCATAAATAAAAAAAGAACCTGGAGGTCATTACAACATCTACTACAAAAAAGGATTTTCATCCACAAAAGTAAGAGTGAAGAAGTACCTGAAGGCTCAAACCAGCCAGGAAACTACACTCACATATCATGTTCGGTCTCCCAAGTAGTCTCCTCAACTGGACGATGCCTCCAACGAACTGATAATGCTCAAATAACCCTCCAAAACAAATTATATAAGTGAGCCTAACGAAGAGTCGGAGTCGAATCCCACATGTAATGGTGTATCCTTGAGAATTCCTTATCATGAAAATTGGACTTTCAATTAGTTCATTTGAAATAGTAAAACCAATTAGGTGGATGGTACCACAAACTTAATATAAAGCTTTGGTTATCAATTATCGCAATTAAACTAAAACTTAAATGAAATCAAGAGTTAACAAGCAATCTAGTGGTGCGGTGATTGGAAATCGATGACACGTAAGGGTAATTATGCAGCACTATAGTGATGAACATTCATGATTAGGCTAAATCATCTTCATTGACGCTAATGATCTATCGATCTCAAAGCATCTATGCATAGAATCTCTTTTTGGTCTCATCTAGATGGCAATCCTAAACAACCCAATTCATTACTACATTATCTCTTTCAAGAATAGGGCAAATACATCGACCCATAACCTCTCTTGCAAGCAAGCTACAAACATCAAACCTAAATTGCAAGTATTGAACTAATTATCCACTCCGATCAATCTCTTTCAAGTATCCACCGAAGATTGGAAGTAGGAATTAAGTTTGCAACCTTAACCCATTAGTTAACCTCATGGTAATTAGACCAAATTCATGTATAAACGACAACAAAACAGAGCATAGCACAATACCCACTACATTAATTCAACACTCAACCCCATTAGAGCATCCCCAGATCTTGGGGTTTTAGCCACCCATCTTAAAAAGTAAAAATTTATACCTTCTATGAAAGCAGACATGGGCAACTAGAAATCAAGAGATTAAGAGTAGACCCACTGTGGATTCAACTTTGATTTATCAAAATTCAACATCAAGTTGTAAAAACCCCAAAAGCTAGAAAACTATTCTTCAAAAGTAAAGTGTTCTCCAACTCTCAAAAGTATTTTAAAACTTCACTCGCAAAACTTTCAAAAATTACGTTATTTGGGTTATTTATTTTTTTCCAAAATTTGGCCCAAAAATCAACCATGCCACTGCTTCCGTGACATTAGTCGGGCTCACAAAACCTACTCGGTGAATCTCCCTTCACTCGTTAGCTAGCTTTGTGATTCTCTAGGCATTAGGTGTTTGCACCTCAATTTGTGTCTTCGTTTGAGTCAGCCTTTTATGTTCGGTGAATCATGGAATACCACTTTGGTTCGCCCTTCAATCATTAAATTTTTTCACTACACACTGACACTTTAGGCGATGAGCATCAGGACCGCTGTTCTCATTCGGTGCATCACCTTATCTACTAGAGTCTGTCAAGCTTCATGGGTAGACACAAGTGCTATGCACTGTCAATTTGGGTGAGGTCATGCTCAGTTGGCGATTCGCCTTTCATGTTAGGCGATCAATAGTGTTCACTTTGCACTTGCTTTTGTATTTTTTGCCATTCTTTCAAAATCAGTACTTGCCTTGTCCAATTGCCTTCATAGTGCAAAATCAATAATATTCTATTAGAACTGGAAAAAATAAGGCATTGAGGATCCTAATTATTGAGCAAAATGGATCTTAAATGAGTGCAAATCAACCACTCATCAACACCCTAAACTTAAACTTTTGCTTGTCTTCAAGTAAATCAAGAACACAACAAGCTCAATAAAGGGTGTCTACAATAGTACTCAATGTGAGCTAACATGCAAGCACAATAGCTAGACTACTCTCAATATCATGTTACCCTCAATTGTGATCAAACAGCTTTAAATAATGACTAGTTGGTCTCAACACATACTCAAGCTCACGTTAGCTCCATGTCTAATGCAAGAATATTTTTCAACAAATGCATTCAAGTGCTCTCACATCAAGAACGATTCTATGCTCTCACAAAGCAATTTCAACAAAGGTGTAAAGAATCAATGCAACTCCCACTCTCTCAAAAGAGAAATACATGCAAGCTTTTTCCCTTATGTTTGCCCATATTTTCAAATCATCACATAATCCAGCTCATGTAAGATCTCAAGTGTGTTTTAGGATTATAATGGGGTTGAGGGTTATGGTATGGTGAATTTGGATTGGTGACTTCACCTTTTCAAAGCATTGTTGCGATCATCATCAACCCTTCTCAAGTTATTTTTCAATTGAGGACTCAACCCTTGACTTGTCATTTACTTTATTTGGAATCCCCATTTTATTTCATTCACTCCACTTTTTCATTTTCATTATCCATTCTTTTTTTATGATAAGGATGGGTTCCTTGTTTTTAGTAACACTTTTAAAGTTGAGCCTCAATTCATCTTTCTTTGCCTTTTACTTGGCTTGCATTTATACTTCCTTTCCACAGCCCCAACTTAGTTTTTTTGGCCTAAGTTGACTATTCAAACATCACAATGCTTCAGAAAGGATTTTTGGTTAGAAGGTAGGGATAATTTGGTTCAAGAGGCTTCTTTTGGTTGACAACAAATGGGTTAGGCTCAAATGGTATGAAAATGGATTCACACCCTCACAAGGTAGTAAAACATAGTTTATGGACAATTTTGTTTCCTCTTTCAATTGTTGCCCAAGTACTGTGTGTTCGAATGTTCATTGGCCTCGTGGGTATTTGAGTAGAGTGTGTTGGCTGGGCTCCGTTTCTCATGAATTTGAGGTGTAGGATGCTATCCTAAGCTTAATTTGTAAATTTTTGCATCTGTTGTTTTTTGGTTTTGTTAGCTGTTTCAAACACCGAATTGTATTCTATTTTTGAATACATGGTCGGGGAAAAGTTTAGGAACTTTTCATGTAGTCAATTCCGAGATTTTTGAAGCGGGTCCCACATTTTTAAAATTTTTGACTCCTAAATTGATCTGTCTCTTATCTTGATGATTTTAGTGTCTAAACGAATATACTGAAGCTGCGATTCTATTTTTTATAGCGTGGCAGCGTTCTGATGCCGTTCGAAAGGGAAAAGCTCCGGTAGAGTGAATTGGACCACGCGCGGTAGGCCTTTTTGTAGGTTACAACTTCCCTTCCTTTAGATTGAGCTTGAATATGTGAATGCATGTTGATTTGTGTGAATATGGGGTGGGGTTCTAGTTTTTCTTCACTTATTCTCAGAAACTATGTTTAGGACTGATTTTTGGGCTGTCATGGGGTTAGAACTAAGCTATTAGAGGGGTTGTGTATATACTATTGCATGCAGACTTTATGTTGGCTTTTTTATGTGTTGGATTATATGTATCCTTGGCCTTAGATTAGGTTAGGCTAGTTTTTCCATAGACCCATGTTCTTGTTGACATTGGTATGTATCCAACATTTATTCGGATGGACTAGGTCCTTGTATACTGGAATAACAGACCTGGGTCTCATAGATTAGCCTGGTTGTAGTTTCTTATTGTTTGTGATCCTTCTGTCTTCTCTCCCCTTTCGATGGTGCCGATGGGTTATCGGAGGCATGTTGTTTCTCTTCGGCTTTCAGATTTTTTGAGATCGGTTCGATGGTGTTGTGGTTTGTAGTGGACGGCGAACAACCTTGGCTTGATGTTTGAAGTTATTTGGATGGCCCCGCGTACTCTACTGGCTTAGGTAGGGCCCTCGGGAGTATTTGCAAAATGGGTGATTGGATATGAGATACTTGGGTTGTCCAGCGTACTCTACTGGCTTTGGTAGGGCCCCCGGGTGTGCCGGTGCAATCTACTGGCTTGGGTAGGGCCCTCGAGAGTGTTGGTTGATTGGGCAGTGGAGTATTAAGTCTTGGGATTGGTTTGTTGTTCCGTTTCAGGTTTGAGGTTGCTGGAGTTTTCGTGCCTTGGCACTCCACTGGCTTGGTAAGGCCCCCGAGAGTTATCGATCGGCCGTTGGTCCGATTTGAAAGTTAAACGTGTGATCGGGTTGGAGTTGTTTGGTTGGTTCGGTTGAGTTGGTTGGTTTGTTCTGTTGAGTTTGTTGGTTGATTCAATTCATGGTTTGGGTCTTCCTTCGTTTCCGTAGAATAGCTCTTCTCTATACTTGTCGGGCTTATGGGGGTCCGTTTGGATTTTATTTAAACTTGTGCATGAATGTAGGTTCTGAGCTTATGGGGGTTCAGTTAGGTTTAGATTAGTTGTACTTAGCTTCATTTCGCGTGCGCTAGTGTGCTTTGTTGCATTTTCGCTTGACCTCTTTTACTGTAGATGTTATCCTTTTAGTTTGTTTTTACCTTTCTTTCTCAATCGGCCTATGATGACTATTGTGTACTTGTTGTATTGATACTCATGCTACACTCTGCATCTGTTTTCATGATGCAGGTTCGAGCACCAGCTACAAGCGTTAAGTTCGAGCATGCCGCAGTCTGTTCTGGAGACGAGGGTGAGCACATGGCGTTCTGGGATTACCTGTCTCCATCTGTTGATATATTTTGTATTGTCTTTTTCTTTTGAGACAACCTAGTTTCTGTGGTCCACTTTTGGGACTTGTACTGCTTTAGTAGTTCTGTACATGTGACTTCTAGGTTCTAGGAGATTTGTTTATCTTTATAGTGTCTGGTTTCTTCTGCATTCTCTTATGGGTTGCTTATTTGTATTTCGGCTATAGTCGATGGTTACTTCCCACTCTTAGTCTTATTATTGCTAAGTTCTGGGATAGAGTTTGGTTTGCCTAAAGGCAGGTTAGTAGGCACCATCCTGACTCGATAAATTAGGTCGTGACAAGTTGGTACCAGAGCCCTAGATTCGTTGCTTTCACTTGTACAGAGCTAGAATCTAGTAAAGTCCTGCAGATCGGTGCAGAGACGTCGTGACTTATCTTCGGAGGCTACATGATGTCTTTAGGAGGTTTTCTTGTTTTGTTTCCTATTCGTGCGTCATTGTCCGATTGGTTTCATGAAATCTCACTTGTTTCACTCTGTCGCAGGATGGCTCGCCCGCGCAGTAGAATTTTACCCCGAGGCGGAGGTGGTGCTGTGACATCACGCCGCGATAGAGTGAGGATTCCAGAGAAAGAGGCGGAGCCTCGGGTTGAATATATTTCTCCTCAGCGGTGGGGCTGGGACCAACCCGGCCACTACCCACCCCAGCTGTCGCCTCTGACCTTCAGGGTATGCTCGCAGAGATTTTTGCTGCGAGAGGTTATTTACAGCAGCAGCAGGCCCCAATAGCAGTTTGAGGGCTAGCTCCAGCGCCACATGGCAAGCCTGGCCTTGTGGCTCTGAAGATTCAGCAGCAGGGTCAGCTTGCAGTAGCGGCCCTAGAGGTTCATCAGCCGGCAGCACCGGCCGCAGTTTAGCCGGACTCAGTAGATAGGGTTATACAACTTCGAGAGAAGAAGATGCTTGGGGTGTTTCTTAGGCTTTCACCACCGAGGTTTTCTGGGGATGTTGGGGAGGAAGCCCATGAGTTCATTACTTCCTACCGAGAGAGATTATAGGCTTTGGGGTTAGTGGAGTCTAGAAGAGATGACTTCACTGCTTATCAGCTAGACGGACCGACCAGACAGTGGTGGCGTTCCTTCATTTAGACCAGGCCAGCTGGGTCCCCACCAATATTGTGGATAGAGTTGTCAAAGGTCTTTCTGGCTAGATTCATTCAACGGAGCCTTAGGGATCACCTCCATGATGATTTCTTGAGGTTGGAGCAGGGCTCCATGACGGAGTCCGAGTGTGAGGCTAGATATCATGAGTTGTCTCGTCATGCTACTATGATCCAGCGCATGGAGGAGGAGAGAATTAGATGCTTTTTCTGGGGTTTAAGATTGCCACTGCGTATTAAGTTGCAATCTATGTTATCAGCGGACTGTTCTTTTCTTGATGTTGTGGACCATGCCTACACAATTGAGAACCTCCATTGCGAGACCCAAGGGGGCAGCAGCAAGAGGGCTAGGTAGGATGATGGCTCTAGTAGGCACCGTCCCAGGCCCAAGGATACTCAGGACCGGGTCTAGCAGAGGTTCAACTCAGGTCAGGAAATTGCCCATTTCAGGTGGCATTGCAGACGTTAGAGGGTGACCAGCACCGCTAGGGTGGTTACAGTGTAAGTCGAAGCCAAGGCCAAGGTAGTTTCCAGACAGGTTCCTCAGGTTCGGGTGGCTGGCCTCCAGTTCCGAGTAGGGCTTCTCATGGTTGCTTCACTTGTGAAGAGCTTGTTCATTGGACTAGGGAGTGCTCTATCTCATGATCAGCCTTACCAGTCCCTCAAGCGGTGAGATTGATTTCAGCAGTAGCACCTCCACCTAGAGAAAGAGGTCAGCATCAAGGTGTGCGGGGAGGTCCTCGGGGAGGCAGGACAAGTGGTATGGTGGATGCTTGTTGTAGAGGCGCCCAGGGCCATTTCTATGCAGCTTCTGCAAGAGGAGAGACCGAGGCATCTGACGATGTGATCACAGATATGGTTCTTATATGCCATCAGTTCTCTTCCACCTTATTTGATCATGGTTCAACATATTCATATGTATCTGCTTATTTTGTTCCTTGGTTGAGGATGAGTCCAAAGCCTTTAGTGGTCCCCATGCGTGTTTCGACCTCAGTAGGGGATTTTGTAGTAATGGATCAGGTGTGTAGATCCTGTGTGGTGACTATCAGGGGGCAGGACACTTAGACTGATCTTATTGTGTTGAGTATGCTAGATTTTGATATAATTTTAGGCTTGGATTGGTTATCCCCGCACCGAGAAGTCTTGGATTTCTATGCCAACACCGTTGCATTAGCCATGCCTCGTATTTCTTTGGTGGTATGGCAGGGCTCTCGCAGTCACACCCCAGTTGGGGTGATTTCTTGTATTGAGGCCTAGAGTCTTGTGGATAGCAGTTGTTTGGCTTATTTTTCTTATATAAGAGATGTTAGTAGGGAGAGCCCTATAGTGGAGTCAGTGCCTTTAGTCCGAGAGTTTGCTGATGTGTTTCCTTCCGACATTCCGAGCCTACCCCAAGACCGAGATACTAATTTTACCATTGATTTGGAGCTTGGTACTCATCCTATTTCAATCTCACAGTACTGTATGGTCCCTGCAGAGCTCAGTGTTCAGCTTTAGGACCTCTTAAGTAAGGGGTTCATTCGGCCTAGTGTATCACCTTGGGGTGCCCCCATTTTATTTGTGAAGAAGAAGGATGGTACCATGCAGATGTGTATTGATTATAGGCAGCTGAATAAGGTGACGGTGAGGAACCATTACCCCATGCCTCATATTGATGATCTGCTCGACCAGCTTCAATGTGCCGTAGTGTTTTTGAATATTGACTTGAGATCTGGGCATCATCAGTTGAGGGTTAGAGCAGAGGACATCCCTAATACAACATTTAGGACTTGTTATGGCCATTATGAGTTCCTAGTGATGTCATTTGGGTTGATTAATGCCCCTACCGCTTTCAGGGACTTGATGACTCGTGTATTCAGGCCGTATCTGGACTCCTTCTTCGTAGTTTTCATTGACGATATCTTGATATACTCGCGGAGCCATGGTGAGCATGAGCAGTATCTGAGGATAGTGCTCCAGACTTTGAAAGATCATTGTCTTTATGCCAAGTTCTAAATGTACGAGTTTGGGCTTGAGTGTGTAGCGTTCATGGGGCACGTGGTGTCCAAGGATGGCATTATGGTGGATCCAGCGAAGATTGAGGTTATCTGTGATTGGGCTACGCCTACTTCTGTGACTGAGGTTTGGAGCTTCGTCGCATTAGCAGGGTACTACAGACGTTTTGTTAAGGGTTTCTCTACTCTAGCGCGCCTCTGACTTGGTTGACTCACCAGGATGTTCCCTTTGTGTGGTCGGAAGAGTGTGAGAGGTGTTTTTTGAGGATTAAGGAGTTTCTTACCACCGCTCCTATATTGACTCTTCAATTAGAGGGCGAGGGCTTCACGGTTTTTTGTGATGCATCCGGTGTTGGGTCTCTATCGAAAAGGTCTAAACCTTGAAAAGATCAAAAAATGGAGAAAATGACTTGGAGGGTCATTACAACATCCACTACTAATAGGACTTTTGTCCGTAAAAGTAGAAGGATAGTTACTATTTGAAGGCACAAAAAGATGAGGTTACATGGCCAGCAGGGCTGGGTTATTGCTTATGCATCGAGGCAGCTTATGGTACATGAGCGCAACTACCCCACTCATGATCTGGAGTTGGCAACAGTAGTTTTCGTGCTTAAGATCTTGAGGCATTACCTATATGGAGTTCATTATGAGATCTACACTAATCCAGGAGCCTTCAGTACATTATGACCCAGAGGGACCTTAATTCGAGGCAATGTTCTTGGATTGAGCTCCTGAAGGACTATGATCTCTGTATTCTCTACCATCCGGGCAAGGCGAATGTAGTAGTAGACGGGTTGAGCCTGAAGGCAGTGAGTATGGGTGGCCTTGCGTTCCTTTCAGTTTTGGAGCGACCTTTTGCTTTGGACATCCAGTCCTTAGCAAATCAGATAATTAGGCTAGATATTTCAGATTCCAGTCGGGTGTTAGCCTATGTAGGAGCTCAGACTTCTCTATTTGACCAGATCTATAGTCGTCAGTTTGAGGATTAGTCTTTGTTGTCACTCAGATATATAATTTTTGCGCGTGGTGTCGGGCAGGCTTCCATAGATTTTGATGGGATTTTGAGATATGCTGGCCTAGTTTGTGTTTCAAAAGTCATTGATTTGATTCAGCAGATCCTTAGCGAGGCCCATGATTCAAGATATTCTATCCATTCGGGCACCACTAAGATGTATCGTTATATGAGGCAGCACTACTGGTGGAGCAGTATAAGGAGGGACATCTCTGATTATGTGTCTCCTTGCTTGTGTTGTCACAAGGTAAAGGCCGAGCATTGAGGCCCTGTGGTGAGTTGCAGAGATTACCCATTCCTGAGTAGATGTGGGAGCGCATCACCATGCATTTCATTGTGGGCTTGCCTCAGACGCCTAGAGGTGTTGACAGCATATGGGTCATCTTGGACCAATTGACCAAGTCAGTACACTTCATTCCAGTTCATACATCCTTCAGTGCTGAGAGGTTAGTTCGTATCTACATTCGAGAGGTGGTCCGTCTTCATGGGGTGCCTGTTTCTATTATTTCAGACCGGGGTTCACAGTTCACTTGCAGCATCTGGAGGGTATTTTAGGAGGAGTTGGGCACCTGTGTCGATCTTAGCATAACTTTTCACCCATAGACTGATGGCCAGTCAAGGCGCACTATTCAGGTTCTTGAGGATATGTTGCGGCATTTTGTATTGGACTTTGGAGGCCGGTGGGACCAGTTCTTGCCTTTGAAAGAGTTTGCGTACAACAACAGCTACCATTCTAGCTTTCAGATGTCCCCGTTTGAGGCCTATATGGTAGGTGTTGTCGCACTCCATTTGGATGGTTTTAGTGTAAGAAACCTAGGTCGCATGGCACAGATCTCTTGAAGGAGACTTTAGCACAGGTGAGGATTATTTAAGATCGGCTCTGGACGACTCAGAGTAGACATCAGAGTTACGCAGATCGCAGGTAAAGTTCACTGAGATTTGCCGTTGGTGATAGAGTATTCCTCCGAGTATCACCCATGAAGGGCGTGTTGAGATTTTCGAGGCAAGGCAAGCTTAGCCCCATCTATTTTGGGCCTTTTGAGATCTTGAGGGCAGTGGGTGATGTGGCCTATGAGTTAGTTTTACCCCCAGCATTCTCAGCTATTCATCCAGTCTTCCATGCTTCTATGCTGCGTCGGTATGTTCCAGATGAGTCTCATGTGCTCCAGTATGATACCGTTAAGTTGGATGATCGCTGACCTATGTTGAGGAGCTAGTTGGTATTTTTGCCAGAGATGTGAGGTAGCTAAGGTCGAGAGCTATTCCTATTGTTCAGGTTTGTTGGAGGCACCGTCAAGTTGATGAGGCTACCTGGGAGACCAAGCGGGAGATGCGGGAGCAGTTCCCCAGCTGATTTGAGCCCTCAGGTACTTCTTGACTCTTACTTTTGCGGACGAAAGTTCTTTTAGTAGTGGATGTGGTACTGAACCTTCAGGTCATTTAGTGCTTGTGCCTCTTTTATGTCGTTTAGAGCATTCCTGTAGCGAACCCAAATCATTTTTCACTTGTTGGCACTATAGGTTCGATGTCCTGGTCGTTCGTTTAGGTATTGTGCCTGTTTTTCTACTTTGGAGCTCTTGGACCTTAAAAAGTTGATTTCGGTCATAACTTTAGATAAATGATCTCAGATGGGAATTCTAACGGTTCCTTCATCTCCGGAACGGCCTAATTAGGCTAGAAGCATGGTTGGCTCGAGTCCCGGGGCTTCCGAAATTTGGCTTGAAGTTGACTTTGGTCAACATTCTTGGTAAGCACGCTCACATGAGAAATCCGTCAGTGCGGTTAGTTTCAAAATGTCGAGTTTGTTCTAGAATGACCCTTCGTGTGCTTCCCGAGGCTTCGAATCTAATTTTTAGGCCCTCGATAGAAGTTGGCTTAATTGGCGCTTTTGGTGTGGGACCCACATATTTTCGAAACAAACTCGTATGGAAATTTCAATTGCGCCATTGAATCTGGAACATCAAATTTTATGGGGTAACATGTCTTGTTTGCGTGCACGAGGTTCCGAAAGAATTCTGGGCACCCCATCAAAGTTTTGGGAATGCCCAAAACTCAGCTGGTGCACAGCTGAAAATTACAGACAAATTCCTTCTCCGAGTTCGCAGGCCAGGGGCCGTGTTCACGGAGGTGTGTGGCAGTGCTTTCCACGTTCGGGTGAGGGACACCACATTCGCGGTGGCTTGGGTACTTTTTCTCTGCATTCGTGTGAGATGCTCCGCATCCTCGGAGCTCTTGGAACTCCTTCTCCGCGTTCGCGGGCTCGTGGGCGCGTTTGCGGAGGCTAATATCGCCTGGCAGTATATAAGTCAAAGTCGTGTTTCATTTGTTGGAACTTTAGAAATTTTATATCTTCCTGAATTCTTGTTGATTTTCAGTGATTCCATGTCCTGTGGGTTCGGATGTCTGTTGGCCTCGTGGGTATTTGAGCTGAGTTTGTTGGGTGGGCCCTGTTTCTCATGAATTTGAGGTGAACGATGCTATCCTAATCTTAGTTTGTAAAGTTTTGCATCTTTTGTTTCTTTGTGTTGTTGGCTGTTTCGAACCCCGAATTTTTTTCTATTTTTGAATACAAGTTCAGGGGAAAGTTTAGGACCTTCTGGGATTTCCAGAGTGGGTCCCACATTTTTTGATTTTTGATATCTAAATTGGTCTGTCTCCAATTTTGATGATTTTAGAGTTTAAATGATCGTACTAATGGCGTGATTCTGTTTTTTATAGCTTGGCCGCATTCTGAGGCTGTTCTGAAGGGAAAAGATCTGGTAGAGTGACTTGGAGCGCGTGCGGTCGGCCTTTTTGTAAGTTACGGCTTCCCTTCCTTTAGATTGAGTTTGAATGTGTGAATGCATGCTGATTTATGTGTGTATAGGGTATTCTCAGAAACCATGTTTTAGGGCTTATTTTCGAACTGTTATGGGGTTAGAACCATGCTATCAGAGGGTTTGTTTATATGCAGTTGCACACAGACTTTATGTTGGTTGTTTTATGTTTTGGATTATATGTATCTTTCGCCTTAGAATACGTTAGACTAGTTTTTTCCGTAGACCCATGTACCTGTTAACTTTCATTTGTATTCGTTGTAGATTCGGATGAACTAGGTCCTTGTAGACTTGAATAGCAGAATTGGGTCTAATAGTTGAGCCTGGTTGTAGTTTCGTATTGTTTGTGATCCTTCTGTCTTCTCTCACCTTTCTGTGGTGCCGATGGGTCATCGCAGGAGTGTTGCTTCTCCTCGTCTTTTGGATGTTTCGAGATCGGTTCGGTGGTATTGTGGTTTGTAGTGGATGGCGAACAACCTTGGCTTGATGTTTGAAATTATTTGGATGGCCCCGCGTACTCTACTTGCTTAGGTAGGGCCCCCGGGAGTATTAGCCAAATGGTCTATTGGATATGTCATACTTAGGTTGTCCAGCGTACTCTACTTGCATGGGTAGGGACCCAGGGAGTACCGGTTCACTATATTAGCTTTGGTAGGGCCCTCGAGAGTGTTGGATGATTGGGCAGCGTAGTATTAAGGCTTGGGGTTGGCTGGTTGTTTCGTTTCAAGGTTGAGGTTGCCGGAGTCGTCGTGCTTTTGCACTCTATTTGCTAGGTAGGGCCCCCTAGAGTTACTAATCTACCGTCGGTCCGATTGGAAAGTCAGACTTCTGACCGGGTTGGTGTTGGCTGGTTGGTTTGGTTCAATTGGTTTGTTGATTCGATTCGTGGCTTAGGTCGTCCTTCGTTTCCGTAGAATAACTCTTCTGTGTACTTGTTGGGCCTATGGGGGTCCGTTCGGGTTTTGTTTAAACTTGTGCATGAGTGTACCCTCTAGGCTTATGGGGGTCCAGTTAGGTTTAGATTAGCTGCACTTTTCTTTACTTCCACTGCGCTCGTGTGCTTTGTTTCATTTTTGCTTTACGTCTGTTATTGTTGATTCTATCCTTTCAGTTTGTTTTTACCTTTCTTGCACAGTCGACCTATGATGCCTACTAGGTACCTGTTGTATTGATACTCATGCTACACTCTGCATCTGTTTTCTTGATGCACGTTCGAGCACCAGCAAGCAGTGTTCAGTTCGAGCCTGCCGCACTCTGTTCCGGAGACGAGGGTGAGCACAAGCCGTTGTAGGATTACCTGTCTCCATTTGTTGATATATTTTGTATTGTCTTTTTCTTTTCAGACAGTGTGGTTTATGTGGTCTACTTTTGGTACTGGTACACGTTTAGTAGTTCTGTACATGTGATTTCCAGTTTCTCGGAGGTTTCTTTATATTTATAGTTTCGGGTTGCTTCCACTTTCTCTCTTGTGCTCCTTATTTGTATTTTCATTTTGGTTGAGAGTTAGTTCCAACTCTTAATCCCATTGCTACTATGTTTCGAGATAAAGTTTGGCTAGCGTACAAGCGGGTTGGTAGGGGCCATCACGGCTCAATAAAATGGGTCGTGACAATATTTGCGATGTTTTCATCTCTTTCATGGTCCTTCTCGATTTGTTCTTTAGTTAGACCCACTTTTAGAGTAGGCACTTTGTCCTCTGTAGTGTGCCCTGCTTGGTTAAACATAGTAATATCATAAAGCAATAGAGCAACCATATCATACGGTTGTCTCATTAATCCACCATGGACTAATTGATCAGCCACACATTTATTGACTTAATCAAGGCTAAAATAAAAGAAATGCAATAACAAATTGTCTGTAACACCATGCGTTTGATATTGTATGAGTAACCTCTTGAATCTCTGCCTTGTCTCATGCAATGTCTCACCACAAATACTCCTAAATTTTTAGATTTGGATACAATGTTTAACCATCTTTGATTGTGGAAAGAATCTCTCAAAAAATCCATCGGTTCGATCTTCCCACAAAGTGATTAAATCATTTTGCAACTCTGCCAACCATCGTGTTGCCTCTTCCGTTAATAAGAATGGCAATAACCTCAACCTTACGGATTCTTGGGAGATATTCTTGAACACAAAGGGTCCACATACCTCCTTGAAATTCCTAAGGTTTTCATGGGGATCCTCATGAACTAGATCCCCAAAAATTGTTTTCATCTGGAGTAATTGTATCATAGTTCCAGTTATGTGAAACACAGTCCTCCTAGTTGTAAGAGGTATCCGAATTGTTCCCGTGGTTGGAATAACATTAATGGGCAAGTCATTCAAATCACCCATGTTGTCATTTTGACCATAGTGACTATCATTGTCACATCTATGGTCACTTATTTTGTCAAACTACAAATCAGCCAACAACAATACCAAACAACAAATCTACTACAACTAAACAAAATTAAAATCTAATTTCTCAATTATAATTCTCAACTACCATTCCCCGAAAACGGCGCTATTTTTGATAACGCTCAAATCACCCTCCAAAACCAATTAAAAGTGTGATCGATCGTAGTCAGTAAAAAACCCAACAAAGAGTCGGGGTCGAATCCCACAAGGAATGTTGTAGCGTGGAGAATTCCTTATCATGAAATTTAGACTTTAACTTATCTCATTTATAATATTAAGAAAATTGGGTGGGTGGTAGCTCTAATTTAATATAAATCTTGGGTTATCAATTGTCGCAATTAAACTAAAACTTAAACGAAATCAAGAGTTATCACGCAATCTAAGGGTGTGGGGATTGGAAATCGCTCTCACATAAGGGTAATTGTGCTTCTCTATAATGATGAACATTCATGAATAGGCTAAGTCATCTTCATTGGCGCTAATCATATTTCGATCACTACACATCTATGCCTAGATTCTCTTTTCGGCCTCATATATATGCCAATCCAACACAACCCAATACGTTAGTCCATTCTCTCTTTCAAGATTAGGGCAAATAGATCTGACCCATAACCTCTCTTTCAAGCAAGCTACAGATATAAAACCAAAATTGCTAGTATTGAACTAATTAAACACTCATATCAATCTCTTTTGAGCATCTACCAGAGATCGAAAGTAAGAGTTAAGTTTGTAACCTTAACCCGTTAGCTAACCTTATGGTAATTAGACCCAAATTCATGTATGAACAGCAGTAAAAAAGAGCATAGTACGATACCCAATACATTAAATCAACACCTAACCCCATTAGAGCACCCCTAGATCTTGGAGTCTTAGCCACCCATCACAAAATGTAAAGAAATTATACCTTCTATGAAAGCAACCATGGGTAACATGAAATTAAGAGATTAAAAGTAGACCCACTTTGGATTCAACTTCAATTTATTAAAATTCAACACCAAGTTGTAAAAACCCCCAAAGCTAGAAAAGTGTTCTCCAAAAGTAAAGTGTTCTCTAACTCTCAAAACTAATTTAAAACTTTGCTCATTGAACTCTCCAAAAATTAGATTCTTTAGGATATTTATACTTTTCCAAATTTTTGCAAAAATATCAACCATGCGACTGCTTCGGTGACATTACTCGGGCTTGCCCAACCTACTCGATGAATCGCCCTTTGCTCTTCAGCTCACCTAGTGATGCTCTAGGCTTCAGGTGTTTGGACCTCTGTTGGCGACTTCTATTGAATCAGCCTTTCATATTTGATTAATCACAAAATACCAGCTTGGTTCCCCCTTCGAGCATTTAATTTTCTCACTGCACACAATCGCTTTAGGCATTGTGCATCAGGACCGCCCTTCTCGCTCAACGCATCGCCATCTCTACTGGAGTCCACTTACCTTCTTTGGTAGACACAAGTGCTATGCACTTTAAATTTGGGCTAGGTGGTGCTCATTTAGCGATCCACCCTTCATGTTAGGCAATCAACATTATTCACTTTGCACTTATTTTTTATATTTTTGGCCATTCTTTCAAATATTAGTCCTTGCCTTGTCCACTTGCCTTCATAGCTTCAAATCATCAATATCCTATTATAAAATGAAAAAATTAGGCATTGAGGACACTAACTATTGAGCTAAATGGACCTTAAATGAGTGCAAATATGCAACTCATCATGGACCTTAACCACAAGAATGGCACTCGAATGCAACTGCTGCAAATCTCTAGCTAGAATGGCAACTTCTCCTCCATGAAAGTCAAGCGGTCATCAAACTATATCGCATCATACTGAAGAACATGAGACTCATCAGAAACATACTAGTGCAACATTGAAACGTGGAAAACTGGGTGGATAGCTAAGAAAATCGATGATAAAGCTAGCTCATATGCAACCTCTCCAACAGTCTAGAGGATATAAAAATGCCCAATATACCTGGGATAGGCTTGCCCTACCTCCCAAAACTAATCACACCCTGCATAGGCAACACATGGAGGAAGACTCAATCTCCAGCTGAAAAAGCTCAAAGGCCACCGCCTACGATCAACACTACTCTTGTGCCTACTTTGAGCTACCCAAAGTTTGTCCTGAATCATCCTCACCTGGTCTAAAGCCTCCTGAATCTAGTATGTACCACGCGGTCTAAGCTCTATGGACACAAACCAACCAACTAGAGAGTGAGAACGCCTACCATATAGGGCCTCAAATGGGGCCATCTGAATGCTAGGGTCGTAGATGTTATTGTACGCAAACTTTACCATAGTAAAGAACTGATCCCACAGACCTCCAAACTCCAAAACACATGCCTGAAACATTTTCTCAAATACCTAAACAGTATGCTCTAACTGACCATCAGTTTGCGAGTAGAAGGCTGTGCTAAGGTCAATGCGAGTGCCCAACTTCTCCTTAAAAGTCCTCCAAAAGCTAAAAGTGAACTAAGCACCCTGATCTCATATAATAGAGACCGGCACTCCATGAAGACAGAACACCTCTCAAATTTAGACACATGCTAGCCTCTCAGTAATGAATAAGGACTGAATAGAGAGGAAGTGTTGTGACTTGGTCAATCGATCCATGATGACCCGGATGTTGTCAACATCTCTAGAAGGTCGAGGCAAACCTACAAAAAAGTCTATGGTGATGCGATCCCACTTTCACTATTGAATGGGTAATCTTTAGAACTCACCACCAGTTCTCAAATACTCGGCCTTCACCTACTGGTAACTTAGGCAATGGAACACATAGTCCACGATATCTCTCCTTATGTCACTCAACCAGTAGTGTTGCCTCAAATCAAAATGCATCTTCGAGGTGCCTGGATGGATAAAGTATCAAGAATAATGGGCCTCACATAGTATCAGCTGGATCAAACCCCCAACTCTCAAAACACAGATACAACCTGCAAACCTCAAAACTCTATCTGAATCAAAGGTAGCCTGACCAACTTCAACCGCTAACACCCGATCCTGAAGTGTACCAAAGGCCTCATCCTCAAACTAAAGGCTATAGATCTGATCAAGCAAAGAAGACTGAAGTCCCACATAGGGTAAGGCTTGCCTAGAATTTGAAACATCCAACTGGATCATCTGAGTAGCCAAGGTTTGAATGTCAAAAGTTAACAGTCGCTCAACCGTAGACATGAAGGCTAAACTACCTATACTCATTGCCTTAAGGCTCAAGGCATCCGCTGCCACATTTGTCTTCCATAAATTATAGAGAATAGAGAGGTCATACTCCTTTAGAAGCTCAATCAAGTGATGTTGCGTCCAATTAAGGTCCCTCTGCCTCATGATGTAATAAAAACTCCTGTGATCAGGGTGGATCTTTCAATGAATAGCACATAGGTAGTGCCTCCAGGTCTTACGCGCAAAGTCTACCGCTGCTAACTCAAAGTCATGAGTGGGGTAGTTGCGTCAATGTAGCATAATCTGTCTCAATGCATGAGTAAGAACCTGACCGCACTGCATCAATACACAACAAAAATGAACACCAAATGTGTCATAGTAAATCCTGCACCCCTCGCCCTCCACTAGATGAGTCAGTGTAGGAGCAGTAGTCAGCAACTCCTTGTGCTTCCAAAATCTCAACTCGCACTCCTCAGAACACTCAAAGGGAACATCAAGGCAAGTCAACTGAGTCACATGTGCTGCAATAGGAAAGAAGCCCTCCACGAACTGCATGTAGTAGCCTGCTACTCCGACGAAGCTTCGCACCTCAGTAACTGAAGAGGGCCTAGCATAATCACTAATAGCCTTAATCTTTGCCGGATCTTCCATGATATTATGCATGGACACCACGTCCCCCAATAATGCAAGAGACTCAAGCCAATACTCACACTTTGAGAACTTGGCATAAAGTTGCTAATCTCTCAAAATCTGGAGCACAATCCTGAAATGGTGCTCCAATTACTCATGCTCCACGAGTATACCAGAATGTCATCTATAAACACAATGATGAACAAATAAAGATAGAGTGGGAACACTTGTGTCATCAAGTCCATGATAGCTGCAGGGGCATTAGTAATCCAAAAAGACATCACAAAGAACGTGTAGTAGCCATATCGAATCCTGATTTCAGTCTTAGGGTTATCGGCTGTCCTAATCCTCAGTTGATAGTAACTGCACCTCAAATAAATCATCAAAAACACTATGGCACCTTAAAGCTTGTAGAATAGATCATAAATCCTAGGCATAGGGTAGTAGTTCTTTACTGTCACCTTATTGAGCTTCCTATAACAAATACACATGACTATCATACCGTCCATCTTCTTTTCAAATAGATCAGGAGCGCCCCAAGGTGATTCACTAGGCCTAATGAATCCCTTACCCATGTTATCCTAAAGCTCAACACTGAGCTCCTTATGCTCTACAGGAGACATTCGATATGGTGGGATAGAAATAGGTTGAGTACCCGGCTCAAGCTCAATCAAAAAGGCAATATCATGCTCTAGGGTTAATCTAGGTAGGTTGGTAGGAAACACATCTAAAAAATCACAGGCCACTTGAACTAACTCAACTGGATGGACCTCCGTACTCCATCACGCACATAGGCCATATAAGTAAAACACCCGCTAGCCACTAGCCTCTGTGCCCCAAAAAAAGAGATAACTTTGACTGGTGTGCTATGAAAGGTGCCCTACCACACCACAGGGGGAATACAAGGCATGGCTAAGGTAATGGTCTTAGAGAAGCAATCTACGACCGCACGGTACGAAGATAACCATTCCATGCCTAGAATCACATCAAAATCAAGCATATAGAGTAGAATAAGTTCAGCTCAGGTGTCCCTCCCCTGGATAGTAACTAAGCATGATTGAAATACATAATTCACTACTAAAGGCTTATCCACGAGAGTTGACACACGCAATGGCAGTTCCATCAGCTCAGAAGTCATACCCTTATAAGAAGAATAATACATATACACATATGAATAGGTAGAGCCCACATCAAATAATGTTGAGGTGGACTAATAACATAAAAGAATTGTACCTATGATCACGTCATTTGATGCCTCAGCCTCTACCCTCTCTGGATCTGCAAAAAAATGGTCGTCCCTGTCTCTACCCTGGCCATCAGTCCTTCCACCTGACCTGCTTTCTCGAGGACTACCCTGAATACCCTATTGTCCACTTTGACGGTCCTGACTCTGACGTTGACCTCTAGCTAAAGGTGCTTTTGGTGGAGCTTGAGAGCTGGAGGAGCAACCTCAATAACGGGAGCAGTCTTCCCATGCAAATGGAAATCCCTGGCCCTGTGATCTAACTCAACACAATCAAAGCAACTCGGAGATAATCTGCATCAAAAAGAGAAACCACAAAAAATAGAAGAACTAGACTGGAATACATGATTCTTACTAGAGCCAACCACACTCTAGGTATACCAGTCACCCTCTAAAATTTACAAGTAGGGCTTAACATAGCGACAGGGCTGACCCTGCTAAAAGTGCTACCGAGTTCTATCATGTACATCTCTGGACCTAGAACGGATCCACTGTAGCTATCCTCATATCTAGCTCTCTTGTTGATACGCCTTGGGCCTCATGATGGAGCTACTCAATAGTGTGGATGTGGTTAACAACATCCAAAATAGAATGGCCCACAGAGAAAATAGATCGAGTCTTAATCTGTGGCAAAAGTCTCAACCCATGGACAAAACATCAAATACTCTCCTCTGCTCTAGGTAGAATCATGGTAGCATTGAAGGAGAACTCATGAAATCTTGCCTCGTACTCTAACATAGTAATAAAACCCGACTCCAACCTTGATAATTGATTCTTAAGATGATCTCTGACGTTGCAACTGATGAATTTAGCCAGGAAGGCCTTAGAAGACTATGCCCAACTGATCTAAAGTGACCCAACTGGACTTGTCTCAATGACAGTACACCACCACTGCATGGATGGCCCATCTAGCAGGATGATGTCAGCTCCTCTCAATACCAATAATCAAAGAGTATAAAGCCGCTCCTAGCAAGTAGTCAAGAACTCATCGGCCACCTCACCCACAACCCCAAAAAACCTTAGAGGTGAAAGCCTCAAAAACACACTGAGCATCTTTTGCTCCACTAGTGGCAGTGCTTCGGTGGAAATCACAGGTTGGCCATCCCTAGGTAGTACCTGGGCCTAAGTTGCCCTCTACCGCAGGCTGGTCCTACTGACCTAGTGCTAGTGTGGGTGCAGGTGCAGGTGCTAGAGCTGCAGTTAGGGACTGCTATATGCCCCCAAGAACAAACAAAAGCTAAGCGATGGTTGCCTAAAGGTGTGGAGCAATTGCCAGTCTAGGTGGTAGCTGAGTTGGTTCCGGCCCCATCTTCTGAATGAAACACAGGCTGCTGGAGGGTCCGCTGCTAGCTCTTGACCCTTCTCTCTTTCTAGGGGTTGTGATGTACCCCTACCTGGTAAGGGAGTTCCACCCCTACCCCAAGCCATCGAGTAGCACGTATGAGCCATTATTTGAAAAAAGTGAAACAAGTGAAATCTCAAGAAACCAATAAGACACAGGCTTGACACCCACAAAAAGAATACAAAACTGAAGAATTCCTAAGACCCTCTATAGTCTCCTATATATAGGACATGGATGTCTTCGCACTGATCTGTAGGACTCTACTAGATATTAACTTTGTACAAGTGAGACCGGTGAACCTAGGGTTCTGATACCAAGTTGTCACGACCTAATTCCTCTAGTCATGATGGCACCTACTATAATCCATCATTATTTAAGCCAACCCTTAACAAAGAACAATACTTAATAAGTATAAGGGTAGAACGAATCAAAAATAACACTTCAAATAAGAATAAGAAAAAAGCAGAGACAAGCCAAAAACTATATACAAAGAAAACTCTCCAGAACCAAGAAGTCACAAGGACAGAGCTGTCTAAAATAAAAGACTACAAGTCCCAAAAGTGAACTTCAACAAGACATCTCAAAGGCAAAAGAAAAGCTACATATAAATAGAAGAAGACAGGCGAATATAGGACACCAAGAGCTTAGCGTCGTCTCTGATATCCCAAAGCTGCAAGAGATGGCACGAACATTAACCACTGGTAGCTGGTACTAGGACTTGCATCAAGAAAAAGATTCAAAGTGAAGCATGAGTACCACAACAAAGGTACTCAGTAGGCATCATAGGCTGACTGAGCAAGAAATGTAAAAACACTATGAAAAGTTTAAATGAAGACACAAGAAGAGTCAAAGCAAAAATAAATGAAAGCAAATTAGCATGCTGAAAGTAAATCTAAGTACAACTTAAACTAAACCTAATTGAACCCCATAAACCCATATGGCACACTCGAGTGCAAGTTTTTAATTAAACATGAACGGACCCCATAAGCCCGATAGGTAGACTGAATAGCTAAGACAACAGGAGAGAAGAGTAACCTTACTCTAGAACCAAGAACATCAGGCAGGTTCCTAGCCTAGGTAACAACGTACCCAATGAACCAGTCAACTCCCACCCCAGCTAGATAGAGTTACAATCAATCAGGTCACCCAACTAGGCAGTCCATTCCCATGGGTGTAAGCCACCCAGCTAGCAAGAGTTACATGAGGGTGTGTCGACTCTGTAGGGGATCTAAGATATCAAGGGCGCCCAGCCAGCCAGCCAGTCCACTCCCAGGAGCGTAAGCTACCTAGCTAGCAAAATTGACCCGGGGGAGTGTCGACTCCATAGAGGATCTAAATTAGGCTCCAAGCCACCATAGATTAACGTCCACTCACAAGAATTACAAAAATACTTTAATCTTGAACCACTCCAAACCTGAGAAAGTGCAACCCTCAGATACTGCGTCGGAGCAGGAGAAATAGGGAGAGAAGATATAAGGTAAATAAACCAACGAAAACGCATAGACTAAGGCGCATTCTATCAGACCCAAGTATGCTATTCCAATTAGCACGGTACTAAACCCATAATAAAAATGACCCTTCCAGAGCAAATGGACTTAGCAAAATTCAATTATGCGGTAACCTTCTTGAACTTTTGATCAAAACTTACCGTTCATGGTTCAAAAGCTCCAAAACATAAAGACACATAAGAAAAAAAAAGAATGACCAGGTGATCGAACTTTCAGTCCCAATAAGTCATAAATGATGTTGGGTCGCTATAGGAATTCTCTAACCAATGAATAAGAGGCATAAACACAAAAATGACATAGAGGTCAGTACACGAGTCATTCTTACTAGCGTGGCTGGGAGTGGAGTGACTGGGTGGGCAGCCTAGATTTATTAGTCATTCTTGCTAGCTACGATAGGAGTTGACTGTGGTTGTGGTTACTTGGGCTGCTAACCAAATTTTCACTTTTTGTTTTCAGATTCGTGGCACTTCTCTGATGGTCCTATTGCATCCTCTTCATTCATATGCATCACCAATAACCAATATACTTGTTTGTTGATTGTACCCTCTAGTTTATGGTGGCAGGTTGAGTTATGTTTTCTTTTTGTATCTAGCAGGCTTATGGAGATCTTGTTAGGTCATTGTTTAACTTTATTATGTTCTTTGTTATTGACTATTGGATAGCTTTTAGGCTTTGGTTCTAGAATTGTAGTTGTGGGTTCTCCTGATTCTAGGTATTTAGCTTTATATCTTAGTTGCTTTCAAATAGGTTGTTGGCTAGCATTCTAGGTATGTTCTTGAATCTAGTACTGTTCACATCTTAAAGTTCATTCCAGTTGAACAAAACTTTATTCTTCCACGAAACCTTTCAACCAAATACCTTATTTCACTTCCTTTGTTGCTGCCATATATTCTACCTCTGTTGTAGACAAAGCGGCAATCGACTGTAAAGTTGATTTCCATCTAATGGCACTGCTAAATAGTGTAAAGATGTATCCTGTTTTGAACTTCCTTCTATCAAGATCCTCATAATAGTCAGAATCTACATAAGTGAGAAAATAAATACCTTCACTTTTCCAAAAGGTTAGGCAAACATCAGAAGCTTCATTGAGATATCTCAATATCCACATGATAGCTTCCTAGTGCCTTTTTTCCATGATTTTCCATGTATTTGCTTACCACACTTAGAGATTGAGCAACATAAAGATACTTGCACACCATAGCATACATAATGCTACAAATTGCACTAGCATATGGAACTTTTAACTTATACTCCACCCCATCCACAGTTTGAGGCATTAGTAACTTTGAAAGCTTGAAATGAGATTATAACGATGTACTTACAGGCTTGCTCATATGAATATTGAATCTCTCAAGAACCTTTTTCACGTACCTCTTCTAAGAAAGATGTACAACACCATCAAATCTTCAATGATAAATTCCTTGTTCAATAGTTTCTTCAATATATTTATCTTTGTGATGTTATTAGATGCAATAAGCATATTATCAACATACAATAATAAATAAATCATTGAGTTACCAAACATCTTCTTTTGATCCACACAGGTATAAAATACGCTCCTCGAGAATCAATGTGTAGTCATGAATGCATCAAACCTCTTTTACCACTGTCTAGGGGATTGCTTCAAACCATAGAAGAACTTCTTTAGTTGGCTTACATGATCTTCTTTTCACTAAGCTAGGAAACCTTCAAGCTAATCCATAAAGATTGTCTCTTCTAGATCACCATGTAAGGAAGCAGTTTTGACATGAAGCTATTGAAGCTCCAAATCAAATTGTGCAATCAATTATAGTAACTCACAAATTGAGCTATGTTTCACAAATGAATAGAAGATCTCATTGTAGTCAATTACATCCTTCTGAATAAAAACCTTTTGTAACCAATCTAGCCTTGAACCTAACATCTTCTACTTATGAAATACTGCCACGACCTAAAGTACTCCTGGATGTGACACGGCGTACAAGTCTCCAAAAGGCTCCATACAAGCCACTAAGCATGCACCATACAAGATAATAGTAAGTAAGAAGTTCAAAGATAATTTATATCAAAGCAGCGGAAGGCTAAACATTGTCTCAAAGACATCTAATACATCAGTTAAATTAAAGTGGGACGTAACTCATGCAAGACTTAACAAATAATGACATGAAAGGCAAATTTTGCTATGTCCTCGAACATATGAGGACTCACCAAATCTTCAAAGTCTTTATCACAACAAACTAGCTACAGGAGGATAGAGATAAGCAGGACCCTACACTTAAAAGAAAATGTAGGCAAGAGTATGTGTTAGTACAAAATTGTTCCAAGTATGATAACTATACATAAGGTTAAGAAATCATGCTAAGAAGAGGTATACCAAAGATACAATGACCGAGTTTAAATCATAGGATGACATGATAGAAAACATGAAGTAAAAGTTATTGTCAATGCAAGTAAATTATGTTAAAACAACATGTGCTTACTAAATCCTTAGAAAGTAACTTTAGTTCATTATGTGGGAAATTAGCCTTAACCGACATTGACCATGTGAGCTATAACATGGAATCCGGTGTCTACCCCACACCAAAATGAGGTGTCCTTAATTGCCGAGGTAAGAACTACGCTTTCTAGCTTCAGTAGATCCACTAGCTAATGTCTATCAAGACAATCTATGTGTCACGACCCAGGGTATCCCCTAGATGTAACACGATATACAAGACCCCGAGAGTCCTCATACAAGCCCTTAGCATACATAACATACAAGATAATAGAGAAGTAAGAGTTCAGAAGAGCATTTTTATATCAAAGCTTTAATCAAAACAGCGGAAGTCTACATCTCATGTCTCAAGCCATATAACATAATAGAATAGAAATGAAGGTTTGGGACGTAGCCCAGTACAATATCCAAAATAATGGAAAGCATGAAAATGTAACTAGGTTAGGCCCTCAGACATAGGAGGCCTCACCAAGTCTTCGCGATAACTAGAACTGACTAGCCACGAGTGGGATGAGAGGAGCCGCCAAGCCCTACATCAATAGAATCAATGTAGGCAAGAGTATACATTAGTACAATCAAGTACCAAGCATGATAGCAACGCACAAAGGGCATATAAAACATGATAGAATGACATATAATCATGAAATGTAATGGCCAAGCTAAAACATGATAGAACATAAGAAACATGAAGCATAAACCATGGCGAAGACAAGCTATTCATCTTTCCGTTACTTTACATCATCATAAGAACACTTAAGTTCATTAGCTGTGGGGAAATAGCCTTAACCACCATATGAGACCATGTGAGCTATCAACATGGAATTCGGTGTCTGCCCCACACCAAAAAGGGGTGTCCTACTTGCCAAGGTAAGACCATGAACTTCTTAGCTTATGTGGATCCACTAGCTAGTGTCTATCATAGACCATCACCCTATGGTGGCACATAGGTCATGGGACATGGGTAATCGCCACTTGTCCACTCGGTACTAAGCATACTTCCCACAGATTTATCATAGTTCATTTTATCTTAGGTAGACATGGGTAATCGCCTCTTGTCTATCCTTAGTCATGATTTCATTATTAGTAGACATCGGTAATCGCCTCTTGTCTACATTAGGGAACATGGGTAATCGCCTCTTGTCCCTTCATAGAATAGCTCCTTAATCGTGGATTCAAGCTTAGTTGAGCAAACCTTTCAACAGGTTATGAATCATTACGTGTGAGAAAACCTTTCACATTCATAGGCTGAGCATTACATGAAAAACCCTTTCACAACTCAACATTTCCATTAACATATCATAAACTTCATAAAACATACATGAGTTCATAAGCTTCATATTTACATAGCTCATCATGCTCTTAACTCATAAATCATGGGTTCATAAGCTTCACCTCAAAAAATGCAATTCAATGCAAGCTAATACTTAGAAAGCCATAAATCAAGGCAATTTAGTCATAATTGAGGGAACCCACATAATAGAGGAACATCATAAATTTTTGATTGAACATGCATCTTTTCATAAAATATCCTCTTTTCATCATTCATAGTCTTACATGAAATTCATAGCTTGATAATCATAAACCTTAACTCAATTCATAAAGAGATCATGCAATTCATCTTTTTCTCAAATCAACCCACAAACATAAGCATAATCATAAATTGGGGGAAACTTAGCATGGACTCATGGGACTTGTCAAGTTGCATGTAAATCACGCTAAATCTTAAGCCATCATAATTTCACAGTTTGAACATGCATAACTTCATAAAATTCATCTTTTGATCATTCATAAATATAATCATAGACTCATAGCTTACAAATCATCGATCATCCACTCATATAATTTCACCTTTAAATCATTCAATTAACTCAGTTCATGCATAAATAAACGTAATTCAATTGATTGGATCATAATTGGAAAGAACCCATTATATAGAAGAAAACCATAACTTCAATTAGTGAATTTAGGAACACTATGGAGGAAAGGACTCCATAGGTTAAAGTGATCATAGCTTGACGCCAAAAGCTAGAAATCAACGGTGAACTTATGAGACTTGAATAGAAACCCTAGAACCTTCTTCTTCTTTTTCAAAATTCTAGAGAGAGAAATATTTTAGATGAGATTGAAGGGATTTTGGGGGAAGTTGTTAAGTGATTAGGAAGGGTAGAATTTAGGCTTAGAAGCCTTATATAGGGGCTAGGATTAGGGCTTAACCGACTTAGATTAGGAATAGATTATTTAGAGAAAAGACCAAAAATCCCTTAAAATTAACTGTCGGATCCCGACCTACAGTCCGTAGGTCTAACTATGGACTGTCCTATCCAACCATCGATGGGATTCAAAAGCTATGAATTTTGGGCTTTGAACGACTGTTTCCATGTACGGTCTATTAGTCCACTTATGGACCGCACTTACCAGCTATTGGTCCCAACATAGACCCTAAAAATTTCACTAACTTTAGGGATGACCTACGAGACCTTACCTATGACTCGTTCATGGAATGACAGGCCGTCCTGGCAAACCATCAATGGGATCCTGAAACTTTACATTTTCAAAAATTCATCTTGCCACCTACGGTTCCCACCTACGGCCCATAAGTCGACCTCCGACCCATAGGTGGCTTCCGTTGGTATCGGCACCAGACCTGAAAAACAAAAAATTCCTTCTTTTTGAATTCGAGGTGTTACAGTATCTCCTCCTATGGAAAATTCATCCTCAAATGAGAATCAAGACATAATAAGAAGGATAGGAACTAAATCTACCATCTCAACGTAAATGCACATATCCAAGGAGAAAACGTCAACTCAAAGCTAAAGCATGTTCAAAACATCATCTCATAAGGTCTATATGCAACATATACTCAAATGCACATCAATCAAGTTAACTCAGTTTCTCTGAAAATTAAGCTTTTTCATGAACATGCATAAATGAGGAATCATTGGAATATCTAAGACGCATGAGACCAAAAGTATAAACCATGAGGAACTAAATACCTCAAGCTATAGTAGGAGTGGAGGTAAAAAGATAAGGATAACGGGACATCATATCTGCCTCGGCCTCTGAAGATTCACCCTCGACTAACTGATTCCTTCAAATAACATTTACTGAAGCAACTTCTTTATTTCACAACTTCCAAACTTGCCAATCTAAAATCTCAACATGAACCTGTTCCTAAGAAAGACTCTCCTTTACACCAAGACTTTCCAATGGCATTATAGATGGCGGATCACCAACACACTTTTTCAATAAGGAGACATGGAATACCGAATGAATCGATGCCAAATCATAATGCAAGTCAAGTTCATAAGAAACCTTGCCAATTCACCTCAAAATCTGATAGGGCCCACATAACGGGGACTAAGCTTTCCCATCTTCCCAAACCTCATTACACCCTTCATGGGTGAAATTTTCAAGTAGACCCAATCCTTAACATCGTATTCTACATCTCACCTTCTAACATCGAGATAGGACTTTTGTAAACTTTGAGCCATTTTCAACCTTTCTCTAATAAGTTGAACTTTCTCCATAGCCTCATGTACCAAATCGGGACCAATCAAAGAAATTTCGCCAACTTCAAACTAACGTATAGGAGATCTACACCTCCTACCATAAAGAGCCTCAAATGGGGACATACCAATACTGGAATGATAGCTATTGTTATAAGTGAACTCAATCAAAGGAAAATGATCATCCCAATTACCCTTCAAGTCAATCACAGAAGCTCTGAACATATCTTCCAAAGTTTTGATAGTACGCTCCGCTTGCCCATCGGTTTGAGGATGAAAGGATGTACCTTTAAGCATAACAGGAGTACCAAGCCCCTTTTGGAAAGATTTAAAAAATTGAGAAGTGAATTATGTACCACGATGGGTAGGGGCACTCCATGCAACCTAACCATCTCCCATAGGTATAACCTAGCATAGTCTTTCATCGAAAAAGAAACCTTGACAGGAATGAAATGAGCCTATTTCATTATACGATCCACAATAACCCAAATCGAGTCATGTTATCACCGTGTGCATGGTAAACAAACAATAAAGTCCATTTTCAAATCTTCCCACTTCCAAGTAGGAATACTAATATCTTGGTACAAACTTCCCAGCTTTTGGTGGTCAACTTTCACCTGTTGACAATTAGGAAACTTAGCCAAAAATTCCGTAATGTCCTTCTTCATGCCATTCCACAAATAGACCTCTCACAAATCGCGGTTCATCTAGGTGGCTCCCAGGTGAATGGAATATCAGGAACTATGTGCTTCCGATAAAATATGCTCCCTCAAGTTATCAACATTCGAAACACACAAAAGACCTTGATATCTATGTACACCATCTCCCCATTTGGAGAAAGCCTCAACGGACTTTTTAAGTATCGTTTCCTTCAACTCCATCAGAATTCGATCAAGACCTTGCTTTGCTTTCACATCCGACACAAAGGACGATTCTGCACCATTATGAACAACAATTCCCTCATCATTGGAATCAATCAACCGAACACCCAATCGGGACAATCTATTAACATCTCGAGCTAATCCCTTCTTATCATCCTCAACATGAGAAACAGTTCCCATGGATAACCGACTAAGGGCATCCGCCACCACATTTGACTTGTCAGGTTGATAGACGACACTTATGTCCTAGTCATTTAGCAACTCAAGCCCCCTTCTTTGGCAAAGATTAAGATACTTTTGCTTGACCACATATTGTAAAATCTTATGGTCAGTGAAACCATCGACATAGACACCATACAAGTAATGCCTCCAAATCTTTAGAGCAAACACAACTGTTGCTAGTTCAAATTCATGAGTTTGGTAGTTCTTATTATGAATCTTAAGTATCCTTGAAGCATCAGTAATGACTTTCCCATTTTGCACAAGGAGACATCCTAACCCATTTCTTGAGTCATCACAATAAACCACAAACCCATCGGTCTCTTCTGGTAGAGTTAACACCGGAGCGGAGGTAAGCCTATCTTTCAATTCTATGGAGCTCTTCTCACATGTTTCAGACCATACAAACTTAACTTTCTTTTTGGTCAATGCCGTCAATGGAGAAGCAATCAAAGAGAACCCCTCAACAAAGCTTTCTATAGTTATCATGCAAGCCCAAGAAACTTCCAATATCTGAAGGGGATAGAGGTCTAGTCCAACTTTTAACCACATCCATCTTCTTAGGATCTACCTCAATACCTTTACCAGAAATAATGTGACCAAGAAAAGCCACGGACCTCAGCCAAAACTCACATTTACTAAACTTTTCAAAGTGTTGTTGGTCCTTGAGGACTTGAAACACAATCCTCAAATGAGTGGCATGCTCATCCTTGCTCCTTGAGTAAATCAAAATATCATTGATGAACACAATTACAAACATATCTAGGTATTGTCTAAACACCCTATTCATCAAATCCATAAATGCTGCCGGAGCATTTGTCAAACCAAACGACATTACTAAGAATTTGTAATGACCATATATAGTCTGAAAAGTTGTCTTCGAAATGTCAACTTCCTTCACCCTTAGTTGGTGATAGCCCGACCGAAGGTCAATCATAGAGAAGTAATTCACTCCTTGAAGTTGGTTAAGCAAATCATCTATCCTTGGAAGAGGATACTTATTCTTAATAGTAAACTTATTCAATTGTCGATAATCAATGCACATTCTAAGCGAACCATCTTTCTTTCGAACAAACAACACTAGGGCACCCCATGGTGAAATACTTGGTCGGATGAAGAGCTTATCCAACAAGTCTTTCAATTGTTCCTTTAATTCCTTAGGTTCAGCTTGAGCCATTCGATAAGGAGGAATAGACATAGGTTGCATGTCCGGGAGGAGATCAATACTGAAGTCTGTTTCCCTTTCGGGAGGAACACAATGTAGATCATCGGGAAACACTTGCAGAAACTCATTTACAACAAGGACCGTCTGAAAGATAGGGGTTTCAGAATCCATATCCCTAACCCAAACAAGGTGGTACATGTAACCCTTAGAAATCATCTTCCTCGCTTTAACACAAGAAACAAATCGACTCTTAAGCATAGAATTTCCTCCTTTCCACTCAAGGATAGGCTCATTTGGAAACGTAAACTTTACCACTCGGGTCCTACAATCAATAGAAGTATTACATGAATGTGAAAAATCCTTCCCAAGAATAACATCGAAATCTAAAATATCAAGCTCTACAAGATCAACATTAATGACCCTATGGGATAAGTAGATGGAAAAACTTCTATACACTCTCTTAGCCACAATAGATTCACCAATAGGAGTACAAAGGGAAAAAGAATCTAATAACACATCTGTAATTACATTAAACCACATGGCCACATATGGTATCACAAAAGATAAAGTAGGACCGGGGTGAAGCAAAGCATATACATCAAGATGAAAGAATCTCAACATACCGGTAACCACATCGGGTGAACTTTGTTGCTCATGACGAGTTTGGAGTGCATACAATCTATTTTGATTTTGACTCCTACTAGAACCCGATGAAGGATAAGGTTGACCCCATCAACGGTTATCTCCTTAGCAACGGAGGGAATATCCCTAATCTTATGATCCGTCTTGCCACAATCAAAGCATGGATTAGAACTTGCTAGACACTTATCCTCATGTTTATTTCCACACTTAGAACAAGTAGACAATGATGACCCACTAACATTTCCTCCTTCAGACTTTGAGTTAGACACCCTTTACTTATTTAACTTAGGAGGATCATTGGAATAACCTTGACCGGAGAACCTTTGTCGAAGCATAGAGCGACCATACCTATCGGATCTTGAGAGTGGAAAGTCACCATCACTGGTCTTAGCCCTCTTTGCCTCCCTAGACTTTTCCTTGATTTTCTCCTCTTCTATTTGTTGAGCATGAACCATTAGGCGATAAATGTCCATATCATTAATGAGCACAGCGGTACGACATTCTTTGACCACCATTTCAGACACTCTCGAAATAAACTTACTCATTCTTTCCCTAGGATCGGCAATAATAGTAAGAGCATACTTAGAAAATTGTGTGAAATTCAATGCATACTCCTTTACACTCATGTTCCCTTGACGAAGGTTTTTGAACTCAAGCACCCTTGCCTCCCTCATCTCAAGGGCAAAGAACCTATCAAGGAAAGCAACCTTAAACTTCTCCCAATAAAGAGGACCCGCTTCAACCGCCCTCTCACTCTTCCATAGTTCAAACCACACTTGAGCCACACCCTTGAGTTGATAAGCGGCTGATTCCGCCTTTTCCACCGGCGTCATACCAATGATCATCAACACGTTATATACCTCATCAATGATCTTTTGAGGATCTTCCGTGACCTTAGAACCATGAAACTCCAGAGGGTTCATCCTAGTGAAGTTTCTCACTCTAGATTACACCGTACCCACATTTAGGTTCACGAGGACCACAACCTCTCTATTGGCTTGAGCCGTCATGGCTTGGGCCAATATTTGAAAAGTAGCCCTAAGCTCCGTATTAGTCACTTGCTCAGCCAAAGAGTCGAATGGAACTTGAGGAGCTTCTTGTTACATATTTTCTCTCGCATTCCTCCTAGCATATGCCCTTCGAGTGGCCATATCATGAAAAGAATCGGATAGGGATTAAAAGAGAGATATATAAAGTTAAACTCTATCGCATGACTTTAGAGTGATGAAAGAAGTGGAGTTTCATAAACATCTTATAGCCTCTCATTCATAAGTGTTGCACGCTTCACACCCATGAACAAGACTCTACGCGACGTGGCTTATGAAACATCTTAGGACCTTTCTAAACTCTTGTACTCTGAATAACAAGTTTTTCATGACCTAAAGTACCCCCTAGACGTGACATGGTGTATTCTCCCCAAAAGGCCCCATAAAAGCCACTTAGCATGCATCATACAAAATAATTGTAAGTTAGAAGTTCAAAGACAATTTATATCAAAGTAGGAAAATCTAAACACTTTCTCAAAGCCATCTAATACATCATTTAAATGAAAGTGGGACGTACCCATACAAGACATAGAGAAAAATTACATGGAAGGTAAATGTGGCTATGTCCTCGAACATATTAGGACTCACAAAATCCTCAACGTCTCTATCACAACGAACTAGCCACGGCAGGATGGAGATAAGTCGGACCCTACACTTATAAGAAAATATAGCCAAGAGTATGTGTTAGTACAAAATTGTACCAAGTATGATAACTATTCGTAAGGTTACAAAATCATGCTAAAAAGGGGTATACCTAAGATACCATGACCAATTTTAAATCACAAGATGACATGATAGAAAACAAGAAGAAAAAGTCATGGTCAATGCAAGTAAATAATCTTAAAACAATATATGCTTAATAAACCCTTAGAAAGTAACCTTAGATCATTATGTGGGGAATTAGCCTTAAGCGACATAGACCATGTGAGCTATAACATTTAATCCGGTGTCTACCCCACACCGAAAAGAGGTGTCCTTACTTGCCAAGGTAAGAACTATGGTTTCTACCTTAAGTGGATCCACTAGCTAATGTCTATCAAGACAACCTATGGTGGCACATAGGTTATGGGACATGGGTAATCACCACTTCTCCAGACTGTGCTAACCATAAACACCACAGAATAGTCATAATTCATAGATTAGCTTATCATTAATAGAAATGGGTAATCGCCTTATGTCTCATCAATAGGGAACATGGGTAATCGCCTCTTGCCCCTTTTTATTCATTAGAATAGCTCCTTAATCTTTCATTCAAGTTTAGTTGAGAAAACCTTTCAACCCTTATGAATCCTTCATGTTAGAAAAATCCTTTCACAATTCAACATAATCAACATTTATTCTTCATTCTCAAAGAAAATCTTAAATCATCATAATTTCACAATTTGAACATGCATAACTTCATAAAATTCATCTTTTGATCATTTATAAACTTCATCATAGACTCATAGCTTAAATATCATCGATCATGCATGGGCTCATATATTTTCACCTTAAAATCATTCAATTAACTCAATTCATGCTTAACTAAACATAATTCAATCGATTGGATCATAATTGGAAAGAACCCTTGAGATTAAAGAAAAACATAATTTCAATTGGAGAATTTAGGAACCCTATGGAAGAACGAACTCCATAGGTGAAAGTTATCATACTTTGATACCAAAAGCTAGAAATCAATGGTGAACTTAGTAGACTTGAATTGAAACCATTGAACCTTCTTCTTCTTCAAGCTTCTAGAGAGAGAGAAATATATGAGAGGAGATTGGAGGGACTTTGGGGAAGCTGAAAAGTGATTAGGAAGGGTAGAATGTAGGCTTAGAAGCCTTATATAGGGGCTAGGATTAGGGATTAACCGACTTAGATTAGGAATATATCATTTAGGGAAAAGACGAAAAATCCCTTAAAATTAACTGTTGGATCCAGACCTATGGTTGCGACCTACGGTCCGTTGGTCCAGGACAAAGATACTGGAGTATGTAAATGATCAGTGTACCACTCGAATGGTGATAAAATCCTCTTGATAGTGAATCGAGAATATCTGATAAACAAAGAATTTTTATTAAGAGTTGATTGTAAATCGGCTAAAGAAATTTTACAAAAGGATGTAAAAAATTTGGTTTCGAAGCAAATATTTGCTAGATGGCAAGCTCTACTATCTAGCTTTGATTTTCAAATTGATTTTATAAAAGGAGAAAATAACTCTTTACCTGATTTTCTAACAAGAGAATTTTTACAGGGAAAAAATGAGGCCTTTCAAGCCTAATACTCCTTCGAAAGAAGGAAAACCTATGGCGAAACCATTCGTCTTACCTCCTTTAACACCGGCAAAAACCCCACAAAGACCGGTATTTGATAATAGATTCACTATGCTTGCGGACTATGCAAAATTGCCCGCTCCACCTCCAAATCCTACCAAATTAATACAATTAAGGCCAAATAGACCTTTAACTCCTGGAGCATCAAGTTCTAATGTCCAAACCAAAGACAATTATACAATGAAGACCCCTGAGTCATTCGTTCAAGCTGTTAAGCCTGAATTACCTATTCCCACTCCAACTACTATCCCAAAAGAAGAAAAGTTTGATTTTGTAACAACTCAAATGTTACCTCTACTGGCTCTAGACAGAGAGTTCGAAAATCTTGAGAAGGATTTTATTCCTAATCCTCAGATTCTGCAAGAATCTTGGATTCATCCTAATAACCAAATCAACAGAGATTGGTATAAGGATACTTATACTCTCGAAGAAAGAGAGAATTTTGCAAAATCTTGGATGATAGATAGACTTAATTACTTTTGGGCAATACTTAATAAACCAAGTGTGTCTTGGCCTAAGATACATGAAATTAAACCAGGCTGCTTTGTAGTCATGCCAATTGTAAGTTTGTGGCCTGTGAGGCATGGACAAAGATACTGGAGTATGTAAATGATCAGTGTACCACTCGAATGGTGATAAAATCCTCTTGATAGTGAATCGAGAATATCTGATAAAATCAGGATTTTGCTCATCCCGATTATGTTCAATCTCGATGGATTCTGTGTCTACCAAAATGGCTTCGTAAAACTTCCTAGTTTTGTAAGAACAATCTGTATCAACAAAATTACCATCTGTGTAGCAAGGTTTAATAAGAGTTCCAATCTAGTTGGCAGTATACGTACCTAGCATGAGCAGCTAAGTACATATACTGTCTGGGGCATGACAAAATTTATATTAATTTATGAATTGATTATTTAAGCTTTGATTAATCTATTTTAATATTTTAATATGTTATTTGATATTATGTTCTTAATCTTGTTTCTATAACTGGTGTGAGGTGTTCATTCTTCTCTAAGTGTGTGAGGTAACCGAATAATACCCGGTTCATACGTTGGCGACAAGATTTATACGAAAGATTAACAAAAGAGAGTTATAAAAACTTACAAACTTTTTATTTATATGAACATCAACATGAAAGAGCTACAAGCGGAAGCTTTAAAACATAGAGAGAGAGAGAGAGGTTTTCTGGGTACAATAACTGATGCCTTCTAAGGAGAAGAGAGAATTCCTTTTATAGAAGAAGGATTCTTTCTTTACAATAGACAAATTCAAGTGTCGGTTGGTGAGTGGGGTCTTTTACTTTTATAAAGTAAAGTTGATTGGATTCCTTTTAGGAATAGTAAAAATGTAATTCTTTTCCCAAAATGGAGGTAGTAATACCACTTAGGTTAGTGACAAAAGGTTTTATCTGAGTGATAAAAGGTATTCCAAGAATAATATCTTCATTGATATCTTCAGTAATAATAAAATCATTTGTTAAACAAACATTATTGTTACAAATATGAGCTTTAGAAAGCTTATAATTAATTTTGAGCAACTCACCAGTAGCAGAATATAATTTAGAAGTACTTTTTTCCAAATACTTAGTAGGAACAATACCTTTAACAATGCAATTTCTATCTGCACCACTGTCAAGTAAAGCAATTTTATTAATAACAAAATCTTTATTGACAACAATCTTGATAGGTATATGATGACTCTGAGGTCTAACAGATGTAATAACATCGATACCTGGACAAGAGGTAGTTGCTATATTAGGAGTGGGTGTAGCAGAAAGATCAATATTGAAAGGAGGATAATCTAATTTATCCTTTTCAGGGATTTCTTCAGTTTCTTCATCGAGATTTTGTTTGTCAATCTCTTTGAGGATTTTATCAGCAATGACATCAGTTTCGACTTTCCCAAGTCTAAATTTAATGTCTTTGATCTCCTCTTTAAGAGTTTTGACTTCATAATGAAGATCAGAAATAGTAGGTTCGGCATTTCTTTCGAACCTATTCATGATTTGTTTCATGCTGAAAGATTCAACCATAGTACGAGCTTTGGGCTTTTCCTTTTGGTTGAGAATAATATTCTTAAGTTCTATAAGATATTTTTTCCTAGCTTCTTCATTATCAATATGTTCAATAATGTCGAAGAGAGCTTCTTTAGAGTTATTGCTAAGGACTCTAACTTGAGGAATATCATCACAGACACAGAAAGCCTCTGTGCAGTTACAATTTTTTCCCGACTGACTAGAATCTGAATCATAGTCAACGTTGATATTTTCTTCGTCGCTATATTCAGTAGAATTATTTGAAGAATCGGATAAAGGTTCTTCAAGAATAGAAAAAAGCTTTTCTTTGGTTGCTTCGTCTATTTCAAGACTGTTGATCTTCTTCTGTTTACCTGACCTGCCTTCACTCGCTCTATGGCCAGATTTTCCACAAGTCCAACATACATCCTCTTTGGATTTCTTAAATCCTTTATGCTTTTTCCTTCTTTTGGAAGATTTTTTGTAATCCTTTTCAGAAGTTCTTCTAGACTTACTACGATGAGTTTTCTTATTTTCTTTGTTCTCCTTCCTGATTTTTCTTGAAGGAGGTGTTAGAGAAACAAACCCGAAGTCTTGACAGAAACTTCCTAATTCTCTCCTTGACGAGGATTTTTCTTTTTTAAGTTGATGTTTCAACTTAATATCTGTACAAAGTTCTAATCCAACAGTGTTTATAACACTAATAAGATCTCCATAAGTCATCTGGTCATAAGGAATTTTTCCTTCATTCCTATCTTGAATCTTAGTTCTAACTTTGTCAGCAAAGAGAGGTGGAAGTCCGCTCACAAATCTTTCTTTCCAGAAGTCTAAATGACAATCTGGTCTAATCATTACCTTCTGCATAAAATTGTATTTATACCAGGTAAAATCATCTAAAGAGGGACAACTGATATTGTTGAGGATTTGGAGACTCCTATCCTGAAATAGCTTGGGTTCTCCAATAAAATGCTTTGCTATATGGTAGAGAAGAGTAGCACAAGCATCTTCTTTATAAACTTCAGTAGGAACTTCATTAGTTCCTTCCATTTTAATAACAATCTCAGTAGCATGAGTATCATAAATAGTTCTCTTAGTTTCTTCTGAAACATAATTGTCCCACCAATGTTTTAACATTCCAGTGAATCCTGCAACTATCATTGAAGCAGCTTCTCTATCAGAAGAATTTCTTATTTTGTAAGCTGTGATTGCTATCCCCATTTCGTGGAGTTTATTATAGATTTGATGTTCTGCTAGACCATCGATGTTCCATTCAGTTATACTGCTTCCTTCATGAGAAGAAGTGGAGAGAAAAGCGTTTTCCTCATATTGAAGGTCTGGGAAAGAAGGTCTTTTATGATAGTTTTTTCTGTTATGAAATCTATCATTGGAGAGTTTTTGAACAATATTTTCTTTGATAGTAGTTATTTTACCACTGGTGCTGGTAGAAGCTCTGAAAGCAGTTCTTTTATCAGATATAGAGAAATTGGCTAGTTTCTCATTTATTTTATCCAAAATATTGTCAGAAATATCAAAGGTATTTTTGAGCTTGGGATAATTTTCTCGGGAAAATTCATTGATTTTGAATATAGGGTTCGGGTCTATTTTCTGACTGCTGTTGGTAGAAGATAGAGGGACAGGCCTTCCTGAAAAAGAGGCTTTTTCTTTGGAATCTTCAATTTGTCTAGAAACGACATGAAGAATTTGATTGGTGTAATTATTCTGTTCTATAATCTTGTTAATATCAAGATTAGTAGCGATGACAGAAGGTTTTTCTGTGGAGAGGATTTTGAAAGGGGAAGCTTTTATAATAGTTCCTTGAATAGGGATATTTATTCCTTCAAGAGGAGGAGTAACATCTTCAATCACTTTGTTTGAAGTAGTAAACCATTTATTGATAATGACTTTAAGAGAATCTTTTTGATTATCAATTTTTCCCGTCATTTCAAACCACTTAAAGAAGTCTATTTCACAACCAATTCTTTTCATATCTATCATCCAAGATTTTGCAAAATTCTCTCTTTCTTCGAGAGTATAAGTATCCTTATACCAATCTCTGTTGATTTGGTTATTAGGATGAATCCAAGATTCTTGCAGAATCTGAGGATTAGGAATAAAATCCTTTTCAGATTTGAGCATCTTTAAATGATCAGGTACCGATTCTTTTCGATTTGGAGGTGGTTCCATTTCACTGGCTGTAGGACTACCAGGGATCTCTTGATAATAAACCTTAGGGACATTTCCCGAAAAATCCACACCAGTAACTTTTCCCTTGTCATTGTTTCTACAAACAAGTTTTTCTTCATCTTCGTCATCCTCCGGGGTTTTTGAAGAAGAGGGTGGGTGAGGAGCAGTCCTCGAAGGAGCAGATGGCGAATAAGGGGCCATCCTAGCTGGGACAGACGAACAAGACGCTCTTCTAGAAGCAGTTCTAGATAAAGAATTCTCAAGGAATTTAAGATCTATAGAACCATCAGGGTATTGAATTACCCTTTCAATGCGAGATCTCTCTGAGTGAGAGGAAAAAGGTTGAGTGATAGCATCAAAATGCCATTCGTCGTTAGACAGAATGTCATTCCAATTTATCAATCTAGGGACGAATATCGAACTATGCTCATGATTGGCCTCCATGAGCATGGTTACACCTTTTTGGCTCTCAATTCGAGCCTTTGGTGCAAGAGTTGTAGACATAAGCCTATAATATACTCTGTAGATAATCGCTATTTCTCGAGTATTGGCTTTACTATTTAGATTTTTTGTTTTGACATTAAGAGTCAAAGAATCCATGACATTAGGATCATTAATGTCTATAGAAAATTTAGGATAACAATTAAAGTAAACCGGGCCATCGGCTAGATTACTTTGAAGAACTCCTAACAGCGAATCATCAAAATTAAGAAATCTGTCATCTCTAAGGAGGACACAAATGGGAATATCTAAGCTTTTCCTGAACAGGGGCTTAACAGCAACTTGCACTAAACCAATATGCAAATAATTAAATTTATTTTTATAACGATTAATATCGTTAGCATTCAATAAACGAATAATTTCAAGAGAATTATTAATAGCAGTAGTAGATTCACAAGTTTTAATATTGTGATTAACAAATAAATTAAATTTACCTAAATGATAAATAGCTTTAAAAGGTTCTTCTGGTATATTCCAGTTTTGAAGATCATTTTCAAGTTTAGCAATCTTAGTTGCTTGGGAGGATAAATTAACACTGTTTAAAATATGCTGGTTATTTTCCATTTTAAATGATACTGTCTTAAGGACTTATAGACAAAATCATATTAAATATAAACAGATAATTCAAGCAAGATCAATCAATAATAATATAAAAATATGCAAAGAGATATTAAAGATCTAGATCTTAGTTTCTAAGGGAGGTTCTCTTGGTTTTACATCTGTTCTTTCTCTAGAGTTATCTTGGCTACGGGATCACCATACAAGGTCTAACGCTCTCCTAGCTTGACGACCTATTCAATTCGGCTAGCCAACGTATGAACCGGGTATTATTCGGTTACCTCACACACTTAGAGAAGAATGAACACCTCACACCAGTTATAGAAACAAGATTAAGAACAAAATATCAAATAACATATTAAAATATTAAAATAGATTAATCAAAGCTTAAATAATCAATTCATAAATTAATATAAATTTTGTCATGCCCCAGACAGTATATGTACTTAGCTGCTCATGCTAGGTACGTATACTGCCAACTTGGCTCTGATACCAATAACGGATCGGCGGTAATCCTCCGAAGTTGTATTAGTAAAATACGACAAGATTTATACGAAAGATTAACAAAAGAGAGTTATAAAAACTTACAAACTTTTTATTTATATGAACATCAACATGAAAGAGCTACAAGCGGAAGCTTTAAAACATAGAGAGAGAGAGAGAGAGGTTTTCAGTATTGGGTACAATAACTGATGCCTTCTAAGGAGAAGAGAGAATTCCTTTTATAGAAGAAGGATTCTTTCTTTACAATAGACAAATTCAAGTGTCGGTTGGTGAGTGGGGTCTTTTACTTTTATAAAGTAAAGTTGATTGGATTCCTTTTAGGAATAGTAAAACGTCTCTTTTTGAAAAGTAATTCCGACCTTTGGTCTCTACTTTTCTCAAGAGCCAAGTTTCTATTCATAATCGGGGTCCACATATGACTGTGCGATTCCTTTGAGATCACACATGTCCCCATTACTGCTTCCAGATGACGCGGCATCACTGATTAGCTGCATTATCTGAGTTTCTGTATAATCTTCGAGATTATCCATAGCTCTTTTGAGCTTTGCTTTGAGTTCTTCTTTTGAAACTTTTTGCTTGGCAGGATTGACTGCTGCTAAGTTGATATTGGGCTTGATTCCGGTTGGCTTAGGAGTCCATCCTTTAATTATTACTTCTTTAGCTAAGAAGCGTATTTTGTCTATTTCTACCTTGGTAAAATTCCAAGAAATAATATAAGAAATTCTTTTCTGGATAAAGAACTTACATAATTTAATATACTCTGGGAGAGTAGATATTTCTGGAGTACTCTGAAACTCAGTGAACCTGATGTGAAATTGTTGTGGTAATATCTGCAGATTTCCTCCAAAAATGTTCCACCATTGGTAGAACCATTTGGGAATAATTGACTTAATTACTTTTGGGCAATACTTAATAAACCAAGTGTGTCTTGGCCTAAGATACATGAAATTAAACCAGGCTGCTTTGTAGTCATGCCAATTGTAAGTTTGTGGCCTGTGAGGCATGGACAAAGATACTGGAGTATGTAAATGATCAGTGTACCACTCGAATGGTGATAAAATCCTCTTGATAGTGAATCGAGAATATCTGATAAAATCAGGATTTTGCTCATCCCGATTATGTTCAATCTCGATGGATTCTGTGTCTACCAAAATGGCTTCGTAAAACTTCCTAGTTTTGTAAGAACAATCTGTATCAACAAAATTACCATCTGTGTAGCAAGGTTTAATAAGAGTTCCAATCTCAAGATTTTCGAACTCTCTGTCTAGAGCCAGTAGAGGTAACATTTGAGTTGTTACAAAATCAAACTTTTCTTCTTCTGGGATAGTAGTTGGAGTGGGAATAGGTAATTCAGGCTTAACAGCTTGAGCGAATGACTCAGGGGTCTTCATTGTATAATTGTCTTTGGTTTGGACATTAGAACTTGATGCTCCAGGAGTTAAAGGTCTATTTGGCCTTAATTGTATTAATTTGGTAGGGTTAGGAGGTGGAGCAGGCAATTTTGGGTAGTCTGCGAGCATAGTAAATCTATTATCAAATACCGGTCTTTGTGGGGTTTTTGCCGGTGTTAATGGAGGTAAGACGAATGGTTTCGCCATAGGTTTTCCTTCTTTCGAAGGAGTATTAGGCTTGAAAGGCCTCATTTTTTCTCTGTAAAAATTCTCTTGTTAGAAAATCAGGTAAAGAGTTATTTTCTCCTTTTATAAAATCAATTTGAAAATCAAAGCTAGATAGTAGAGCTTGCCATCTAGCAAATATTTGCTTCGAAACCAAATTTTTTACATCCTTTTGTAAAATTTCTTTAGCCGATTTACAATCAACTCTTAATAAAAATTCTTTGTTTATTAAGTCATCTTGAAATTTTGTGATACATAGCACTATAGACAAGATTTCCTTTTTAACAGTTGAATAATTCTTTTGAGCAGAATTCCAGATTCCTGAAGTAAAACAAACTAATTGTTCGGGAGATTCTAAAGAACTTCTTTGTTTCAGGATACCTCCATATCCTAAGTCAGAAGCATCAGTTTCTACAATCATAAAATCATTAGGATTAGGGATTCCTAGACAAGGAAGACTCTGAACTAATTTCTTAACAGTTATGACTGCCTGAGTTTGATCATCTCCCCAAGGGACATGATTTTTCTTGAGCCTTTTATATAAAGGTTCACAAACTTGTCTGACTTTAGGAATAAAATCAGCAACATAATTTAAACTTCCTAAAAACCTCTGCAATTGGGTTTTATCAATAATTTCATTAGGAAACTTAGAGGAGAACTCAATGGCTCTACAGATAGGTTTATAACTACCTTGATAAAGATCATGGCCTAAGAATCTTATAGAGGTTTGAAAGAGTTTAATCTTTTTGGCGCTAACAACCAAACCATTACTTTTAACAATCTTAAAGAAAGTATTAAGATGTTTAAAATGCGAATCAATATCATCAGAAAAGATAAGCACATCATCAATATAAACAATAGACATATAACTATAATCATTAAAAATGTTATTCATAATATTTTGGAACTCAGAAGGAGCATTCTTGAGTCCGAAAGGCATAACATTCCATTCATATTGTCCAAATGGGACATTAAAAGCAGTCTTATATTTATCTTTGTTAGCAATTTGAATTTGCCAAAAACCAGACTTCATGTCAAACTTGCTGTAAATATTAGCCTTATAAGTTCGTTTTAATAAATCTCTTTTATTAGGTATCGGGTACCTAATCCATTTTAAAACAGCATTCAAAGGTTTATAGTTTATAACAAGTCTAGGTGCTCCTCTTTCTTTTTCAGCACTATTGTTGACATAGAAAGCAGAACAACTCCAAGGAGATTTAGAAACATTAATAATTTTATTTTTTAACAAATTATCAATTTCTTTTTTACAATAATCAAGTAATTCATGATTCATTTGAATAGGTCTAGCCTTAGTTGTAATAGCTTGTTCATTAAAACCTTCAATGTAAGGTAAATCAACAATATGCTTTTTTCTTTCCCAAAAAGCATTAGGAAAATCAGAGCAAATTTCTTCTTCAAATTTTTTGTGCAGATTAGACATTTTCCTTTTGTTAAAACTCTTTCCCAAGATGAAAGTAATTTTATCAGAGAAAAAACGGTTTTCCGAATAAACTCTTTATCTCAGCATGTTCATTTTCTCAAAAATGAAATAAAAATTAAAAAAATTGAGCAAATTTTAAAAACCCCGGAGATAATTACTAAAAGGTCTATTTGGCCTTAATTGTATTAATTTGGTAGGATTTGGAGGTGGAGCGGGCAATTTTGGATAGTCCGCAAGCATAGTGAATCTATTATCAAATACCGGTCTTTGTGGGGTTTTTGCCGGTGTTAAAGGAGGTAAGACGAATGGTTTCGCCATAGGTTTTCCTTCTTTCGAAGGAGTATTAGGCTTGAAAGACCTCATTTTTTCCCTGTAAAAATTCTCTTGTTAGAAAATCAGGTAAAGAGTTATTTTCTCCTTTTATAAATTCAATTTGAAAATCAAAGCTAGATAGTAGAGCTTGCCATCTAGCAAATATTTGCTTCGAAACCAAATTTTTTACATCCTTTTGTAAAATTTCTTTAGCCGATTTACAATCAACTCTTAATAAAAATTCTTTGTTTATTAAGTCATCTTGAAATTTTGTGATACATAGCACTATAGACAAGATTTCCTTTTTAACAGTTGAATAGTACACTGATCATTTACATACTCCAGTATCTTTGTCCATGCCTCACAGGCCAAACTTCCTAATTCTCTCCTTGACGAGGATTTTTCTTTTTTAAGTTGATGTTTCAACTTAATATCTGTACAAAGTTCTAATCCAACAGTGTTTATAACACTAATAAGATCTCCATAAGTCATCTGGTCATAAGGAATTTTTCCTTCATTCCTATCTTGAATCTTAGTTCTAACTTTGTCAGCAAAGAGAGGTGGAAGTCCGCTCACAAATCTTTCTTTCCAGAAGTCTAAATGACAATCTGGTCTAATCATTACCTTCTGCATAAAATTGTATTTATACCAGGTAAAATCATCTAAAGAGGGACAACTGATATTGTTGAGGATTTAGAGATGACAGATTTCTTAATTTTGATGATTCGCTGTTAGGAGTTCAATCTCGATGAAGAAACTGAAGAAATCCCTGAAAAGGATAAATTAGATTATCCTCCTTTCAATATTGATCTTTCTGCTACACCCACTCCTAATATAGCAACTACCTCTTGTCCAGGTATCGATGTTATTACATCTGTTAGACCTCAGAGTCATCATATACCTATCAAGATTGTTGTCAATAAAGATTTTGTTATTAATAAAATTGCTTTACTTGACAGTGGTGCAGATAGAAATTGCATTGTTAAAGGTATTGTTCCTACTAAGTATTTGGAAAAAAGTACTTCTAAATTATATTCTGCTACTGGTGAGTTGCTCAAAATTAATTATAAGCTTTCTAAAGCTCATATTTGTAACAATAATGTTTGTTTAACAAATGATTTTATTATTACTGAAGATATCAATGAAGATATTATTCTTGGAATACCTTTTATCACTCAGATAAAACCTTTTGTCACTAACCTAAGTGGTATTACTACCTCCATTTTGGGAAAAGAATTACATTTTCCTTTTGTTAAAACTCTTTCCCAAGATGAAAGTAATTTTATCAGAGAAAAAACGGTTTTCCGAATAAACTCTTTATCTCAGCATGTTCATTTTCTCAAAAATGAAATAAAAATTAAAAAAATTGAGCAAATTTTAAAAACCCCGGAGATAATTACTAAAATATCTAATCTTCACAAAAAATTTGAAGAAGAAATTTGCTCTGATTTTCCTAATGCTTTTTGGGAAAGAAAAAAGCATATTGTTGATTTACCTTATATTGAAGGTTTTAATGAACAAGCTATTACAACTAAGGCTAGACCTATTCAAATGAATCATGAATTACTTGATTATTGTAAAAAAGAAATTGATAATTTGTTAAAAAATAAAATTATTAATGTTTCTAAATCTCCTTGGAGTTGTTCTGCTTTCTATGTCAACAATAGTGCTGAAAAAGAAAGAGGAGCACCAAGACTTGTTATAAACTATAAACCTTTGAATGCTGTTTTAAAATGGATTAGGTACCCGATACCTAATAAAAGAGATTTATTAAAACGAACTTATAAGGCTAATATTTACAGCAAGTTTGACATGAAGTCTGGTTTTTGGCAAATTCAAATTGCTAACAAAGATAAATATAAGACTGCTTTTAATGTCCCATTTGGACAATATGAATGGAATGTTATGCCTTTCGGACTCAAGAATGCTCCTTCTGAGTTCCAAAATATTATGAATAACATTTTTAATGATTATAGTTATATGTCTATTGTTTATATTGATGATGTGCTTATCTTTTCTGATGATATTGATTCGCATTTTAAACATCTTAATACTTTCTTTAAGATTGTTAAAAGTAATGGTTTGGTTGTTAGCGCCAAAAAGATTAAACTCTTTCAAACCTCTATAAGATTCTTAGGCCATGATCTTTATCAAGGTAGTTATAAACCTATCTGTAGAGCCATTGAGTTCTCCTCTAAGTTTCCTAATGAAATTATTGATAAAACCCAATTGCAGAGGTTTTTAGGAAGTTTAAATTATGTTGCTGATTTTATTCCTAAAGTCAGACAAGTTTGTGAACCTTTATATAAAAGGCTCAAGAAAAATCCTGTCCCTTGGGGAGATGATCAAACTCAGGCAGTCATAACTGTTAAGAAATTAGTTCAGAGTCTTCCTTGTCTAGGAATCCCTAATCCTAATGATTTTATGATTGTAGAAACTGATGCTTCTGACTTAGGATATGGAGGTATCCTGAAACAAAGAAGTTCTTCAGAATCTCCCGAACAATTAGTTCGTTTTACTTCAGGAATCTGGAATTCTGCTCCAAAGAATTATTCAACTGTTAAAATGGAAATCTTGTCTATAGTGCTATGTATCACAAAATTTCAAGATGACTTAAATTTAATGTCTTTGATCTCCTCTTTAAGAGTTTTGACTTCATAATGAAGATCAGAAATAGTAGGTTCGGCATTTCTTTCGAACCTATTCATGATTTGTTTCATGCTGAAAGGCTCAACCATAGTACGAGCTTTGGGCTTTTCCTTTTGGTTGAGAATAATATTCTTAAGTTCTATAAGATATTTTTACCCATAGGTGGCTTCCGTTGGTATCGGCACCAGACCTGAAAAACAAAAAATTCCTTCTTTTTGAATTCGAGGTGTTACAGTATCTCCTCCTATGGAAAATTCATCCTCAAATGAGAATCAAGACATAATAAGAAGGATAGGAACTAAATCTACCATCTCAACGTAAATGCACATATCCAAGGAGAAAACATCAACTCAAAGCTAAAGCATGTTCAAAACATCATCTCATAAGGTCTATATGCAACATATACTCAAATGCACATCAATCAAGTTAACTCAGTTTCTCTGAAAATTAAGCTTTTTCATGAACATGCATAAATGAGGAATCATTGGAATATCTAAGACGCATGAGACCAAAAGTATAAACCATGAGGAACTAAATACCTCAAGCTATAGTAGGAGTGGAGGTAAAAAGATAAGGATAACGGGACATCATATCTGCCTCGGCCTCTGAAGATTCACCCTCGACTAACTGATTCCTTCAAATAACATTTACTGAAGCAACTTCTTTATTTCACAACTTCCAAACTTGCCAATCTAAAATCTCAACATGAACCTGTTCCTAAGAAAGACTCTCCTTTACACCAAGACTTTCCAATGGCATTATAGATGGCGGATCACCAACACACTTTTTCAATAAGGAGACATGGAATACCGAATGAATCGATGCCAAATCATAATGCAAGTCAAGTTCATAAGAAACCTTGCCAATTCACCTCAAAATCTGATAGGGCCCACATAACGGGGACTAAGCTTTCCCATCTTCCCAAACCTCATTACACCCTTCATGGGTGAAATTTTCAAGTAGACCCAATCCTTAACATCGTATTCTACATCTCACCTTCTAACATCGAGATAGGACTTTTGTAAACTTTGAGCCATTTTCAACCTTTCTCTAATAAGTTGAACTTTCTCCATAGCCTCATGTACCAAATCGGGACCAATCAAAGAAATTTCGCCAACTTCAAACTAACGTATAGGAGATCTACACCTCCTACCATAAAGAGCCTCAAATGGGGACATACCAATACTGGAATGATAGCTATTGTTATAAGTGAACTCAATCAAAGGAAAATGATCATCCCAATTACCCTTCAAGTCAATCACAGAAGCTCTGAACATATCTTCCAAAGTTTTGATAGTACGCTCCGCTTGCCCATCGGTTTGAGGATGAAAGGATGTACCTTTAAGCATAACAGGAGTACCAAGCCCCTTTTGGAAAGATTTAAAAAATTGAGAAGTGAATTATGTACCACGATGGGTAGGGGCACTCCATGCAACCTAACCATCTCCCATAGGTATAACCTAGCATAGTCTTTCATCGAAAAAGAAACCTTGACAGGAATGAAATGAGCCTATTTCATTATACGATCCACAATAACCCAAATCGAGTCATGTTATCACCGTGTGCATGGTAAACAAACAATAAAGTCCATTTTCAAATCTTCCCACTTCCAAGTAGGAATACTAATATCTTGGTACAAACTTCCCAGCTTTTGGTGGTCAACTTTCACTTGTTGACAATTAGGAAACTTAGCCAAAAATTCCGTAATGTCCTTCTTCATGCCATTCCACAAATAGACCTCTCACAAATCGCGGTTCATCTAGGTGGCTCCCAGGTGAATGGAATATCAGGAACTATGTGCTTCCGATAAAATATGCTCCCTCAAGTTATCAACATTCGAAACACACAAAAGACCTTGATATCTATGTACACCATCTCCCCATTTGGAGAAAGCCTCAACGGACTTTTTAAGTATCGTTTCCTTCAACTCCATCAGAATTCGATCAAGACCTTGCTTTGCTTTCACATCCGACACAAAGGACGATTCTGCACCATTATGAACAACAATTCCCTCATCATTGGAATCAATCAACCGAACACCCAATCGGGACAATCTATTAACATCTCGAGCTAATCCCTTCTTATCATCCTCAACATGAGAAACAGTTCCCATGGATACCCGACTAAGGGCATCCGCCACCACTTTGACTTGTCAGGTTGATAGACGACACTTATGTCCTAGTCATTTAGCAACTCAAGCCCCCTTCTTTGGCAAAGATTAAGATACTTTTGCTTGACCACATATTGTAAAATCTTATGGTCAGTGAAACCATCGACATAGACACCATACAAGTAATGCCTCCAAATCTTTAGAGCAAACACAACTGTTGCTAGTTCAAATTCATGAGTTTGGTAGTTCTTATTATGAATCTTAAGTATCCTTGAAGCATCAGTAATGACTTTCCCATTTTGCACAAGGACACATCCTAACCCATTTCTTGAGTCATCACAATAAACCACAAACCCATCGGTCTCTTCTGGTAGAGTTAACACCGGAGCGGAGGTAAGCCTATCTTTCAATTCTATGGAGCTCTTCTCACATGTTTCAGACCATACAAACTTAACTTTCTTTTTGGTCAATGCCGTCAATGGAGAAGCAATCAAAGAGAACCCCTCAACAAAGCTTTCTATAGTTATCATGCAAGCCCAAGAAACTTCCAATATCTGAAGGGGATAGAGGTCTAGTCCAACTTTTAACCACATCCATCTTCTTAGGATCTACCTCAATACCTTTACCAGAAATAATGTGACCAAGAAAAGCCACGGACCTCAGCCAAAACTCACATTTACTAAACTTTTCAAAGTGTTGTTGGTCCTTGAGGACTTGAAACACAATCCTCAAATGAGTGGCATGCTCATCCTTGCTCCTTGAGTAAATCAAAATATCATTGATGAACACAATTACAAACATATCTAGGTATTGTCTAAACACCCTATTCATCAAATCCATAAATGCTGCCGGAGCATTTGTCAAACCAAACGACATTACTAAGAATTTGTAATGACCATATATAGTCTGAAAAGTTGTCTTCGAAATGTCAACTTCCTTCACCCTTAGTTGGTGATAGCCCGACCGAAGGTCAATCATAGAGAAGTAATTCACTCCTTGAAGTTGGTTAAGCAAATCATCTATCCTTGGAAGAGGATACTTATTCTTAATAGTAAACTTATTCAATTGTCGATAATCAATGCACATTCTAAGCGAACCATCTTTCTTTCGAACAAACAACACTAGGGCACCCCATGGTGAAATACTTGGTCGGATGAAGAGCTTATCCAACAAGTCTTTCAATTGTTCCTTTAATTCCTTAGGTTCAGCTTGAGCCATTCGATAAGGAGGAATAGACATAGGTTGCATGTCCGGGAGGAGATCAATACTGAAGTCTGTTTCCCTTTCGGGAGGAACACAATGTAGATCATCGGGAAACACTTGCAGAAACTCATTTACAACAAGGACCGTCTGAAAGATAGGGGTTTCAGAATCCATATCCCTAACCCAAACAAGGTGGTACATGTAACCCTTAGAAATCATCTTCCTCGCTTTAACACAAGAAACAAATCGACTCTTAAGCATAGAATTTCCTCCTTTCCACTCAAGGATAGGCTCATTTGGAAACGTAAACTTTACCACTCGGGTCCTACAATCAATAGAAGTATTACATGAATGTGAAAAATCCTTCCCAAGAATAACATCGAAATCTAAAATATCAAGCTCTACAAGATCAACATTAATGACCCTATGGGATAAGTAGATGGAAAAACTTCTATACACTCTCTTAGCCACAATAGATTCACCAATAGGAGTACAAAGGGAAAAAGAATCTAATAACACATCTGTAATTACATTAAACCACATGGCCACATATGGTATCACAAAAGATAAAGTAGGACCGGGGTGAAGCAAAGCATATACATCAAGATGAAAGAATCTCAACATACCGGTAACCACATCGGGTGAACTTTTTTGCTCATGACGAGTTTGGAGTGCATACAATCTATTTTGATTTTGACTCCTACTAGAACCCGATGAAGGATAAGGTTGACCCCATCAACGGTTATCTCCTTAGCAACGGAGGGAATATCCCTAATCTTATGATCCGTCTTGCCACAATCAAAGCATGGATTAGAACTTGCTAGACACTTATCCTCATGTTTATTTCCACACTTAGAACAAGTAGACAATGATGACCCACTAACATTTCCTCCTTCAGACTTTGAGTTAGACACCCTTTACTTATTTAACTTAGGAGGATCATTGGAATAACCTTGACCGGAGAACCTTTGTCGAAGCATAGAGCGACCATACCTATCGGATCTTGAGAGTGGAAAGTCACCATCACTGGTCTTAGCCCTCTTTGCCTCCCTAGACTTTTCCTTGATTTTCTCCTCTTCTATTTGTTGAGCATGAACCATTAGGCGATAAATGTCCATATCATTAATGAGCACAGCGGTACGACATTCTTTGACCACCATTTCAGACACTCTCGAAATAAACTTACTCATTCTTTCCCTAGGATCGGCAATAATAGTAAGAGCATACTTAGAAAATTGTGTGAAATTCAATGCATACTCCTTTACACTCATGTTCCCTTGACGAAGGTTTTTGAACTCAAGCACCCTTGCCTCCCTCATCTCAAGGGCAAAGAACCTATCAAGGAAAGCAACCTTAAACTTCTCCCAATAAAGAGGACCCGCTTCAACCGCCCTCTCACTCTTCCATAGTTCAAACCACACTTGAGCCACACCCTTGAGTTGATAAGCGGCTGATTCCGCCTTTTCCACCGGCGTCATACCAATGATCATCAACACGTTATATACCTCATCAATGATCTTTTGAGGATCTTCCGTGACCTTAGAACCATGAAACTCCAGAGGGTTCATCCTAGTGAAGTTTCTCACTCTAGATTACACCGTACCCACATTTAGGTTCACGAGGACCACAACCTCTCTATTGGCTTGAGCCGTCATGGCTTGGGCCAATATTTGAAAAGTAGCCCTAAGCTCCGTATTAGTCACTTGCTCAGCCAAAGAGTCGAATGGAACTTGAGGAGCTTCTTGTTACATATTTTCTCTCGCATTCCTCCTAGCATATGCCCTTCGAGTGGCCATATCATGAAAAGAATCGGATAGGGATTAAAAGAGAGATATATAAAGTTAAACTCTATCGCATGACTTTAGAGTGATGAAAGAAGTGGAGTTTCATAAACATCTTATAGCCTCTCATTCATAAGTGTTGCACGCTTCACACCCATGAACAAGACTCTACGCGACGTGGCTTATGAAACATCTTAGGACCTTTCTAAACTCTTGTACTCTGAATAACAAGTTTTTCATGACCTAAAGTACCCCCTAGACGTGACATGGTGTATTCTCCCCAAAAGGCCCCATAAAAGCCACTTAGCATGCATCATACAAAATAATTGTAAGTTAGAAGTTCAAAGACAATTTATATCAAAGTAGGAAAATCTAAACACTTTCTCAAAGCCATCTAATACATCATTTAAATGAAAGTGGGACGTACCCATACAAGACATAGAGAAAAATTACATGGAAGGTAAATGTGGCTATGTCCTCGAACATATTAGGACTCACAAAATCCTCAACGTCTCTATCACAACGAACTAGCCACGGCAGGATGGAGATAAGTCGGACCCTACACTTATAAGAAAATATAGCCAAGAGTATGTGTTAGTACAAAATTGTACCAAGTATGATAACTATTCGTAAGGTTACAAAATCATGCTAAAAAGGGGTATACCTAAGATACCATGACCAATTTTAAATCACAAGATGACATGATAGAAAACAAGAAGAAAAAGTCATGGTCAATGCAAGTAAATAATCTTAAAACAATATATGCTTAATAAACCCTTAGAAAGTAACCTTAGATCATTATGTGGGGAATTAGCCTTAAGCGACATAGACCATGTGAGCTATAACATTTAATCCGGTGTCTACCCCACACCGAAAAGAGGTGTCCTTACTTGCCAAGGTAAGAACTATGGTTTCTACCTTAAGTGGATCCACTAGCTAATGTCTATCAAGACAACCTATGGTGGCACATAGGTTATGGGACATGGGTAATCACCACTTCTCCAGACTGTGCTAACCATAAACACCACAGAATAGTCATAATTCATAGATTAGCTTATCATTAATAGAAATGGGTAATCGCCTTATGTCTCATCAATAGGGAACATGGGTAATCGCCTCTTGCCCCTTTTTATTCATTAGAATAGCTCCTTAATCTTTCATTCAAGTTTAGTTGAGAAAACCTTTCAACCCTTATGAATCCTTCATGTTAGAAAAATCCTTTCACAATTCAACATAATCAACATTTATTCTTCATTCTCAAAGAAAATCTTAAATCATCATAATTTCACAATTTGAACATGCATAACTTCATAAAATTCATCTTTTGATCATTTATAAACTTCATCATAGACTCATAGCTTAAATATCATCGATCATGCATGGGCTCATATATTTTCACCTTAAAATCATTCAATTAACTCAATTCATGCTTAACTAAACATAATTCAATCGATTGGATCATAATTGGAAAGAACCCTTGAGATTAAAGAAAAACATAATTTCAATTGGAGAATTTAGGAACCCTATGGAAGAACGAACTCCATAGGTGAAAGTTATCATACTTTGATACCAAAAGCTAGAAATCAATGGTGAACTTAGTAGACTTGAATTGAAACCATTGAACCTTCTTCTTCTTCAAGCTTCTAGAGAGAGAGAAATATATGAGAGGAGATTGGAGGGATTTTGGGGGAAGCTGAAAAGTGATTAGAAAGGGTAGAATGTAGGCTTAGAAGCCTTATATAGGGGCTAGGATTAGGGATTAACCGACTTAGATTAGGAATATATCATTTAGGGAAAAGACCAAAAATCCCTTAAAATTAACTGTTGGATCCAGACCTATGGTTGCGACCTACGGTCCGTTGGTCCAACTACGAACTGTCCTGAAAAACCATCGATGGGATTCAGAAGCTAAGAATTTTGGGATTTGAATGACGGTTTCCATGTACGGTCCGTTGGGCCACTTACGGACCGTACCTACTAGCCGTTGGTCCCAACATGGACCCTCAAAATTTCACTATCTCTGGGAATGACCTACGAGACCTTACCTACGACTCGTTCATGGAATGACTTGCCATCCTGGCAAACCGTCAAGGGGATCCTAAAACTTGACATTTTCAAAAATTCATCTTGCCACCTACGGTTCCCACCTACACCCCCCGTAAGTCAACCTACGACCCATAGGTGGCTTTCGTTGGTACTGGAGCCAGACCTGAAAAACCAGAAATTCCTTCTTTTTGAATCCAAGGTGTTATAAATTCTCTGTTTCTTTTTGTAGACTCATTTGCATCCAAATGTCCTCTTCCCTTTTGACCTTTTAACTAAGACCCATGTCTCATTTTTTTGAAGAGACTCAATCTCTTCCATCATGGTTAGCCTCCGTTGTGCAGAAACCTTGGAAGAAGTTTCTTCAAAAAAAAAAAAAGGGATCGAGATCCTTAATCTCTTCTTCTACAGCTATGAATGCATATGTAATCAGATTTACTTGCTCTTTAAGACGTTATAATTTTTGTATTTGTCTTTTGTCTCTTCCCTTTGAAATTGTGTATAGTTCATTGACAGCGAGTTCTTCAAGATATGCATCTTTTAACTCAGCAACTTGGGTCTCTATATCCCATTCCTTGTAAAGCTCCACCTATAGCTCCACTTGCTCATTCTTCCCGTTTCCATATAACTCAATAAAAACTTTATGAGGATTAAGTATAGAGGATTCATCAAAGGTAACATCTCTACTAACAACAAATTTGAGTAAGGACAAACATCAAAACTTGTACCTTTTACTTCATCGACAAACCCTATTAATATGGCCTTCTTAGCCCTTTGTTTAATCTTTCCTTCATTGACATGATAATAAGCAAGACACCCAAATATTCACAAGTAAGAATAGTTAGGGGGTTAACCTGACCATACCTCATTCAGAATCATAAAATCAATCACTGATGCAACGTGAGAAGCAGTGTGAACTTCTTCAACCCAAACACTTTGGACATTTTTGCTTGTAAGAGCATACAACCAGGTGAGGGTGATTCAGGACAGGCTTTCAAAAGCCTAGAGTAGGGACCGGAGTTATGCTAATCGTGGGTGGTGGCCTTTGAGGTTTTTCGTTGGAGATAGAGTCTTCCTCTATATGTCACCCATGAAGGGAGTGATGAGATTTAGGAGATGCGACATTCTTAACCCTAGGTATATTGGGCTTTTTGATATCTTCCAGCCAGTTGGAGAGGTTTCATCTGAGTTAGTTTAACCTCCACTGTTCTCAGCTATCCACCCAGTTTTCCATGTTTCAATGTGTGCCGGTATGTACCTGATTAGTCTCACGTGCTTCAATATGATTCATTTGGGTTGGATGACCACTTGACTTTTGCGGAGGAGCAAGTTGCCATTCTAGCCAGAGATGTGCGGCGGTTGCGCTAAGGGTAGCAAAAAGTTGAGGAGGCTACCTAGGAGACCTAGCATGATATCCCGGAGCAATTTCGTGGCTTGTTTGAGCCTTCTGATACTTCTCGACTCTTGCTTTTGCGGATGAAAGTCCGTTTTAATAGTGAATATTGTAATAACCTCCATGTCATTTTTGTGTATGTGCCTCCTATTTATCATTTAGAGCATTCCAATAGTGACCTCAAGTCATTTATGACTTGGTAGGACTAACAGTTCGGTTGCCTAATCGTTCATTTGGTTTTTTTAAGAGTTTTCCTGTTTTAAAGCTTTTTAATCTTGAACAGTAAGTTTTGATCAAAATTTCAATAAGATGACCACAAAATCTAATTTTGATGATTCGATCAGCTTCGGAAGGGTCATTCTAGACTAGAAGCATAATTGGCACGACTCTTGAGGCTTTCAGTGCGAGTCTGTGCAATTAGACATTTTAACTTTCAAATTAAGGGCTAAGTTCGATTTTAGTAAAAATTCTGAGTAAACTAGCTCAGATGAGAATTTTGTCAGTGCGGTTAGCTCCGAAATGTCGAGTTTGGTCAACAACAACCATTTGTTTTGATCCCGAGGCTTCTGGGCTAATTCTGAGTCCCTCGTAGGTTTTGGCTTAAAATGGAGTTTGGTGTGAAACCCATATTCTGTCAAGACGACCTCCTATGGAAGTTTTAGTTGCCTTATTGAGTTTGGAGTGTCGAATTTGAGTGGTTAGTATATATCATTTGTGCATACAAGGTTTTGAAAAATTCCCGAGCCCCCTGGCGGAGCATGAGGGACTTTACTAAAAAAATTTGGTGCTTTATTTTTTTTGGGGCCTCTCTTTGCACCCCTTGGTTCGCTTAAGCGAATGCCGCTTATGCGACCAGGGCTTCACTTAAGCGAGGCTAGCCAGCCAGTCGGTTGTCCCTAAAGTGACCTTGGGTTCGCTTTTTCAGCCCTCGGTTTTGCGGACTAGGTTCGCTTAAGCGAGGCTCACTTTTTCTGCCAGCAGCTCGCAAAACTAAGGCCTGCCTTTTAGAGGCATGTCACTTAAGTTATATTAATGGCCACTTAAGCGAAGGTCGGGAAGTGTTTTATATCATAGTTGGATGTGATTTCAACATTTATTTTATTTTTTTGGCAATTTATCCTCCATTTATGCTCCGATTTGAGTGATTTGAAGTTTTGGGTGATCGTTGAAAGTGTGGCTACTTGGGTTTGTAATCAAGAGCTGTCGAAGAACCTTTGTTTGAGGATAATTTTTGTGTCTTTAGGCTGCCTTAGACTAATTTGTTGTTGTAATTGCATGATTATTGAATTAGTTGTTCCAAGCCCCAAATTGTGTTCAATTTTAAAACACAAGTTCAAGGCATATTTTAGGGCCTCTTGACGTAGTAAATTCTAGAAATTTAGTGTGAATACCAATATTCCTATTTTACTCTGAAATTAGTTCATTTCTATTTTATATCTATTGATGTCTAAATGACCATACTAATGTTGTGATCCTATTTTTTATAGCATGGCAGCGTTTGGAGGCCATTCAAAAAGGAAAAGCTCTGACCTTGTAAATTGGAGCACGCGCGGTCGGCCTACAGGTAGTCTACGACTCCCTTTCTTCTTAGATTGAGATTGAATGCATAAACTCATGATGATTGGAGTGAATTGGAGGCACGCACCTAGTTGTTCTTACTTTTCTTCTTAGATACCATGTGTTAGGATTGATCTGCCTAGTTTCGGGTTAAGTACCATGTAAGCTGGGGGTTTAGGTGTGTTGTTTCATGCTTTATGTATTACTTGCATTGATTACTTGTTATTTGAAGCACTATGGACATTAGTCTAGGATAAACTTGTGTTGCCTTAGACTTGCGAGGCTTGTAGCCTTGTTCTTGTCTTTGACGTCGCTCGGATAGACTAGATCCTTATAGACTAGAATCACATACTTGGGTCTGATAGTATGAGCCTTAGTCCAGGCGTTTTCGCAGCTTTGTAGACTTTTTGTCTTGTCTCCCTATCTCTGTGGTTTAGATGCATTACAGGAGGTTCTGTGCTTTCTCTTTGTGGGAGTATTCCAAGCTTCGAGCCTTTTCGTGATTCTTTGTGAGTGGACAACGATCCACAGTGTCTTGGAGCCTACTTGAGATCCTCTTTATTTCTTAGTTCCAGTTTTGTTTAGCTCTACCCTCATACTCTTTACATGTCATTCTGGGTACGGGTTGGCTTACCAGATGTTGTGTTATAGTAGGTTCCATCATGGCTTGCGGAATCGGGTTGTGACAGAGTTGTACATAAATATATGTTTGCTTGCATTGTTAATTCATGTGTGATTCTAATGATTAAATTTGGTAGTTATATATTGTGAATAACTTAAACATTAATTAATTAGTTAACATGGATTTTTTCATTTGTCTCTTACAACAAATGAAAAACACCTTAATTAGTTTTTTTTTCTTGCGTTTAATAACTACTGAGAAACAAATGGAAATTTGTATCGCGCTACTAGAAACAAGTGGAAAATACCTTAGATAACATTCTCTGAAAATAACAATTTGATGTTATTAATTTTCCCTTTATCAATTGGCCTCAACTTAATCATAGAAAATCTTTCCACTTTCCTAGCACTGCTTAACTTAATGCAATATTCAAGCTCGCTAATGAACCACTAAATGCTGAATTCCCATGAAAAAAATTCAGGTTGAGAAGTATGCTGACTATGCGAGTATAAATTATAGTTGTTTCTATTCCAAATGTTAACTAAGCGCATACAAATTGTGAACAAAGCGGTAAACCGTACACCCTTCTCGTGAGTCGTATAAACGTGTTTGAAACGAAGCAATGTTTAAAGATTTCCTACCACATGAATATGACATCTTTCAGCGTTTCCTGGAACATGTCAGTTGGATATACTCTTGGTTCCACATGAAACTGTATTTTGAGATATAAGTACTTGCTACCATGAAACTTTAATATCTTCAGCTAATGATACAATTCAAAGATAAGTTTCATCCATAACAATGCCTTCATTATGTCTTGTCAATATAGGATTAAAGTTTTATGCCTAAAGATAATTCGTGGTAATTTATATGATCCTTCCATTGTACCAGATTCTCGAAACTAGTAGCACTGTGGTTGTTGCTTTTTTTCTTGTGGATAGTTACTACGGAGAAAAGATTGGGATTATGATTGTTCTTGAATTTCGGACCAAATAGAAGCAAAATTGAAATTGTTCGGGATAAAAAATATGGTGATTGAAGCAAAAATTTCAAAAACTTTCATTAGCACAGGAAATATATATTTCTTTTTTTATAGCTACTAACAGGTGTTTATGTTTCTCAAAATTTGAATAATATAATATGTATATTACTCTACTTTTCATGGAACATGGCATCTTTCTCTTTACTTGAACCTGTAAAAAGCAAATGTCATGCATAATCTTTATAATACTATGATGGAGGAGTATTTTATTTAGATGAAGCTACATCGTCCTGTATTTGATGTTTCCGATTACATTTGAAAGTGTTTAAAGACTACATTTTAACTTATGGAATTCTTTCAAAAATTTTGTTATCATTAAACCAAAATAAATATAGTAATTACGAAGTGTTTCACTGATTTCTCTTTATACTTTGACATCAGTTATTTGAAGTTAATTAAGACATTAAATAATTATTTAGATCTTAATAATTATAGTTGTTTGCATTTTATGTCTGAATCTTAGTGTCGTAAGTAGATATTAAAAGCAATGAAAATGCAAAAAGTTTCATAGTCAATTTATCACACCGATTATAAAAAGTCATCTAATATAGTATAATAGTTTAATTGATAGAAATATTTTACTTTTCTCTTTCGCAGGTTAGCTGACTTGTTAAAAAATATAAGCATACCTCCATCAGCATCACATTGATGCCAAATACATCAATTGAAAAAAAACTCTCGTCCAAGAAGAAATATTAGAGCAAAATCAAAATTAATTTGTGAAGCAAATAAAATTCCACTAAATACATCATTTTCTAAAATGAAATTAGTTCTTTGTGGGTTACGACGTGTGAACCCAATTAAATATTGATCAACGAGATCAAACACGATTAATAGTAAACGATCTACTCACTCCGTACCACATAAGTTTTAACTTTTCATACACATAACACATAAATAATTCTATAAAAAATACTTTTCATGTTTGTCTATCACCTACATATTTATTTATGTTTGAGCATGTGTAGGTGCAAAACATCCAATGAACACATAAGAAATCTATCCTTGCAAATCACATAGTTTTTCATGGATATAGTCATTTCGTTGTTAATAATGCAGCTTTAATACTATTCAAGTAAGAATATTCATTCAAACAAACTGTTTAATAAATGGTGAAGTTTTTTTATATTCTTCGAACAAACACATAGTTTGATTTACTCGACGAGCTTTTTATAATTTCAAATCAAAGGAGTAAAAATCAATAGATTTTAGTGTCCAAAAAACAAACACAGAATAGATATAAAAGTTATAAATGTAATTTCCATAAGGCTGTTAATTTGTATTACTAAATTGTATAGAACAGAAATTTTGAAAAATTTCATAAGAAATGGTAAGGTTTACAGAGTATTTTCAAAACTAGCAAATAAGAATGAATCTGAAAATATTTTTCTCATTTAAGAAAATTGAGCCCACTAAATGAATAGTGTTTCCTTAAGGAAATTATTCTCCTCAAGTACCTGTGACTAATGGAATATATCCTCCTATGATAGAATGATCTTACTCACCGGTGTATCAACACCGAAAAACACTGTGTCAATGAATCACTCAACAACAGTATAAATGACACAAGAATTTATTTGTGCAAAAGAAAAAGTTCTGAAGTTCAGAAAATTCAATTTGAAAAATGACAGAAACCTCCTTTATTTACACTACAAAAAAAACTCCAAATTGCCAACAAATTTTACTAACCACTTAAATTTTTTAGTATTTTACCAACAAATTACTAATATATTTCGAACCAAATTATATTTTAAAACTTAACACAAAATTCTAACACATTACCAACCAAAATATTACTAAGTACGTATTTTTGTTGGTAAATATGATGGGAAAATAGAAGGCAAATTTAGCAACTTTCTATCAACGGATTACCAACTGAAATATTTTCAACGCACACCTTTTGTTGGAAATATTACCAACGAAGTATATAACGGTTGATAAATATGAAAAAAAATTTTTTTACATAATTTATTAATAGATTACCAACGAGTTACCAACCAACCATTTACCAATGACTAGATTTTGTCGCTAAATTTATCAACCAAATATAAATGTGTTTGTAAATTAATAATGAAATGTAATTTGTTGGTAAACTTGCAAAAAAATATTCAATCAGTTGGAAATTTTACCAATGAATAAAAATTTTAGTTTGTAAATTACAAGCATAATTATAATAGTTGGTAATATACCAACCGATCATTATTCCATAGGTTAGATTTACCAACATTTTCATTTTTAGTTGGTAATAGTACATACGAATGTTAAGTTTGCTAGTAACTATTACCAACTGAGATAATATTTATTGGTAAATTATTAAATTACCAACTAATATTTGAATAGTTGGTAAATTTACCAACTAAGAAGTCAAATTGATTGGTAAATCATCATCTAGTATTGAAATAATAGGTAAATTTTAACGATGTAATATTGAATCAATGATATTTTAGCTGAATTTAAGCTTTACTGATATATTTAATAATAGATATCAATTGTTATTTTGTAAAGAATCTTGCATTTAGTAATAAATTTATCTTTACTTACATATATATTCATTTAGTATTACATTCATTAATAATATAACTAATTTTATCATGATTTTTTCTTAATTCTTTTTTGAAAGAAAAAACACATATGATAGAAAAGCTAATAAACTATTTCTTCTATTGTTACCCGCATACTAATTGTACGTAAATATTAGAACTTTGTTGTTCAAAGCAACAATTCATATCAAGAATACAATATAACTCCTCACATGTCTTGTTCGAAAATCTGTGATAGTACTTGATGAAAAATCATTTGTTATTCACAAAGAACCATTTCACCTATTAATAAATTTATCTTTACTTACATATATTTGTTCAATATTACATTCACAAATATTATTTGCTAATTTTGTCAACCAAAATAAATATCATGATTTTTTTGAAAAAAATATAGTAGAAAAATTAATCAATTATTTTTTCTATTATTCCAAACATTTTAATAATGATACTAATAATACGTGAACATTAAAATTTATTTTTCAAAACGAATATTCAGATCTTGGGTGCTCAATAATTCCTCACAAGACTCATTTGAAAAATCTGTAATAATAATTGATGAATAGTCGGTTGTCATTCAAATGGAATTGTTTCACTCCCCCCTTCCTCCATATTGCTCAAATTCTAAATGTTTTTTTATATAAAAGAGAACTAATTTTTTTCGAGTTGTTCAATACCTTTCCCCTTCCTCCATATTGCATATGAGTTTTGAATTATATTTATGATCCCTTATGTACAGTTCTCTAATAAATCGCTTAACGAAAGTAGATTATATTTTAATTTTTCAAAATTTTTTTATAGCCTTTCCAGATTTAAACATGAAATATTCGACTTATTTTTTTTTCATGCTTAATTAGTTAACGTACGTTCTCATATATTTTCTATGAATGTAACATCGTCTACCTTCTTTTATTTGTTCATATTATAAAATATAAGGCAAAATTGGGGTAGCATAAGAAGAGGATAAATACATATATAATAAGAAAATTTCCTCTGCGAACGTGGCCAAGGCCCCGGAATCGTGCAGAAGAGAATAGTGTTGCACCATCACCACTGCATCAGTAATTCACCAAGGATGAAAAATCCCCCAATGGAGGCTCGGAGTTTGTTCGAAAAGCCCCGTTGATGCAGAAAAACCATGCTACCCAATAAAAAATGGCATTCCAGACTCAACAAAATTGATGAAATAACTAACGGAGGTCGTCTCTTCTTAATGTTGACCCAAGTGAACACTTAAAAAAAATACCAAACAAAACAACAATGTCTACAAACTCATCCTCAGCACCTCGCGATCCAAACCAAAGAGCGTTCTTGACCAAACTTGGCATTCTGTACCTAATTGCGCTAACAAAATTTTCATCCGAGTGCATTTACCACCAATGTTGACCGAAGTCAAACTTTGGTCAAAACATTAGAAATCAAATACCTAATTGCACAAACTCAAAATGGCAGCCTCAAAACCCAAACCAACCATCCCACTAGACTAAAAAGACCCTCCGGAGTTGCTGAAATTGGTGAAATCCTCATCCGACATCATATTCTCTATATGTTGACGAAAGTTAACCCTCTCACAACAAAAGCCTCTAAAAGGGTAAAACCAACTCAAAACTCTTCCAACCATCTCAGAAAGTGTGCTACCAAATCCAACACCACACAGAAGCTACAATGAAGCTACGAGAAGGGGCAAAATAGTAAAAGAATGCATTTGAAATATACAACTTTGATGAACGAGTCAAGCAAACAATGGGAACTACACAAGATATATAGTGGATGCCTTTATTTTTAAGCATTAGTGAAGTTGATCATCACATATTATGTAGATGATTATTAATGATAAATCTTTAATGTTTTGAATGGTTTTTGTGTAGCTTTTTATCAGAGCACAAAGTTTTAGAAAGATTCTATGATGTCTCATAAGCCACATCGAGTAGAGTCTTGTTCATGGGTGTGAAGCGCGCCACACTAATGAATGAGAGGCTACAAGATGTTTTAGGAAACTTCACTTCTTTTGTTACTCTTGAGTCGTGCCATAGAGTTTAACTCTATATCTCTCTTCTAATAACCTATCCTACGCGTTTCAGGATATGGCATCTCGAAGGGCCTACGCTACTAGGAATTCAAGAGAGAATGAAGGGCAAGGAGCTCCTCCACAAGCTCCACTAGTTCCGGCTGACCCTTTGGCTGAGCAAGTGACCCATGCAGAATTTATGGCTGCTTTCCAAGCATTGGCCCAAGCCAATAGAGAAGTGGTGATTCCCGTGATCCCAAATGTTGGTATGGCGGCATCGAGGGTGAGAGACTTTACAAGGATGAATCCTCAAAAAATTCATTGCTCTAAGGTGGAATAGGATCCTCAAAATTTTATTGATGAAGTTTATAAAGTGTTGATGATAATTGGTGTGACACCAAAAGAGAAGGCAGAATTTTCCGCTTATCAACTTAAAGGTGTTGCCCAAACTTTGTACAATCAATGGAAGAGTAAAAGGGCTAATGATGAAGGTCCCATAGGATGGGAGAGGTTTAAGAGTGCTTTCCTTGATCGATTCTACCCTCTTGAGAAGAGAGAGGCTAAGGTGCTTGAGTTTATTAATCTTCATCAAAGGAGTATGAGTGTGAAAGAATATGCATTAAAGTTCACACAATTGGCTAGATATGCTCCGTCCATAGTTGCCAACCCAAGGGCAGGAATGAGCAAATTTGTGTAGGGAGTGTCCGATATATTGGTGAAAAAGTGTCGCACTGCCATGCTTGTACATGACATGGATATTTCTTGCCTCATGGTTTATGCCGAACAAATTGAAGAAGAAAAGCTTAAAGGGAGATCTAGAGAGACTAAGCGGGCTAGAACCGGAGATGGCAACTTTTCTCATGCAAAATCTGATAGACGTGACCGATCAAGTTTTCGACGAAGGTTCTCTAATCAAGGTTCTTCCAAGGCTCCTTTGAGATCCAACAATGATAGGATGCCAAACCCTAAGCCTCAAGGAGGGAACGGTGGTGGATCTTCTTAGCCTAGTTGAACTAAGATGTGGGACGAGACATGAAGGCAAATGCCTAGCTGGTTCAGATGGTAGCTATAGTTGTGGTAAGACTGGTCACAAGATGAGAGATTGCCCATCTCTCTTGGCTAAAGGAAGACATGGCAAGCAAGCTTCCCCAAGTAGTTCGGGTTCAGGTGCTCCTAAGCAAAACACATTTTATGCACTCCAGGTTTTTCATGAGCAAGAGAGCTCACCCGATGTGGTCACCGGTACGTTGAAAGTTTTTCATTTTGATGTCTATGCCTTGTTAGATCCCAGTGCGAAATTGTCCTTTGTGACGCCCTATGTGGCCATGTGGTTTGATATTGTACCGGATATGTTGCTACATCCTATCCTTGTTTCTAATCTGAAAGGAGAGTCTATTTTAGCTAAAAGTGATTATAGAGGTTGCTCCATTTCCATATCCCATAAAGTTACTCTTGTCGATCTAATAGAGCTAGATATGCTAGATTTCAATGTCATTCTTGGGATGGATTGGTTGCATGCTTGTTATGACTCTATTAATTGTAGGATCAGAGTTGTCAAGTTTCAGTTCCCTAATGAGCCTATCCTAGAGTGGAAGGGGGGAAATTCTATGTTTCGAGGTCAATTCGTTTCATATCTAAAGGCTAGAAAGATTATAGCTAAGGGTTGCATTTATTATCTAGTTAGTGTGAGGGATGTAGAATCCGAAACCCCTACTCTTGAGTCGGTCCCCGTTGCTAGTGAGTTTTCGGAAGTATTTCCCGATGACTTGCTCGGTATTCCTCCCGAAAGGGAAATAGACTTCTGTATTGATCTTCTCCCAGATACGCAACCTATCTCTATTCCTCCTTATGAAATGGCTCCGGCGAAACTTAAAGAGTTGAAAGAGCAACTAAAAGACTTGTTGGATAATGGTTTCATCCGACCAAGCGTTAACCCATGGGGTGCTTCGGTATGTTCGTGAGAAAGAAAGACGGTTCACTCTGTATGTGCATCGACTATCGCCAATTGAATAAGGTTACAATCAAGAATAAGTATCCTTTGCCAAGGATAGATGATTTGTTTGACCAACTTCAAGGGGCTAGTTACTTTTCTAAAATCGACATTCGTTCGGGTTATCACCAATTGAAGGTAAAAGAAGATGATATTCAAAAAATGGCTTTCCGAACAAGGTATGGTCACTATGAGTTCTTGGTTACATCGTTTGGGTTGACAAATGCTCCTGCCACCTTCATGGACTTGATGAAAAGGGTGTTTAAGCAATACCTTGACACGTTCGTGATTGTGTTTATTGATGATATCTTGATCTACTCAAGGAATGAGGATGAGCATGCTAGTCATTTGAGTGTTGTGTTACAAGTCCTCAAGGATCAACAACTTTTTGAAAAGTTTAGCAAGTGTGAATTTTGGTTGAGATCTGTGGCTTTTCTTCATCACATTGTTTCCGGTGAGGGTATTGAGGTAGATCCTCAGAAGACAGAAGCGATCAAGAATTGTCCTAGACCTTTATCACCTTCGGACATTCGTAGTTTCTTTGGTTTAGCCAGTTATTATAGGAGGTTTGTTGAGGGTTTTTCTTCAATTGCTTCTCCGTTGACTGCTTTGACTCAAAAGAAAGCTAAGTTTATGTGGTCTGTGGCTTGTGAAAGGAGTTTTCAAGAATTAAAAGATAGACTTACTTCGGCCCCGATATTGACTCTATCGGAAGGAAGCAATGGCCTTGTAGTGTATTGTGATGCCTCAAGGATTGGGCTAGGGTGCTTTCTTATGCAAAATGGAAAGGTGATTGCATATGCTTTGAGGAAACTAAAGGTGCACGAGAAGAACTATCCCACTAATGACTTAGAGTTGGCAGCGGTGGGGTTTGCTTTGAAAATATCATGACATTACTTGTATGGAGTACATGTAGATATCTTCACCGATCATAAGAGTCTCTAGTATGTGTTTAAGAAGAAAGATTTGATTCTCCGCCAAAGAAGATTCCTTGAATTGCTAAAAGTTTATGATATGAGTGTTTCTCTATCACCCCGGCAAGGCTAATGTGGTGGCGGATGCTCTTAGGAGATTGTCTATAGGTAGTGTTGCACATATTGATGATGGCAAGAAAGAGTTGGTTCGTGATGTTCATAGTTTAGCCCGATTTGGTGTTCGGTTGATTGATTCCGCTAAGGGTGGAGTTACCGTTCACAATAGTTCTGAGTCCTCTTTTGGGCATGATGTAAAAGCTAAGCAAGACCTTGATCCTAATTTGGTGGAATTTAAAGAAGTGGTTCTCAAGAAGTCCATAGAGGTTTTCTCCCAACGGGGAGATGGTGTACTTCGTTACCAAGGTCGCTTATGTGTTCCCGACATTGATGATTTAAGAGGGAAAATTTTGTCGGAAACTCATAGTTCTAGATATTCTATCCACCCGGGAGCTACCAAGATGTACCGTGATTTGCAGGAAATCTATTTGTGGAATGGCATGAAGAAAGACATTGCGGAATTTGTGGCTAAGTTTCCTAATTACCAACAAGTGAAGGTTGAGTATTAGAGACCGGGAGGTTTGAGCCAAGACATAGAGATTCCTACATGGAAGTGAGAAGGCGTGAATATGGATTTCGTAGTAGGTTTGCCTCACACAAGGTAACACTATGATTAGATTTAGGTTGTGGTTGATAGAATGACAAAGTCAGCCAATTTCATTCCCATCAAAACTTCTTATTCGGCGGAGGATTATGCTAAGTTGTACATGAGGGAGATGGTTATGCTTCATGGAGTTCCTTTATCCATCATCTCCGATCGAGGTGCCTAGTTTACTGCTCAATTTTTAAAGTAATTCCAAAAAGGTCTTGGTACTCGGGTTAAGATTAGCACGGCCGTTCATCCCCAAACTGATGGGGAAGCGAAGCGTATTATTTAGACTTTAGAAGATATGTTGAGAGATTTTGTTATTGAGTTCACGGGTACTTTGGATGACCATTTTCCTTTGATCGAGTTTGCTTATAATAATAGCTACCATTCTAGTATTGGTATGGCTCCATTTGAGGCTCTCTATGGTAGGAGGTGTAGATCTCCCATAGGTTGGTTTGAAATTGGGGGAAATTACTTTGATAGGCCCCAAGTTAGTACATAAGGCTATGGACAAAGTTTGGCTTATTAGAGAAAGGATGAAAACGGCTCAAAGTCGACAAAAGTCTTATGCCGATGTTAGAAGAAGAGAATTAGAATTTAATTTTGATGATTGGGTTTACTTGAAAATTTCACCTATGAAGGGTGTAATGAAATTTGGGAAGAAAGGGAAGCTTAGTCCCAGCTTTGTAGGCCCCTATCAGATTTTGAGACGTGTTGGTAAGGTTGCTTATAAATTTGCCTAGTGAGTTGGCATCGGTGCATCCGGTTTTCCATGTCTCATAGTTCAAAAAGTGTGTTGGTGATCCAACCTCGATAGTGCCAACAGAGACTCTTGGCATAAAGGATAGTCTTTCCTATGAAGAGGTTCCGATTGAGATTTTAGACCGACAAGTCCAAAAATTGAGAAATAAAGAAGTTGCTTCCGTGAAAGTTCTATGGAGGAATCAATTATTTAAGGGTGCTACTTGGGAGACCGAGGCCTATGCGATGTCCCGCTATCCTCATCTCTTTCCTTTCGATCCTCCTCTAGCTTGAGGTAGCTAGTTCCTCATGGTTCATTCTTTTGGTGTCATGTGACATAGTTGATTTCCATGATTCCTTGATTTTACGCATGTTCATGAAGAGTCTAATATGATATATGTGCATTGAGTATGAGTTGCATAAAGTCTTCACAAATTTAGTGTTGAGCATGCTTTAGCTTGGAGTTGATGTTTCCTCCTCGGATGTGTGCATTTATATGCTTGCATGTTAGGTTGTGTTGTTAGTCTGAGTCTATCACCCTTCTCATGATGTCCAGGTTCTCATTCGAGGACGAATGTCCCCAAGGGGGAGATATTGTAATACCCCAGCTTTCAAAGGAATGAAAATACAGAATTTACCTATAGGAAGTGACCTATGGAGGCCACTTACGGGCCGTAGGTGAGGAGTCGTCAATGGCTCTGTCAATTTCAGTAATTTTCAGTCTCTGAAGTGTGATCTCTGGAGTAGCAGGACGGATCGTGAGTCAGTTGATGGTCCGTAGAAAGTAACCGTAGATGTCCCCCAGACTTGGTTAAGTTCTTGAACCTCAGGCTGTGATCTATGGTTGAGGTGTACGGTCCGTAGATGGACCTACCAACCGTAGATTGAAACCGTCGTTGCAGGATCCCCAGATACCAACTTTCTGAATCTTTTGACGATTCAACAGGACGGTTCGTCAATGGATGTACGGACCGTAGATGGGCCCGGACAGTTTTAATTAAGGGCTTTTTTGGTCTTTTCCTTGGTTAGTTCCCTAATTAACTAAGTCAATTTTACCCTTAATGAAGGTCCTGTACATAGTTCTCTATACCTAAATCACTTCATTCTAACTCATTCCCTAAATTCACCTATCAAATATTTCTCTCTGAAAAAAAAATCCTCTCTAGCTCAAGGAAGAAGAAGAGGCAAAGTCCTCCATTGAAGATCACCCAATTTCTAGTGGGCTTTGCTAAGGTATGATGGTATTGACCAATAGAATTGCTTCTTCCATTGGGCCCTCTATCTCTTCATGAATTTCAAGGTTCAATTCCCTTCAAGTAAGCTAGGGTTTGATCAATTGTTATGGGTTCTTCAGGTATGAGTTCATTTACTAATTTAATGCTTTGTAGTGCACGATCTAGCGTGGGTAAAGTAATTTAGTCGACGATCTAGTGTGACATACATGTCTAATTGTAATTATTGCATGATCCCAAGTAAATTCTCCCCAATTTGATAATCTATGCCTTGATTATTGGGTTGAGATATAAATTGATGAAATTGAGGGATCATCTATGAAATTGAGCATGAATTCGGGTTAAGTGCATGAATTTAGCATGTAAAAAACATGATTTTCCTCTTTTACGTGGGTTACTTCAAGTATGAGTAAGTTGCCTTTACTGTGAATTTTAAGAGCTAGCTTGCATTGAATTGCATGGTTTAAAATAAAGGGAACATGAACCCATTAGCTATGAAGAAAAAGAATGATAGAATCATGAAGAAAGAGGTTTATAGAATCAAGCATGTTTTATATGAAATCTATGATATGTTGATGTTGAGTCTTGAAATGGTTTTCTCATATAATGCTTAACCTAAGCTTGTGAAAGGTTTTCTCACATGTAAAGGATTCTTAACTTGTTAGGTTTGCTTAACTAAAATTGAATCAAGAGCTTAAAGAAGCTATTCTAGGGGTGTAAGTTTGGACAAGTCCATGAAAGAAGAAACACTCAATGAAGTAAGCTTGTACTAGTCCATGGTGTGTGAAGTAATGTTTAGCATGGATTGGCAACCCTAGTTGTGCCTTTCCATGGATATAAATATTTATGATTGTATAGTGGGAATTACGCATAGAACCGAGTGGACGAGTGACAAGTCCCCATATGTCCTATGCCTATGTGCCCCCATAGGTGGTCTTTAACAGGCCCATATTATATCAGCTTAGCTAGTGGATCCACGTAGGCTATGCTTCAGGATTCTACCTTGGCAAGTAGAATGGCCCTTTTTCGGTGTAGGGCAGACACCAGATTCCATGTTGAGATCTTCCATGGTCTACAGATTGGTTTAAGGCTTTTCCCACACTTCAACTTGCACAAGGGTGCATGGGTTACTACACCTAAAGTAAAGAAAAGAAGAGTAAAAGAAAGATGATTTAGCTTGCTTTTGCCATGCTTTATGCTTTATGCTATTTGCTTATATGCCTTATCATGTTTAACTTTGCCAATTGCATGTCATGTTTATATCTTAGTTTCTAGCATGTTTTATATGTTTATATGCATGGCTATCATACTTAGTACTTTATTGTGCTAATTCATACTCTTGCTTGCATCCACTTCATTGGTGTAGGACATGGAAGTTCTCCAACTCGTGCCTAGAGTATTGACTTAGCGTTGAGAAGAAAACTTGGTGAGTCCTCATCCATCCGAGGACATAACCTTGTCGGATTTTACTTTGATGTCTTTCCTTATGTTGGATAGTGTATTGGGCTACGTCCCTATCACTTTTTTTCGTATTCTATGATATTAGAAGGCTTTGAGACATGAGTTGTAGACTTCCGCTATTTTGAGTAAAGCTTTGATATAAAATGCTCTTTTGAACTCTTATTTCTCTATTATCTTGTATGTTATGTATTCTAAGGGCTTGTATGACGCCTCTCGGGGTCTTGTACGCCGTGTTAAATCTAGGGGCTACCTTGGGTCGTTACAATATTTTTGGTAAACATGCTCGGATGAGAATTCTATTAGCGCGGTTAGCTCTGAAATTCAGGTCCTTCTTTTTCTAGTAGGATTGTTGGTTTGGGTTTGGAGGCTTTCATTTTGAGTTTGTGTTGATAGGCATTTTAACTTTGCAGTTTTTGCCAGAGTTTGACTATAGTCAACATTCTTGTTAAACATGCCTGGATGAGAATTCCGTCAGCATGGTTAGCTCCGGAAGGTTCTTATTATGTCTAGTAGAATGGTTGGTTTGTGTTTCAAGGATTTCATTTTTGGTTTGTATCGTTAGGTGTTTTAACTTTGAAGTTTTCACTAAAGTTTGACTTCGGTCAATATTCTTGGTAAATGTGCTTGGATGGAAATTTTGTCAGTGCGATTAGCTTTGTAAGGTCATTTTTTTTCTAGTAGTATGGTTGGTTTGAGTTTCGAGGCTTTTCTTTTGGGTTTGTGCAGGTAGGTGTTTTAACTTTGATGTTTTGGCCAAAGTTTTACTGTCACGACCCTAAATCAAGCCATGATGGCGTCCACTACAACCCACTGAGTGGAAAAGCCTACACCCAACACAAGAAGTAGAATAAACACTTTAATTAATAAAAATAGTGATAAGCGGAAGACAAAAATAAATATATTAGAAAAGGGCCGTGTCATATATCTGTAATACGATACAAAATGTAAAAAATAGTCCCAAACGTGATTGGGAGATAGACTAACACAAAGAACCACCCCGGACCTAGCAACACCTATACAGGGGCTACTAAGTACAGAAAGTCATATATACAGAGAATTGACTAATCCCAAATATAAAATATGAGTCAGTACAAAAGAAGGAAAGCAACAAGTCTTTGAACGCCAAGAGCTCAACACAATCCAAGTTTGTGAAAGCCACGGGAGATCCAACTCTTAGTGAGGGTGGCTCGTACTAGGAGCTGCATTAGAAAAAGACACAGAAGTGCAGTATGAGTTCCAAAACACGGGGTACTCCGTAAGCATCATATGCCAACCAATCTCAGAAGGATCAAATATACATATATAAATAGCACGATGAAACTACACAGGAGGTAGGTAATAACAAAAAGTAACTGAACTATAAACAAAAGGTCAACATCGAAACACTCATACCAAGTAGTCGCACATACAGCCAACCAAACCAGAAAAGTGCAATTCATATGTAGTCAATGTAGGATCGATGCAAAAAGTTCTAGAGTTCTCTTGCCGGCTATGTTGTAGACCCCCGAGGCCACTATCGAACCTCGCCAGAGCTTATCAACCATAAATAAAATATGGAATTAAATCTGTGGGCCGCCGAAGCATATCAACCATATCCAAAGTAAAAACCCAAAATGGAGTCTATGGGCCACCGAAGGTAATCAAAATCTGCTTTAATAGGCGAAAGTGGGATATTTTTCCTCCAAAATCAATTTCCATCATTAAAATCAGTTTAAAACAATTATTACCGCTCCCATAGAGCTAAACATCATGAGAAGGAGTACTGTACTCTAAATATTCTCCAAAACCTCTTCTATTCTAAAAATTCACTACAATTATGCCATGAATATGCTTACACAACAAAAACAATCCAATCATCATCACTAGTAAACTCAGTTCAAACACAACTTGGTAGAGTACCCGTAGTACCAACAGAATACTAACCTGAAACTACTTTTTCCAAGCTCATGGCCTTAGGCCAAACATTTCAATAATAAATAAGATCATAACTCAACTATTCATGAAGGCAACCGCACCAATCTAAATCAATCAAAACACACAAAAATCCTAAGTTTCACGCCACCTATGAGCAATATCTAAGGACACTAATCAAACAAGCAAAAGGATTGACACTAATCAAACAAGCATACAGATCATCCTAATCAACACTTTTTCGGCTACAACTAACCTAAGTAACCCAACAGTGGGCATAACTCAACTAAAGATAAAAAACCTAAGTTAAGCCTAAAGTTCAAACCTTGTCATGCAATACTACCCAACATACATTCAATCGAAAAGAGCTAAGTCTAGGAGAAGTAACTTGTAGCCTACCTCTAAGCTGAAACCATACTCAAACCTTCACTCGGGTGCTTTTCATTTCCAGAGAGCCTCGAACCGCTGCAAAGCTATCAACAATAGACCAAGAAAGATAATACGGGACTAACGACACCCATATCACTAATAAGAATTTTGAACCAAAATTGGGTAAAAAAACGACCCACAAATTGACATTACAGAATTACAAAAAGGGAACCGTCATTGTGTTCTCTACAAAGTAAGGATCACATGCCTCAAAGATGGTCTAAAACAGGACTCAATTCGAACCTCAACTAGCAAAATTACAAAACTTTGAAGCTTCGAAATTAAGTAATTTGAGACTAAATGGAATTGAATTATGAATTTAAAGCCAAATATAAGTAGCAAAGAGGGAAGGGAAGGAAATTACCTTAGAATTACTCGAGTTGGTCAATAAAAGAGAAATATACAAAAATCCGAACCTCTCTTCAATGGGATTTTGAGTTTGATCAAATGGAGGAGAAATGGGATTAAAACTCAATGATTTTTGCAAAAGCCGCCAAATGTTCGTTTAAGACATCATAGGCTTCGCAAAAGTGACCCCCACCTAAGAGGTGCCCTTTGCTTAAGCTAGCCCATGGTCGCTGAAGCAGCCTTCTCTAAAGCCAAGGGCTTGTAACTTAAGGGACCCTTGCCCCCACTGATGACTTTTCTTAAGCGACCTATTGGTCACTTAAGCCAACATTGCTTAAGCGATCAAGGGTTGTTTGTCCTTGAGGACTTGCAACACAATCATCAAATGATTAACATGCTCAACCTAATTCTTTGAGTAGATCAAAATGTCATGAATAAACACAATTACAAACATGTCAAGGTATTGCTTAAAAAATCTATTCATCAAGTCCATAAACGCGGCAAGAGCATTTGTCAGCCCAAACGACATCACCAAGAACTCATAGTGACCATACCTCATCCGAAAAGCCATTTTCAGAATATCATCTTCTTTCACCCTTAATTGGTGATAGCCCGAACGAAGGTCGATCTTAGAGAAATAACTAGCCCCTTGAAATTGATCAAACAAGTCATCTATCCTTATTCAATTGGTGATAGTCAATACACATACGGAGTGAACCATCTTTCTTCCTTACAAACAAGATCGGAGCACCCCACGGAGAAAAACTTGGCCGGATAAAACCCTTATACAACAAGTCTTTCAACTGCTCTTTTAGTTCCTTAAGTTCCACCGGAGCCATTCTATAAGGAGGAATAGAAATAGGTTGTGTATCTAGGAGAAGGTCAATACCGAAGTCAATTTCCCTTTCGGGAGGAATACCGGGCAAGTCATTGGGAAACGCTTCTTGAAACTCCTTAACAACGGGGACCCACTCAAGAGTGGGGGTCTCGGAATCTATATCCCTCACCCTAACAAGATGGTAAATGTAACCCTTAGAGATCATCTTCCTAGCTTTTAGATTAAAAACAAATTGACCTAGAAACATAGAATTTCCCCCCTTCAACTCTAGGATAGGCTCATTTGGGAACTGAAACTTCACCATTCGGGTCCTACAATTAATCGAGGCATAAAAAGCATGCAACCTATCCATCCCAAGAATAACATCAAAATCAAGCATATTAAGCCCTACAAGATTAACATGAGTGACTCTATGAGATAAGGAGATGGGACAATCTCTATAAACTCTCTTAGCCATGATAGATTCTCCAATCGGAGTAGAGACACGAAGAGGATCTTGCAACACATTTGGAACTACATCAAACCTCATAGCCACATATGGCGTCACAAAAGACAAGGTAGCACCGAGATCAAGCAAAGCATAAACATCAAAATGGAAAACTCTTAACATATCGGTAACCACATCAGGAGAGCTCTCTTTCTCATGACGAGCCTGAAGTGCATAAAATCGGTTTTGCTTCTGAGCATTTGAACCCGATCCCCTAGGTGGAGCTTGCTTATTCTCTCTTCCCTTGGCCGTGAGAGATGGAAAATCCTTCATCTTGTGACCACTCTTTCCATAATTATAACAACCATCCGTACCGGCTAGATGTCTACCCTCATGCTTTTTCCCACACTTTGCACAAGGAGCCAATAAAGAACCATCATTATACCCTCCTTTCGACTTGGGATTAGACACCCTATCATTGTTGGTCTTCGGCGGAGCATTGGATGATCCTTGGCCGGAGAACCTTTATCGAAATCTAGGATGACCATGTCCATCGGACCTTGCATGCGAAAAGTTACCATCTCCGGTCCTAGCCCTCTTGGTCTCCCTAGACCTTTCCTTAAGCTTTTCTTCTTCAATTTGATCGGTATAAACCATGAGGCAAGAAATATCCTTGTCATGAACAAGCATGGCGGTGCGGCACTCTTTCACCAACATATCAGACACTCCCGACACAAATTTGCTCATTCTTGCCCTTGGGTCGGCAACTATGGACGGAGCATATCTAGCCAATTGTGTGAACTTCAATGCACACTCTTTCACACTCATAGTTCCTTGTCATAGGTTTATAAACAAGAGCACATTAGCCTCTCTCTTATCAAGAGGGAAGAGCCTATCTAGAAAAGCAACCTTGAATTTCTCTTAATCAAGAGGACCCTCATTAACCGCCCTCTCACTCTTCCATTGATTGAACAAAATTTGGAAAACACCCTTGAGTTGATAAGCGGCCGACTCCACCTTTTCTTCCGGCATCACTCCCATGATCATCAACACCTTGTACACTTCATCGATGAACTCTTGAGGATCTTCCTCAACCCTAGAGCCATAAAATTTCGGGGGATTCATTCTAGTAAAGTCCCTCACTCTTGACGCAGCCGTACCCATTTTTGGGTTCACGGGAGCCAGCACCTCTCCATTGGCTTTGGCTGTCATGGCTTGAGCCAACACTTGGAAAGTAGCCCTAAACTCCGCATTATTCACTTGTTCTGCCAAAGGGTTGGCCGGAACTTGAGGAGCTTGAGGAGGAGCTTCTTGTTCCACATTCTCTCCCATGTTTCTTCTAGAGTAAGCTCTTCGGGTTGCCATATCCTGAAATGCGTAGGATAGGTATTAGGAGAGAGATATATAGAGTTAAACTCTATGGCACAACTTAAGAGTAATGAATGAGGTGGAATTTCTTAAACTTCTTATAGCCTCTCATTCATAAATGTGGCGCGCTTCACACTCATGAAAAAGACTCTACTTGATGCGGCTTATGAGACATCCTAGGATCTTTCTAAAACCTTGCTCTTTGAATACCAAGTTTTTCACGACCCAAGGTACCCCCTAGATGTGACATGGAATACAAGACCCCGAGACACCACATACAAGCCCTTAGCATACATTACATAAAAGATAATAGAGAGGTAAAAGTTTGAAAGAGAATTTCATATCAAAGCTATTTAAAAGAAACAGCGAAAGTCTACATCTTATGTCTCGAAGCCAATCTATCATAGAAAGTAAAGTTGGGACGTAACCCAATACAATCCAAAAATTGAAAAGAAATGACATGAAAATAAGAACAACTAGGCTATGTCCTCAGATGGATGAGGACTCACCAAGTCTTCTATCAACTCTCTAATCAAGCTCTAGCCACGAGTGGATGGTGAATTGCCACATCCTACACCAAAAAGTTATGTAGGCAAAAGTATGCGTTAGCACAATTAAGTACTAAGTGTGATAGCAATGCACATAAACACATAAATCGTGCTAGAGATAGAGACATAATGATCACATGCAATGGCCAAGCTAAAAACATGATAAACCTGAAACATGAAGCATATATCAAGGCCAAAGAAAGCTAAATCATCTTTCTTTCTTTTCTTTACTTCATCATGAGAACACTTGTTCATTAACTTATGGGGAAAAGCCTTAACCGACATGTAAGACCATGTGAGCTATCAACATGTAATTTGGTGTCTACCCCACACCAAAAAGAGGTGTCCTACTGGCCAAGGTAAGACGATGAACTTCTTAGCTTATGTGGATCAACTAGCTAATATCTACTTAAAGACAACATCCTATGGTGACAACATAGTTTATGGGATAGAGATTGCTTTAGGAGACTCGGCCTCAACTAACGGGAGAGCTCCAACTAGAAAACCCGGCCTCTAGTAATGGGAGAGCTTTCACTAGAAGACTCGGCCCCTACTAACGGGAGGGCTTCTATCTCCATATCAACTCGGTGCTAAGAATAATTCCCACGGATTAGTCATTAACATATTTATATCATTAAACATGAAAAGGTTACCAATTCAATCTAAAATCATGCTTATAGACGTTTCATCTTCCATGGACCTTGTCAAAGCTAACGACATTAGAATAGCTCCTTAAGAACATGGGTAATCGCCTCTTTGTTCCTCTTTTATCATAGTGGGAGAATTACGTGAGAAAACCTTTCACTACCCAACCATAGCATCATCCTATCATAACATTGATACTTTACTCTCAAAGCACCCTTAATTAATCATGCTCATATTTCATAGTTCATATGAGTTCATGCAAGTTCAACTCATATCATGTAATTCAATGCAAGCTCACGCTTAGAAAGCCATAATTAGTACAATTTACCCATACTTGAAGGAACTCACATAATAGAGGAAAATCATGCTTTTTACTTGATCATGCTAAATTCATAAGATTATCCTCAATTCATTCATAATTAGTGCTTGATTTCAAAGCGAATTCGTAAACTTCATCAAATCATACTTCAACCCAACATTCAAAGCATAGATTATCAAATTGGGAAGAATTAGCTTAGGATCATGGGGGTTCATGCAATCTTTACAATTAGACATGTAATTTACGCTAATTCGTGCACTAAGTTACTTTATCATGCTAGATTGTGCACTAGGAATCATAAAATCAACAATTGAAATCATAATTGAAGAACCCACAAGGATTGATCAAAACCCTAATTCAATTGGGTTAGAGTAAACCTTTGAAAATAATGAAGAAGAGGAAGGGCCCATTGGAGGAAAGAACTCCTAATGGTGAACACTATCATACCTCAAAGCAATCAACAAGAAATTGGAGAAGATTGAGTGACCTTCAATGGAGGACTGAGCTTCTTGTTCTTCCTTGAGCTAGAGAGGATTTCTTTTAGAGAGAGAAAAATTTGAGAGAAGAGTTTAGGAATGAGTTAGAATGAAAGAAATTAGGTTTAGAAAGTGTTTAAAGGTCTTAGATTAAGGGTATAACCGACTTAGCTTAATAGGTACACAATTAGGGAAAAGATCAAAAAGCCCTTAATTAAAAACTGTCGGGGCCAATTGACGGATAGGATTATGGTCTGTACATCTATTGACGGACCATCCTGCTCTTCCGTCAATTGATTCACAAAGTTTATTTTGAGCTAAAAATTTGGCTAAGTCTTGAAGGCATCTACGGCCCATCAACTGAACTACGAACCGTCCTGCTATTCCGTAGGTCAAGGTTCATAAACTTGGAAATCGTGAAAGTTCACAATGCCATTGACGGTCCCCACCTACGGCCCGTAGGTGGTCTCCGTAGGTCACTGTCTCCAGGTGAGTTCTGCCTTTAAAATTCTTTGAAAGCTTGGGGTATTACATGCTTTCCAAGACATGCACTGCATTTCCGAATCATTCATATCTATTAGTAACATGCTAAAGTAGCAATATCGATTGAAACTTCAAGAAACAACACACAATGAAGAAGCAGGGAACCATTCTTTCATTGACGCATTGATCTCTTGACACACGTGGTATGAAGCACTTGCTACAATGTTTTCATCTTATACTGCTATATGCGTCTCATTCTACTGATTATCCAACATTGTACAGACATTGGTCTAAACACATCCAGGTGTTTAACCTTAGTTTTTCTCTTCAGTGATCCTTAAACTCATTATCATAGAGAAACTCTTGCCTGACTCATAAAACAAGTCATAACATGATTGTGAAACTCATCTCTTCACATTCATGGACGTAAGATGCGATTGCTCGTGTGAGAGAGCCTCTCTCATAACTTGTTCGACACACTTTATTTCTTACAAAATATCACATGCATATGATATTTGAACATAAATTCAATAGTATTATGTATAATAGAATATTATAACAATCAAGTTATTTTATAATATTGAAATATCATCCAATCCTACACAAACCTAGAGCCTTAACATATTTTTCAAACAAGTCTCTACAGATGGCCTTCGTAAAAGGATCACCTATCACTTCACGTGTAGGAATGTATTGCAAAGTTATTTCTCCACTTGCCACTATGTCAATCACAAAGTTATATTTGATGTCAATGTGTTTGGTCTTGCTGTGATACTTAAGATCCTCCGTGTATGCTATAGCTGCTTGACTATCACAATATAGAATCATGGAACCCTTAGAATTCTTTGCAATACTGAAATGCTTAAAGATTCTCTTTAACGAAAGGGCTTTTTGTAGTGCAGATGTAAAAGCCAAGAATTCAAATTCCATGGTTGAAAGAGTTGTGCAAGTTTGCTTCTTATTTTTCAATGAAATAGCACCACTATTTAATAAGAAAGCAAAACCGGATGTTGATTTTCGATCATTCCGGTTACCAGCCCAATCACCATCTGCGTAACCTCTAACGAATAAATCAGATCCACTGTAACACAGTGTTTGATCAGTAGTTCCCTTCAGGTATCGAAATATCTTCTTTACTGCTTTCCAATGATCTCTTTCATGATTGGATTAATACCTACTAACCAAACTCAATGCATAACAAATATCTAGCTAAGTACACATCATAGCATACATCAAACTCCTGACAACACTAGAATAAGGAACTCGAGACATGTCTTTCTTTTCTTTTTCAGTCTTTGGACCCATTTCAAGGCTTAAAGTTTCACCTCTTGCTACAGGAGTATCCATGGATTTGCAACTATTTATACAAAAACGTTCCAATATTTTCTTTATATATGTTTTTGAGATAAACTCAAAAATTTCTTTGAATGATCTCTTTGGATCTTAACACCCAATATATAGTCTGCTTCACCCATATCTTTCATATCAAATGATTTTGAAAGCCAAGACATGACAGTTTTCGTATACTCCAAATAATTTCCAGCGAATAAAATATCATCTACCTAAAGAAAAAAAATTACAAAATTTCAATTGGAGTTTTTAACATAGATGCAATCGTCTTCATCGATCATGGTTAAATCAAATGGCATGGCCTCCTTATGAAATCTCAGGTACCACTGCCTTGAATATTCCTTTAGGCCATAAATTGATCTTTTCAATTTACAAACCTTCTTTTCTTGGCCTTTTACAATGAAACCTACTAGTTGTTCCATGTAGTTTGCTCGTTTAATTCTCTATTGAGAAAAGTGGTCTTCACAACCATTTGGTGTAATTCTAGATCTAAACGCGCAACAATAGCTAAAAGTAATCGTATTGTGGTATACCTCACAAATGGTGAAAAGGTTTCCTCATAGTCTATTCAAACTTCTTGAGTAAAATCTTTTGCCACCAATCGCGCTTTGTGTCATTCTATTGACCCATCTGATTTGCGTTTAACTTTGAGAATCCATTTATTCTCAATAGGTTTATGTTCCTTAGGAAGATCGATTAGATCCCAGAGTTTGTAGGCTTTCATGGACTCTAATTCTTCTTTCATCGCTTTTAACCATTCATCCCTTTTAGGGCTCGCTAAAGCCTCTGTTACAGAACTAGGTTCATCCAATTCACAGGTGATACCAAGAAAACATAATTCTCAATATCATAAGATCATTTCGGCACACCTTTTCTTGTACTCTTACGTAATTGAAGTTCAGATAATTCTATAGGATTTTGGGATTCATAACTCCCACTTGGAGCAGGAATCATATCTTGATCCATTGATTTATCAAGTATGTCTGACGACACTACCTGATCTTTTGAATTAAAAATTTCATAGAGAGGCTCACCTTCATCTATTTCACCCTTTTCGGGAAAATAGTTTTTCAAAAATTTGACATCTCTTGATATAATTTTAGTAATACTTCCAACTACAAGTTTATCGATGAAGACATACCCTTTGGAGTGTTCAGAGTACCTTATAAAGAGACATTTCTTTCCTTTTGGACTTAGTTTACCAAATTCACCAAATGATCTTTAATATATGTTGCACAACCCCACGGTCGTAGATCATTAAAGTTTGTTTTATGACAATTTCAAAGTTCATAAGGAGCGAAAATGTGGGCCGCAATCAACAATGCACCTTCCTAGAAAGAGATAAAAAATTTGCATGCACCATCATTGACCAAGTCATGTCCAACATTGTTCTATTCTTTCTTTCGGCTACACCATTTTGTTGGGGTGTGTAAGGAGTAGTTAGCTGTCAGATAATACCCTCTTCAGTACATAAATCTTTAATTTTTTTTGAAAAATATTCACGTCCTCGATCTGTTCTTAAAGCCTTTATAGTATTATCGAATTGATTTGCAACTTCATTCATATATCTTTTAAATAACTCAAGTGCTTCAAATTTATGAGAAATCAAATAGATATAATCAAAGCTCGTGAAATCATCAATAAATGTAATGAAATATGTAGCACAAGACCTTGCCTTCACATTGATTGGACCACAAATATCATAATGAATTAATTGAAGTGGGAACTCAGCTCTTTTAGCCTCTCAAAATGGTTTACGGGTAATCTTTCCAGTAAGATAATTTTTACAACGTGGCATATCAGTTTTTGTTAAAGAACCTAAATGTCCTTCCTTTGCCAACCTATTCATTCGATCTTGCCCTATGTTACCTAATCTATCATGCCATCTAATAACATCAATATCATTGTTACTTGAATAATATGCCATTACACAACGGTCAACATAATAGTCATAAGTTGAAGGATTACAATTTAAAATGATAAAACAATAATACCGAAGTCCAAAACCATATAAAATATTATCTAGAGTTATTCTAACACCATTACGACTAAAAAACAAATCAAAACCAACGTCTAAAACAACAGACACAAATACTAAGGTTTATCAATTCTCTTATGCATATAGGACGTCATGCAACATCAAAGAACAATCACCACACAAGTTCACTTTACAAGTGCGTATCCCTTTGAATTCTAGTATGACATTATTTTCTATGTAGATCCACCTTGATTTAGATGAAACTCGATGAAACACCACAAACGCTTCTAGATCTCAACTCACGTGGCTGGTGAATCCTGAGTCTAAAATCAACATAGAATAAGATTCAGTTAGTAATGAAGTGCTGGAAACATATGTAGAACTTAGAGATGCGTTTAGAAATGCTACCTTTTTCGACTTGGTACATTCGCGAGTGAAATTCCCCAGGACTTGGTAATTTTAGCACTTCATTTTGCTCTTGTCTCTCTTCTTGAAAAACCATTTTCCATTCTTGGTATTTGGTTTCTTCTTTTTCTTAGAGGGTCATCTCTAGTCTCTTTGTCTTTCCCATTTCTTTTTCAATTCTTCTTGAGCTTGAAGCCTGAAGATTTTGTACCACTTGACTCAGCCACAAAGGCATTAAAAACAGCTTTAGCAGCACCAAGCCTCTCATCTTCAAGTACAACATGACGAGCAACATCAGAAAAGATTTTGATGCTATCATTATGGGTTAAGTTGACCATCAAATGTTCCCAATTATTTGGAAGAAGCAGAATCGCTGTTTAGACTTGTTGCTCATATGAAAGAACATGGCCAGCACTCTTGAGTGGAGCTATCATGTTTAACATCACCTTATGTTGTTGTTTGACAATTTGATCATGACATTTCTTGTATGTGTCAAATTTGATAGTCAACTGTGGGAGGCGGGTTACAGATATACCTCCATAAAATCCTCGCAGATGTGCCCACATAGCATGAGTAGTAGGAAATTCCTCACATTCATGTATGAGATCATCAACCACAGAACTAACTATTATTCCGCTTGTAGTGGAATTAGCCTTTTTTCATGTAATATAAGCTTCAAGGTCTCTCCTATGTTGTGTTGTATTTTCCTCTTCTGGTTGATTAAAAGCATGATTTATACATTCTAGAGTATTTTTCTCTTCCACTACATACCATATTTTACGACACCATATGTCGTAATTATTACCGTTCGGTTTTTCACCTTTGTTTAAGTCAGCTATAATGTTTTTTGATGCCATGTGTATTTTGAGAGATAATAAGGCAAGAATTCTAAATCAATTTTTCATGTGACATACACATTCAAGAAAATCAATTCGCATAAAGATTTCATATTTAATATAAAATCGAAAAGACACGTAAGCATCCAATCATCATCTACAACCTAAATATTTAATCAAAATTTGAAATTAATTTCTTAATGTGTATCCTAATATATTTTAGACCATAATCACAAGGATTTACACGTCTAAAAATTAACATCATACGATAATGCACAATAGAATAACAACACACCAAACCAAAATAGGATAAAACTCATATATTCATATTAAAACATAATCAAAGGTATTCATTACATAATATGCAAAAACAAAATAAATACTTAAATACTAGACTATAATTCTATGTGATCACGCTGGCCATCCAACTTCTAGATTCAATGTTAATCTCCATAATGGTTCGTTAGGACAAAAATAATGATAGATGTCTGCTAGTTCCTTCTTCCAATAATCTGGTAAGGAATTATACAGAATACCTAATTCAATGTAATCGTCAATATATATGTAATAGTCATATATTTGATTAATTTTAATCCAAAAGTTTTTGACGAAATCAGGTAATTGGTAAGACAAGTCCATTTTTGAACTCTTCAAATAATCTTTTTCCTTCTCTTTTACATGCTCTTTTATCTCTGTTAAGATTTTACAGTATCCATGAGTCATTTCTTATGACCTGCGGCTCCGAATCTGAATCTTTTTCTATTTTGATCCTTTTGCGTCTCATCCTTCTACCATTTGTTTTTGCTCCTCTATTAGTACCACTCCCACTTTGAGAAATATGAGCATGTTCCCATTCAGGCATATATGAAATGGGAACGAAAAAAATTAAATACGGTTAAAGACCATTTAATGCGACAACATATGTCACAAATTTCTGGTAGAAGGCAAAAGGACTTATTAAAAATAAGAGTTTACTCCAAAGAGTATTATTACAAGGCTAATTTAATTATTTTTTGAAATCGTAATATATTTTCACACATATATAAATATATGGTTCTTTATAAAGTGCCAACCCTTTTAGTAGCCTATTAATTCCTTTAAAAAATAATACATAAAGAAATGAAGTGACTTGATGTATATTAGATTTTCAAAACAAATAATACTCATAGTCACATTACATGATACATTATTATTTTTTATTAAAAGGAGAAATAACACTTCATATTTCTAAAAGAAACTGAATTTTTTTAAAAAATAAATATTTATTGAACAAACATGTCACATCACTCTTTTTGTCCTTTTTAAATTTTATTTTTAAAAAATTCCATATAGACTCATTCAACAAACACCAAAAAAAGAGGAGAGTACAAGCTACTTTCTCAAACAAGTACAACAGAATATATAGCTTTTCCCTTTTTTTAAAAAAACCCACACGTCTTCTTCTTTATTAAAAAAGGAAGAGTTGTACTACAATATAAAGTAGTACTTATTGATATAGTACTACAAGCTGAAAATTAAAATAAAGGACAATTCTTTTTAGTAAAGGACACATTTTTCTTTTGAATGGCTATAATTTTTTTTCTATTCAGCAAAGTCATTCTAGTCTATATCTCAAAGAAATTAGGCTATTTCATGTACTCTTTCTTCTTCACCATATCCAATCGATTCTAATGACCAAAAAAAAGTTACTGCTTTTTCTCCACGTTAAAAGAACCAATTTATATATATATATTTATATATTTTATTTTCTTCTCAAACAACAACAATCTGACGGAACAAAAAAAATCCACACACATATAAAGTTATTCGGATCATTTCTTCTTCTTTATCTAAATCAAGAAGAGTATCAACAGATTTGATTCCCCCAATAAAAATTGAAGGAGTATTAGATCTATTATTAGGTCCTAAAACTTTTAAAAGGTGTGTTCAAGCAGTGAGCAACTATATTATTTAAATATAGAACAATTAACCTTGGCTCTGATACCTATGAAAGTTATCATAACAAGAACGAGAATGTGTACCTGTTAACAACTGCAAAATGTGGAATGATAATGAAATCTTGTGAAAGAGTTTCTCCAAGTCTGACTTTGAGTCTCAAGAAATCAAAGTTATGTTTCACAAACTAAGTGTTATTTTTTTTTTGTTTCAGTGAAGAAGATAGAAATTTCTTATTTTATTTCTTCCTTTGTTTTTCTGTTCATTGTGTTCCTTACTCTTGTTTTCTGAAAAGCAGTGAACACCAATTTTAAAAAATGGGAAATCAGTATATGTTGGAACACTTACATTGTAACTGTTCCATCCCCTTCTTAAAATTGGTACTTATGTCTTTTTAAAAAAAAAAAAACTTTGGGTTGGGTCGGTCCACATGGGCAACCCACCACCCAAAACTTACAGAAACAAGTTAAAAGTGTATTAATAATTGAGATGGTGGTAATAAATTTAACTGGTGATAGATCTAAAGGTAGCAACTACTTTTAACAATTTTCTTAAAATGAAAATTTTTTAAAAACTTATTTTCCTCAAAATTCTTAATTTGTTAAAAAGAAATTTAAAACTAAGACGGAAATTTTTATCACTAATCCAATGAATCTTGAGAGATTCATGATCATAACAGATCGAAACAGGTTATTTTATATTTTTGATGGATCTAGGATTTTTATATTTTTTCCCTCTATTTGTCTAACTATTTATTTTTGTTTATTTTAACCTCAAGGAGGCAAGTTCTAGTAAAGGAGATCAATTATCATATGTTTGATTATTAAAAGAGAAATATTTTTTTTCTATTGGTTAAAATTATTAGATTTTTTGATAGATCTAGAGGTCGTGGGTGCCTCTAAAATTTTTCTTTAAAAAAAAAGCTTTAAGAATAGATCTTTTCCATAAACATTAAGTTTTTTAGAGAGAAAGGTTGAAAATCTTTATTACTCATCTAATGAATTTAGTGAATTGTTTTATTTTCATTACAACAACAATAAATGATTATTCTATTGGAATGCATATTGTGTATGACCAAACATCTTTTACTTTGACACTTTTTTTGTATTCTACCACTTTCATTAAGTTTTTTAGATGTTACTTACTAGCCAGCTAGCAACTTTCATCCTTTTTTGAAAACCATTTCTATTACTTCACAAAATAGTTTGGTCTTACAAAAAGATCTGACTTACTATTTCTTATTTTCTACTAGAATATGGATAACAAGTAGAAAGTTTATGGGGATGAAGATGCACTATTAATGGATGTGCCCATATCATCTATCACACCTCAAAAATCAAAAGTTTATGGTTTCAAGGTAAGTTTTTGAGAAGTTCCTATAGCTATAATAATTTTTGTTGTAATGATGGTTGATGATAATAATAATTAGAATGGCAGTTAGTGTTGTTGTTGTTCATTGTAGTGATTGATTAGTGGAGGTTGGTAGTTGTTGGTGGTTGATGGTGGTAGTTGATAATGGTGAATAATGATGATGGTGAATGGTCAGGATGGGTTATGGCGTTAAAAATGAATGGATGGAATTAATGAATTGTAATATTTTTAGAAACCTTTGAAAAGACATGTAATGTGTCACGACCTAATCTCCCAAGTCATGATGGCACCTAATGTAACACACCTGTAGGTAAGCCAACCCATACACAGAACAACAAATAATGAGTAAAAGGGAAGAACTAAGCAGAAAATAACACTAACAAAGAAAAGACAGAGATAAAAAGAAACAAAAACTATATACAATGTTTCCTACAACCTGGAAGTCACGAGTACAGAGCTATCTAGTAAGAAAAAATATAAGTCCCAAAAATGGAACACAAAAAGCCATCTCAAAGGCAAAAGAGTAGCTATATAAGTACCGAAGGAGACATGGTGGTCTAGGATGCCAAGTGCTCACCATCGTCTTCGGTATCCACAAGCTGCAAAAGATGGCACGAACGATCACCGCTGGTAGCTGGTACTATGACCTGCATCACGAAAAAGATGCAGAGTGCAACATAAGTACCAAAACAAGGTACTAATTAGGCGTCATGGGCCGAAAGAGCAAGAAACGTAAAGGCAATCATAAAAGAAAGAATCAAGATACAAACAACGGTCGAAGCAGGAAAGAAAAAAGGAACATGGGTATACAAAAAGTAAATCTAAGTACAACTAAACTAAATCTAATTAGACCCCATAAGCCCAGAAGGTACACTCGTGCGAAAGTTAAATAAAAACCTGAATGGACCCCATAAGCCCGAAAAATACACATAATAACTAAGACTATATGAAAGAAGAGTAACCCAGATCTAAACACAAGTATGTCAGGCAGGCACCAAGTGTCACAACCTAAAGTACTCCCTAAATGTGACATGGCGTACAAGACCTCGAAAAGCCTCAGACAAGCCACTTAGCAAGCATCATACAAGATAATAGCAATGTAAGAGTACAAAAGAGAACTCATTATCACAAGATTTTACAAAGCATAGCGGAAGTCTACATATAGTCTCAAAGCCGTCTATCATAAGAATAGAAACAACGTTGGGATGCCTCTTGTCCCTTTCATTAGAATAGCTCCTTAACTTTGATTCAAGTTTAGTTGAGAAAACCTTTCAACCCTTTATGAATCCTTTATTTGAGAACAATCCTTTCACATTCATAGTTTGAGTAATACGTGAGAAACCCTTTCACAACTCCACAACAACATCAATTTTGCTTCAATGTCAAAGCAAGTCTTAAATCATCATAAATTTCATAATTGAACATGCATATATTCATAAAACCTATCTTTTTATCATTCATAACTTCATCATGAAATTCATAGCTTAGAAGACAAAAATCATGCATGGGCTCATGTATCTTTATCTCAAAATCATTCAACTTCCCCAATTGATCTTTCATAGTTCAAAACATCATATTATGATCATAGTCTAGAAATCAAGAAATTCGTATGGCTTCATGGGGATTTAACTTAAAACACGCAATTCAACTCAATTTCTGCATAAGAAGTCATAATTAAAGCAATTTAATAAAAAATGATAAGAATCCACATGATCGAAGAAAACCCTATATTCAATTAAGAATTTTTACTTTTAAAATTAAGGAATTTGGAGACCCTATGGAGGACAGGACTCAATAGGTAAAAGCTATCATACCTCAACGCAAAAATGTTGAAATCAATGGAGGAAATTGGGGACTTTCCCCTTCAAACCCTAGCTTTCTTCTTCTTCTTCTTTACTTCTAGAGAGAAAAATATTTGGAGAGGTTTTGGGAATAGTTGAAAAGTGATTAGGAAGGGTAAAAATTAGGCTTATAAGGCTTATATAGTGCTTAGGATTAGAAGGTAACCGACTTTACTTCAAAATTAAATAATTAAGGAAAAGACTTAAAGACCTTTTTAAAAATAGTTGATGACCCTCTACCAACGCCCAGAGCTACGGTTGGTAGGTCCACAATCGAACCGTAGTTCATGGCCGTACGTCATGCTGCTTTGGAAAAAAAAAATTCTTAAAATTCACCCAAAACCAAGGTCACCCACGAGAGCCACCTACGGTTGGTAGGTCAGAGCACCAACCGTTGGTGGGGTCATTGGTACTACCCAAAAACTTGAAATGCTACATCTTCATTCCTTTTTTTGAAATTTGAGATGTTACACCAGCCCAAGAAACAAAGCACCAGTCAACTCACAGCCTAGCTAGCAAGACTGAAAAAACAATTCAAGCCACCCAGCCATACAATCCACTCCTAGGGGCGTAAGCTGCCAATCTAGAAAGAGTGCACTGGAGGCATATGAACTCCATAGAGGATCTAAGATATCAAGGCCGCCTAGCCAGCCAGCCCACTCACAGGGGCGTTAGCCGCCCAGCTAGCATGAGTGCCCGGGGGCATATCGACTCTGAAGAGGATCTCAAGCAGGCTCCGTAATGCTGGATCGACGTCCACTCTCAATGTTATCAAAAAAGGCTCCAAACCGGAAGCACTCCAATCCCGAGAAAGCAAACAATCTCCACTAATGCATTAGAACCGAAGAAAAAGGGAAAGGATATAGAAAGGCTAACAAGCTGCGCAAACACCTAAACTGAGGGTCATTCTATCAGACCTAAGTCTGTTATTCCAGTCTATAAGGACCTTGTCCATCTGAATGACGTAGTAGACACACCAATGTAACAAGGTGCATGGGCCTAAGGCAACACTTGTTTATCCAAAACTAAGGACAAAACATGCTAAAAAAAAGTAAACAAACATGTAAATCACATAGCATGCTACAACACACTTAGAACTTTCTACCAACATTGTACTACACTCAAAATAGTTGTAATCAACCCTAAATCATGCTTTGTAAGAAGAAAAGTAGAAATAAATAGGTTCCCACTCCCAATTCATAGTTATCATCATGAATTTATACATTCATGCTCAATTTAAATAGAAAAGAAGCCATAGCCTACCTGTAGGCCGATCGCACATGCTCCAAATGATAGAGCCAGAGCTTTTCCTTTCTAAATTGCTTTTGAGTGCTACCACGCTATCAAAAATATGATCACAGCGTAATTACGGTTTTTAAGACACTAAAACCACATAAAACGGAGATGGACCAATTTTAGAGTCAAATTGAAATTGTGAGGTTCGCACCGAAATTTCAAGAACTGACTCTGTCAGAGGTCCTAAACTACGCCTCGAACTTGTGTTAAAAAATTGAACAGAATTCGAGGCCCGAAACAGCCAGTAACAATGCATAAAAGTTAATCACAAACAAAGAGAGAGGAAGCAGCTAAATATGTGGATTCAACTCAAACGGAGGTTCCCCAATAAAATTAATTAGCTCACCATTTAACCTCAACAAATACGGATGCGGGGGACTTCGAAGCACAAATTTCTGACAGGAAACGAGGGATAAAACTCACTTCCAAACTTGAAATGATAGATGCCTTTGCGTCTGACCTTATTTAAACAAAGTGAATCACTTCATCACGATCGCGAGGGGAGGTTGCGATCGCATCCTACTAAGAGGCTGAACATAAAGATTACAGAGGTCCGACCTTGCTGTCGCGATGACATAAGAAAGCCAACCCTTCATCACGATCGTGGCCAAGGGCCACGCAGTCGCGAAGCACAAGGGGCCAACCCTTTGCGAACGTGACCAAGAGGCCCATGAGCACAAAGGGTAAATCACCCTGCACCAGCTGATGCACATAAGCCAGTTTGGCCAAGTCCCAAATATCTAACGGGGTGCTCTGAATTCGTTCAGAACCCAGTAAAAACAAATGAAATATGCAATCCTACCAAATTCAATATTCTCAACTCAACGAAGCAGTTAAAATTCCCATGCGAGGTCATGTTGATAAAAAGTGTGTCCCACACCCAATCTCTATTTTAAGCCAAAATCCACAAGGGGGCTTGGAATTAGCTTGGAAGACTTGGGATCTATACGAAGGGTCGTTGTAGACCAAACTAATCATTTTGGAGCTAACCACACTGACATAATTGTCATCTGAGCTCGTTTACTCAAAATGTTGACTAAAGTCAAACTTAGGCCTTAATATGAAAGTTAAAACACATAATCACACAGACTCACACTGAAAGCCTCGAGAGTCATGTCGACCATGTTACTTGTCTAAAATTACCCTTTAAGGGCTAATGGATCCTTAAAATTTGATTCTATGGTCATCTTCTTTAACCTTTGATCGAAACTGATTGTTGAATGTTGTAAAGCTCAAAAACACTAAAACTCACACAAAAACTAAACGAACGATCAGGTGACCGAATTGCCATTCTCAACAAGTCACAAATGACATGGGGTTGCTACAGAAAGGCTCTAAACGACGAACAAGAAGTATAAACACAAAAATGACCTGAAGATCATTACAAAATGATAATACACTTTATATAGATCTAATCATTTATACCTACCCAGGCCCTTTAATTAGTTGCAACATAACACAATATACTTATTGGTTAAAATTTGAATAATAAAGATTCAGAACTGTGAGATTCGAATGATTAAAATTAAATCTTTATTAATGTTAACAAATGATTCAAGTCCTTAGAGTAAACCTTTTTCCATATGATATTTAATACATCTACTTACTATAGTTTCACATGAATAGACTCATTCATCTATAGAACAAACATAAGTCATTTCACATATTTCTTTCTTCATTTAATTAACAATTTCTTTTTGTTTTTCCATTTTAAGGATGAAAGTTTTAGTTAAGCTAGTTCTGAATAGAAGAGATCAATCATCTTAGGTTAGACCAAATAAAAAGATAAATAATTTTTATTGTGGTGAGAATTAATTTAGTATGTGATAGAGGTTACAAAATCATTTTACAATTTCATTAGTAAGAGAAGCTTTTAAATTGATTTCACCCAAAAATTTTGGATGGATTTTTTGTCATGCAGTCAATGAAGTTAGTAAAATTTAAGAGATGCATGACCACAAAAATTATTGATCTTGTGACAGAATGTATGAGATTGACGGACAAACATCTTTTTCTTTAATGTATTTTTTGTATTGTAGAACTTTGACGAAATTATTAAAATGTTACTCGACATACACGAAAATGCAATTACATCTTTTCTGAAAATCATCTTCATAACTTCATGCAAGTTTTCATTTTTCAAAAGCTCTAACTAATTTTTTCATATTTGCTACTTGAATATGGATAAGCAGGACACGGTTGATGCTGATGAAGATGCAACATTATCAAAAGTTCCCATATCATTTATCACACCTCGAGAATAAAAAGTTGATGTTATTGAGGTATGCTTTTGAAATGTTCCTCTAGTTATAAATGTTCCTTTCTAGATGTAAAAATAATGTATGAAAGAGTTTTTATTTTTACAAAGAGAACAACTTTTTTAATGTTAGATGTCTAATGGAAGAAAGAGGAATGTTTTCTTCCTAGAGTTAAAATATTCGAGTCGCATAACAAAAACAACATTTAACTATTCCTCTATCCCAAATAATTGAAATTAATAATATGAATCCTCATTTATCCATTTTATCTTAATTGATCATGTCATAGTCGTACAAATAAAAATATAAGTAAAAAAGGCCTCAAAAAATATGAATTTAATAAATATAATGTTTAAGAAAAATTGCTAAAATGATACTTAACTATGAACGAATTTGTCGTACACACTCATACTTTATGGAGGACCAAATATCCCATTGAATATTCTCTAAAAGATACCTTTTGAAATTTCATGATCCGATCTCTCGAGTCATGATGACACCTACTATAACCCACCAATAGGTTAGCCAACCCGCAACCCAGAAATACAAGTAATGAGTGCCAATGTAGAGTTAAACAGAAAAAAATACTAATAATAAGAACGAAAGAAATAGGAACTAACAAAAAATATATACAATGGAAACCTTCCCAGAACTTGGATTTGACGAGTACATAGTTGTCTAATATGAACAAGTACAAGTCTCAAAAGTGGACCACAACAAGCTGTGTCAAAGGTAAAAGACTAGCTAACATATATACACAGAAGGAGCTAGGCTGATCCTGGATGCAAAGTTCTCACCCTCATCCCCTGTATCCACATGTAGCAAAAGATGGCAACACCTATCACTGCTGGTAGCTGGTAATAAGATATGCATTCCGAAAATGATGCAGAGTGTAGTATAAGTACCAAAACAAAGGTACTCAATAAGCATCATAGGCCGATTGAGCAAGAAAGGTAAAGACAATCAGAGAAGATAGAATCTAGACACACACGTAAAGGTCATGCAGGAATAAAAGGACGCACACGAGCGTACTAAAAGTAGATCAAAGTATAGCTAAACTAAACTTAACTAGACCCCATAATCCAAAAAGGCTCACTCATGCGAAAGTTTAATTAAAACCTGGACAGACCCCATAAGCTCAACAAGTACATTAGATAGCTAAGTCTACAAGAGAGAAGTGCCTCCAAAGAAGATCGAAAAAGTGTGTGCTGGGCCTCGAACACCAAATTATAGTTTCTAACTAGAGTTGATATCCTTGAACCGTAAAGCATTAGTTTCGGACCCGAAATACGGCCTCTAACCATGAAAATCAGCCTCTGACTAGAGATAACGGCCTCGAACTATGATCATCGGCCTCCAACCCTAAATAATCACAGTGTCCAATCAATTCCTTGCCCAGCTAGCGAGAGTGAAAACAGAGCTAGTCGACTTCAAAGAGGATTCCAATATGAAGACAAGTCATTGTAGGATGACGTCCACCCATAAGCATCCACTCGAGGCTCCAAGCCTAGAACAACCCAATCTCAAGTCATCACAAGATGCATGCTCCTCAATTATCCATCCGAGTCGTAGACACCGGGAATGAAAGTAGGTCTATAAAGCTGCGCAATCGCCTTAACGAAGGCTCAGGCTATCAGACGAAAGTCTGCTATTTCTTTCTACAAGGACCTAGTCCGTCTTAAATGACATCAGATATAATCAAAAGTCACAAGGTTAATTGGTCTAAGGCAACACTAGTCTATACTAGACTAAGGCGTCGAACATGCTTTAGAAAACACGTAGTAACACAAGTAAATCACATAACCTGCAACAACACATATAGACCACCTAATTAACATTTTACTACCCTTGAAACGTTGCCGATCAATCCTAAAACATGGTATCTATGAAGAGAAGGTAAGAATGAATAAGTACCCGCCAGAAATTCACACTAATCATCATGAATTCACAAATTCAAGCTTAATCTTTATAGAAAGAAAGATGTAGTCTACCTGCAGGATAATCATGCGCGCTCCAAATCACAAGGCCGGCGCTTTTCCTTTCCTTACAGCCTCCGAACGCTTCCTCACTATCAAAAATTTGATCACAACATCAATAAAGTCATTTAGACACGAAAATCACATAAAATAGAGATAGACCAATTTTATAGTCAAACAGGAATCATGGGATCCATGCTGGGATTATTTGAATTGACTTTGTTAAAAGTTCCTAAACTACACCTTGAACTTGTGTTCCAAAATGGAACTCAATTTGAGGCCTAAAGCATTGGATAGAAAAATCCAATTTAAGATAAAATCAAACGAAAGCCAGCAACTAAAAGGCAAAATTCAACTCAAACAGAGGTTCCCCGATGCACTCCAATCACTCCACCACGTAGCCACACTTCCAATGAACACACCGGACATTGAATTGCAAATGTTGGAGGAGAAATTGCAATAACAACTTGAGAGGTATGGCTGCCTAGCGACCTTGGCTTATAAAATATGCCAGGTGGCTGGCTCGCCCTCGGGAATGCAAAGCGACTGCGCGAACATGCGCATCAGGCCTCCTGCATCCCACAAACGCGATAGCCTTGGTGTGAACACGTAGGCCAGGCTGCTGCCCATGAACTTGGTGACTGCACGCGAATGCACCAGCCCTTCATGAACGCAGCCCTAGGCCCATGAACGCGGGGCTTGCCTCAGCAAACAACACTTCAGCTGAAGTGTTAAGGCTCAAAACTCTGACGAGGTGCCTAGTATTCATTCAGAATACCATGCGTGCAATCGAAATATGCTACCCCATATAAAATTTTGCCTTTCTACCTCAACGAAAAAATCGTAACTTCCATCCGAGTTCATTTGGAGGAAAAGATGGTCACACAAGCCATTTTCATTTTAAGCCAAAATCCACAAGAGCCCTTTGAATTAGTCTTGAAGCCTCGGGACCTAAGCGAAAGGTCGTTCTAGACAAAACTCAAATTCTACAGCTAACGACACAAACAGAATTATCATCCGAGCTCGTTTACTTAGAATGTTGACTAAAGTCAAACTTAGGCCTTAACTTGAAAATAAAAATGCTTAATTACAAAGAAATACATTGAAATCCTCGGGAGTCATGCTGACTGTGCTACTACCTAAAATGACACTTCGAGAGCTAATAGAATTGTCCAAACTGAGTTCTGAGGTTATCTTCCTGAACTATTGATCAAAACTGACCGTTCAAGATTTAGAGGCTCCAAAATACTAAAACTTACATAAAAACCAAACCAACGATTAAGTGACTGAACTGTCAGTCCAAGCAACCCTTAAATGACTTGGGATCGCTATAGAAAATCTCTAAACGATGAATAGGAGTCATAACACTGAAAGGACCTGGAGGTCATTTCATGAAATTTATCAAGTGTGATACAAGACAAAACATGATTATGGAAGAATAATATAATTCATGATATAAATTACAAAAGTTATTGGAACAGTTTAAATGAGTGATAACAATCAAACCCCTATATTTTTATCTTTTTGATTAACATGTGTATACAAATGAAATAAAAAAGCTTTGATTTTTTATTTATCACACCCTATAAATGTCAATGAAGTGCTTTAAAAACATATTTAAAGGGGTCATAGGACCCCCGCAAATTATGAGTGTGTTAAAATGAAACTAGCCATAGTAAATGAGTAATTATGCCATTTTACCTAAAATTAATAAAACCAAAATTAATATAATATTACATAAATATGATGATTGATGGTTGTGATGACTAGCTATAGTTGTGCTGGATGTCAATTGAGGAAGGTGTATTGTGTAATGATTATGTCATGGAAAATAGTTATTTATAGTGGTGGTGGTAGAAGTTAATGGTAGTAGTTTGATGGTGATTGATAGTGGAAAAATATATAGTGATAGTTAATAGTTGTGGTGATTGATGATGGTGGTTGACAGTATATAGTTGTGACTTATGATAGTGATTGTTGATATGGTTTGATAATTTTTGTTATAATGATGGTTGGTTTAAATAATAATTGAAAATTGTGGTTGGTGGTGGTGTTGGCTGATTGTAGTAATTGGTAGTGGTGGTCATTACATGTTGAGATTTGATTGATTAATATTAGATCTTAATTATGTGCAAACAAATGAGACCTAACTTCTAATTCTTTTGAGCCATCTTTCTTCCATATTATACTTAATACCTTTACTTTCCATAATTTTAGATGAATGGACCAATACATCTAAAAAACAACCCATGACTTGAACAAACCATCTCAAATGATCTTTACTCATTTTATACTTATGGATCTAAGCTTTTCATGATTTTTTGTTCTCTTTATTGAACCATTTGCTTTTATTTTTCTATTTAAAGAATGTAAGTTCTAGTAAATCTAGGTCAGAAAAGAGGAGATCGCTCATCCTACTTTTGTCCAAATTTTAAAAAATGTTGCTATGGTGAAAGTTATTTTACTTTGAGATAGACCTAGAGATTGTGCCTACTTTTAATAATTTCTTTAGATAAAGAAGCATTTAAAATTTATGTCACCCAAAAAATATTACTTGCATGACCACAACAATCATGGATATGGACATTAATCATTTACTTTTATTTTTTGTGTATTCTAGCATTTTGATTAATTTCTTAAAATGTTACTTGATATGTATTGTTCGCAACAAATTTTAATGGTGATATAAAATAACTTGTAATTACAAATAAAATATTAAGAAATTTAATTTTACTAATAAATATTGTGGGTACAAATCTGTTTATCCCTTGATTTTTCTCTCATATGATTTTTCCATAATTCAAGAGCCATTAGTGGCATATTTCTCGAATTAGGAATATTTGGACTTGATTTCAATAGTTCGAGTATCGTAAGTGGCGTATTTCTCTAACTAGGTTGATTTAAATTTCTCCATGATTTGAGGGCCATTCGTCGCATACTTCTAAAAATTGGGTGATTTAGACCTCTTTGTGATTTATTTTATCTCCATTTACTTTTGTGAATATTCAATGAATTTGCAAAATATTCTAGATGCCTCTTTAAGGGAATATATTACCATTTATATAGGCATGAACTTGAGTTTAGGGTGTAGCATTCAAGAGCCCTAACTGAACTAGAACTCATCATGCAAAGTCCTACAAAATTTTGATGTTTACAAATGCCCCCTGGTTCAAGACTTGTAAGAGTGTAGACTTGATGAAACTCAAAGATGAGGCTTGAAATACCCATAGAAATAAACCTTCCATCTTTGGATTTTTTTGGTTATGTGGCTTTAAATTTGCTGATTTGATTTGTGAGAGAAGAGATGAATGGAAAAGTCGGTCCCACTAGACGTGCAAATTTGTTCGCAACAAATTTTAAAGTGAAAAAAATAAATTACAATAAAAAAAAAATAAAGTAACAAGAATATTTTATTGATTAATCAATATGGGTACAAATCTGTATATTCCCTAGATTCTACTCTCCTAAGATTTACCCATAATTTGAGGGCCGCTAGTAGAGTATTTCTCAAACCAGGATGGTTTGAATTTGATCTATTTATAAGTATTTCATGAATTTGTGGTATATTTGAGATTCCTCTTTAAGGTAATATAATACCCTTTATATAGGCATAAGCTAAGCGTTAGGGTTAGAGTAGCCTCCCAGAATTCTAACTGAAATCAATACATCTTGTAGAGTCTCAACTAGAATTCAACAAGTCTAAAGTCCCACAAATTTTAAATGTCTAAAAATTTCCCCTGCTTCAAGGCTTGTCGGAGAGTAGACTTAATGAAACTCAAAGAAGAGGCTTGATGTACCCGTATAAAATATTTCTTCCATCCTATCCATCAACTTATTAGTTCGAGACTCTTGGTGGTATACATGTTTTGTCAATCCTTCAACAAACATCGCTTGATTTTCAAGTTGTTCCTGCATGGATGAATCATCAATTACCCTTGCTTGCATGATCATTTGAGATGTAGAAGAGTAGCATGGATTGTCGCACAAGTTGATCTTCAACGGACTCACATTACATAATGCATGTGTAGATGATTCAATGGTTGAATCATAGTTCTCCTTTGTGGTAGACTTTTTGGAACCAAATTTCTCAACTAGAGCTAAGGTCTTCTCGATCCTTTCAGCAACACTGATTCCTCCTTCTAAATCATTTGTGGAGGATCTTGATCCTTTTGGAGTCGAAGACCAAAAAACAGGAGTTGATGTGGATGACACTTGAAGTGTTTATTATCCTAGCATAGTTGCCTTACTCCTCGTAACAACTCTGAAACTTTCGAAGGTAAAACTACGGATTCCTTCTACTTCAGTAGAGAAGTTGGAGTTAGCGGCCTTAGAGGCAGTTGATTTAGAGTTGATCTTCTTGGAAGTCATCTTGATATTTATTCAATGCTTGTACAGTTGAGATTAGAGACAGAGATTGTCCCACTGGGCATGCCAGAATTTGTACACAATAAAATTTAATGGTGATAGAAAATAAAGTGCCATCATAAATAAAATATGAAGAAACATAATGTATTGATAAACATTGTGGGTGCAAATCTGTTTATCCATTGATTCTCCTCTCATAAGATTTCTCCATGATTCGAGAGAATTTAGTGGCGTATTTCTCGAATTAGGATAATTCGGACTTGATTTCCATAGTTTGAGGTCCATTAGTGGCGTACTTCTCAAACTAGGATGATTTGAATTTCTCTGTGATTCGATGTTAGTTCATGGCACATTTCTGAAACTAGGATGATTTTAACTTGTTTGAGATTTATTTGATATCCATTGATCTTTTTAAATATTCCATCAATTTGCGGAATATTCGAGATACCTCTTTAAGGGAATATATTACCCTTTAAATAGACATGAACTAGGTTTTAGGATGTAGCCTCAAAGAACCCTAACGAAACTAGAACTCATCTTATAGAGTCCTACAAAATTTTGATGTCTAAAAATGCCCACCTATTTCAAGGCTTGTCGGAGTGTAGACTTAATGAAAGTCAAAGATGAGTCTTGAACTATCCATAGAAATAAGGCTTCCATCTTTTTATTTTTGTGGTTGTGTTGTTTTAAATTTGTTGATTTGATTTGTGAGAGAAGAGATGAACAACAATTTTGTCCCACTCGGCGTGCCAATTTCTTCGCAACAAATTGAAGTGACAGAAAATAAATTGTAATCACAAAAGAAATGAAGAAACAAGAATATTTTATTGATTAATCAATATGAATACAAATTTGTTTATTCCCTTGATTGTACTCTCCTAAAATTTATCCATAATTCGAGGGCTGTTAATGGCGTATTTCTTAAACTAGGATGATTTGAATTTTATCTCTTTATGAATATTTCATGAATTTGTAAAATATTCGAGATGGCTCTTTAAAAGAATATAATACCCTTTGTATACGCATAAGCTAGAGTTTAGGGTTAGAGTAGCCTCCAAGAATTCTAATTGAAATCAATTACATCTTGCAGATTCCCAACTAGAATTGAATTACTACAGTGTCAGACACATTTTCAATGTCTACATATACATAAAAATTAGTAGCAACTAAGTGATTTTAATCCATTTTAAAAAAAACGTCTCCATTATTTCACTCAATTTTGTGTTTTACAAAAGATCTAACTTAATTTTTCATACTCTCTACTAAAAGCTACAAAAAAATGATGATGCTGAGGATGAAATATTAATGGAAGTTCCAATATCCTTTATGACACCTGATGAACGTTTTGAAAAGTTTTCCAATTATAATTTGTTTTATTTATTTTCTTTTAAGTCATGTACAAAAATATTTTGTTGGATTCTTGAACAACTTTTTAATATTAATTGTGTTATCAACTAAAGAGAAATACTCTTCACTAGAGTTAAAACATATGGTTTGTATCACAACACTAACATTTAACTATATCATACAGATAAAAATCAAGACCTGGCATTAGTCAGTAATCGAGCATCTAAACAAAACAAGAGTACAAATCTTTTTACAAATACAAATTAGATACAGACAATCTATAAAAGCAAGTAAAGACTAGTCCTATACCAAAATAGATGTAAATCGGCAAATCTGGATGTCAGGAGCTCACCCACTCTTCAAATGCAAGATGCTCTGGACGAAGACCAATCACTGGCGAAAACCTGTACTATGATCTACAGGGTGCAGAAGTGTAGTATGAGTACCAAACAAATGGAACTCAGTAGGCAATGCCTAATGGGCTCCATAGCTAAGGCATGTTTAAAAGACATATAAAGAAAGGTAGGAACAACATAAGTAACAAAAATAGAAACTAACACAAGGTAAAGCAAGAAACAAGAGTAAAGAGCTAGAATACAAGAAGAAAAGGAAAAATAGTCAAAGAACGCACCTGCAACCGCAAGCTACAACGTATTTACAATAAGAGAGAACTACATGAGTTCACTAATAAAGAAAAAAATAGTGACTACCATCGCTAATCACCTAAGAACTAATCCAATTGAACCTAGCAGGAAGTACCAATAACAACTCTAGACCAGACACCCTAAAGATTATTTACATATACAACACAAGTTAAAGATAGGTATAATAAAATAATAACCGATAGAACGCCCATACCACTCAAAGGTACTAACAACAAACATACACTCGGCCCCCATAAACTGGGGGACCAAACAGTAGGAAAGTATACTTCTGATAGACGATGCTAATGAATGCAAGTTTTTAGGAAAAACCAGCATCATCATCGGTGGCTCTCAGAGATCATCAACAACAAAGTTTAAAGACCCACCCCCGCCCCCGGCCAGCAAGGTGGGACCCATGAAACTCCCTCATCCAGTTCAGTGGTGCACCGGCCAGAGGGGCCCATAGGGGATACGAGAAGTCTGTATACACTGCCTGGGCCCGAACAAGGTCTTATACATAACATATAGCATCCCCGTAGTGGTACCGGAGAGTGAGTAGCCAAGTTGATGTAGAAAAGGGTGACGTCGTTCCGGATATTCAAGTACAGGCGAAATGCTTCGCAGATGCAGCCAAGTAGAAAAAGGGCTACACTGTACCGGATATCCATAAAAACTGAGTGCATCCCTGATGCCTCTGATACTGCCAGTATAAAAGAAGTACGTCCTTCACGCCTTTTGAGTTTCAAAATCAGTTTATCAAGTAGTCAAAGTTGTACGACTCCAATTAAAAACCAGTTTTAGAAAATAGTAAAAATCCAATGATAGTATCGGGATCATACCACAAACAAGAGAATATGCGCAATCAATGCAAGCATGCTATCACTAGCATTCAAACAAGGTACACACAATCAGAAAGGTAAAACCAAATCAAGCCACACTACGAAGGCAAGGGAAATGAACCTAGGATCCATTCGCTTCTCGAATACGGCCTCAGGCCAAACAATTGACAATAAGGCATCACAAGCCTACTGCTAATCAGAAAGTACAATAATTGAGAGATAGCTCAGAGTGAAAATAGGGGGAGAAATATCTCGAGAATTGATACCTTTCCCTAAAATATGCCATTTCAGCTCCCAACGAGCACAACTAAGCAAAACCTACGGCTACAATGATAAAAGCTCTTAATGGTGAAAAGATCAGAAAACAGAGATAATGACCCTCCTGGTCATTACATCGCACGTGCTCTAATTCACAAGGCTTGAGTTTTTTCTTTTCGAATGGCCTCCTAACGCTGCAATTCTATCAACAATTGGATAACAATATTAGTACGGTCATTTAGACATTAAAACGTATAAAATAGAAATGGACCAATGTCTTAGTCAAATGGGAATCATGGGACCCATGATGAAATTTCTAGAATTTTTATCTTCAAGAGGTCCTAAATGATTCCCCGAAATTGTGTTCCCAAGTTGAACAAAATATGGGGCACGGAACAACAAATTCAACAATCATGCAATTCAAACAATAAATAAGCCAAGGAAGCCTAAACACATGAAAATTCACCTCAAATGAAGGTTCTTCGATAGTTCTAGATCACAAACCCAAGTAGCACTGCTCCCAATGATCACCTAGGACTTCGAATCACGCGAATCGTAGCTCAAACGAAGGAGAAAGTGCCAAAATAAAATCCAATAAATGCTGAAATCGCAACAAACTTTGATATAAAACACTGTTCGACGTTCACTGAAGAGGCCATTAATTTAACTTAAGTGACAAGCCTTAAAAAGATAGGCCTCGCTTTTGCAAGCTCTTGGCCGCACAAGCGAGACTCGCTTAAGCTTAGCCAGTCCGCAAAAATGAGGACTGCAAAAGCAAATGAACGGTCGCTTTAGCGACCACCGCCTAATTGGCTGGCCTCGTTAAAGTGAAGCCCTAGTCTCATAAGAGGCATTTCCTTAAGCAAACCAACTAGTACAAAAGCGGCCCCACCAAAACTCAAGCACCAGAATATTTCAGCAAAGTCCCCAGAGATCCACTTGGGGGCTCAGGAATGGTTCAAAACCCCGTACCCACAATCGAGATATGTTAACAACTTAAATTTGAAATTTCAGATTCAATAGAGTAGTAAAACTCCATTAAAAGCAAAAATCCATGAGGGGACTCAGAATTAGCTCAGAAGCCTCAAGATTCAAACAAAGGGTCATTCTAATTCAAACTCAACATTTTGAAGCTAATGACACAATCAGAATTCTCATCCGAGCTCATTTACTCAGAATGTCGACTACAGTCACACTTAGGCCTTAACTTGGAAGTTAAAATGCTTAATTGTGCGCACTAATAGTGAAAACCTCGGGAGTCATGTCGACCATGCTACTAGCCTAAAATAACCCTTTCGGAGCTGATGGAATTGTCATAATGGGATTCGAAGGTTATCTTATAGAAATTTTAATCAAAGCTGACCCTTCAAGGTTCAAAATATCCAAAACATAGAAACTCATACAAAAACAAAACGAATGACCAGGCAACCTAGCTGTCTATCCCAGCAAGTCATAAATGGCTTGGGGTCGCTATAGAAATGCTCTAAACAATGAATAGGAGGTACAAACATAGAAAAGACCTCGAGGTTATTACAATATCCATCACTAAAAGGGACTTTCGTCAACGAAAGTAAGAGTGAATAAGTACCTAAAGGCTCAAAAAATCAAGGATACTTCTCTTGATAAAATAATCAGTCTCTTAGGTAGCCTCTTCAACTGGGAAATACCTCCAATGAACCATAACCATAGGAATGGCTCTCGAATGCAACCGCCGCACATCTTTGGATAGAATGGCAACTTGCTCCTGCACGAAAGTCGAGCGGTCATCCAACTCTACTGAATAATACAGAAGCACATGAGACTTATCAGGAACACCTCAGTGAGTTCCTCCCATGGAGCTATGGAGTCTTGCGATAATTCGGCCAACCACTTGGTTGCTTCTCCCACTAAGCAGAAAGGAAACAACCTCAAATGTGAAGACTCTTTTGAAATATTCTTAAAATTCAAAGGCACAGAAATATCCACAAACTTCCAGAGATTTTCATGGGGGTCTTCATGACCATGACCTCCAAATATTCCTCTCATCTAGAGTAATTGCAATATCCTTCCTGTTACATGAAACATAGCTCTCCCAACAGTAATAGGTAACCGGATTTCTCCAATACTCTTGATGACATTAATATGCTTGTCATCCATATCTCCAATGTTATCATTTTGCCCATACTGACTAGCATCTTCACTTTCATTTACACTCATATTTCTAGCTGCAAATGGGGCACAACAACAACACTAAAAGTAAAATTAATCTACTACAAATAAACATGTTCACAAATTAACTTCACAAACTGAATTCTTAGCCATCACTCCCCGACAATGGCGCCATTTTTTATAAAACTCCGATTACTCACAAAAATAATTATATGAGTAAGCAATCGCTAGCAATATAAATACCCAACAAAAGAGTTAGGTCCGAATCTCACAAGGAGTGATATAAATCATAGAATACAATAAGAAAATTAAGGTGATAGACATTAGAACAAATGGATGGATGATTTCATAAAATTTAACAAAAGGATTTTGAAATCAATTATCACAATTTAATTAAAAACAAGGATTTAAATTAGTAAAAGACAATCTAGGGAGGTAGGAGTTGGTATGAATACAAAATAGGGGTACAAGTGATTGTTCAACAATGCTAAATAATCATTGATAGGCTGGGTAATCATAAACTACACAAATGTTCATTCCATCTCAATGCATCATATCATATAATCTCCTTTTGGTCTCATATATGTCAAAATACAAATCAACCCAACACCTTACTAAAATCTCTCTTTGGAGCATATTTATCAATTAGAATTGGAACTATAATTTTTTTTCTGAGAAAACTACAACAATCAAATCCAATTTGTAAGTATTAAAGTATTTACCCACTTTAATTAATCTCTTCCAAGCATTAACCAAAGATCTAAGCTATGAATAAGTTTGCAACCTTAGCCCATAAATTGAACCCATGCTAAATAGCTTTAATCCATGAATAAACAGCAGAAAAATAGAGCAAGACACTAGACCCAGTAAATTAGTTAACACCCAACTCCATTAGCACACCCCAAGAATCAGGGCTTGAGCCAAACATTATAAAAGAAAAATAAATTATACAAAATATGTTTTCAACCATAAAAGTATTGATACTCAGCAATAATCTTCAACAACCACTTTGAATTAAACACTCAATTAAAAATTTAAAATTGTTCAAAAACCTAAAACAAAGAGAAAAATAAAGTTGTAATTCTAATATTCCCAAGTTTATATTTCATTCCCGAAAAGATATATTTTCTCTCTTGTGGACTGATGGTGTAGGTTTTTCAAAAGTCTCTTTCCTAAAGTTGGTCCTTGGTGCTTGGTTTAGTGCAGACTTTCCATTCACAGAATGGTTTTCCTTTGGACTAGAGCGGTTAGCTTCAGAAGGTTGCATTTCAGCAGGATTTGTATGTCTTTGAGAGACAAAGGTGCATTTCGAGCCTTACTTTGGGCTGAGTTCCTTGGTTAGGTGAGTGTTGTTCCTTGATGTGTAGGTGGAGCTTGCTGTCCTTCCAAGGGTTGTGTTATGTTTGTTGTAGATGGGATTCAGGTGAAGTTCAGGATGGCTAATGACCGGCAGAATGCTCTTGATGTTTAGAAGGTGTTAGATGTGGAGCATAAGGTTAGTTTTTTGATTTTGGAGTTGGGTTGCGTCTGCCATTTTCCTGCGGTTGCTCTATTTTGTTGTTTTTCTGTGGTTCTGGTCTACTAAGAGGATTATGGGGCTCTCATGCATGTTTGATTCAATTATGCAAAAAATAGAGCCCAAAATGGATTTAGAGGAGTTTTTTGAGTTTGGAAGTGAATTTGAGGATTTTCCTCTAAGCCTGAGTTCTGTGATGGAGTTGCTCGATCTCAGAGGGTTTATGAGGGTTTTGCAGAGCATGTGGACACAGTTTCCTCATCTCTTTATGCCTTCAGGCTATGTCTATCCATCTACTTTCAGATAAAAAAGCCCTTTTAGTAGTGGATATTTTAATGACCCTGTCGGCCATTTTATTTCTTTTTCGATCTTTTCAACTTTTAGAGCTTTCTTATAGCGACACAAAAATATTTCTGACTTGTTGGGATTGACTATTCGATCACCAGCTCAGTCATTTGGGTTTTATGCACGTTTATGTGTTTTGGAGCTTTTGAACTCTGATTTGTCATGTTCGGTCAAAAGTTAAAGAAGACAACCTCATAATCAAATTCTTATGATTCCATCAGCTCCGTAAGGGTCAACTTAGTCTAGTAGCATGGTCGACATGGCTCCCGAGGCTTTCTGTTCGAGTTTGTGTGACTAGGCATTTAATCTATAATGACCCTCGGGTGTCATTTCTGCAGTTTGAGTTGTTTTTACAATTTGGCCTCATCCCATAGCTTCCTTTAGGCTTTTGTGTGATGATGGGTCGATTGGCATGCTTTCTGAGGTGTTCGATAGAGTTTGGCGTGAGTTTTTTAGTTTGGAGGCCTTTAGCTTAAAAGAATTGAGTTTAGTCAACATCTGGAGATTCTGATGTCGGATTGGAATTCCATAAGTTCCATCATCTCCGAAAGGGTTATTTTAGTCTAGTATGATGATCAGTTTGGGTTTTGAGTCTTTCGTTTGGATCTGGTGCAATTAGGCATTTTAGCTTTTGAGTTTTGCCTAAAGCTTGACTTTGGTCAACTTTGTTTGTAAATGCACTTGTAATCAAATTCTATTTGCGTGGTTAGCTCCGAAATGTCGAGTTTGGTCTAGAATAGCTTTTGGTTCAGTTGCCTAGGCTATTCGGTTTTTTTTAGCTTTTGACATTTTGTTTGTAGTTATTTGTAATGTGTTGACTTTTGTAAATATTTTGAAAAAATGACCTTCGTTAGCTTTTTCGTAAATTGCATGTAGTCTAGAATGTCGTTTCAAAGTTGTTTGCTCTTTTGGTTTGCATTGTTTGACTCTAAATGAATTTTAGGTGTCCATTTGATGTTTGGAGCATTTTTTCCATAAACTGCCTTGCTGGTGCACTGGTTCCTTCACTTTTGTGACCTAGGCATTTCTTTTTTGATGTTCACAAAAGCGCCCCGGATGTTTACTTTTTCAAGCTGAAGCCTTTTTGGCTTGGTCTCTTTTGCCACCCGAGTATCGCTTTTATTATGTTGGCAAAAGTGGCCCGGATTTTCACTTTTACGGACATCACTGCCTTTTATATTTCTCTTCAGCTATCTTTCTCATATTCCAACCTCGATACCTTGATCTGGAAGTTCCATTTTGGGTGATTCAATTTTAGTTTCATCCGTAGTTGGCGTGGCTACGTTTGGGTCTATTTGAAGGAGCGTGAAGATTGTTATTTTGAGTTATATTCTTCTCCCAAGGAGGCTGCCAACACTCCTTCTTATTTTTTATGGTGTTTATTTGCATGTGTTGTTTTCTCCTTTTTCGAATATCGAATTGTATCCCATTTTGGGAAACAAGCTTTGAATTGCATTTAGGACCTATTGATGGAGTGCATATCAAAATTCTCAATGTGGGTCCCACATTCCTGTTTTGACTCAATTTTTGGGTCCATCTCCAATTGAGGTAATTTTTGTGTCTAAAGGTTTATTTAGACGCTTTGATCAATAATTTTCCCATGTGGCGGTGATCAGAGGTTATTTGAAGAGGAGTGCTCTAGTTCAATAGTTTCAGAGCTCGCATGTTTGGCTTTGCGGTAGGTGACGGTCAACTTGTTGTCAACCCTTTCTGTACGATTGTTGTTATGTTGATTGTCTGTAGTTACAGTGACGGAGTGTAAAGTCTATGATCGGGACCAAGCATGTATATATGGACACTCTCGAGTCCCTCTTGGATTGCCCTTTTTGTGTGACCCACTGAACAAGAAGAGAAAGGTGCGCATAGGTCCTACCTCGTTGTCTGGGACTTAAGGGTAGGTGTATATATTTTCGCACTATTGGTACTACTGATATGTTGCATAACTCGCATTCATCATGCATTGCCTATCACCAGCATAATTTATTGTTGTTTGTACTAGTTGGTCATATAGGGGTCGTACATGTTTAGTTTGTTGTTGTGTACCTTATTGACATATTGGGGCTCGGTAAGGTTATTGTTTAACTATTTGCTTACTTGTGGCTGTATGAAAGGTAGTTCTTTGTTTGAAGGTAGACACTTCCCATATTTACCCCTGTTTGATGCTTTTTTATAGGTTCGGTTTCAGATATCCTTCATGGCTTTTACATGATATTTGTGATTGTTTCTATTAGTATACCTTCGGGCTAGTTGTCTCCCTTAGTATTGACTTGTAATGTTTAGGTTGATGCGCTACCACCTCTAGGTTCCTCCCTTACTTTCTTTATCTACTTTATTTACTCTATGTTCTTTTATTCAATATTTTTTCTTATGTTGATATTCCTGTTGTTCCTTTAATTATCTTTGATATATACTCCTTTCTTACATGTGGTTTATGCTTATTTTAGATTTTGTGCTCAGTCGGCCTATGCCTAGTGAGTGACACTTGTTAATCGTCATACTACACTTCTGCTCATACAGATCATAGTTTGAGTTTTCGCTACTGATTTGGTCTAGTGAAGAGCATCTCTAGGATACAAAGACTTGGGTGAGCTCTTGGCGTTAAGAGTTGCCTCACTCTCCCTCTATTCTCTACTTGGACTAGTCTTTATTTTGGTTCCAGAGACAATTCTATATTATTGTAATGCTATTGTACTCTTGTTTTGAATAGTTGCTCAAATAGCGACATATAGCAGGTCTTGGGTTGTTTTTTACATTGATTTCATTCTCCCTTTTCTTGTGCCCTTTTCTATTATTATTTATCTTCTATAATTCTTTTTTCCCTGCAATTGTCTGTTGCTTCTAGTTCTTGGCTATGGTTTTGACTTACCTACTAGTGTACGTAGTAGGTGCAATCACGACCTCAATTTTTGAGTTGTGACAGATTGGTATCAAAGCTCTACGTTCACCGGTATCATTGGTATGAGAGCAAGTGTCTAGTAGAGTCCTGCCGATCGGTGCAGAGACGTCTTTATCCTATCTTTGGGAGGCTTTAGGGAATTCTTAGGAGATTCCATTCTTTATTCCTTATCGTGTGCTTTCGCTTTGATCAACCTCTAAAATGATTTTTTTAAAATGTACTCTCTCTTAGATGAATTGCATGAGGCTTTTGATAGACATAGATGGGACATTGACTCATACCACTAGGGAATTGATGCATGATCAGGACACCTAAGAAGTTCAGCAATATTTAGAGGGTCGAGGGGCAGACCAGCTTTTGACAGAATAAGTGGCAACCTTGGTTCCCCAAGGTTAAGTGTTGGGAGTTCCAGGTAAGGTACACCATAGACTAGTGTGGTTCTTGGTTCAACGGGATTTTCACAGTCTAGAGTTGAGTTAGTGGGTTGCTAGCGAGGTTCCTTATCAGTTTCTGAGTATGCGACTGAGTTTCTTTAGTGGGCCACACATAATCCATCATTATCTATTAAAGGGAAAGAGATGACTCAGCGGTTCATTGGAGGTTTGACTTTGACACTCTGTCTAGCATCGGAGCACTTGGTAGCAATTGGGTCTACTTTTTGAAGGTAGTTAGTCATGCGAGGGCTATGGTGCAGGCGTGTACTGAGGCTTACTCTTGTACTGGCCAAAGGCCCCATCATCAATATAGTGGTGATAGGATCTTTCCTGGAGGTATGCACCATCATAGTGAGGGTCATCCTTACTCTCGACCTACTAGAGCCATAGCAAGGGCACCTCGGGTTCTAGGTGGTTCTGTGGCAGGTTATGGTACCCATAGTGGATAGAATTCATGAACAGCTTTGCAGGGTGTGCATTATGAGTATTTTGGTTCAGCGGGGTCATCTCATCAAGCCATTGTTGGTAAGAAGTGTTATACATACGGACAGTTAGGGCATTTTTCTAGGGAATGCCCTACAGATACTCATCGCCGACTACAAGCTTTATAGGTTCGGGCCCCTAGTGTAACACCTCGAATTTTGAAAGAAGGAAAAATTTCAAATTTTCTGGGTTGGTGCCAGTAACGACGGAAGCCACCTACGAATCGTATGTTGAGTTACGGCCCATAGGTGGGAACCATAGGTGGCAAGCCCAAGTTTTCAAAATGACAAGTTTTATAACACCAACGATGGCCTGCATGGATGGCCCATCGTCCAGTGTACGAATCATAGATAGGTCTCATAGGTTCCCTCAATACTTAGAAAAATTCTTATGCCATAAGTTTAGACCTACGATTTCCATGCACTGTTCGTCGATTTACCCATGAGTTGTACATAGGACCCATCGTTGCAGGGTAAAAATTTATAGTCCCTGAACTGAAAAATTGTTTACCAGGATGGTCCATCGATGGACCTACGGACCATAGGTCAGACCGTCGATGGGGCCTGGTAGTTAAATTTTAAAGGAGTCGTTTGGTCTTTTCACCTAATGGCCTATTTCCTAATCAAGGTCGGTTCCCCTCAACTCCTAATACTATATAAGTTCTTCTAATCCTAAAAACTACCATTTCAAATCACTTTAAAAGATTTCCCGAAATTCTCCTCTCTCAAATATTTCTCTCTCTAGAAGTCAGAAGAAGAAGAAGAGGGCAAGCTAGGGTTCAAGGAATCAACCGTTTCTTCATCAATTGCTTAAGGAATTTAGACCCCAAGGTATGATAGTGTTCACCCATGGAGCCCTTTCCTCCATGGAATCTCTATAATCTCAAATTTTCAAGTTAGAAGTTCTTAAATGAATTAGAGGTTTTCTTCCGTGTCAGGGTTCGTTGCAATTCTATTCAATTGATTGTTTTATGAACTTTGAAGTATAAATTGAGTTGAATTTATGAACTTAGATGAATCCCCATGAACCCATGCCAATTCTCCCAATTTCAAAAATCACGCTTTGTTGGTGGGTTCAATTATGAAGTGATGAGTTTTTATGAAATCTCTATGAATCCATGTATGAATTATGATTCCTAATTTAAGACTTTTCATTAAGAAATTACAAATGACTTAAGGATGATTTTATGAAAGTAAGAATCATCAACCAAAATGTGTGATTTTCCTTTATTGTGTGGGTTCCTTCAATTAAGGTCAAATTGCTTTGTTTATGGTTTTCTAAGCATGGGTTTGCATTGAATTGCATGATTTGAGATAAATTCTTATGAACCCAAGTAAGTTCCATGAATAGTAAGTTATGAACATGATGAAGTATGTAAAGAATAAGTTTATGAAGTCATGTATGTCTGTTATGAAGCTAATGATAAATTAAGGGTGCTTTGAAATTGAAGTACCAAAGTTTATGATATGTTGATGTTGTTGTTGAGTTGTCAAAGGAATTCTCATATATTACTCAACCTATGAATGTGAAAGGTTTTCTCACATGTAATGATTCATAATTCCTTGAAAGGCTTGCTCAAAAAAATTTTAATCTATGATTACAGAGCTATTCTAATGAAGGAAAAAGAGGCGATCACCCATGTTCCCTAAGATAGACAAGAGGCGATTACCCATGTCTACTTATGATAAATGAACTATGTCTAATCCGTAGGAATTATGCTTAGTACCGAGTGGGCAAGAGGCGATTATCCATGTCCCATAAACTATGTGCCACCATAGGTTTGTCTAGATAGACACTAGGTAGTGGATCCACGTAAGTTATATGATGAGTAAAGGGTCTTACCTTGAAAAGTAGGATGGCCCTATCGGTGTGGGATTATACACCGGATTCCATCTTGATGGCTCACATGGTCTTATATGTCGGTTAAGTCTACTTCCCACAACAATGAACTAATGTGTTTTTATGATGATCCTCAAGTAAAGTAAAGATATTTAGCTTGCTTTGACTATAGTTTATGTTTTATGCTTCTTAACCTTTATCATGTTTTAGCTTGGTCATTGCATGTCACAAAAATTTCCCATTTTAGCATGTTTTAAATGATTTCGTGCTTTGCCATCATACTTGGTACTTGATTGTACTATCGCATACTCTTGCCTACATTGACTTGTTAATGTAGGGACCAGCGATTCTCCCTCTATTCATGGCTAGAGCTTAGTAGAAGGATTGTTGAAGACTTGGTGAGTCCTTATCCATTCGAAGACATAGCCTAGTCGTTATTACTTTTATGTTCTTTCATTTTTAGATGTATTGGGTTACATCCCAAACATTATTTCTTTTTCTTATGGTAGATTGGCTTGAGACATGAGATGTAGACTTCCGATATTTTTCTTAAAAGCTTTGATATGATATTGTCTTTTGAACTCTTAAATCTCTATGATATTGTATGTATGTATGCTAAGTGGCTTGTATAAGGTCTTTCGGGGTCTTGTACGCCATGTCACGTCTAGGGGGTACCTTGGGTCGTGACAAACTTGGTATTCAGAGCATAAGGTTTTAGAAAGATCCTAGGATGTCTCATAAGCCACATTGAATAGAGTCTTCTACATGAGTGTGAATCGCGCCACATTTATGAATGAGAGGCTATAAGACGATTAAGAAAATCACTTCTTTCATTACTCTTAAGTCGTGCCATAGAGTCTAACTCTATATGTCTCTATCTCCTAACCCTATCCTATGTGTTTCAGGATATGGCTACCCGAAGAGCTTATGCTAGAAGGAATGCGGGAGAGAATATGGAACAATAAGCTCCTCCTAAACTCCTCAAGTTCCGGCCGACCCTTTGGCTGAACAAGTGTCTAATACGAAGTTTAGGGCTACTTTCCAAGTGTTGGCTCAAGCCATGATGACTCAAGCCAATAGAGAGGTTGTGGGTCCCGTGAACCGAAATGTGGGTACGGTGGCATCAATGGTGAGGGATTTCACAAGAATGAACCCTCCAAAATTTCATGGTTCTAAGGTGGAGGAAGATCCACAAGAGTTCATTGATGAAGTGTACAAGGTGCTAATGATGATAGGTATGACACCGGAGGAAAAGGCGAAGTTGGCCGCTTATCAACTTAAGGGTGTGTCTCAAGTTTTGTTCAACCAATGGAAGAGTGAGAGGGCGGATGACGTAGGTCCTCTTGATTGGGAGAAATTCAAGGTTGCTTTTCTTGATAGGTGCTTTCCCCTTGAGATGAGGGAGGCAACAATGCATGAGTTTATCAAACTTGATCAAGGAAACATGAGTGTGAAAGAGTATGCTTTGAAGTTCACATAATTGTCTCGATATGCTCCTTCTATGGTCGTCGATCCTAGGGCAAGAATGAGTAAGTTTGTTTCAAGAGTGTCTGAAATGGTTGTCAAGGAATGTCATACCGCTATGCTAATACATGATATGGATATTTCTCATCTTATGGTTCATGCTCAACAAATAGAAGAGGAAAAGCTTAAAGACAGGTCTAGAGAGGAAAAGATGGCTAAGACCAGTGATGGTAATTTCTCGCATTCAAGGTCTAATGGACATGGTCGTTCTAGATTTCGACAAAGTTTCTCCTGTAAAGGTTCCTCCAATGCTCCTCCTAAGTCCAACAAGGATAGGGTGTCAAACGCTAAGCCTCAAGGAGGAAATGGTGGTGGTTTTTCATTGAATACTTGTGCTAAGTGTGTGAAGAAGCAAGAGGATAAATGTCTAGCTGGTTCTAATGCATGCTTTGGTTGTGGCAAGATGGATTACAAGATAAAGGATTGTCCCTTAGTGTCTAAAAATGAAGCGGATACCCGTCGACGAACTCAACCTCAAAATCCGTCGAGTTCTACTAGAAGTCGGAAGCAAAACCGATTCTTTGCAATTCAAGCTCATCAGGAGTAAGAGGGTTCTCCCGATATGGTTACCGATATGTTGAAAGTTTTTCATTTTGATGTTTATGCTTTGCTTGATCCCGATGCTACTTTTTATTTTTTGACGCCATATGTGGCTATGAGGTTTGATGTTGTTTCGGATGTGTTGCTAGATCCTTTTCATGTGTCTACTGCGATTGTTGAATCTATTGTGGCTAGGAGAATCTATAGAAATTGTCCCGTCTCCTTATCCCATAAAGGCACTCATGTCGATCTTGTAGAGCTTTATATGTTAGATTTTGATGTTATTCTTGGGATGGATCGGTTGCATTCTTGTTATGCTTCTATTGATTGTAGAACCTAGATGGTCAAGTTTCAATACGAAATGAGCCTGTCCTAGAATGGAAGGAGGGAAATTATATGCCTAAAGGTCAATTTGTGTGATGTGTTAAAGCTAGAAAAATGATTTCTAAGGGTTGCATATACCATCTTGTTAGGGTAAGGGATGTGGATTCCGAAACCCCTACTATTGAGTCGGTCCCCATTGTTAATGAGTTTTCAAAAGTGTTTCCCGATGATTTACCTGGTATTCCTCCCGAAAGGGAAATAGACTTCGGTATTGACCTTCTCCCGGATACGCAACCAATCTCTATTACTCAATATAGAATGTCTCCGGTGGAACTTAAGGAACTAAAAGAACAATTGAAAGATTTGTTGGATAAGGGCTTCATCCGACCAAGTATTTCTCTATGGGGTGCTCCAGTCTTGTTTATGAGGAAGAAGGATGGTTCACTTCATATGTGCATTGACTACCACCAACTGAACAAGGTTACCATTAAGAATAAGTATCCTCTTCCAAGAATAGATTACTTGTTTGATCAACTTCAAGGGGCTAGTTACTTCACTAAGATCGACCTTCGTTCGGGTTAACACCAATTGAGGGTGAAAGAAGACGATCTTCCCAAAATGGCATTACGAACTAGATATGGCCATTATGAACTCCTAGTGATGTAGTTTGGGATGACAAATGCTCCGGCCGCGTTTATGGATTTGATGAATAGGGTGTTTAGACAATATCTTGACATGTTTATGATTGTGTTCATACATGATATTTTGATTTACTCAAGGAGTGAAGGTGAGCATGCCGATCATTTGAGGATTGTGTTGCAAATCCTCAAGGACCAACAACTCTTTGGAAAGTTTAGTAAATGTGAGTTTTGGCTATGGTCCGTGGCTTTTCTTGGTTACATTGTCTCCGGTAAAGGTATTGAGGTAGATCCAAAGAAGACAGATGCGGTTAGAAATTGGCCTAGACCTCTATCAACTTCAGATATTCCTAGTTTATTAGGTTTTGCCGGTTATTATAGGAGGTTTGTTGAAGGGTTTTCTTCGATTGCTTCCCCATTGACGGATTTGACTCAAAAGAAGGTTAAATGCACTTGGTCCAAAGCATATGAGAAGAGTTTTCAATAACTGAAAGATAGACTTACCTCGGCTCCGATATTCACTTTGCTGAAAGGGTCCGATGGTTTTGTGGTTTATTGTGATGACTCAAGAATTTGGCTAGGATGTGTTCTTATGCAAAATGGGAAATTTATTGCGTATGCTTCAAGGAAACTATAGATTCATGAAAATAACTATCCTATTCATGACCTGGAATTAGAAGAAGTTGTGTTTCCTTTAAAGATTTGGAGGCATTATTAGTATGGTGTGCATGTTGACATCTTCACAGACCATAAGAGTTTGCAATATATTTTTAAACAAAAAGATCTAAATCTTTGCCAAAGGAGGTGGCTTGAGTTGTTAAAAGACTATGATATGAGTGTTCTCTATCACCCCGGTAAGGCAAATGTGGTGGCGGATGCTCTTAGTCGGTTATCTATGGGTAGTGTTGCCCATGTTGAGGAAGGTAAGAAAGAGTTGGTTCACGATGTTCATAGGTTGGCCCGATTGGGTGTTCGGTTGGTCGATTCCACTAAAGGTGGTGTTATGGTTCAAAATGGTTCCATATCGTCCTTTGTGCATGATGTGAAGGCCAAATGAGATCTTGATCCTAATTTGGTCTAGTTGAAGGAAGCGGTGCTCAAAATGTCCGTTGAGGCTTTCTCCCAAGGAGGAGATGGTGTGCTTTGATATCAAGGTCATTTGTATGTTCCCGACGTAGATGACTTAAGAGGACAAATTTTATCGAAAGCCTATAGTTCTCAATATTCCATTCACCCGGGAGCTACAAATATGTAACATGATTTGCGGGAGGTCTATTGGTGGAATGGGATGTAGAAGGATATTTCAGAATTTGTGGCTAAGTGTCCTGATTGCCAATAAGTGAAGGTTGAGCATCAAAAGCCAGGAGGTTTGTCCCAAGATATTAGTATTCCTACTTTGAAGTGGGAAGATTTTAATATGGACTTTATTGTTGGTTTACCATGCACCCGGCGACAATATGATTCGATTTGGGTTATTGTGTATCGTATGACAAAATCAGCCCATTTTATTGCCGTCAAAGTTTCTTATTCGACAGAGGATTATGCTAAGTTGTACTTGAAGGAAATGGTTAGGTTTCATGAAGTCCCTTTATCCATTATCTCCGACCTTGGTGCACAATTTACCTGTCAATTTTTGAAGTCTTTCCAAAAGGGTCTGGGCACTAGTGTTAAGCTTAGTACGACCTTTCATCCTCAAACCGATGGGCAAGCAGAGCGTACCATCCAAACTTTGCAAGATATAGTGAGAGCTTGTGTTATTGATTTCAAGGGTAATTGGGATGATCAATTGCCTTTGATTCAGTTTGCTTATAATAATAGCTACCATTCTAGTATTGGTATGGCTCCATTTGAATCTCTCTGTGGTAGGAGGCGTAGATCTCCTATAGGTTGGTTTAAAGTTGGTGAAGTCGCTTTGATATGTCCCGAATTGGTGCATGAAGCTATGGAGAAAGTTCGGCTTATTGGAGAAAGATTGAAAATGGCCCAAAGTCGACAAATGTCCTATGCTGATGTTAGAAGGAGATATTTAGAATTTGATGTTGATGATTTGGTTTACTTGAAAATTTCACCCATGAAGGCTATAATGAGGTTCAGGAAGAAAGGGAAGCTTAGTCCCCGTTATGTAGGCCTATATCAAATTTAGAAACAAGCTGGTAGGGTTGCTTACGAACTTGATTTGCCTAATGATTTTGCATCGGTGCATCCGGTTTTTCATGTCTCATTGTTGAAGAAATGTGTTGGTAATCCGACGTCTATAGTACCATTGGAAAATCTTTGCATAAAGGATAGTATTTGCTGTGAAGAGATTCTGGTTGAGATTTTAGATCGGCAAGTCCAAAAGTTAAGAAATGAAGAAGTTGCTTCCGTGAAGGTTCTTTTGAGGAATCAATTAGTTGAGGGTGCTAATTGGGAGGCCGAGGCTGATATAATGTCCCAATATCCTCATCTCTTTCCCTCTGATCCTACTCTAGCATGAGGTATCTAGTTCCTCTTGGTTCATTCTTTTGGATTCATGTGTCTTAGTTATTCCATGATTCCTTGGTTATGCATGTTCATGAAAAGTCTAAATTTCGTGAAAATGAGCTAGCTTGATTGATTTATTTATGATTATGTGCATTAAGTATGAATTGCATAAAGTCTTCATGAAATGATGTATTGACCATGCTTTAGCTTGGAGTTGATGTTTTCCACCTCGGATATGTGCATTTATGAGATTGTATTCTAGGTTGGGTTGTTCGCTCTTGTTTCTTACCCGCCTTATGATGTCTTGGTTCTCATTCAAGGACGAATGTTTCCAAGGGGGAGATAATGTAACACTCGGATTTTGAAAGAAGGAGAAATTTTAGATTTTCTGGTTTGGTACCAGTAACGACGGAAGCCACCTAAGGATCGTAGGTTGACTTATGGCCCGTAAGTGGGAACCGTAGGTGGCAAGCCCATGTTTTCAAAATGAAAAGTTTTAGAACCCCAACGATGGCCTACAAGGATGGCCCGTCGTCCATTGTACGAATCAAAGATGGGTCTCGTAGGTTCCCTCCAAACTTAGTAAAATTCTTAAGCCATAATCTAAGACCTACGGTTGACATGTAGGGTTCGTCGATTGACCGACGAGCCGTACATAGGACCCATCATTGCAGGGTGAAAGTTGATTGTCTCTGAACCCAACGATGGTTGACCAGGATGGTCCGTCGATGGACCTACGGACCATAGGTCAGACCGTCGATGGGGCCTGACAGTTATATTTTAAAGGGGTTGTTTGGTGTTTTCACCAAATGGCCTATTTACTAATCAAGGTTGGTACCCCTCAACTCCTAACACTATATAAGCCCTTCTATTCCTAAAAAAACTACCGTTTCCAATCATTTTACAAGATTTCCCCAAATTCTCCTCCCTCAAATAATTCTCTCTCTAGAAGTTAGAAGAAGAATAGGGCAAGTTATGGTTCAAGGAATCAAGCTTTTCTTCATCAATTGCCTAAGGAATTTAGACCACCCCAAGGTATGATAGTGTTCATCCATGGAGTCCCTAAAATTTCCAATTTTAAAGTTAGAAGTTCTTAATGTAATTAGGGGTTTTCTTCCATATCATGGGTTCCTAGTAATGTTGATTCAATTGATTGTTCTATGAACTTTGAAGTATAAATTGAGTTGAATTTCATGAATTTAGATGAATCCCCATGAACCCATGAAAATTCCTCCAATTTTGAAATTCATGCTTTGTTGGTGGGTTGAATTATGAAGTGATGAGTTTTTATGAAATCTCTTTGACTCCATGTATGAATTATGATCCTAAGCTAAGACTTTTCATGATGAGATTACAAATGACTTAAGGATGATTTTATGAAAGTAAGCATGATCAACCAAAATGTATGATTTTCCTCTATTTGTGGGTTCCATCAATTAAGGTCAAATTGCGTTGTTTATGGTTTTCTAGGAATGAGTTTGCATTGAATTGCATGATTTGAGATAAATTCTTATGAACCCACGTAAGTTCCATGAATTGTAAGTTATGAGCATGATGCACTATGTAAAGAAGAAGTTTATGAAGCCATGTATGGCTCTTATGAAGCTAATGATGAATTAAGGGTGCTTTGAGATTGAAGTACCAAAGTTTATGAAATGTTGATGTTGTTGTTAATCTGTAAAAGGAATTCTCATATATTACCAAACCCATGAATGTGAAAGGTTTTCTCACATGTAATGATTCATAATTCGTTGAAAGGCTTGCTCAACTAAATTTTAATCTATGATTAAGGAGCTATTCTAATGAAGGAACAAACGGCGATCACCCCTGTTCCCTAAGATAGACAAGAGGCGATTACCCATTTCTACATATGATAAATGAACTATGTCTAATCCATGGGAATTATGCTTAGCACAGAGTGGACAAGAGGCGATTACCCATGTCCCATAAATAATGTGCCACCATACGTTTGTCTAGATAGGCACTAGCTAGTTGATCCACGTAAGCTATATGATGAGTAAAGGGTCCTACCTTGGCAAGTAGGATGGACCTATCAGTGTGGGTTATACACCAGATTCCCTGTTGATGACTCACATGATTTTATATGTCAGTTAAGGCTACTTCCCAAAACAATGAACTAAAGTGTTTTTATGATGTTCCCAAAGTAAAGTAAAGATGTTAAGCTTGCTTTGACCATCTTTTATGTTTTATGCTTCTTAACCTTTATCATGTTTTAGATTGGAAATAATGGATAAGGGCACTCCATGCAATCTAACCCTTTTTCTCAAGTACAACCTAGCATAATCCTCCACCGAATAAGAAACTTTGATGGGAATGAAATTGCTGATTTAGTCATTCGATCTACAATAAACCAAATCGAATCATATGGTCGCCGGTATGTGGTAAACCAACAATAAAGTCCATATTCACATCTTCCCACTTCCAAGTAGGAATACTAATATCCTGGATCAAACCTCATGGATTTTGGTGTTCAACTTTCACTTGTTGATAATTAGGAAATTTAGCCACAAACTCCGCAATATCCTTCTTCATCCCATTCCACCAATAGACCTCCCGCAAATCACGATACGTCTTGGTAGCTTGCGGGTGAATGGAATTTCGAGAATTACAGTCTTCCAATAAAATTTGTCCTCTTAAGTCATCTACAATGGGAACACACAAATGACCTTGATATCGAAGCACACCATCTCCCCCTTGGATGAAAGCCTCAATGGACATTTTTAGCACTGCTTCGTTCAACTCGACCAAATTCGGATCAAGATCTTGTTTAGCCTTTACATCATGCACAAAAGATGATTCGGAACCATTGTGAACCATAACACCACCTTTAGTGGAATTGACCAACCGATCACCCAATCGTGCCAAACTATGAACATCATGAACCAACTCTTTCTTACCATCTTCAATATGAGCAACACTACCCATAGACAATCGATTAAGAGCATCCGCTGCCACATTAGCCTTACCGAGGTGATAGAGGACACTCATGTCATAGTCTTTTATAAACTCAAGCCACCTTCTTTGGCGAAGATTTAGTTGCAAACTCTTATGGTCGGTAAAAATATCAACATGCACACCATACAAATAGTGCCTCCAAATCTTTAAAGCTAACACAACCGCCGTTAATTCTATGCCATGAGTAGGATAGTTCTTTTCATGAATCTTAAGTAGCCTTGAAGCGTAAGCAATAACCTTTCCATTTAGCATAAGAACACATCCTAGCCCAATCTTTGAAGCATCACAATAAACCACAAACCCATCGGACCCTTCCGTTAAGGTCAATACTAGAGCCGAAGTAAGTCTATCTTTCAACTCTTGGAATCTCTTCTCACATGCGATGGAAAAAGTAAAATTAATCTTCTTTTAAGTCAAAGCCGTCAATGGGGAAACAATCAACGAAAGCCCTTCAACAAACCTCCTATAGTAACCAGCCAAACCAAAGAAACTTCGAATATCGGAAGGTGATAGAGGTCTAGGCCAATTCTTAATCGCATCCGTCTTCTTAGGATCTACCTCTATACCCTTACCGGAGACAATATGACCAAGAAAAGCCATGGATCTCACCCAAAACTCACATTTACTAAACTTCGTAAAAAGTTGTTGGTTCTTGAGGACTTGAAATACAATCCTCAAATGATCGGCATGCTCACCTTCACTCCTTCAGTAAATCAAGATATTGTCTAAATACCCTATTCATCAAATCCATAAACACAGCTGGAGCATTCGTCAACCCAAACGACATCACTAGGAATTCATAATGGCCGTATCTAGCCTAGAAAGCCATTTTCGGATTATCATCTTCTTTCACCCTCAATTGGTGATAACTCGAACGAAGGTTGATCTTACAGAAGTAACTAATCCCTTGAAGTTGATCAAACAAGTCATCTATTCTAGGAAGAGGATTCTTATTCTTAATGGTAACCTTGTTCAATTGGCGGTAGTCAATGCACATACGAAGTGAACCATCTTTCTTCCTCAAAAACAAGACCGGAGCACCTAATGAAGAAATACTTGGTCGGATGAAACCCTTATCCAACAAATCCTTCAACTGTTCTCTTAGTTCCTTAAGATCTGCCGGAGCCATTCGATAAGGAGGAATAGAGATAGGTTGCGTATCTCAGAGAAGGTCAATACCGAAGTCTATTTCCCTTTAGGGAGGAATATCGGGTAAATCATCGGGAAACACTTTCGGAATGTCATTAACAACGGGGACCGACTCAAGAGTAGGGGTTTCAGAATCCACATCTCTCACCCTAACAAGATGGTATATGCAACCCTTAGAAAATATCTTTCTAGCTTTAAGAGAAGAAATAAATTGACCTCTAAACATAGATTTTCCCCCTTCCACTCTAGGATAGGCTCATTCGGAAATTGAAACTTGACCATTCGGGTCCTACAATAAATAGAAGCATAACAAGAATGCAACCAGTCCATCCCAAGAATGAGACTCTACAGGATCAACATGAGTTACTCTATTAGATAAAGAGACGGGACAATTTCTATAGACTCTCTTAGCCACAATGGATTCACCAATCGGAGTAGAGACATGAAAAGGATCTAACAACACATCCGGAACAACATCAAACCTCATAGCCACATATGACGTCACAAAATACAAAGTAGCACCGAGATAAAGCAAAGCATAAAAATCAAAGTGAAAGACTTTTAACATACCGGTAACCATATCGCGAGAACCCTCTCGCTCATGGCGAGCTTGAAGTGCATAGAATTGGTTTTGCTTCTGATTTCCACTAGAACCTGACGGATTTTGAGGTTGAGTTTGTTGACGATTATCCCCTTCACTCTTAGCCGCTAAGGGACAATCCCATATCTTGTGATCCATCTTGCCACAACAAAAGCATCCATTAGAACCGTCTAGACATTTACCGTCATGCCTTTTTCCGCACTTAGCACAAGTAGCTAAGGAGGATCCACCACCATGTTCTCCTTGAGGCTTAGGAGGAGCATTGGAGGAACCTTGCCTGGAGAATCTTTGTCGAAATCTAGAACGACCATGTCCATCAGACGTGGGTGTTAGAAATTACCCTCACCGGTCTTAGCCTTCTTGGCCTCTCTAGACCTTTACTTAAGCTTTTCCTCCACTACAACAAATTCCATTATCAGGGACAAATTATTTCGTCATTTATAAATCATATTTCGTCACTAAAAATCTTATGAGACAAAAACTATTTCATCATTCAATCGTCACTAAATGTGTGTCGCTAAAAGTATACAAAGACGATTTAGTGCTTCGTCACTAAAACTATTATATTAACTACAGAAAGAAAAATCGTTCCCAAATGCATAAACATTTGTGACAAATTTATTTGTCATAAAAGTGTAATTTTTTTGTAGTTAATAGTATGCTTTGTCACTAAAAAGGTTATTACTACCGACAAAATTATATCGTCGCTAATTATTTACTTCAATCAGTGACGACATCAATTGTCTCTAAATTTATATGTATTTCGTAATTGAAAAAAATTTAATTTCGTCACTAATGACTATAATTTATATACAAAAAATTATTTTGTCCTTAAATGTATTAATTAGGGACAAATTTATTATTATAAAAAAAAGTTAATAATTTTGTTGTTAAATCTATCATTTTGTCGATTTAATCCAATTATTCAATTGCAATTACAATACTTTTCACTTTCAAATACACATATTAATTTCTTTTTTTTCATATTTATCCCCTCCCAATTTTTTTTAACCCCTCCCTAGAACTCCCACATTATGCTTCCTTAGGGACTAGAACTCACAACCTTAAGGTTGGAAGTGAGGAATGCTTACCATCCGATCAACACTCTCTTGCCTCTCATTTTTATTTTATTTTTAACTTCATTCACTTTTTTCAAATTTAACTTCTATAGAAATAATATATTATATGATTATTTATACAAATACACAAATGCATAAAATTTACCACCCATAATTGATTCAAATGTAGATTATATTTTATGTCTGCCAATATCTGGCAAGAGTTTGCACAATAATTTATTTTTTCAGTATAACTCTCATATTGTATTTATCCGTATCCAAATAGATGAAAGTTATTCTCTCTTCTCATTTAACATTCACTAAATCAAATATGTATGGATGTGTTTGGTATGGGGAAAAATATTTATATATTTTTTTCATTTTGGTGGGTTTATATCTTTGTGTATATGTATATTTATGTTTAACTTCTATCTTATTTTTTACTGTCAATATAGATAAATGAGTTTTAATTATCATTAATAAAATTTTATTATGTAAAATTTACTCATCCTTTAAATAGTGAATTTTTTAAATTTATAATAAAATTCACTACTATTTTTAGTAATTAAATTTTGTATTGCGTGGTTGAAACATGTTGTCGCAACACTTATTTTTCGCCACTGCTTCATCTCATTTTATGGCGATAAGATAAGTGACTACGAATAGTTAAAGTACTAAAACTAGTAAGTGTACAGTTAAGGGGCTAAAATGGCAAGTATTTAATTAAGAGACCAAACCTGGTAACATTTTGAATAGTTAAAGGACTAAATATGATAAATGTATAGTTAAGAGACTATTTTAGACCTAATCCAATAGATCAGGGACCATTTATGACATTTTCTTTAATTATGAACAATCGTAGCCAAAGAAAATTTTGTATTTACCTATGAACTCTCTTTGTAGCAAATAGTTGAATTATTTAACTACAAATTTTAAGTCGTCGCTATTTAACACCTACATATTTTGTGACAATATTTTTTGTCACTGAATCGCGGGTTGATTAAAGACAATAAAATGATTGTCACCAATTGTTTATGTTATTAGTGACGAAAATAAATGTCACAACTAAATCTAAATTTTTATAGCTAAAACTTATAATATTTAACTACAAACACTAATTTGTCACTATTGTAACAATATAATTTTTGAGACGAAATTATTTTGTGTCCAAAGATTAATTAATTTTAAGTCAAAAAATGATTTGTCACGAATTAGATACATCATTAGTGACAAAATAACGTGTAACTAGTAACTTTAAATTCGTGACTAACAGTACCCAATAAATGACGCCAACTTATTTTCTGGTGGGAAACTTTAGTGGACAAAACTTTGCTACAAACTTTTATGTTTCATCACTAAAAGTATCTATCTCATATATTTAAGCACGAAAAGTAATTTTAGTCACTAAAAATGAATAATTAGCGACGAATTTCATGTCGTGGCGAATAATTTCGTACCTATATATCATATTTGTTGTAGTGCTCTTCTATTTGTTGAGCGTACACCATGAGACGAGAAATATCCATGTCATTGATAAGTATAGCAGTGCGGCACTCTTTAACCACTATTTCGGCACTCCCGAAAAAAACTTTCTCATTCTTACCCTAGGATCGGCAACCATAGAAGGAGCATATCGAGATAATTGAGGAAATTCAATGCATACTCTTTCACACTCATGTTTCCTTGGCGAAGGTTGATGAACTCAAGCACCCGTGCCTCTCTAATCTCAAGGGGAAAGAAACTATCAAAGAATGCAACCTTAAATTTCTCCCAATCAAAAGGACCCTCATTAATTGCCTCCCTTCCTTCCATTGGTTGAACCAAACTTGAGCGACGCCCTTAAGTTGATAAGAGGCTAATTCCGCCTTTTCCTCCAACGTCACCCCCATGATCATTAGTACCTTGTTTACCTCATTGAAGAACTCTTGAGGATCTTCCTCAACCTTAGAGCCATAAAACTCCGGAGGGTTCATCCTTGTGAAGTCCCTCACCCTCGATGCCGCCGAACCCACATTTGGGTTCACGGGAGCCACAACATCTCTATTGACTTGAGCCGTCACGACTTGAGCCAACACTTGAAAAGAAGCCCTAAACTCCGCATTAGATACTTCTTCATCAAAAGGGTCGACCGAAACTTCGAGAGCTTGTTGATCCATATTTTCTCGTGAATTTCTTCTAGCATAGGTTCTTCGGGTAGCCATATCCTAAAACGCAAAGGATAGGTATTACAAGAGAGACATATATAGTTAGGCTCTATTCCCGACTTAAGAGTAATGAAAGAAGTGAAGTTTCTTAAACATCTTATAGCCTCTCATTCATAAATGTGGAGCGCCTCAAACTCATGAACAAGACTCTACTCGACATGGCTTATGAGACATCCTAGGATCTTTCAAAAACCATGCGCTCTGAATACAAAGTTTTTCACGACCCAAGGTACCCGCTAGACGTGACATGGCATACAAGACCCTGAAAGGGCCTCATACAAGTCACGTAGCATACATACATACAAGATCATAGAGATTTAAGAGTTAAAAAGAGAATGTCATATCAAAACATTAAAGAAAGTAGCAGAAGTCTATATCTCATGTCTCAAAGCCAATCTAACATTAGAACGATAAATAGAGTTTTGGACGTAACCCAATGCAATGCCAAAGTGAACAAAAGATGAAAGTAATAACGACTAGGCTATGTCCTCGAACGGATGAAGTCTCAGCAAGTCTTCAACAACCTTCTACTAAGCTTTAACCACGAATGGATGGAGAATCGTCGGACCCTACATTAACAAGTCAATGTAGGGAAGAGCATGGGTTAGTACAATCAAGTACCAAGTGTGATAGCAGTGTACAAAATCATTTAAAACATGTTAAAACGGGACACTTTCATGACATGCAATGAAAAAGCAATACATGATAAGAGTTCGAAACATAAGTCCTAAACCATGGTCAAAGCAACCTAAACATCTTTACTTTACTTGAGGAACATCATAATTACACTTAGATTCAATATTTGTGGTAAGTAGCCCTAACTGACATGTAAGACCATGTGAGCTATCAACATGGAATCCGGTGTACAACACCACACCGATAGGGCCATCCTACATGCCAAGGTAGGACCCTTTACTTACCATATAGCTTACGTGGATCCACTAGCTAGTGTCTATAAGATCATCATCCTATGGTAGAACATAGTTTATAGGACATGGGTAATCAACACTTGTCCACTCGGTGCTTAGCATAACTCCCATGGATTTAGACATAGTTCAATTATCATAAGTAGACATGGGTAGTCTCCTCTTGTCTATCGTTAGGGTACATGGGTGATTGCCTCTCGTCCCTTCATTAGAATAGCTACTTAAACATAGATTCTATTTTAGTTGAGCCAACCTTTCAACAAGTTATGAATCATTACATTTGAGAAAAACTTTCACATTCATAGGTTGTGTAGTATATGAGAAATCCTTTAACACCTCAAGAACAACATTAACGTATCATAAACTTTGATGCTTCTATCTCAAAGCACCCTTAATTTATCATTAGCTTCATAAGACACAAGCACGATTTCGTAAACTTCATGTTCACATAGTTCGTCATGCTCATAACTTACAATTCATAGAGTTCACATGAGTTCATAAGGACTCATCTTAAATCATGCAATTCAATGAAAACTAATGCATAGAAAACCATAAACAAGGGAATTTGACTTTAATTTAAGGAACCCACAAGATAGAGGAAAATCATAGTTTTTTGATTTAACATGCTTAATTTCATAAAACCCTTCTTAGGTCTTTCATAACCTCATCATGAAAAACATAATTTAGAAATCATAAATCATACATGGATTCATAGAGATTTCATATAATTCAACCCACCAACAAGGCATAATTTTTAAATTGGGGGAATTGGCATTGGCTCATAGGGATTCATCTAAATTCATGGAATTCAACATAATTTATTTTTCATAGTTCATAAATCAATCAATTAAATGAATATTGCAAAGAACCCGTGACATGGAAGAAAACCCCTAATTCAATTAATAACTTCTAACTTGAAAATTGGAGAATTTCGGGATTCCATGGAGGAAAGGGCTCCATGGACGAACACTATCATACCTCAATGCAAGAACCTTGAAATCAATGGAGGATTAGGAGACTTGATTTGAAAACCCTAGCTCTTGCTTCTTCTTCTTCAAGCTTTCTTAGAGAGAAATATTTGAGAGGGGAGAATTTGGGGAAATCTTGTAAAGTGATTGAAAAGGGTAGTTTTTAGGATTAGAAAGGTTTAGATAGTGTTAGGATATTAAGCGAATCGACCTTGATTATTAAATAGGCCATTAGGTGGAAATACCAAATGACCCCTTTAAAATAACTGCTAGACCCCATTGACGGTCTTACTCACGGTCCGTAAGTCTCACAACAGACAGTCAATGGCCAACTGTCGTTAGGTTCAGAAACTAAAAAACTTTGGACCCTGCAATGAAGGGTCCCATATATGGCTTGTGGGTAATAGGACGGACCGTACATGGAACCCGTAGGTCTGAACTTGGGGCTTAAGAAGTTCACTAAGTCTGGAGGAGACCTACGAGACCCATCTACGATTCGTACAATAGACGATGGGCCGTCTTTGCAGGCCGTCGTTAGGGTTCTAAATTCATTTTTAAAAATATGGGCTTGCCACCTATGGTTCCCACCAATGGCCGTAAGTCAACCTACGATCCATAGGTGGCTTCCGTCCTCACCTGCACTAACCCTGAAAATCTGAAATTTTCCACCCTTTCGAGTTCGGGGTATTACTCCCGTTGCTTCTGGTTCCGGGCTATGAGTTAGGCTTACCTACTTCGGGGTTGTAATAGGTGCCATCATCACCTGAGGAGTTGGGTCGTGATAAGTTGGTTGCAGAGCTTAGGTTGACCAACATTGTTGGTATGAGAGGAAATGCCAAGTAGAGTCATGTGGATCGATGTGTTGACGTCCGTATCCTATCTTTGGGAGGCTATAGGGCATACTTAGGAAATTCTATTTTTGACTCTGTATTGTGTATTTTCATTCTGAATAACCTCTAAAAATTCTTCTTTTGAATCCTCTCTCTCTTTAGATAGATAGCACGAGGTATTCGATAGGCATGAACGGAGCTTAAACACATTTTACCGGATGTTCAGCTTTTTGTCAAGCTACAGGGCCTCAGCCAGGCATACACCCTAAGGTCAGAGGTATTCTTTAGCAGACAGAGAGTTTGGGGGCAGCCCAGGCTCCAATAGAGTCATTGGCTACCTTCACTCATCGAGGTTCAGTGTTAGAAGGCCCGAGTTCCTTTGGGGGTACATCGGTGGTAGGTGTGGTTCTTGGTGTGGTGATTACTACCCAGAACAGAGTTAGGTTGGTTGTTCCTCCGCAGGGATCATCATCGGTATCTGAGTATGTGTTGGGATTTCTTTGATGGGCCGGGCTTAACCCCGTATTATTCCCTACGAATCGGGATATGAGTTAGGAGTTCATCAGGGTTTATCATTGCCACTCCATTTAGCGTCAGAGCACATAACTTAGCCTGGGTCTACCTTTCCCTAGATTGTCAGCCATGTGAGAGCAGTGGAGGAGGCATGCCTTGAGGGGTATGGAGGTAGCAGCAAGAGGACCAGGTAGGACGACAGCCACAACAGACCTCGTTCTAGGCCTAAAGATCCTCAGGACAGGTTGGGTCAGAGGTTCCAACATGGTCAGTCTAGCCAGCCTGTTCAGGCAGCATTACATGCTTCTGGGGTAGCCAGCACCATCAGGGTTGTCCCAGCATGAGTCAGAGTTAGAGAGGTTCCGATTCGGGTTAGAGAGTAAGATTGTAGATATCCTTCTACTCTCGCAGACGAAAGTCTTTTTTGTAGTTGATGTTATAACGACCCTCCAGGTCATTACCTCTGGTTTCCAAACTTTTCAGCATTTAGAGCTTTTTTGTAGCGACCCCAAGTAATTTATCACTTGCTGGCACGGACTGTTCGGTCGCCTTGTTATTCATTTGGGTTTTACCCCCGTTTTCCCATTTTTGAGTTTTTGAAACTTGAAAAGTTTATTTCGGTCATAACCTCAGGTAAACGAAATTCTAACAGTTCCATTAGCTCCGGAGAGGCCAACTTAGGCTATTAGCATGCTTTGCCAAAGTCACGAGGCTTCCGGTGTGTCTTTGGGGACATTAGACGCTTTAGCCTTTGAAATTTTGCCCAAGGTTGTCTTTGGTCAACATTCTTGGTAAACGTGCTCAGATGGGAATTTCATCAGCGTTGTTAGTTCTGAAATGTTGAGCTTGGTCTAGAACAACCCTTCATGCGGTTCATGGGGCTTCCGATCTAATTCCAAGGCCCTTTGTGGAAGTTGGATAAGATGGCGCTTGGGATGTTGGACCCACTTTTTGTTGAAATGACCTCGTATGGAAATTTCTATTGCGCCATTGAGTACGGAATACCGAGTTTAGTGGGGTAGCATATCTGGTTTATTTTCTTTGGGTCCTGAATGATTTCCGAGGGTCCGTTCGGAGACTTTGAAAAATAGCAAAAGTGCTGATATCTAGTGCAGGCTTTTAGCGACTAGAAATGGGACTTTTAGGTATCAAAAACAGTCCTTTAATGACCAGTTTTCTGCTATTTATATAGAAGAAATATCATTCATTCTCCCAAACTTCAAAACGCCATATCTCTCTTATTTCTGGGACAAATGAGGTGATTCAAAGTGTGGAAGCTCCGTTTTGATGGTGGCTTCACTATAGAGTTATCTAAAGTTGTCGAGTGCATGTTAATCCAGGTAAAATCATGATAGACCAGACTGCTTCGAGTTCTAGATTTTGGCTATATTGATTTGGTGATATGTTGCTTATTTTAGCTCCGTTTTGGGTGATTCGAAGTCCAGCGTGTTCGGGAAGTTTGTGGTTATGAATTAGAGGTGATTCATAAAGGTGGAGCTTTAATTGGGTGGATTCAGAATGCGCATGATCGGATTTGAGGTAGGCTATGGTCTCCTACTTTGACTGGGCATTATTAAACACGGTTATGTATGAAATACATGTGATTTAGGTTTGTATTTGCCGAGTATAGGGTTTACCTCCTTCTACCTCATTTTCTTGACTGCAGTTGATCTTTAGACTATAGTAGTCTCGTGAATACTTAGATTAGGCTATGGGCCTTTGTTGTTGTATTTACTTTGTATTATTATCCATATTTAAGATTTGTGTTGATGGCCTTAGGCTTGGTTTGAGCCTTGGATGGTTTATTAGGTGACGTACCTCCCTTATAGCCAGGTGTAGCTTCTAGTAGGGCTTGTTATGGATAGTGTACCTTATGCTAGTGCCTGAGACCTTTGAGGCTTGTTGTAGCAATAGGTTTGGCTTAGTTGTTCTCGTTCGGAGCTGAGATGGCAAAGTTTTTGGGTAAGGCGTCGATCCTAGAGATATTTCTCCCCCTATTTTTACTTTGTGTTATCTCTTGATTACTGCGCTTTCTGATTAGTGGTAGGCTTGTGATGCCTTATTGTGTATTATTGGGCCCGAGGCCGTATTCGAGGAGCGAATGGATCCTAGGTTAGTTTCCCTAGCCTTGGTAGTGTGGCTTGATTTGGTTTTACCTTTCTGATTGTGTGTACCTTGTTTGGATGCTGGTGATAGAATGCTTGCATTGATTGAGCATTTCCACTAGTTTGTGGTACGATCCCGGTACTTCCATTGGCTTTTTACTATTCTCTAAAACTTGTTTTTAACGGGAGTCATACCACCTGGACTACTTGCTAAACTGATTTTGAAACTCATGAGAAGTCAAGGACATACTCCTTTTATACTGGCAGTATCAGAGACATCAAGAATGCACTCAGTTTTTATTGATATCCGGCGCGACATCTCCTTTTTTCTACATGGTTGCTTTTGGGATGCTTTAGCCTATACTTACCTATCCGGTGCGGCGATGCCCTTTTCTACATTGGCATGGCCACTCACTCTCTGGTACCACTACGGGGATGCTATATGTTATGTATAAGACCTGGTTCGGGCCCAGGCAGTGTATACGGACATCCTGTGTCCCCTATGAGCCCCTCTGGCCGGTGCACCACTGAACTGGATGAGGGAGCTACATGGGTCCCACCTAGCAGGCCGGGGGCCAGTGTAGGTCTATACACTTAGTTGTGGATGATCTCATAGAGCCACCGATGATGTTACTTGTTTTTACTACAAACTTGCATTCATTAGCATCGTCTATCACCAGTATACTTGTCTGCTATTTGGTCCCCCAGTTTATGAGGTCCAGGGGTATGTTCGTTGTTTGTACCTTCCGTGGGGTATGGGCGTCCGGTCAGTTATTTTTTTATTATACCTGTCTTTATCCTGTGTTATATTTGTAGATGATCTTTAGAGAGTCTTGTCTGGATTTATTATTGGTACTTCTTGCTAGATTCAGTTGGATTAGTTCTTAGTTGATTAGTGGTTGTAGTTAGTATTTCATTCTTTATTAGTTGACTCCTATATTTCTCTCTTATTGTAAATAGGTTGTGACTTATGGTTGCAGGTGCGATCTTTGACTCTATTTCCTTTTATTCTTGTATTCTAGCTCTTTACTCTTGTTTCCTGCTTTACCTTGTGTTAGTTTCTATTTTAGTTACTTGTGTTGTTCCTACCTTGTTTATATGTCTTTTATACTTACTTTATCTATGGAGCTCAGTCAGCCTATGCCTGCAGAGTACCATTCGTTTTGTATTCATACTACACTTCTGCACCCTGAAGATCATAGTATGAGTTATTGCTAGTGATTGGTCTTTGTGCGGAGTAGCTTGGAATCGGAGATTGGGTGAGCTCCTGGCGTCTGGAGTTGCCGATTTAAATCTATTTTGGGCTAGGACTTGTCTTTAGTTGCTTTTGAAGACTGTATGTATCTATTTTGTATTTGTAAAAAGCTTTGTACACTAGTTTTGTTTAGATGCTCGATTAATGACTGATGCTAGGTCTTGGGGACAGTTCCTTGGTTTTTTCTATGTTGTTTCCCTTTTCTTCTCTTTTTATTCATTGGTTCCTCTTCCGCTTAACAGCTTGTTGCTTTTGGTTCCGGGCTATGATTTAGGCTTACCTATTGGTGGATTCTAGTATGTGTCATCATGACCTGAGGAGTCGGGTCGTGACACGCGATCGGCCTTCAGGTAGGCTATGACTCCCTTTCTTTTTAGATTTAGATTAAATGTATAAAATCATGATGATTGGAGTTAATTGGGGGCGGGCACCTAGTTGTTCTTACTTTCGTTCTTAGATACAATGTGTTAGGGTTGATTGTCCCAATTTTGGGTTTGATTCCATGCTAGCTGGAGTTTTAGGTGTGTTGTTGCATGTTGTATGTATTACTCGCATTGATTACTTGTTATTTGAAGCGTGATCGACCTTACTCTAGGATAGACTAGTCTTGCCTTAGAGTCGTGAGCCTTGTATCGTTATTCTTGTGTCTAACGATGCTCGTACTTACTAGATCCCTATAGACTAGAATAGATTACTTGGGTCTGATAGTATGAGCCTTATCCAGGAATTTTTTCAGCTTTGTAGACCTTTTCTCTTCTCTCCATATCTTTATGGTTTCGATGTATTACCAGAGGTTCTGCACTTTTTTAGGGTTTGTATACTAGGCTTGTAGCCTTTTGTGATTCTTTGTGATTGTACGTTTTTCCACGACAGCTTGAAGCCTACTTGATATCCTCTTCGGAGTCGACAGGCCCCCCGGGTCACTCTTGATAGCAAGGTGGTTTACACCCCTGGGAGTGGACTTACCGGCTGGGCGGCCTAGATATCTGAGATCCGCTTAAGAGTTGACACGCCCCTTGTTCAATCTTGCCAGCTGGGCGGCCAATGCCCCCGGGAGTGTATTAGATGGCTGGGCGGCCTTGATATCTTAGATCCTCTTCAGAGTTGACTTGCACTAGGGTAACTCTTGCTAGCTGGGCTTAGGAGTGGACTGGATGGCTAGTGGCCTAGACTGATTGTCACTATTTCTTGCTGGGCTAGGAGTTTACAGGTTTGATGGTTATTTGGGGTGGGAGCCCGATTTTTAGTTGGTGGTAATCTTTTCTCTTTAGACTTAGCATTTTGGTGTACATGTCGGGCATAAGGGGTTCGTTCGAGTTTTTTTTTAAACTTGCACATGAGTTTACCTTCTGGCCTTATAGGGTAAAGTTAGGTTTTGTTTAGTTGTACTTTGATTTACTTTCGGTATGCTCGTGTGATTTATTTCATATCTCTTTGACCTCTGTTTGTGTCTAGATTCTATCATTTCTGGTTTTTTTAGTGCCTTTCTTTATCAGTCGGCCTTTGATGCCTAATGGGTACCTTTATTTGGTACTCATACTACGCTCTTCATCTTTTCATGATGCAGGTCCTAGTACCACCTACTAGCGATGATCGTTCATGCCATCTTTTGTAGCTTCTGGAGATCGGAGACTAGGGTGTGCTCGTGGGAACCTGGATCAACATGTCTCCTTTTGTATATATGTTTAGCTAGTCTTTTGCCTTTGAGACAGCATGTTATGGTCCACTTTTGGGACTTGTATTTTTTAATGCTAGAAAGTTTTGTACTCTTGACTTCTAGATTCTGGGAGGGTTCCTGTTGTATAGAGATTTGTTTGCATCCACTTTTGTACTATATTTATTACTTAGTGCCATTTATGTTAAGTTCTACCCTCATAATCATTACTTGTCATTCCGGGTACGGGTTGACTTACCTACTGTTGGGTTATATTAGGTACCATCATGGCTCGCGGAATCGGGTCATGACACGGTTGTACATAAATATATGTTTTCTTGTATTGGTAATTTATGTGTCATTCTAATGATTAAATTTGGTAGTTGTATATTGTGAATAACTTAAACATTAATTAATTAGTTAACATAGATTTTTTCCTTTATCTCTTACAACAAATGAAAAAAAACCCTTTATTAGTTATTTGTTTCTTTCGTTCAATAACTACTGAGAATCAACAGAAGGGGCACTTATCTTAGAGAAGATACCAGTGGTTAATAAATTTTTTTATGTATTTTATGAGGATTTGCCAGGATTACATCCCATTCAAGAGATAGACTTTGGTATGGATTTTGCTCCTAATAGTTTGCAAATATCTATACCCCCATATCATATAGCACCAGCAGAGCTGAAGGAGCTAAAATAGCAGTTGCAGGACTTACTCGATAAGAGTTTCATCGGACCGAGTATATCTCCATGGGGCGCACCACTATTGTTCGTAAAGAAGAAAGATGGGTCTGTAAGAATGTACATTGACTACAGGCAGTTGAACAAGGTAACAATACGTAATAAGTATCCTTTAAATCGTATAGAGGACCTATATGATCAATTACAAGGAGCTGTCCACTTTTCTAACATTGATCTTCGTTCTAGTTATCATCAACTTAGAATCAGGGAGGAAGATATTTCCAAGAAACCATTCAAAACTCGGTATGGGCATTATGAGTTCCTTGTGATGCCTTTCGGATTAACCAATGCTCTAGCTGCATTTATGGACGTAATGAATAGGGTGTTTAGGCCGTTTATAGGCAGGTTAGTGATAGTGTTTATTGATAATATCTTGATATACTCTCGTAGCCAAGAAGAACACGAGAACCATCTGAAGACCACGTGACAAACTTTGCAAGAACATAAGCTCTATCCTAAGTTCTAAATTTTTTAATTTTTGCTAGACTCAATAGTTTTTTTGGTGCATGTTGTATCAAAATATGGAATCAAGGTAGACTCTAAAAAGACAGAGGCCATGCAGAAATGGCCTAGACCTACTGCGCCTATTGAAATTCAAAGATTTTTGGGTTTGGGGAATTACTATAAGCATTTTGTGCAGGATTTCTCCAGCATAGCATCTCCATTGACCAAGCTGACATAGAAAAATGAAAAGTTTTAGTGGACAGAAGAATGTGAGTAGAGCTTCCAGAAACTCAAAGCGTTCTTGACAACAACGCCAATACTTTCCTCACCATCGGATTCTAGAGGTTTCACGGTATTTTCTGATGCTTCGAGGGTGGGTCTAGGATGTGTTCTTATGAAAAATTGTCGTGTGATTGCCTATGCTTCAAGAAATTGAAGAGACACGAGCAGAACTATCCTACACATGATTTTGATATGGCCGCAGTGATATTTAATCTTAAAATTTGGAGGCATTATCTATACTACAAAACTTGCGAGATATATACCAACCGTAAGAGTTTATAGTAGATTTTTCAGCAGAGGGATCTAAATCTTCGACAGCGCCGGTGGATGGAGCTACTCAAGGATTATGATTGTGTTATTTTGTATCATCCTTAAAAAGCTAATGTTGTGGCTGATGCATTAAGTAGAAAATCTATGGGCAGTTTAGCACATATAGCTCCTGAAAAGAGACAGTTGGCAAAATATGTACAGAAACTTGAAGGCACGGGTGTCAGATTTAGTGTGGGAAATTCAGAGACATTTCTAGCATGTGTGCAAGCCAAATCTTCATTAGTAGAGCGTATTAAGGCTACTCAATATGAGGATGAACAACTTTGCAAATATTGAGATGAGGTCATAGATGGTAAACGAAGGAAAAGATTATTGACTGTGAAGGTATGCTCCGACTAAGAAATAAGTTATGTGTACTTGACATAGAGGGGTTATGACGATTTGTTCTTGAGGAAGCTCACAACACTAGATATACTATGCACCCTGGTTCAACTCAGATGTATCATGACCTCAAGAAATTGTATTGGTGGGAAGATATGAAGAAAGATGTTGCTAACTTTGTTTCCAGTTGTTTAACTTGTCAACAGGTTATATCAGAGCATCAACGACCTGTAGGACTACTACAAGAGATCAAGATTCTAGAGTGGAAATGGGAAAGAGTTACTATGGATTTTGTGGTTGGTCTACCATGAACCCTTAGAGGATATGACTCTGTATGGGTAATTGTAGATCGACTAACAATATCAGCAAACTTCTTACCAGTAAAGACTACATATGGTCGAGTGAGATATGCCCAGATATTTATGAATGAAATTGTTCGACTTCATGGAATGCCAATATCCATTATCCATGATAGAGGGTCACAATTCACTTCATGCTTTTGGAGATCCTTTCAAGAAGCTTTGGGTACATGAGTAGATCTTAGTACTGCATTTCATCCACAGAAAGACGGACAGTCTGAGCGTACTGTACAGATCATAAAGGATATGTTGAGAGATTCCATTCTTGATTATGAAGGTAGTTGGGATGCTTACTTGCCTTTAGCCAAATTTTCCTACAACAATAGCTTTCTGTCCAGCATTCAGACAACTCCATATGAAGCTTTGTATGGTAGGCAATGTCGTTCTCCTATAGGGTGGTTTGAAGCTTGAGAGGCTACTGTGTTGGGGCAAGACTTAGTACAAGAAGCCATGGACAAGGTCCAGTTGATTAGGCAGAGGTTTCTCACAACTCAGAGGTCTTATGCGGATAAGAAGAGAAGAGGTCTAGTTTTCATAGTTGGGGACAAAGTTTTTCTGCGAGTCTCTCCTACGAATGGTGTGATGCTGTTCGGCAAAAGAGGTAAATGAGCCTGCGGTATATAGGACCATATGAGATACTTGACCGAGTAGGAAGAGTGGCATATCATTTGACACTTCCTCCTGATATGTCCTTCATCCATCCGGTGTTCCATGTGTCTATGTTAAGAAAATACATATCAGACTCCTTTCTCGTTCTTGAAGCACTGACTATACAAATTGATGAGAACTTAACATATGAAGAGGAACCTGTGGCTATTGTTGACAAATAAGTAAGAAAGTTAAGGTCAAAAGAAATTGTGTCTGTAGAAGTATTATGGAGAAACCATACCATTGAAGAAGCTACTTGGGAGTTGAAAAATAATATGCGAGTCCAGTATCCACTCTTGTTTCAGTCTACAGGTACACACTTACTTTAAATTTGAGGACCGAATTTATTAAAGTGTGGAGAATTTAATACCCTATATTAAAATAAGGGCATATGTGTCATTTAGATCTTAATTAAAAAAAAGATATAAGCTGATTGGTTGCTGTTTTGACCTAAAGGGTTTAGAAATTTTTTTAAAAAAATAATAAACAAATGGGCTAAAAGCCCAAACAAAAAAGCAGCAACGTTGCAACCTTAAGAAAGAAAAAAAAGGACTGAATAGAGAGAGTAAGAATGAAAGAGAGAGCGAAAGAGTAAGGGGAAGCGGAAGGAGAAAGAGAGTTATCCAGGGTTTTCCTACCGCATTTTAAGTAAATCTTTGTTGTTTCTTCTTCTTCTACAGCCTCTCCAAGATTATTAGATTAGGTCATTTACTTTAGGTGTTGAAATCTTATTACTAGAAGCTGATAACTAGGCAGTAAGGGTAGTTTAGGTTACAACAGCAGATGAATAAATTATATATTTATCAATCTATTACATGAATATCAAGATATACGATTGATCAATGTATTTGGGCATGAGAATACTACTATATATAGGAGTATATTTTATACTACTTCTACTGCCCAATATTCTCCCAGTAGCACTAGTTTGAATTTAATTTTTAAGTTGAGTTTTAGTTGTTGTTAACTGTAGTAATAGCGAAGAAAATTGTTGAGCAACCGCGAGATATGAAGACTTAGAACTTTTAACTTGTTGCAGCTTAAATTGAAGGACTATGTAGATAAAGAATAAGATACTTTGATGTATCTAGAGTCAAACCTTAAACTTGAGTGTTGGGTGTTTAAAATAGTTATCGAATTAGCTTAAACATAGAAACTAACCGGTGATCGATAAAATGTTATTATAGATTGATTGAAGAAGACGTTCAGATTGCTCGAGTGACGGGTTTCGTATTTCAACACGAGTATAATGAGTAGTAATCTTCCATAATTTGTGTTTTATAACTTTCATGATTTATACATGGTTTATAAAGTGAATGATTGACCGAAATACTTTGAACCTGCATATGGGACAAGTCTTTTACTTGATATGATACCGAAATAGTTATTTGACATAAACTTCTTTTTATATGACATGTTTATCAATACTTGAGATATGAATACCGTTTTCGAAAGAGTTTAACATTTACTTGAGAAATAGTATTTTGACATATGTTTTTGATTAATGTTTTGTATACTATGATTTGATAAGAACTTAAATGTCTTATAACATTTTGAAATGTTTCTACTATTTACAAAGAAAAGTATAAGTTGGAGTAGACCTTGATAGATCCCGTAGCTAACGGCGGATTCGTTAGACCTAGTGCACCTTGTAGATACATATTACCGATAAAGTCATTGCTAGAAGGAAGGTAGAACTAGCATACCATTACCGATATGAATATTTATCTCCTTTATGAGGAGTTCACCGTTATTGGTTACTTCTTTAAGTGAAAGCCACACTGAATATATGATTCATCCTTGGAAACCTTCAAGATATAAGATTGATATGAATGTGTTCTTCTACATTTATTTCTAAATATTCACATTGATTTTTCTATATGAGACAAATAAGATTGTATATTGTTACAGTTTCAGAAAGAGCATTGATTTCATCATTTTGATTATCGTACTAGCATGTTTTCTGATTTGTCCCTCATTAAAATGTTTCTAGTTAAGTATGATTACTTACTGAGCTAGTGTCTCACTCCTCGCTATATGTTTTTACAGAGAACTCAAGTGATCTTGGAGAAGATTTCATTAATTAGAAAGTGTGGATTGATAGTATCTAGTGAGCCTCGCATTGCTTCACGTGCCAAGAGACTTATTGAATTGCTATGATTTATGTAGTTCTTTACAAACTCTTAGAGTCGCTCCATTTCTCATTCCTTTTAATTTATTCATGATTATTCCTTCGTATTGTAGTCAAGTTACTAGTTTGGAACTTATTTTTCGTATTTGGAGATGAATTGGTATTATTGCGTGACAATTATATCATTGATGGATGTAATGTCTTAATTTATATATCTTTTTAGTTGTGTTGTGGATTTATGAGACATGAAATATTAAGGATAGGCCCAAAAACACAGGAAACTCTTCCTGATTTTCTGTAGAATTTTTGTAAGGCGTGCTTTGGGATTCTCCCCCTTAGCGCAGGTCACACTCCTAAATTGGGTCGTGACAATATCTCCCACAATTCCTCCATATTTCATATGAATTTTGAATTATATTCATGATCCTTTATTACAGTTCTCTTACAAATCGCTATAACAAAAAAAGAAGATTATGTTTTAATTTTAAAAAAAAATTTATATCCTTTCCTGATTAAAACATGAACTATTCAATTTATCTATTTTCATGTTTAATTAGTTAACATATATTATCATATATTTTCTATGAATATAATATGGTCTATCTTCTCTTATATATTCATATTATAAAAAGTTAAGGGCAAAAATTGGGTAGTATGTGAAGAGGATAAATACACATATAATAGGGAAATTCCCTCCACAAATGTGGCCAAGGCCCCACGATCGTGCAGAAGAGAATAGTGTTGCACCAGAAGCGCTACATCAACAGTTCACCAAGGATGAAAAATAACCCAATGGAGTCTCAAAAAATTTTCTAAACCCCATCGATGCAAAAAGTTATGCTACCCTATAAAAATGACATTCCAAAATCAACAGAATCGATGAAAAAGCTAACGGAGGTCCTCTCTTCAAAATGTTGACCCATGTCAACTCTTACAAAGAAATACCAAACAAAAAAATAAAAGCTACAAACTCGTCTTGAGCACCTCATGATGCAAACCAAAGATCATTTTTGACGAAACTCGACATTACGTAGCTAATTGCACTAATGGAATTTTCATCCAACTACACTTACCAAGAATGTTACCCAAAGTCAAACTTTGACCAAAACAGTAGAACTAATATATTAAATAGCACAAACTCAAAATGGTAGCCTCCAAACCCAAACTAGCCATCCCACCGGACTAAAACGACCCTTCCAGAGTTAAGGGAACTGACGAAATGCTCATCTGACCTCATATTCTCTAGATGTTGACTAAAGTCAGCACTCTCACTACAGAAGCCTCTAAAAGAGCAAAACCAACTCAAAACCCTTCTAACCACCTCGGAAAGTATGCTAACAAATCCAAACACCAACACAGAAGCTGCAAGAAAGCTACGAGAAGGGGCAAAATAGTAAAAGCATGCATTTGAAATATACAACTTTGATGAATGAGTCAAAGAAACAATGGAAACTAATCAAAATATAAAGAGGATAGATTTGTTTTTAATCATTAGTGAAGTTGATCATTAAACTATGATGTTGATGATTATTAATGATAAAGATTTAAAGCATTGAATGGTTTTTGTGTAGTTATTTTTTAAGGTCCAACTATAATGGGATTTTTTGTTACCTTATAGAATGTCCATAGATGTACATATATGTGAATGTTGTGTCCTTAGAGTAGGTTGTTTTGTATAACAAATGCATGATTAGGTTCAACATTAGTGTTTTTGTAAGCAGTCAACTCAAATGCTCTTCAAGTTGCTCAAAACGCTGACCCGATTGTTAAGATCATCATCTTCCTCGAAGTGTTTTTTATTTCCTTCTTCTCTGGGACTGTATCAAACTTTTCTTTTCTCACATATTCTTGAACAATTGGATTAATCAGAAAGGTCCAAACGGAAATACAGAGTACTTGAATGCTATTATTTCAACAGATTATATGTTGTTGGGTCTGCTATTCAAATTTGGAAACTTGGTGTTTTACTCATTAAAGGATAATACTTCTAAAATATGAAACTTCTTTTGGAAAAAATGCACTTTGTATGTCTTTGCTCTATGTGCCTGTTTTTATAATTCAATAATGAATTATGTAAGTTTCTTTCACTTTAAATGAAGATGTGTCTAGTTTGTATTTGAATAATTAATTATGAGTAAATGAATTATTTGTTATGATAAAAACTTAACTAGTGAATCCAGTAACTAGTATGAAGAATGGCTCCGCTGGAAGTAAGCGAGATCGAACCAGCATAAGAAAATCAAGTTGGAGAAAGTATAGACAAAGCTTCATTCTATTGTTCAGACAAACCAAATGGATTTTCTAGCCAAAACCAAATCTTATAGTCTAGTTCTTTATGGTGTTGAAATAAAATATGCATCTTGAGTTTTGAAGCATGACAAAATAGAAGAATTAAGGATCATGATCCTAAAATTAAACTTTTCTATGACATATGGATTTGGTTTACAAAATATTTTTATCAATTTATTGGTTTGGATCCTCAATAGTTTGGTTTTAAGTTTAACAAATAAGATAATGCTTATAAAATAAATATATGACTTTTCCAATGTGCCAGCAAAAGTTAGGAGTCCACAACCAACCTAAATAGGCCCCTAATAGAGTTGATACCTAGAGGACTAAAGATATATGGACTAGTAAATAGTGTGTGAAAATTGATGATCAGTCAGAACAAGCTCCTGTACAAACTAGGAAAAATGGTATACCGGAGATAAATGTCACAACTCAAACCATTAAACAATGGAAGGAAGGGTGGACTAAAGATAAAGGAAAATCTGTAAGCAAAGGTAGATACAAATAATGACTTCAAGTCCTATTATGGATTCATAAGTTAGAGACTTTGAACAAATAATAACACAAACAGGCTGGACAGAATTGAGAATTATGGTAAGATTCTACGAATGGAAAAACAACCATGTCCATAGTAAAAATGATAAATCATTAGTTAATGTAGCTTAGCTAATTATGTGGCCTCAACACAAAGTGGAGGTAATGGAACCATTCTTTTTAGATCATTCATTATTATGTGTCAAGCTCACAACAAGAAAGGCGTCATAATACTTTTAAATTTTTGAACCATTATGCTGATCATCCTTGACATTCTAATGTCGTATGAGATTTTCGTCAGTTCCATCAACTCTGAAAGGTCCTTTTTGGTCTAGTAATATGGTTGGTCCAGGTTTTGAGGCTTTCATTTTGAGTTTGTGCCATTAGGCATTTTAATGTTGATGGTTTGGCCAAAGTTTGACTTCAGTAAACTTTCTTGTTAAACGTGCTCGAATGAGAATTGTGTCATTGCAGTTATCTCCAAAATGTCCTTTTTTCTAGTAGGATAATGGGTTTGAGTTTTTGAGGCTTTCATTTTGAGTTTACGCAGTTAGGCATTTTAACTTTAATGTTTGAATTCAGTCAACATTTTGGTAAAAATGCTCAGATGAGAATTTTGTTAGCGTGGTTAGCTCTGAAAGGTCCTTCTTGGTGTAATAGAGTGGTTGGTTTGAGTTTCGAGGCTTTTGTTTTTAGTTTGTGCTATTAAACATTCTAACTCTTGAGTTTTTGCCAAAGTTTTACTTCGGTCAACATTCTTGAGTAACTTGATTGGATTAGAATTCCATCAACGTGGTTAGCTCCGGGAGGTTTTTTTTATTCTAGTTGAGTGGTTGGTTTGTGCTTCAAGCATTTCATTTTGAGTTTGTGTCATTAGGTTTTTTAAATTTGAACTTTTCACTAGAGTTTGAGTTTGGTCAATATTCTTGGTATATGTGCTGAGATGAAAATTTTTCCAGTGCCAATTAGCTTCGTAAAGTTCTTTTTGGTCTAGTAGTATGGTTGGTTTGAGTTTGTGCCATTAGGTGTTTTAACTTTTATGGTTTTGCAAAAGTTTGACAGTGACGACCTAAAATCATGCTCTGATGGCGTCCACTACAACCCGCTGAGTGGACAAGCCTAAGCCCAACACAAGATGCAGGAGAAATAGTTTAAGTAGTAAATATAATGATAAGAGGAAGAGAAGAATAAATATTTAAGAAAAGGGTCATGTCATATATCTATAAGACGATACAAAATGTACAAAATAGGCCCAAAAGTTACTAAGAGACATACAAACGAAAAAAACTACCCCAGACCTGGTGTCACCTATACAGGAGCTACTAAGTACATAAAGTCATATATATAGAGAACTTACAAATCCCGAATACAAAATATGTGGTAGTAAAAAAGAATGAAAGCATGAAGTCTCTGAACGCCAGAAGTTCACCACAATCCAATTCTGTGACAGCCACGAAAGATCCAACGCTCAATGAGGGTGGCTCATACTCAGAGCTACAGAAAAATATGCAAAAGTGCAGTACACGTACCAAAATACGGGGTACTCCGAAGGAATCATAGGTCGACCGAGCTTAGAAGGATCAAATATATATATAAATAGCACGATTAAAGAAAAGAGGAGGTAGGTAATAACCAAAAGTAAGTAAACTACCAACAAAAGGTAAACAACTAAACATTCACACCAAGTAGTCACACATACAATCAACAAAACCAGAAAAGTGCAATTTATATGTGGTACAATGCAAGATGGATGCAAAGGTTCTAGAATTGTCTCGCCGACTATGTTGTGGACCCCAGGCAACTACGTAACCCTTCTAGAGCTTATCAACCATAAATAAAACCTAAAATTTCAATTTGTGGGCTGTCGAAGCATATCAACCATATCCAAAGTAAAAACTCAAAGTAGAGTCTACGGGCCGCCGAAGCTAATCGAAATCTGCCTTAATAAGCGAAAGTGGGATATTTTTCCTCCAAAATCAATTTCCATCAGTAAAATCATTTTAAAACTAGTATTACTTCTCCCAAGGAGCTAAAATGCATCAGAAGGAGTAGTGTACTCAAAATATTGTCCAAGACCTCTTCTATTCCTACAATCCGCTACAAATATGCCATGAATGTGCTTACATGTAAAAAAAATCCACTCATCATCACAAGTCAACTCAGGTCACATATAACTTGGTAGAGTACTCGTAATACCGCAAGAATGCTAACCCGAAACTCCTGCTACCAATCTCATGGCCTCAATCGCAACAGTTGAATAATCTATAAGATCATAACTCAAGTATTCATTAAGGAAACAAAACAAATCCAAAGCAATCAAAACACACCACAATCCTAATTTTCACGCCACCTACGAGCAATTTCTAAAGACACTATTCAAACAAGCATAAGGATCATCCTAAACTAAGTGTCACGACCCAAAGTACCCGCTAGACGTGGCATTGAGTTCAAGACCCCAAGAGGCCTCATACAGGCCACTTAGCATGCATCATACAAGATAATAAAAATTTAAGAGTTCAAAAGACAATTCATTACAAAAATAGTTTAACGAAATAGCGGAAGTCTACATATAGTCTCAAAAGCCATCTAACATAAGAAATGAAAGAAGTTGGGATGTAACCCATACAACGTCTTCAAAAGCAAGTAAATGACATAAAGTAAATGTGGCTACGTCCTTAACCAAATGAGGGCTCACTAAATCCTTCAAGATCTCTACTATCACGAACTAGCCACGAGAAGGTGGGGATGAGCCGGCCATACTCTTATAAGAAAATGTAGGCAAGAGTATGCGTTAGTACAATAATGTACCCAGTATGACAACCATGTATAAAAGTATTTAAACATGCAAAAAGGGACATTTTAATAATCATGCTAAATCATTAGTAAAAGGGTTAGCAATCATAAGTTATAATCCATGATCAATGCAAGCTAAACATCTTTACTTCACTTGAGAAATACGTTAAAAGTCACTTTAGTTCATTAATGTGGGAGTTAGCGCTAAACCGACATGTAAGACCATGTGATCAATAAACATGGAATCCGGTATCCTACCCCACACCAAAAAGAGGTGTCCTACTTGCCAAGGTAAGACCATGATGTTCTAAATTACGCGGATCCACTAGCTAATGTCTATCTAGACAATCATCCTATTGTGGCACATAGTTTATGGGACATGGGGAATCGCCACTTGTCCACTTGATGCTAAGCATATTTCCCACGGAATAGTCATAAATCATAATTCATCTTAACTTTAGTAGACATGGGTAATCGTCTCTTTTCTATCATTAGTAGACATGGGTAATCGCCTCTTGTCTACTTTTAGGGAACATGGGTAATCGCCTCTTGTCTACCCTTAGATTAACTCCTTAAGAAACTTGGGTAATCGCTTCTTATTCATTTCTAATTCATAGTGTGAGTATTACATGAGAAACCCTTTCACAACTCAACCACAACATCAATTATGCGAAATCTAAAAGAAAGTCTCAAATCATCATAAATTTCATAATTTATTGCATGATTCCATAAACTTCACCTCTGCATAGTTCATCATAACTAATAACTTGAAAACCATAGATTTCACGTGGACTCATGAGAATTCATCTCAAAACATGCAACTCAATCCAATTTCATGCTTAGAAAACCATAAACTAAGCAACTTGATCATAGTTGAAAGAACCCACATAAAAAAGGAAAATCTTAATTTTTGATTGAACATGCATACTCTTAAAAAACACATATTTTCATCAGTCATAATTCATCATGAAATCATAGCTTTTAGAAATCATACATCATGCATGGGTTCATATAAACTTCATAAAATTCACATTCTTCACAATTCAACCCATCAACAAAACCTACTTTAAAATTTGGGGAATTCACATGGGTTCATGGGGCTTCATCTTAATTCATGAAATTCAACTCAATTCATGTTTGATAGTTCATTAAACAATCAGTTAAATCAATATTGAAAATAACCCATAACATAGAAGAAAAGCCTTAACTTCAATGGATGATTTCTAACTTGTAAAATAGAGAATTTTAGGGACTCTATGGAGGAAAGGTCTCCATAGATGAAGATCATCATACCTCAATGCAAAAAACTGTAAAATCAGTGGAGGATTATGAGGCTTGACCTTGGAGAACCCTAGCTTGACTTCTTCTTCTTCTTCTTGATTCTAGAGTGAGAAATATTTGGGAGAGGTTTGGGAGTAATTGAAAAGTGATTAAGAAGGGTAGAAATTAGGCTTAAGTAGCTTATAAAGGGCCTAGGAATAGATGGTAACCAACCTAACTCAGTAAATAAGTCATTGGGTGAAAAGACCAAAAGATCCCTAAAAATTATTTCGGAACCACCTCACCAACGACTTGACCTATGGTTGGTAGGTCAACCTACTACCCGTAGGTGACCAACCGTAGGTCATTCTGTCTAAGACCAAAAATTTAATTAATTTTCTCGCCCCAACAAATAGAACCTACGACTCCTTCCCACATTTGACCTAAGGTTGGTAGGTCAACCAACAAATGGTAGGTCAAGTCGTGGGTCACCAAACTTTTAAAAATTCAAAGTTTTTCATTCTTTTCTAATCCAGAGTGTCACATTGTCTCCCCCTTTAGAACATTTGTCTCCCCCTTTGGAACATTCGTCCTCAAATGAGACCCAAAACATCATAAGGAAGGTAAGGTCAAGATCTAATAGCCCAACATGCATGCAATCACATAAATTGACATATTCAAGGAGGAAACATCATCTCCAAGCTAAAGCATGTTCAAAACATTATTTCATAAAAGCTTTATGCAACTCATACTCAAATACACATAATCATGAATAAATCAATCAGGCTAAATCATATCTTCGAAAAAAAATCAAATTTTCATGAGGATGAATGCATGAGGAAATATGGAAATGACTAGAACATAAGAATTCTTAAGATTAAACCATGAGTAGCAAAGTCCTCAAGCTAGACCTGAAGGTAGAAGGAAAAAGATAATGGTACTAAGAGATCACATCACCTCCGGCCTTTCACATACCACACTATGACAAGGAACCTTCCAAAACCAACATAGGTCTATTCTCATATTTCAACCATGAAGAACACAATCTCCCCCTTGGGATCAAACCTCTCTAGTCTTTTTGAATCCATCTCCCTCAACTAAAGCATAATACCCTAGTCTTAACAACCACAAAATCATTGATACAATTGAACACTTAAAAAGTTTCAACAAAGATTTAAAAGTCGACCTTAATCACACTAACCACACGGAGAGTCTTATCATAGCCACAAATCACCCAATATCAAACAATGCATAAGCACAAGCTAAAATATCATAACTTACTAATTACCGTATCTGGGGAACTGCCATGATCTTGTCGTGCCAGAAGTGCATATTCCCTACCTTGTTGCTGGCTCCTACTAGATGGATAAGGTTGAGCCCACCGACATTTATCTCCCTCATTCCTAGCAACCGAAGGACAATTCCTTAATTTATGATCTATTTTCCACAACCGAAACATGCATCAAAACCAGCTAGACAATCACCTGGATCACTCCTACCATACTTCCGACACTCGGACACATTTTGCTTGCTACAATCATTACCTTGACAATGATTACTTCCACCGGACTTTGAATGTGAAGAATCACCTTCATCCCTTCTTGTCCTCTTTGCATCTCTAGACGTTTCCTTGAGTTTCTCCTCCTCTAATTCTTAAGCATGCACCATGAGATGAGACATGTCCATGTCATTGACAAGAATAGCGGTACGGCACTCCTTGACCACCATTTCGGACACTCCCAAAATGAACTGACTCATCCTTTCCCTAGGATCGGCAACCATAGTAGGAGCATATCGAGACAATCGTGTGAACTTGAAAGCATAATCCTTGACACTCATGCTTCCTTGACAAAGATTGATGAACTCAAGCACCTTTGCCTCCCAGATCTCAAGGGAAAATAACCTATCAAGGAAAGCAACCTTGAACTTTTCCCAATCAAAAGGACCCGCATCATCTGCCCTCTCACTCTTCTATTGCTCAAACAACACTTGAGCCACACCCTTAAGTTGATAAAAGACCAACTCCTCCTTTTCCTCCAGCGTCACACCCATGTTCATTAGCACCTTTCACACCTCATCAATGAACTCTTGAGGATCTTCCTCAACCTTAGAATTATGAAACTCTAGAGGATTAATTCTAGTGAAGTCCCTCACTCTAGATGCCGCCGTACCCACATTTTGGTTCACGGGAGCCATAACCTCCCTATTGGCTTGAGTCGACATGGCTTGAGCCAACACTTGAAAAGTAGCCCTAAACTCCGCATTAGTCACTTGTTCGGCCAAAGGGTCGGTCGGAACTTGAGGAGCTTGAGGAAGAGCTTCTTGTTCAATATTCTCTCCCGCATTCCTTCTAGCATAAGCTCTTCGAGAAGCCATATCTTGAAACACATAGGATAGGGATTAGGAGAGAGACCTATAGAGTTAAACACTATCGCACGACTTTCGAATAATGAAAGAAGTGGATTTTCCTAAACATCTTATAGCCTCTCATTCATAAGTGTGGCGTGCTTCACACTCATGAACAAGACTCTACTCGATGTGGCTCATGAGACTTCCTAGGACCTTTCAAAAACCTTGTGCTTTGAACACAAAGTTTGTCATGACCAGAAGTACCCCCTAGATGTGACTTGGTTTACCAGACCCCGAGAGGCCTCATACAAGCCACTTAGCATGCATCATACAAGATAATTGCAATTTAAGAGTTCAAAAGAAAATTCATTATCAAAAGAGTTTAAGGAAATAGTGGAAGTGTACATATAGTCTCAAAAACCAGGTAACATAGAAATGAAAGAAGTTGAGACGTAACCCATACAATGACTTCAACATCAAGTAAATGACATAAAACTAAATGTGGCTACGTCCTCGAAGATATGAGGACTCACCAAATTTTTCAAGATCCCTACTATGAAGAACTAGCCACGAGAAGGTGGGGATGAGCCAGACCCTACACTTGTAAGAAAATGTAGGCAAGAGTATGCGTTAGTACAATTATGTACCAAGTATAACAATCATGCATAAAAACATTTAAACATACAAAAAGGGACATTTTCATAATCATGCAATGATGAAGCTAAATCATGACAAAAGGGTTAGAAATCATAAGTTATAAACCATGATCAATGCAAGCTAAACATCTTTACTTTACTTGAGAAATACCTTAAAAGTAACTTTAGTTCATTATTGTGGGAGTTAGCCTTAAATCGACATGTAAGACCATGTGAACCATCAACACGTAATCCAGTGTCCAACCCCACACCGAAAAGAGGTGTCCTACTTGCCAAGGTAAGACCATGAACTTTTAGCTTACGTGGATCCGCTAGCTAATCTCTATCTAGACAATCATCCTATGGTGGCACATAGTTTATGGGACATGGGGAATCACCACTCATCCACTCGGTGCTAAGCATATTTCCCACAGAATAGTCATCAATTATAATTTATATTAACTTTAGTAAACATGGGTAATCGCCTCTTCTCTATCATTAGTAGACATGGGTAATCGCCTCTTTTCTACCCTTCAAATAACTCCTTAAGAAACATGGCTAATCACCTCTTGTTAGTTTCTAATTCATAGTGTGAGTATTACGTGAGAAACCCTTTCACAACTCAACCACAACATCAATTATGCTTCAATCTCAAAGCAAGTCTGAAATCATCATAAATTTCATAATTTATTGCATGATTCCATAAACTTCACCTTTGCATAGTTCATCATAACTCATAACTTGAAAACCATAGATTTCACATGGACTCATTAGAATTCATCTTAGAACATGCAACTCAATCCAATTTCATGCTTAGAAAACCATAAACAAAGCAATTTGACCATAGTTGAAAGAACCGACATAAAAGAGGAAAATCATAGTTTTTGATTGAACATGCATACTCTCATAAAACCCATCTTTTGATCATTCATAATTCATCATGAAATCATAGATTTTAAAAATCGTAAATCATGCATGGGTTCATATAAACTTCATAAAATTCATCTTCTTCACAATTCAACCCATCAACAAAACCTAATTTCAAAATTAGGGAAATCACATGGGTTCATGGGGATTCATCTTAACTCATGAAATTGAATTCAATTCATGCTACATAGTTCATAAAACAATCAATTAAATCAACATTGAAAAGAACACATAAAATAGAAGAAAAGCCCTAACTTCAATGGAGGATTTCTAACTTGTAAAATAGAGAATTTTAGGGACTCTATGGTGGAAAGGTCTCCATAGATCAAGATCATCATACCTAAATTCCCAAAACCTTGATATCAATGGAGGATTACGAGTCTTGACTTTGGAGAACCCTAACTTGAATTCTTCTTCTTCTTCTTCTTGATTCAAGAGAGAGAAATCTTTGGGAGAGGTTTGGGAGTAATTGAAAAGTGATTAAGAAGGTAGATATTAGGCTTAATTATCTTATAAAGGGCTTAGGAATAGAGATTAACCCCCCTAACTTAATAAATAACTCATTGGTTGAAAAGACCAGAAGATCCCTAAAAGCATTTCTGGAACCACCTCACCAATGACTTGACCTACGGTTTGTAGGTCAACCTACTGCCCGTAGGTGACCAACCGTAGGTCAACCTACTGCCCGTAGGTGACCAACTGTAGGTCATTCTGTCTAAGCCAAAAAATTTAATTAATTTTCTCCCCCAAACCAATAGGACTTACGGCTCCTTCCCACACTTGACCTACGGTTGGTAGGTCAACCATAGAATGGTAGGTCAAGTTGTGGGTCACCAAACCTTTCAAAATTCAAACTTTTTTCGTTCTTTTCGAATCCGGGGTGTCACACAAGTTTTTCTAGTTACAACTATCCTAAGTAACCCAACAATGTTCATAACTCAACTAAGGAGCAAAAACCTAAGGTAAGCCTAAAATTCCAACGTAGTCATGCAATACTACCCAATATACGTTCAATCAAAAATAGCTAGTTCAAGGAGAAGTAAGTCCTAGACTTCCTCGAAGCCGAAACCACACTTAAACATTCACTCAGGGTCTTTTCCTTTCTGTAGAACCTCAAAGCTCTGCCAAGCTATCAAAAACAGAATAACCAAGTTAATACGGGACTAACAACACCCATATAACTAATATAAATTTTGGACAAGAATTGGGTAAAAAATTGACCCACGAATCGAGATTACAAAATTACAAAAAGGGAACCGTCATTGTGTTCTTCCCAGAGGGAGGATCACATGCCCGAAAGATGGACAAAATGGGAAGAAAATTACCTTGGAATCTCTAGAGTTTGTCAAGAAAAGAGAAAAATTTCCAAGAGTGAGCCTATCTTCAAAGGGGTTTGAGTTTGAAGAAATGGAGGAGAAATGGGATTAAATCCCAGTGACTTTTACAATAGTCGCCAAATGTTCACTTAAGCCAACATAGGCTTCGCAAAAGCGACCCCCACCTAAGAGGCGCCCTTCGCTTAAGGAAGGCAATGATAGCTTAAGCGGCCTTCCCTAAAGCCAAAGGCTTGTTGGTTAAGCGACCCCCTGCCCCCATGGATGCCTTTTCTTAAGCAACCCGTTGGTCGCTTAAGCCAATATCGCTGAAGCGATCAAGGGTTTGATAAAGCCAAGGGACCAGAAACAAAAAACTAGCCGAAAAGGCTAAGTATTCTAAAACTTTTATCAAGCCCTCAGAATTCATTTGGAGTCCAAATAATGCAAACCAAAAGTGCAAACAAGATTGAAATGACACTTCGAACTCGATGGAAATAATTGAACAGCGAACTTAGGTCGTTTCGTCAAAGTGTTGACCAAAGTCAACACTTAACAAAGAAACACTAACAAAATTCAAGAAGCTAAAAACCTATCTTGATACCCTCGGAAACAAAACCAAAGGTCATTCTAGATCAAACTCAGTAATTCGGAGCTAACCACTCTAACAAAATTTTATTCTGAGTGTGTTTACCAAGAAAGTTGATCAATGTAAAACTTTTGGCTAAACTCAAAACCTAAAATACCTAATCATGCCATCTCCAAATCGACGCCTCAAAATCAAAACTAATCCTCACATTAGACCAAAATGATCCTCCAGAGCTGATGAAAATGACGAAATCTGCATCCGACATTAGTATCTCCGGATGTTGATTAAAGTCATCCTTTTCAAGCCTTAAGCTTCCAAAACACAAAATCTCACGCTAAACTAGATGGAACACCTTGGGAATTGTACCACCCAACTCATCACCACACAAAATCTATAAGAAATCTATGGAAATGGGAAAAATAGGAAAGGAACTCACAAAACACAGAAACGACCTCAAGGGCATTACATTGAGCTTGGTCAATTTTCTTTGTAGACTTACTCGGATGAGAATTTCATCAGTGTAGTTAGCTCCAGAATGCCCTTTTTTGTTTAATTGGATGGTTGGTTTCGGTTTTGAGGCTTTCAATTTGACTTTGTGTTGTTAGGCAATTTAACTTTGAAGTTTAGGCCAAAGTATGTCTTTGTTCAACACTCTTGATAAACATAATCGGATGTGAATTTCATCAGTGTGGTTAGCTCCAAACAGTCCTTTTTTGTCTAGTAGGATGGATGGTTTGGGTTTTGAGGCTTTCCTTTTGAGTTTGTGCCATTAGACATTTTAACTTTGAAGTTTAGGCCAAAGTTTGACTTTGTTCAACATTCTTGGTAAACGTGCTTGGATTTGAATTCCATCAGAGATGTTAGCTCCAAAAGGTCCTTTACGGTCTAGTAGGATAATTGATTTGGGTTTCGAGACTTTCATTTTTAGTTTTTCCGATTAGGCATATTAACTTTCAAGTTTTGGCCAAAGTTGAACTTTGGTCAATATTTTAGGTAAACGTGCTCGGATGAGAATTCTATCAGCGTGGTTAGCTCTGGAACGTACTTTTGGTCTATTAGGTTGGTTGCTTCAGGTTTCAAAGTTTTCATTTTGAGTTTGTATCGTTAGGTGTTTTAACTTTGATGTTTTGGCCAAAGTTTAACGTCATTCAATATATAATGTTTATTAATTTTTAATTTAACAAGCAAACACCAAAAAATTATTACTCTTTATCACTCGTAATTAAATATCAGTTCTAATTAAATGTAAGTCTCTTCCAATGATACAGTCAGGTCCATTATATACCTTTTTGTAAAAAAGTTCATCTATATCATATAAAAAATAAAATATAGAAGATAATATTTTTACATTAAAGTATTTAATTAAATTTTCATGCTTCCATGTATATATTTCTTCAAATAACCCAATAAGCGTAACTCGATGGAGGACACCTTATTAATAGTATTATTTTATTAAATTAAAATATAGATGAAAAAATTAAAAAGAAAATAATGTAGGAAAAACAAAAAGAACTAGAACAAAGAGCAGAGAAGTATTTAATAGTCTCCGTCTTCATCTTAGCTCAGTAAATTTGAAGAAGATAAATTTTTGCTATCCATGGATTCAAATCTCATTCCAAAGATAAAGGCTAAATCTCTTTTGAACAAGCTACATCTCCATCTAATACATTCAAATAAATTAAAAGAGTTGATGGGTTGCCCTTTCTTGAATCTCCTTCTGAATCTTCATCCGTCCTAAATTCGGAAGGCTAATGAATTGCAAATTCGCTTCATCAAATTTGAAATTACAAATTTCCATTTATCCATCGCTACATTTTCATAGTTCATCATATCGGAGCTACAAATTGTCTAAATTGTCTACAAATTGATCTATCTGTATATATCTTCTTTTATTAAATTATCAAGGATCTTGATAATAATTTCTTCCTTTTTTCTAATGTTATTTTTTGTTTCTTCGCTAATTTATGGATTCAAGTTCTAGTATATCAAGGGTGAAAGAGAGGACACCGATCATTTTGGGCTCGACACAAATTAAAAATGAAATATTTATTGATATGGTGGTAATAAATTTAACTTGTGATAGATCTAAAGGTAGCAGCTACTTTTAAAAATTTCCTTAGACTAAAAATTTTAAAAACATTATTTTCTCCAAAATTCTTAATTTGTTTAGAAACAAATTTAAAATTAAGATGAAAAATTTTATCACTGATCCAATGAATCTTGAGAGATGCATGATCATAACAGATTAAAACACGTCATCTTATATTCTTGATGGGTCTAGGATTTTTATATTTATTTCCTTTCTTCGTCTAACAATTTGTTTTTATTTATTTCTCCTTCTAGGATGCATGTTCTAGTAAAGGCGATTTATCATCATATGTTTGATTATTAAAAGAGAAATATATTTTTCTATTGGTTAAAATTAATAGATTTTGTGATTTATCTAGAGGTCGTGGGTGCCTTTAAAAATTTTCTTAAAAAAAGAAGCTTTAAAAATTAATCTTTTCCATAAACATTATGTTTTTTAGACAGAAAGGTTGAAAGTTTTTATCAATCATCTAATGAATTTAGTGAATTCTTTGATATGCATGACAAAAACAATAAATGATCTTGTTATTGGAATTCCTACGGCTGATGAACAAAGATCTTTTACTGGACATGAACTTTTTTTTTTGTATTTTAGCAGTTTCATTAAGTTCTTAAGATGTTACTTGACACGAATATACAAATTACTAGCCAGCTAGCAGTTTTCATCATTTTTTGAAAACCTTCTGTATTACTTCACAAAATATTTTAGTCTTACAAAAGGTCTGACTAAGTATTTCTTATTTTCTACTAGAATATGGATAACCATCAGAAAGTTTATGGGGATGAAGATGCACTATTAATGGATGTGCACATACCTTCTATCACACCTCGAAAATCAAAAGTTTATAGTTTCAAGGTTTGTTTTTGAGAAGTTCCTATAATTATAAGGTGTTTAGTTTTATATCTTATGAGCCATGAGCAATATTTTTTATGGTTACTTCAACTATATTTTAATGTTAATTATGTTGTGAAAAAAAATAATTATTCTTATCTAGAGGTAAAACAATTGAATCTATCACAACAACAACATTTTAATTTGTTCATACAAATAAAAATACGTTATCTATCTATCTGTTTATCTACATACATAAATAGTTTAAATTATATTCCCGAATAGTAGATATGACCTATATAGATCTTTTTCTTCTATTGCGCTACATTAGTAGTTAAGTCTATATTCACTGTTAATAAAATTAACGAAAGAGAAAGAACTTTTTTAAGTATTCACACATATAAATATTTTTTTCCACATTAAAATCATGTAAGGCTTGTAGAAGCCACTTTTAACAATTTCCTTAGATTGAGAAGTTTTTAAAATGGATTTTCCCCAAAATTCTTAATTTGTTTATTTAATGAATCTGGAGAGATGCATGATCAGAATAGATCAAACATGTCATCTTTTTTTTGTTGATGAATCTAAGCTTTTAAAATGTTTTTGCTCTTTTTGTCTAACAATTTATTTATACTTCAAGGATGCAAGTTCTAATATAAGAGATTGATCATCTTAAATTTGACCATTAAAGGAGAAAAAAGAGAGAGGGAGAGAGAGAGAGAAAGATAGAACAAGTCTAAATTCTATTCCCCAATAATAGATATGATCTATAGAGAAGTCTACATTCATATAAAAAACTTATAGGTCATTGAATTTGCGTTGACAACCTGACTTAAATATAATTACTATTCTTAAACTTTTTTATAAAAAAATACGCTAAAAAGATAAATTAGTTTGTATTATCATTGAAAATATATTTTCTTTAAACAAGAATAGAAAGTAAAAATTCCTTTTAAAGTGAAGATGATTTACTTTAACCGAGTGTTTTACTTTTTCTACTAGAATATGGATAAGCAAAATAAAGTAGATGGTGGAGATGTAATAATAGCAGTTCCCATATCTTGTGTTGCACATGAATTTTATTTTTTAGAAGTAATCTTTCGAAAATTTCCTCTTCATTTGTGTTTTTATGATTATAAGACGTTTAAATCTGAATGCATATCTAAAATGATAACATGTGCATTACAAAATTTTTTTAATTGATATCTCAATACTAAGATTATGCATTAAGATCGGAATACTAAATAATAAGACAACTTATTATTGAGCTCATAAGAATCCTAAGACTTAGTAGTATAGAACCACAGAAACTTCATCTTGTTGAACCTCTAGAACAAATCATGTTCATCTCCAGTCATCCACGGCCTAAAATACCCATGTTTTGTAAACCTCATCCATCCATGGAGCCATGTCACCTACATGCTAGACCAACATATAATTTCTTGTTAGATATGTCGGTGCTGCTCTAGTCCCTACCAAGCAAAACATCAAAGTCAATACCTAAGTGATTACATATGATGATGTAATGACCCTATAGATCATTTCAATATTAATGCCTCCTTTCAGTCATTTAGAGTGTTCCTATAGCGACCCCAAGTCATTTATGACTTGCTAGCACTGACTGTTCGGTCTCCTGGTTGTTCATTTGGTTTTGTGCCTATTTTCCTGCTTTGGAGCTTTTGAACCTTGAAAAGTTGATTTCCGTCATACCTTCAAGTAAACTACCTCAGATGGGAATTCTGATTGTTCCATCAGCTCCATAGCGGCAAAATTAGGCTAGAAGCATGGTTTCCCCGATTCCCGGGGTTTCTGGTGTGATTTTGGGGCAAGTTAGATCTTTAGCCTTTAAAATTTTGCTTAAGGTCGACTTTGGTCAACATTCTTATTAAACGTGCTCGGATGAAGATTTCAATAGCGCGATTAGTTTTGGAATGCCGAATTTGGTCAAGAATGACCCTTCGAGAACTTCCGGGAGCTTCCGATAAAAATCTGAAGCCTCTAGTAGAAATTTGCTAAAATGTCCCATTGGGTGTGGGACCCACTTTTTATCGAAACGACCTTGTATTGAAATTTTGACTGCACCATTGAGTCTGAAACATCAAATTCGAGGGGGTAGTATATCTCATTTGCGTGCACGGGGTTCTGAATGAATTCCGAGCACCCCGTCGAAGTTTTTGAGTTGCCAAAACTCAACTGATGCAGCTGTAAAAAATGCAGACATCAAATTTCTCCATGTTTGCGGGATCGGCTCCACGTTCGCAGAGGAGTGAGGGAGTCTACTCCGCGTTTGCAGGCTAGAGGCTGCGTTAGCGGAGGTCTGGGTGCCAGTGTTCCGCATTCGCATGGGTTCTCTGTATTCGCTGAGGTCTGAGACCTTGTGCTCCGTGTTCGTGTGAGCTTCTCCGTGTTCATGGAGGTTTGTGGTGTGTGGGATGTCCTTGATATCCGCATTCATGGGCCAGAGGCCAAGTTCGAGGAGGTGTGAGTGAGTGTGGAGTTCTTGTTTTCTTCTTTCGCTGGTCTGGGGTCGCATTCATGGAGCTGGGATTTGTTTCCCTCAGCGTTCATGGAAAAGAGCGGGGTTTAGCAGTTATATAATGGAGGTCGAGGTTTATTTTGATGATAGTTTCAAGAAGTCATATCTCCCTCCTCGGTTTTCAATTTTCGGTGATTCAAAGTGTCAGGCGTTCAAAATCTTGCTGGCTTTGTGGCATTTTTATTGGTTAGTGTTGAGTAGTCCTCGATTGTCGTGAATTTGAGGAGTATGTTGCTTTCTTGCCTTCAATGGTCTAAAGTTTTGTGTTTCTTGTTTTGCTTGCATGAAGCTGATCCAAGCCCTGATTAGTGTTCCATTTCGGAATACGGGTTTGGGAGATGATTTAGGACCTCTTCACGGCATCAATTCTGGTAAATTTAGAGTGGGTCCGACATTCCCAATTTTGACTCAAAAATTGGTTTGTCTCTGAATTTGATGATTTTGGTGTCTAAACGACCGTATCAATGCTGTGATTCTAGTTTTGATAGTGTGGCTGCAGTCTAAGGCCGTACAGAAGGGAAAAACTCCGACATAGTGACTTGGAGCGCACGTGATCGGTTTTCTAGTAGGTTACGAATTCCCTTCTTTCAAGGTTGAGCATGATTGTGTAAATGTTTGTCGACTTGTGTGAATCTGGGGTTGGGTAGCTAGTATTGTTCTTCTTCCTCTCCATTTTTCTTCGTTTAGAGTTGATTGATGGGATCTTCGGGGCTAGTATCATGAGGTAGGTTGGGTTGTTGGCTCTGATTGTTTGTATTTGTGTTGTGAATTATCTGTTGGGTGGTTATCTGTTATTGCAGGCGTGGGTTCGGGTTACTTGCTTCCGTTGTGTTGATTGCTAGTTTTTTTCAGCCTTAGAATGGGCTAGGATAGTACTGCCTTAGTCATATGCACCTGTTAACTTGAGTATGTATCCGGCGTCATTTTGGATGGACTAGGTCCTTGTAGACTGGTATAGCAAACTTGGGTCTTATAGTTGAGCCTTAGTTTAGTCGTTTTCATGGCTTTTTGATCTTTTGATTCTTTCTCTCTTATTGTTGCGATTTTGGGATGCTGGCAAAAGATTTAGCGTTGTTGCGTCGATTCATGTTTTGATTGTGTGAGACTGGGAGTCTTCGGATGATATCCTCGTGGGGGCGGCAGCCCGTGCGCTTTAGTCTTTCATTGTATGGTTTGTTTGGTCGTGGCTTTATTCGGTTCGAGGTTGTTAGCTTTAGTACGCAGTTGACGTTACCTGATTAGCATTTGGTATTTCCAGCGCAGGCTGTCACGGGTAGGCTGCTAGCATCCGGTCCACAGCTGATGTTGCACGAATGCAGCCAGGTATTCCAGTGCGAGGCCATTTCTCGTAGGCTACTAGTCCCAGCTGCGCCGCTGACGTTACCCGGTTGGAGCCGATATTTCCAGCGTTAGGTTGTTGAGCGAGAGTTGAGCTTTTTTGGTCCAAGGCTGACGTTACCCGGTCAGAGTCCGGTATTTCCAGCTTGTGACTGAGGATCTGGCAAGGCCCAGATATTGTTCCAGCTCGAGGCTGACGTTACCCGGTTAGAGTCTGGTATTTCCAGCTCGTGACTGATCATTGGGCGGGGCCCAGGTGTTATCTTTTTACGTCCGGGACCCATGGGTGTTGAGGCTTCTAGAGTGGGTTTTCCTTTGTTTCTGTAAAATAGCTCCTCTGTCTATTTGTCTGTCTTATGGGGGTCCATTTGGGTTTTATTTGAACTTGCACACGAGTGTGCCAGTTGGTCTTATGGGGAGCTCAGCTGGGTTTAGCTTTGTTGTTCTTAGCTTGCTTTCCGCTTCCTTTGTTCCTATTTTTCATTGACCTCTGTTTGAGCTGATCCTATCTTGTATGCCTGTTTTTACCTTTCTTGCTCAGTCGGCGTATGATGCCTACTGGGTATCTGTTGTTTTAATACTCATGCGACACTCTACATCTATTTTCGTGATACAGGTCCGAGCACCAATTATCAGCGTTGAGTTATAGCCTGCAGCTATTTTTTCAAGAGACGAGGGTGAGCACATGGCATTCTGGGATTTCATGTCTCTTTTTGTTATTATATTTTGACTTATCTTTTGCTTTCGAGATAGTTTGTTTATGTAGTCCACTTTTGGGACTTGTGCTTCTTTTAGTAGTTCTCTACTTGTTACTTCCAGGTTTTGGGAGTTGTCTTGTGTATATAATTTGTTTCTCTTCCACCTTCTTATGTGTTGTACTTGTTACTTCCGCGTAGTTGAGGTTAATTTCCACCCTTAGTTCCATTATTGTTCAGTTCTGGGATAGGGTTTTGGCTGAACGACTGGTGGGTTGGTAGGCGCCATCATGATTCGAGAAATCGGGTCGTGACAAGTTGGTACAAAGTTGAAGAAGTTTGGAGGTAAAATGAATTAATTATGAAAGATTGAAGAAGGAAAATCAAGCAGGCAGCTTAATGGATTAAATTGAATATTATATTAATATTTATATATATGGAAAGTTTGAGGATGCACAGTTTCACGTAGGAATCCAATTCCGTTTTAGTTTTGGGTTCCTAATTTGTTTTAGACTCAGTTATTTTATTCAGGGTTTTCTACATCTATAAATAGTCTATAGAAATAATTATTTAGGGGGAGAGACTTTTTGAGGATAGACTTTTTAAGAAAGACACTTTGTAAGGAAAAATTGTCAATACTTTTTAGGGTTCTTTTCTTCTTCTTTTTCTTAGGTATTAGTAGCTAAAGACCCGGTTAGTTCTGGGGCTGTGGCCATGGGTAATTGTTGAACATCGATTGTTTTGAAGTAATGTTGGTTATCGCTTAAATTACTTTTTTATTCTTGTTTTAGTATTTCATGCTTGATCACCATAGAAATAAATCTATTGTCTATTCTTGGACTCCAGAGATAAAGAGGTAGATAGACTAGAGAATGCAAAGAGCTTGTTCTAACTTTGTTTAGATTCGTGTTCAGGAGTGACACCCGGACGAACACCTCGCTTGGTTACGAAACAGGATGACATATAAATGCTCGCCAATTAGGACTGCCTATCCCCGCTCAACGATGTAGTTAGACAGCTAGTTGGAGTAGACGATTAGAGGTCAAGAGATCATGATCATAAAATCAACCCTGTAAATCAGTAATTTGATAACCTTAGTTAATTCATTACATGAGCTGCGATACATGAAACCCTATGCATGTTGCAGCCCTGGAATTGTCCCAATCACTGTAAGTTAATCTTAGTAATTAATTCTTGCATTTTTTTATTTCTTTTGACACTCTTAAATAAATAATTAGACTAGTATAATTTAGTAAATAGTTAATTGACAAGTCTCTGTGGGTTCCATATTCCGGTTCTTAAAGAGCCACTTATTACTTCTGCGACCACGTACACTTACGTGTGCAATTGGAAGCAACAAGCATGTATAGGAGTACCTCACCCTCACATTGGAAGTGTAACTGCGTCAGATGTAGGCCTCGTAGATGACTCTGGATTACAGTTTACATTTCTTTAAAAGTGAAGGATTAGCATCAGAATAAATACTATTACCAGTAGGAATCATAGCGTTTAAAGCTAACAAGTAGGTAGACATTAAGTCACAACAATAAATATAAATATATCCACAACTTTACATTATATAAGCATTCGTACACAAGAATGGAATTATATCCACACTGAATCACATCAGAATAGACGTTGCATCTCATTAGCCTCATTTGTCACTCACCCCATCACATACATATATTCTAAGAGACTTTATTCTAGTTGTTGAAGTACCTTATCAGCTTGGTACTCAATGCGTAACACAATAATATATATATCATTACTGAACTGGTATCCGATCATGTGAGATCCCATACTTTTTTCTATTTTTGAATAATATATGTGGCTTAGCGTAGAATGGTTATATGAGATGTATATGACTTTGTATAGTACATTCGAGAATAATATTGCAAGTGGGTGGAAATATCAAGGAACTGAACTAAGGTTTTAGATCAAAGGAATCCGTCAATAAAAGGTTCGGGATTAAACAAATGGCTCGAGAAGCACCTCACCCGTTGGAAAGGTTTAAATTAACCCATACCTTTGGGATTAGTCTATTAGTGTCTAACAATATAAGAATAATGTCTTATGAGGTATTATATTACCACAATAGTCGTATGTTAAGTTTTGAAGTCAAGAAAGTTAGCGAAACAAAGGTCGGCAAAAGTTATCGAAGTTTCTCTAATAAACTTTTCTGAACTTTGGGTCAAATGTCTTGGATGTTTTCTCCAAATATTGAAGATTTTACAGGGCCCATGAAAATAACAAATAAAAAATCTACGAGTTTAGTTTACAACTCACAAAACCTCACATCAAACCGACATCGAAGTAAAAAGTTATGAGTGTTTTACTGTAGACTATCTGGGCATAAGCCAGGTAGGGTAAAAATTTATTGTATGTCGGCTACTTGACAGTTTAATCCATAAAAACATTCCTTTTCACTTCCCAACAAGAAAGAAAGTTTAAGAGAGGGTTCTAATAGATTTCTTGCATGATGAAGGTTAGTTTTAGGGACTTCTACCATTAAAGGTTGACCCCGTGCCTAGAAACGTGATCTCTACATGTGGCAATCATTTTCCCCTTCTATTGGCTGCGTTTAGAGCTAGTTTTTGAAGATAAAAATTGGAAGTTATTCGTTTTTCTTCAAGTTTTACACTTGGTTTGCTAAGGTAATTATCTCGGGACTCTTCTATGATTGTTCTTACAAGGTTCTACGGAAATTTTGTCAAGTTTGGACCTTTTGGAAAATATGCAGATTTAAGCTCAATTATAAACTGTTTATTGGTGCGTACCAGTTGTATATATATAGTGTTTGTGAAGCTTAGGACGTAAGTTATAACTTTCGTGTAGAAACTACAGGCATTCGAGCATTCATTGGAAAGGTATGTTAAGGCTAAGCTCCATCCTTCCTTTTAGAATGACTCCTAGGAAATTCCTAAAACGCCAAATGCAATATTTTACTAGTATATTTCTAGAAAGACCTTCCCATAAAGATATTTGGATCTCAACTGAATTATTTTAATGATGCTATTATTTTGATATTCCACTCGTTCGGATAAATAGGATATTCGACATCTACTTGTCATTTTATCAGTTTCCTTGACTATATGTCCATATGTATGAATTCTTATTCTTCTTTTGGTGGTGTGACTTAAAAAAATATTATAGGAGACATTTAGTATTTGTAACCTGTCCTCTTTCCTTGCTAAAGTTTATTTTGAAAAATCTTTAAAGTAACACACGATTTTCAAAACTCTCATATATAACATTATTGTTTAAACTATTAGAACACTTGATTTTTGAAATACTTTCTTTAATAAATTATCTACAAACCAAGTATAAGAACTAAGTGAAGCACCTTTAACTTTTTATGAACATCTTCAAGGTTATGTCATCTTTCTAAAGGTTGAGTTAACCTCTCAAGCTTATTCAGAAAAACTTAAGAGGTTCCATGAGACATTTACATGTTATACGAAAGTGATTACGAGTTATAGAACAAGAGTACAAACGGGCCAAGATTGGCAACATGACAATAATAAAATATGTGCATTATGAATTCATGACATGACATGCTATGCATTCTACGCTCGAGCTATAATTGGGAGGTATAGGGCCTATTGCCTATTTTTATACGTATGAGACATTGATGGCCACAAGTTGGCGAATATGATTCTGCTTAGGTACCACCATTGGTAGCATTTCGTTTGGTATATCATGCATTTGCATCTAAATATATGTACTCATTACATAAAATTATATGAGAAAAACATGAATATATAAATAGTAGGAAGTCAAATGCCAGCTGTGGAGATTATTTGAGTTTAAATTTTAGTTGGTATCTCTACTTCTGTTTTTCAGCAGCTACTTATGATTCTACTTTCCGCCATACATACAAGTAAATTATTATTCGTTCTGATGTCCCCTGGCCGCTACTTTTTTTGTTTCGTGCAAGTAGGTCCAAGCAAGGATTCTAATCGACCCACGCGCTAGGATTCATGTTCAGCTGTGAGTTGGTATGCTCCATCATATCCTGGGGCTATCAGAGGATGTTTACTTTCTTTGTACTTTTTTGATATAGTTGGGGCCTTGTCACGACAGTGCTTATATCCCTCGTAGAGGTTATTGTGGACACATTATGTTGGGTTTTCTTCTGTAGATTTCAATCTCCAATCCATAGGCTTGGCATGTATATATATATGTGTGTGTAAGTAGGTATGTGTTCATTTGTGGCCGCGTCAGCTAGCTAGTACATCTTTATTTTTTTCTCGTCTACCATTTTTTATATGGTTTATTGTTATTCAGGTCATGACCTTAATGGTCCAGGCTTCGCATTTCAGATGTTGTGTTGCCTAATCTTTTTGTCTCGTAGTTTAGTTAGCTAGTATTTTTCAGCGGCTAACTCGATCGAATATGGTATGGAGTGCTGGTTACGCCTCCCTATTTTGGGGCATGAAAAACTTTGTATAAGAGCAGGTCATATATCGGGGTGGGATCTACAATTCGTGTCTAGTAGAGTCTTTTTTATAGGTGTGTTACGCACCAAACTTATAATCATGAGGCTACGAGGCATTTCAGAATGGTTACATTTCATTGAATTGATAGATCGTGCTATAATGAAATATTATAAGAACATATGGAATCTAAATCATGCTTTATGTTTCTTTTCTATAAAGTTGCACATGTTTCGGAGATGGCTCAATAAGAGATAGGTGTGGATCGAGGGGAAGGTACTAGCCGTTCCCCACAAGGTCAAACGGATAGATTTCCCTTATAGGCACAGAGTGAATCTCCAGTGCCTCTAGTACGAGTTTACCCGATACCTGTTCAAGCCCGAAGAGATGCAGTACTCCCAGCCTCACCAGTTCCGTTGGTACCGAGGAAGCTAGGGAAACAGGACCTCCTATACCTGTTTTTCCTCCACCAGAGACTGGATAACTGGGGATGAGGGAGGAAGTTCAGTTGCTGACTAGGATGGTTTCTATTCATGAGTGACAGCTAGAGTCATGAGCAGATGCTCGGAGACACTGGTCAGAAACTCGAAGGCACGAGAGTTTCTTTACTTAGCCCCTCCATTATTAATGGGATCTAGTTCTACTCAGGATCCCTAGTACTTTATTGAACATATACAGATAGTATTAAAGGTGATGCATGCTTCCGTCACCGATAATGTGGAGTTCTCTTCTTTTAGGCTACGTGATGTAGACATCCCATTATATAAGGCCTGGGAGAGATCTAGAGCACTTGATGCTCTGCCAGGTGAGTGGGAGGTCTTCTCTGAGGTCTTACTAGCCCATTCGTTTCCACGGGAGGTTCGAGAGGCCCATCTTGACAAGTTAATCAATCTAAAAAAAGGGAACATCAGTGTGAGGGATTATAGCAACTAGTTTAATTTTTTGACGAGATATGCACTAGATATTGTACGTAGCATGAGAGCCAGAGTTCATCATTTTGTGGATGGTTTGGTGGATCATCTGATCACTGATTGAAGGGTAGAATCCCTATCATATTATGTAGATATTTCCCTCATATAGGCTTTTGCTTAGAGTACAAAAGACCTTTCTCGATGGATATGTGATACCCACAAGGATAGGGAGAAGAATAAGAGCGTCCATACTACGGAGTCTAATAGGGAGCCACTGGGTGATTTTAGGCTCCCCACTTCATCGATATCCACATTGGCTAGTGGGTAATGTCTCACTACAGATGTGGGGACAGCGGTTTGATCGTCATAGTCAGTCAGGACCAGGTCAGAGCTCAAGCCTGCCCGAGGGCCGGTTATAGGAGCATTCCGTACATATAAGACATCCTACTACTCTATGTACAGAGTGTTGTAAGCTGCACACTGGGTAGTGTATATAAGGTTCTGGTGCATGTTATCTTAGTGGGCAGACAGGACATTTTATTAGTCAGTACCCGAGGTTGAGCAAAGGTGAGCTAGCTCATCCTTCAGGATCCACTGCAGCCTCTTAGCCCCAGTGCTCTTCGTTTGAAAAAAAGATGGCTCATTACGGATGTGTATTGACTATAGACAACTAAATAAAGTTATTATCAAGAATAAATATCCTCTTCTACAGATTGATGAATTGTTAGACCAGTGCAAGGTGCCAAATGCTTTTCAAAGATTTACTTATGGTTTGGTTACCATCAGCAATGAGTCAAGGATGTTGATATCCCAAAAACAACATTTAGGACGAGGTATGTCCATATTTAAGTCTTTGTCATGTCTTTCGGGCTTACAAATGCCCAGTAGCCTTTATGGATCTTATGAATCGGTTCTTCAAGCCATTCTTGGATAAATTTTGTATTGTGTTTATTAATGACATCCTGATATATTCACGATCGAAAGATGAGCATGCGGACTACTTGCGAGCTATATTGCAAACTCTCCAAGATTGCAGGTTATATGCTAAATTCTCTAAATGAGATTTTTGGCTAACTTTGTTAGCTTTTCTTTGTCATGTTATTATCAGTGATGATATCAAGGTTGATGGACAAAAGATTGATGCAGTGATGACTTGGCCGAGGCCTTTGAATCTAACACAAGTTCTCAATTTTTTAGGTTTGGCAGAGTTTTACCAAAGATTTGTCGAGTGATTCTCTTCTGTCTCTACACCACTGATGAAACTAAAACATAAGGCCACAAAGTTTCAGTGGACTGACGTATGTGAACAGAGCTTTAAGGAACTAAAGAAAAGGCTTACCACAACACTTATCCTTACTCTTCAAGATGGAAATGCATGTTATGTTGTTTATTGTGATGCCTCAAGAATTGGCAAAGGTTGTGCTCTAATATAGCATGGTAAGGTTGTTACATACGCCTCTAGACAGTTGTGGAAACATGAGCAGAACTATCCTACTCACGATCTTGAGTTTGCCGAAGTTTTCTTGGCCCTAAAGATTTTGTGGCATTATCTATACAGGGTTCATATTGATATTTTAACAGACCACCAGAGCCTTTAGTATTTACTAAAATAGAGGGAGTTGAACTTATGACAAATGAGATGGCTAGAATTACTAAAGGACTACAATTTTCACATCTTATATCATCCCGGCAAAGCGAATGTTGTTGCTAAAGTGCTAAGAAAAAGGTCCATGGGTAGTCAAAGTGATGATGAAGCTGATAAGGCTGAAATTTTAAAAGTCCTATGCTAGATAGCTAATTTGCAGGTGAGCTTGTTGATGTAGGGGGTGGAGGTGTTGACGTTCAGAATATGGCAGAATCTTCCTTTGTTACTTATGTGAAAAAGCGGCATCATGAAGATCCTGAGCTTAGGAAACTATGGCAAAGAATTCCATAGCAACAACAACCTTTATTTTAGCTAAATCGGTATGGAGTCCTTAGATACCAGGGTCGCTTATGTGTACCGATAGTTGATGAGCTCTGTAGAAGATTCTTTCAGAGGCCCATTATTCTAGATATACAGCTCACCCTGGAGCGACAAAGATGTATCGAAACCTTCAACTGATCTATTGGTGGAATGTCATGAAAGAAGATATTGCGGAGATAGTAGCTGAATGTCCCAATTGTCAACAAGTTAAAGAAGAACATCAGAGGCCTGGAGGCCCCACTAAGTATATTGAGCTTCCATTATGGAAATGGGACATGATAAATATGGACTTCATCACTGGTTTTCCTTGCACTACACAGAGGTATGATACTACTTGGGTAATTATTAATAGGCTCATGAAATCTTCTATTTTCTGGCATGTTAGGATGACATATTCAGCCAAATTTTATGCCAGGCTTTACATTCAGGAGATTGTTCGCCTTCACAAAATTCCATTATCTATAATCTCGGATCGAGGAGTTCAATTTAAAGCACATATTTGGACATCATTTTAGAAGGGTCTAGGCACTTAGGTAAATCTTAGCACCGCTTTTCATCCCCAAACTGATGGACAGGGGAACGTACTATTAAGACTTTTGAGGATATGTTACGTGCATATGTGCTGGATTTTCAAGGAAGCTAGGATGAACATCTACCTCATATTGAGTTTACTTATAATAACATCTTTCAAGCTAGTATTCAGATGGCCCTTACGAAGCACTATACGGGCGGAAGAGTAGGTCACCGATCGGTTCGTTTGAGGTTGGGGAAGAAGAGTTGCTTGGTTCCAATCTAGTCCAACAGGCGATGAAAAAGGTTAAGCTTATTAGAGATCAGCTGCATACAACAAAGAGTTGGTAGAAGTCTTATGCAGAGGTTCAACGATGGGACTTAGAGTTTGATGTAAAAGATCAGATTTTCTTGAAACTATCGCGTATGAAGGGCATCATGCGATTCGGAAAGAAAGGGAAGCTCAGTCCTAGGTATGTTGGACCGTATAAGATTATTCGAAAGGTTGGTATGGTGGCATAAGAGCTTGACTTGCCTTCCGAATTGCAAGTAGTTCATCTTTTATTTCATGTATCTATGATGCGGAAGTGCATTGGAGATCCTTCACGTAGTATGCCTATTGAGAATATTCACGTTGCAGAAGATTACTATTATGCAGAGGTACCAATGGCTATTTTAGAACGGCAAGTAAGAAAGCTTCGAACTAAAGAAATAGGCTATGTGAAAGTGTTGTGGTGAAATAACAACGTCAAGGAAATGACTTGGGAAGCGGAGGAGTAAATGAGGAAGGAGCACCCCAAGCTGTTTACGACTTAAGGTGAGTCATATTTTTATAATTGACAATTATTTCTTCACAATAACTTAATTGGATTTTAAGTAACTTGAAAATGCAATTTATATGTCTTGTTGCAAGATAGCTATAGAAATCTTAGTAGTTGGAATTTTTAGAATTTCACTTTAGGTTTGCTACTGTAAAAAATAGACTCACAAATATAGTACTAGCAGAAAAAAAAATTAAACCAAGGAATTGTCTAGATATATTCGTGGGCGAATGTTCTTGGGGGGGCGGAGAATTTGAGATCCCATACTTTTTTCTATATTCTTGCATAATATATGTGGCATAGTGTGTCATGGTTATATGAGGTTTAAATGACTTGGTATAGTAAATTGGGGAATAATATTGCAAATGGGTGGTAGTATGAAGAAACTAAACTAATGCTTTAGATCAAAGGAATCCCTCAAACAAAGATTTGGGATTAAAGAAATGGCTCGGGTAACATCTCGCCCATTCAAAAGGTTTAAATTAACCCATACCTCGAAGATAAGCTTACGAGTGTCTAACACTGTAAGAATAATGTATTATGAGATATTATAATAGAATAATGGTAGTATCTTAAGTTTTGAAGTCAACAAAATTAGCAAAACAAAGGTCAGCAAAAGTTATCAAAGTTCTCTAGTAAAATTTGCTGAACTTTGGGTAAAATGTCTTGTATGTTTTCTCCTGATATATAAAGATTTACAAGTCCCATGAACTATCAAATCCAAGGTCTATGAGTCTAGTTTGCAACACATAAAACCTAACATCTAACTGACATCAAAGTAAAAAGTTATGAGTGTTTTGCTGCAGACTGTCTGGGCAGAATCTGAGTCACGAACTGGGTCGGGTCAAAAAATATGGTATGTCGGCTACTTGACATTTTAACCCATAAAAACATTCCTTTTAACTTCCTAACTAGAAACAAAGTTTAAGAGAGGGTTCTAATAGAGTTCTTTCACCATGAAGGTTAGTTTTTAGCTATTTCTACAATTAAAGGTTGCCCCCGTGCCTAGAAACGTGATCTCTACACGTGGCAATCTTTTTCCCTTCTATTGGATGCATTTTGAGCTAGTTTTTGAAGAAGTAAATTGGTAGTTATTGGTGTTGCTTCAAGGTTTACACTTTTTTTGCTAATGTAATCATCTCAGGACTCTTCTATTATTGTTTTTTCGATGTTCTACGGACGTTTCGTCGAGTTAGGGCCATATGGAAAATCTCGCGATTTAAGCTCAATTATAAATTGTTTATAGGTGCGTACCAGCTGTATATATATATATTGTGTTTGTGAAGCTTAGGATGTAAGAAAAAACTTTCGTGAAAAAACTACGGGCATTTGGGCGTTCATTGGAAAGAAATGTTAAGGTTAAGCTCTGTCCTTCCTTTTAGCACTGCTCCTGAGTAATTCCTAAAACGCCAAATGCGATATTTTAGTATTCTATTGCTAGAAAGACTTTGTGTGAAAGGCATTGGCTTCTCAACTGAATTACTTTCATGATTATATTATTTTGAAATTCCACTCATTCGGATAAACAAGTATTTGACTTGCGCATGTCATTTTATTGGTTTCCTTGACTATATGTCGATATGTATGAATTCTTATTCTTATTTGGGTGGTGTGACTTAAAAAAACATTACGGGAGAAATTTTGTATTTGTGACTAGTTCTTTTTCCCCGCTAAAGTTTATTTTAAAAAGTTGTTTTAAGTAACAAATTTTCAAAACTCTCAAATATAACTTAATTGTTTAAACTATTAGAACACTTGATTTTCGAAATACTTTATTTTATATATTATCTAGGAACCAAGTATAAGAACTAAGTGACGCACCTTAAGCTTTTATGAACATTTTCAAGCCTATGTTATGTTTCTAAAAGTTGAGTTATGTTTTCAAGCTTATTCGGAAAAACTTACATGGTTCCATGAGATATTTATATGTATATGAAAGTGATTATAGGGTCATGCGAACAAGAGTACAAACAGACCAAGATTTGAAACAAGACAACAGTGACATATATGCATTATGAATCAATGACATGACATGCTATGCATTCTTCTCCCAAGCTATAATCTTTATGTATGGGGCATGTTGCCTATATTTATACGTATGAGACACAGATGTCCACAAGTTGGTGAATATGATGCCGGTTAGCAACCGGGAGGCACCACCAATGCTTACTTTTAGTTGGGTATGTCATGCATTTGCATCTATATATATGTATTCACGAAATACGATTATACGAGCATACCATGCATATTTAAATAGTAGGAAGTCAAATGTAAGCCCTTGAGATTATTTGACTTTCAGTTTTAGTTGGTATCTCTATTCCCCGTTTCCAGCAGCTACTTATGATTCTACTTTGCACCTTACATACAAGTACAATTTTATTCGTACAGATGTCACGTTGCAAGGGGATGCTAACTTTTTCTTTTCGTGAAAGCAGGTCCAAGCATGGATTTTGATCGACCCTCCTGCTAGGATTTGGGTTTAGCTATGAGTTTGAAGCTTCATCTTATCCTACGGCTATCAGAGGTTGTTTACTTTTGTTGTACAGTTTGGGTATAGTCGAGGTCTTGTCTTGACAGTGCTTATGTCACTTGTAGTGGCTATTGTGGACACAATATGTTGGGTTTCTTTTGTAGGTTTCATTTCACGACCTAACATACCTCCTAGACGTGACATGGCGTACAAGACCAGGAAAGGCCCCATACAAGCCACTTAGCATGCATCATACCAGATAATAGTAAGTAAGAAGTCTGAAGACAATTTATATCAAAGTAATGGAAATCTAAACATTTGTCTCAAGCAATCTAATACATGAATAGAAAGAAAGTGGGACGTAACCCATAAAAGTTTTAAAAGTAAAATGACATAAAATGGGTAAACGTGGCTATGTCCTCGAACATATGAGGACTCACCAAATCTTCAACTAGAATGCAACGACTAGCTACGGGTTGATAGAGATAGGCCGGATCCTACACTTATAATAAAATGTAGGCAAGAGTATGTGTTAGCACAAGAATTTACCAAGTATGATAACTATGCATAAGGTTATAAAAGTATGGTAAAAAGGGGTATGCATGTGATACAATAACCAAGTTATATCATACGGTGACATGATAAAAATATGAATTAAAGAACCATAGTTAATGCAAGGAAAAAATCTTAAAACAACATATGCTTAATAAACATTTAGAAGGTAACCTTAGTTCATTATTGTGGGAAGTGACCCTTAGCCGACATAGACCATGTGATCTGTAACATGTAATCCAGTGTCTACCCTACGCCGAAAAGAGGTGTCCTTTCTTGCCAAGGTAAGAACCATAGTTTCTGGCTTAGGTGGATCCACAAGCTAATGTCTATCTAAGACATGGTGTCACATGGTTGTGGGACAAGGATATTGCTACTAGAAACACGGCATCTACTAGAGGGAGAGCTTCCATCTCAATATCGACTCGGTGCTAAGCATAGTTCCCATGGAATAGTCATAATTCATAATTTATCTTATCATCAACAGACATGGGTAATCGCCACTTGTCTTATTATTAGAATAGTTCATTAATCTTTGATTCAAAGTTTAGTTGAGAAAACCTTTCAACCCTTATGAATCCTTCATGTGTGAAAAGTCCTTTCACAAATCATATTTTGAGTAGTATGTGAGAAATCCTTTAACAAAGCAATAACAACAACATTTATGCTTCACCTTTCAAAGCAAATCTTAAATCATCATAATTTCATAAATTGAATATGCATATCTTCAAAAAATTCATCTTTTGATCATTCATAAACTTCCATCATAAAATCTTAGCTTTGAATCCATAAATCATGCATGGACTCATATAATTTCATCTTAAAATCATAGAATTAACTCAATTCATGCATAAATAAACATAATTTAATTTATTAGATCATAATTTGAAAGAACCCATAAGATAGAAGAAAACCCTAGTTTCAATTGGAGAAGTTTATCTTTTAAAACTATAGAATTTAGGAACCCTATCGAGAAAAGGACTCCATAGCTAAAAGCTATCATACCTTGATACCAAAAGCTTGAAATCAATGGTGAATTTAGGAGACTTGAATGGAAACCCTTGAACCTTTTTCTTCTTCAATCTTCTAGAGAGAGAAATATTTGGGGAAAGACTTTTGAGGGAGTATGGAAGTGATTATAAAAGGGTAGAATTAGGCATAGAAGCCTTATATAGGGTCTAGAATTAAGGCTTAACTGACTTAGATTAGGAATAGATCAGTTAGGGAAAAGACCAAAAAACCATTAAAAATAACTGTCGGCTTAGACCTATAGTCACGACCTACGGTCCGTAGGTCAAACCACGGTCCGTCCTGGTCAACTGTAGAAAAGTTTAGAAACTATGGTTTTTGACCTTCAAACGATGGGACCCCATGTACGGTTCGTAGGTCCATTGATGGACCGTACATACCAACCGTCAGTCCGACCTTGAACCCTTAAAATTTCACTAAGTCTGTAGGAACCTACGAGACCTATCTACGGTCCGTAGAAACAATAATGAACCATCCTATTGAGTGGTAGAAAGGATCCTGAAACTTCTGATTTTTTTTAAAAAATCACTTTGACGCCTACGGTTCCCATTTGCGGCCTATAAGTCGATCTACGGTCTGTAGATGGCTTCCGTTGGTACTACACTAGACCTGAAAACCAAAAAAATTTCTTCCTTTTTGAATCCGAGATGTTACAATATCTCCCCGTTGGGAATATTCATCCTCAAATGAGAATCAAGACTTCATAAGGAGGATAGGAACTAAACCTAACAGCCCAACATGAATGTAATCACATAAATGCACATATCTGAGGAGGAAACATCAACTCCAAGCTAAAGCATGTTGAAAACTTCATTTCATAAGGTCTAAATGTAACATATACTCAAATGCACATAAACATGAAGAATTTAGTCAAGTTTACTAATTTTCTCAAAATCATGGTTTTTCATGAACATGCATAAATGAAAAATCAGGAGAATATCTAAGACAGATGAGACCAGAAGAGTGAACCATGAGGAACTAAATACCTCAAGCTAGAGTAGGAGTGGGGGGAAAGAGATGAGGATAACGGGACATCATATCGGCCTCAGTCTCCCAAGTAGCACCCTCCATTAATTGATTCCTCCAAAGAACCTTAACGGAAGCAACTTCTTTATTTCTCAACTTCCAAACTAGCCGGTCTAAAATCTCAACCAGAACCTCTTCATAAGAATGACTCTCCTATAGACCAAGACTCTCCAATGGCACTATAGATGCCGGATCACCAACACACTTCTTCAATAAGGAGACATGGAAAATAAGATGAATTGATGCTAAATCATTGGGCAAGTCAAGTTCATAAACAACCTTGCCAACTCATCTAAAAATTTGATATGGACCCATTTAACGGGGACTAAGCATCCCTTTCCTTCCAAACCTAATTACACCCTTCATGGGTAAAATTTTAGAGTAGACCCAATCAATAGCATCAAATTCTTGATCTCTCTTTCTAACATCGACATATGACTTTTGTCGACTTTGAGCAATTTTCAACCTTTCCCTAATAAGCTAAGCTTTCTCCATGGCCTCATGTCCCAATTTGGGACCTATCAAAGCAACTTCGCAAACTTCGAACCAACCTATAAGAGATCTACACGCCCTATAATAAAGAGTCTCAAATGGAGCCATACCAATAATGGAATGATAGCTATTATTATATGCAAACTCAATCAAAGGCAAATGATCATCCCAATTACCCTTGAAGTCAATCACACAAGCTCTTAACATATCTTCCAAAGTTTGGATAGTATGCTCCGCTTACCCATCGGTTTGAGGATGAAAGGCCGTACTAAGCTAAACACGGGTACCAAGGCCCCTTTGGAAAGATTTCAAAAATCAAGAAGTAAATTGAGTACCACGATCGGATATGATGGATAGGGGTACTCCATGCAGCCTAACCATCTCCCTTAGGTACAACATAGCATAGTCTTCCACCGAATAAGAAACCTTAACGGGGATGAATGGAGCTGATTTCGTCATAGGATTCACAATAACCCAAATTGAGTTATGTTGTAGCCGGGTGCGTGGTAAACCAACAATGAAGTCAATATTCAAATCTTCCCACTTCCAAGTAGGAATACTAATGTTTTGAGACTAACCTCTTGGCTTTTGTGCTCTACTTTCACTTATTTACAATTAAGACACTAAGCCACGAATTCCGCAATTCCCTTCTTCATCCCATTATACTAATAGACCTCCCGCAAGTCACGGTACTTCTTGGTGGCTCCTTAGTGAATGGAATATCAGGAACTATGGGCTTTAGATAGCTTAAGATAAGATCTTCTCCCTTAAATTATCAACATTCGGAACATACAAGAGTCTTTGAAATCAAAGTACACCATCTCCCCCTTGGGAGAAAGCCTCAACAGACATTTTAATTACCCCTTCCTTCAACTCCATCAGAATGGGATCAAGACCTTGCTTGGCTTTCACATCAAACGCAAAGGATGATTCAAAACCATTATGAACAACAACGCCTCCTTCATTTGAATCAATCATCTGAACGCCCAATAGAGCCAATCTATGAACATCTCAAAGCAATTCCTTCTTACTATCCTTAACATGAGTAACACTACCTATGGATAACCGAATAAGGGCATCCGCCACCACATTCGCCTTGCCGGGGTGATAGAGGACACTCATATCATAGTCCTTTAGCAACTCAACCCACCTCCTTTGGCGAAGATTCAAATCCTTTTGCTTGAACACATATTGCAAACTTTTGTGGTCAGTGAATATATCCACATGGACACCATACAAGTAATGCCTCCAAATATTTAAGGCAAACACAACCTCTGCTAGTTCTAAGTCATGGGTACGATAGTACTTTTCATGATTCTTATGTGTCGTTGAAGCATAAGCAATAACTTTCATATTCTGCATAATGACATATCCTAACCCAATTCTTGAGGCATCACAATAAACCACTAACCCATCGGACCCTTCCGATAGAGTTAACACCGGAGCGGAGGTGAGTCTATCTTTCAATTCTTTGAAGCTTCAGACCATACAAACTTAATTTTCTATTGGGTCAATGTCGTTAATTGAGAGTCAATCCAAGAGAAACCCTCAACAAAGCTTCTATAGTAACTAGCAAAACCCAAGAAACTTTGATTATCTGAAGGGGATAGAGGTCTAGGCCAACTGTTAACCACATTCGTCTTCTTGGGATCTACCCCAATACCCTTACTGGAAACAATGTGACCAAGAGAAGCCACGAACCTAAACTAGAACTCACATTTACTAAACTTTGCAACGAGTTGTAGGTCCTTGAGGACTTGGAACACAATCCTCAAATAATTAGTATGCTCATCCTCACTCATTGAGTAAATCAAAATGTCGTTGATGAAGACAATCACACACCTTATTCATCAAATCCATAAATGCAGCCAGAGCATTGGTCAATCCAAATGACATTACTAAGAATTCGTAATGGCCATATCTAGTCCGAAAAGCTATCTTCGAAATGTCATCTTCCTTCACACTCAGTTGGTGATAGCCTGGCCGAAGGTTAATCTTTGAGAAGTAACTAAATGCAACCATTCCATCCTAAGAAAAAAATTGAAATCTAACATATCAACCTCTTCAAGATCAACATGAGTGACTCTATGGAATATGGAGATGGGACAATTCCTATAGACTCTCTTAGCCACGTTAGATTCACCAATAGTAGTAGAGACAGAAAAAGAATCTAACAACACATCCGAAAGAACATCAAACCTCATAGCCACATATGGGGTCACAAAAGACAAGATAGCACGGTATAAAACAAGGTATAAACATCATGACTTTCAACATACCGGTAACCATATCGGGAGAACCCTCTTTATTTTGCCGAGTTTGGAGTGCATAGAACCGATTTTTCTTGGGGACATTTGATGTACTGTGAGTTTACGATACTTTTGATGCATTAAACTTATAATTTTGCATAATACTTAAGTGGTTTGGTATTAGATTTGATGTTATTTTTGCTAAAATTACAGGGAATAGGCTTTTGGAGTAGTTGAGGAGAATAATGTAGCAGCTGTTGATTTGTTGGTGATGAACAAGACAGTGTACGGACCGTCAATGACTTGACGGGTCGTTAGTTAAGGTCGTAGGTTTAGGAGCCTGAAGAAATTGGCCAAGTATGGAATGACGGACCAAGATGACGGTCTGTATATCCTGCTACGAATCGCAGACGCCCAACCATAGAAAGCTTCAGAGAGGGTCGCCTGCAGAGCTTGAATGACGGAAGAACAGGACGGGTCGTACATGGAATGACTAATCGTAGATCAAAACTGTAAAAAAAAGCCCTCAGGATTTTGCACAACTGCTGATTGACGGTTGGAACCTACGAGCCATAGGTCGATATACGAGTCGTAGGTCGATATACGAGCCGTAGGTCGATATACGAGCCGTAGGTCGATATACGAGCCGTAGGTCGATATACGAGCCGTAGGTTGACAACCATAGACGATACTGCCCAAGCCGTATTTCCCCAGATTTCCTTTTCCTTGTTTAATTAGGATTTATTTTCTATATATACCCTATGTAAACTTCATTTTAGGGTTGTTGAATGTTTTTTGAATATTAAGTCATTACTTTGGGAATTGCTTTTTATCTTTGGAGAGGATTAATTCTTAAAGGTTGTTTATGCAAAGTACTTTTGATTTTCAATTCAAGATTGTGGAATCCATCTCTATTCACTGTAAGTTCATGCTTTCTTCAAACCTGAATGTGAATTGTGATCAAACAAGCATGAGTAGCTAAATTCCACAACTAGGGTTGTGGGAACCATGAGTAATTAACATAAGTAAACTTAATATTGTGTAATTCTTGAATGTGTTTATGCATGCTTTTGTAAATCTTTTTGCTTAGAACGTTTTCTAATGGTTGCAAACATTAGAACATCTCCTAATTCTTGCAAACCCGGTATAGGCAGTAATGAACATCTAAGAGATTTTGCAACAGAGATTTAGTCGTCGATAATCCGCTATCTAATAACCCAACCTAGAAAAAGCTGTGGGTTAATCTGAGTTAAACGTAAGAGTTTGTAAATCAACACACGTAGACGGACCAAGTTGCGGAGTGAAATTCCCTATTTAGAGAACCAATCACTTAGGGATACATAACTTACTGATCATGCATGCTAGACATTGAAAAGAATTACCATTGTTAGGTTTACTGCGTTAAGAGCTGATGGGGAACACGTAAACCCTAGTTTCATTCTCAGATTGATATCTCAAACTGCAAGTTTTGTGTTTTGGTTACTTGTTACCAATCAAATCGTAAATTATTATTTCTTTCAATTATTGCAAATTACCCCCCTTTTTACTTCTTCTAGAAATAATCTGACTAAACATACACTTAATATTAATTAGACTAAGTCTGAACCATATTCCCCGTGGGATCGACCCTAACCTCTGTTAGGTTCTATTTTATGATAAGAGACCGCTTATACCTCCTTAGGGAGGTGTAGTTTAGGAGATATCAAATTTTGGTGCCGCTGCCGAGGAATAAGGCTTTTAGATTAGACTAATTATGTTAGTGCACTTTTAGTCAATTATTTCAGAATTTACCTTTTATTGTTGTTTTTTATTGTTTTTAGACTATAGTTCCTGTGTATGCCATGTACACGAAGTCAAAGCAATCCCCTGACTCCTTACGACCCAGAACTCAGAAAAACTCTGCGAAAAATGGCCGGACTAGGTCAACAAGTTCTGAGAGAAGATAATCCAAATGGCGAACCTCGCCAAGAGGTACCTGACATTCAACCACTAGGAGTTGTGGTTGCACCTCAGAATCCACAACAAGTTCAAGTATAGCATCAGCCCGCACCTGATGTTCGCCGCAACTTGGAAGTGGATTATAATGATTCCTCCATAGAACTTTCATGGAAGCAACTTCTTTATTTCTCAACAACTGGACTTGTCGGTCCAGAATCTCAACCGGAACCTCTTCATAAGAAAGGCTATCCTTAATGCCAAGAGTCTCTATTGGCACTACAGAGGTCGGATCACCAACACACTTTCTCAACAATGAGACCTGGAAAACCGGATGCATTGATGCCAACTCACTAGGCAATTCAATCTCATAGGCAACGTTACCAATACGCCTCAAAATTTGATATGGGCTTACATAACGGGGACTAAGCTTCCCTTTCTTCTCAAATCTCATTACACCCTTCATAGGTGAAATTTTCAAGTAAACCCAATCATCAACATCAAATTCTAATTCTCTCCTTCTGACATCGGCATAAGACTTTTGTCGACTTTGAGCCGTTTTCAGCTTTTCTCTAATAATCTGAACTTTCTCCATAGCTTCATGCACTAACTCGGGGCCTATCAAAGCAACTTCCCCAATTTCAAACCAACCTATGGGAGATCTAACCTCCTACCATAGAGAGCTTCAAATGGAGCCATACCAATACTAGAATGGTAGTTGTTATTATAAGCAAACTCAACAAAGGGCAAATAATCATCCCAATTACCCTTGAAGTCTATTGCACAAGCTCTCAAGATATTTTCCAAAGTTTGGATGGTACGCTCTACTTGCCCATCGGTTTGGGGATGAAAGGTCGTACTAAGCTTAACACGAGTACCAAGGCCCTTTTTGAAAGATTTCCAAAACTGAGAAGTAAAATGTGTACCACGATCGGAGATAATGGAGAAAGGAACTCCATGCAACCTAACCATCTCCCTCAAGTACAACTTAGCATAATCCTCCGCCGAGTAAGAAACCTTGACGAGAATGAAATGGGCTGATTTCGTCATACGATCTACAACCACCCAAATCGAATCATACTAGCGTCGAGTGCGCGGCAAGGAAACAATAAAGTCCACGTTCACATCTTCCCACTTCCAAGTAGGAATGTCAATATCTTGTGATAGACCTCCCGATCTTTGGTGTTCAACTTTCACCTGTTGGCAATTAGGACATCTATCCACAAATCCCGCAATGTCCTTCTTCATCCCATTCCACCAATAGATCTCCGGCAAGTCACGGTACATCTTGGTAGCTCCCGGGTGAATGGAATAACGAGAACCATGGGCCTCAATCAAGATTTGTCCTCTTAGGTCATCTACATTAGGGACACATAAACGAACTTGATATCTGAGCACTCCATCTCCCCCATGGGAGAAAGCCTCTACGAAATTCTTTAGCACCGCTTCTTTCAAATCGACTAGGTTCGGATCAAGATCTTTCTTAGCTTTCACATCCTGCACATAGGAAGATTCTGAACCATTGTGGACCATAACACCACCCTAGGTGGAATCGAACCGAGCCAATCTATGAACATCACAAACTAGTTCCCTTTTACCATCTTCGATATGGGCAACACTACCCATTGACATCCGACTAAGTGCATCTGCCACCACGTTAGCCTTGCCAGGATGATAGAGAACATTCATGTCATAGTCCTTTAATAGTTCAAGCCACCTTCGTTGGCGAAGATTTAGATCCTTTTGCTTAAATACATATTGCAAACTCTTATGGTCGGTAAAGACGTCAACATGGACACCATACAAGTAATGCCGCCATATCTTTAGAGCAAAGACAACTGTCGCCAGCTCAAAATCATGAGTAGGGTAATTCTTTTCATGCACCTTTAGTTGCCTTGAAGCATAAGCAATGACTTTTCCATTTTGCATAAGTACATACCCCCCCAATTTTGGAAGCATCACAATAGATCACAAACCCATCGGACCCTTTCGGTAGGGTCAACACCAGAGTCGAGGTAAGTCTATCTTTCAACTCTTGAAAACTCGCTTCACACCTTTCGGACCAAGAAAACATAGACTTCTTTTGAGTTAGAGCCGTCAATGGTGAAGCAATTGAAGAAAACCCTTCAACAAACCTTCGATAGTAACCGACTAAACCCAAGAAACTACGAATATCCAAAGGTGATAGAGGTCTAGGATAATTCTTAATCGCATCCATCTTCTTAGGATCTACCTCAACACCTTTACTTGAAACAATGTGACCAAAGAAGGCTACGGATCTTAACCAAAACTCACATTTCTCGAACTTAGCAAAGAGTTGTTGGCCCTTGAGAACTTGCAACACAATCCTCAAATGATCAGCATGCTCACTATCACTCCTTGAGTAAATCAAGATATCATCTATAAACACAATGACGAACATATCAAGGTATTGTCTAAACACCCAATTCATCAAATTCGTAAATGTGGCTGGAGCATTAATCAACCCAAAAGACATCACTAGAAACTCATAGTGCCCATATATTGTCCGGAAAGCTATTTTTGGAATGTCATCATTCCTTACTTTCAATTGGTGATAGCCCGAACAACGATCAATCTTAGACTAGCCCCATGGAGTTGGTCAAAAAAATCATCAATTCTCGGGAGAGGATACTTATTCTTGATAGTAACCTTATTCAATTGGCAGTAGTCAATATACATACGGAGTGACCGATCTTTCTTTCTAACAAACAAGATCGGAGCACCCCATAGAGAAATACTTGGTCGGATGAAACCCTTATCCAACAAATCTTTCAACTGCTCTTTTAGTTCCTTAAGTTCTGCAGGAGCCATTCTATAAGGAGGAACATAGATAGATTGCGTATCATGGAGAAGGTCAATACCGAAGTCTATGTCCCTCTCTAGAGGAACACCGGGTAAATCATCGGGGAACACTTCTGGAAATTCATTAACAACGGGGACTCTCTCAAGAGTAGGGGTTTCGGAATTCACATCCCTCACCCTAACAAGGTAGTACATGCAACCCTTAGAAATCATCTTTCTAGCTTGTAGATAAGAAACAAATTGACTCTTAAGCAAAGAATTTCCCCCTTTCAACTCTAGGATAGGCTCATCTGGAAATTGGAACTTGACCATTCGGGTTCTACAATCAATAGAGGCATAACAAGAATACAACCAATCCATCCCGAGGATAACATCGAAGTCTAGCATATCAAGCTCTACAAGATCCACATGAGTGACTCTATGAAATAAAGAGACGGAACAATTTCTATAGACTCTATTAGCCACAATATATTCACCAATAGGAGTAGACACACGGAATGGATCTAACAACACATCCGGAACAACATCAAACTTCATAGCTACGTAAGGCGTCACAAAAGACAACGTAGCACCTGGATCAAGCAAAGCATAAACATCAAAGTGGAAGATTTTCAACATACCGGTAACCACATCTGGAGAACCCTCTTGCTCATGACGGTCCTGAAGTGCATAGAACCGGTTTTGCTTTTGATTTCCACTAGAACTTGCCGGATTTTGGGGTTGAGCCTTTCGATGATTTTCACCTCCCTTCTTAGCAGCCAAGGGAGAATCCCTTACTTTACGACCCGTCCTACCACATGCAAAACATGCATTCGAACCGGCTAGACAAGTACCCTCGTGTTTCCTCCCACACTTGGCACAAGTAGGCAATGAGGAGCCACTACCATTTCCTCCTTGAGGCTTAGGGTAAGACACCCTCTCTTGGTTGAACTTAGGAGGGGCATTGGAAGGCCCTTGATTAGAGAACCTTTGTCTAGGCTTAAAATGACCATGTCCATCGGACCTTGATTGAGAGAACCCACCATCACCGGTCTTAGCCCTCTTGAAGTTCTTAGACCTTTCCTTGAGCTTCTCCTCCTCTATTTGTTTTGCATGAATCATGAGGCGAGAAATATCCATAACACTAATAAGTATGGTGGTACGACACTCCTTGACTACCATTTCGGACACTCACCAAACAAATTTGCTCATTCCTGCCCTAGAATCGTCCACCATAGAAGGAGCATATCGAGCCAACTGTGTGAACTTCAAAGCATACTCTTTCACACCCATAGTCCTTTGATGAAGGTTGATGAACTTGAGTAACTTTGCCTCCCTCATCTCAAGTGAAAAGAATCTATCGAGGAAAGCACCCTTGAATTTCTCCCACTCCAGAGGACCTTCATCAACCGCCATCACTCTTCCATTGGTTGTACCAAATTTGAGTGACACCCTTGAGTTGGTAGGCGGCCAATTCCGCCTTTTCTGCCGGTGACACTCCCATGATTATCAACACTTTATAAACCTCATCAATAAACTCTTGAGGATCTTCCTCCACTTTAGAACTGTGAAACTCCGGAGGGTTCATCCGGGTGAAATCCCTCACTCTTGACGCCGCCTTACCCACATTTGGGTTCACGGGAGCTGCAACCTCCTTATTGGCTAGAGCCATCACGGCTTGGGCCAACACCTGAAAAGCAGCCCTGAACTCCGCATTTGTTACTTGCTCGGCCAAAGGATTGGCTGGAACTTGAAGAACTTGAGGAGGGATTTCTTGCTCTTCAGTTTCTCTCGCATTCCTTCGAGACGTCATATCCTGAGACACATAGGATAGGGATTAAGAGAGAGGGGCATATAGAGTAACACACTACGCACGACTTAAGGATAATGAAGAAGTGGAGTTTCCTAATCATCTTGTAGTCTCTCATTCATAAATGTGGCGTGCTTCACACTCATGAACAAGACTCTACACGACATGGCTTATGAGACATCCGAGAATCCTTCTAAAACCTTGTGCTCTGAATACCAAGTTTTTCATGACCCAGGGTAGCCCCTTGATGTAACACGGCATACAAAACCCTGAGAGGCCTCACACAAGCCCTTAGCATACATAACATAAAAGATAATAGAGAAAAGAATTAAAAAGAGCATTATATAACAAAACAGCGGAAGTCTACAACTTATGTCTCAAGCCATCTAACATAACAAAATAGAAATGAAGGTTTGGGACGCAGCCCAGTACAATATCTCAAAGCATAACGGAAAGCATGAAAAAGTAACAAAGTTAGGTCCTCGGACATAGGAGGCCTCACCAAGTCTTCACTATCACTGGAACTGACTAGCCACGAGTGGAATGAGAAGAACTGCCAAGTCCTACATCAATAGAATCAATGTAGGCAAAAGTATGCGTTAGTACAATCAAGTACCAAGTATGATAGCAATGCATAAAAGGGCATATAAACCATGCTAGAATGACATATAATCATGACATGTAATGGCCAAGCTAAAACATGATAAAACATGGGCAAGACAAGCTATTCATCTTTCCTTTACTTTACTTTAAACCATCATCATGAGAACACTTGTTCGTTAACTTGTGGAGAAATAGCCTTAATGGACATAAAAGACCATTTGAGCTATCAACATGGAATCCGGTGTCTGCCCCACACTGAAAAGGGGTGTCCTACTTGCCAAGGTAAGACCATGAACTGCTTATGTTGTGTCTATCGTAGACCATCACCCTATGGTGGCACATAGGTTATGGGACATAGGTAATCGCCACTTGTCCACACGGTACTAAGCATATTTTCCACGGAATTATCATAGTTCATTTTATCTTAGGTAAACATGGGTAATCACCTCTTGTCTACATTAGGGAACATGGGTAACCGCCTCTTGTCTACATTAGGGAACATGCGTAATAGCCTCTTGTCCCTTCATAGAATAGCTCCTTAAGAACATGGGTAATCGCCACTTGTTCTTCTATTAGTCATGATTTCAGTATTAGTAGACATGGGTAATTGCCTCTTATCTACATTAGGGAACATGGGTAATCGCCACTTGTTCCTTCATAGATTAGTTTATTAATCATGGATTCAAGCTTAGTTGTGCATACCTTTCAACAGGTTATGAATCATTACAAGTGAGAAAACCTTTCACACTCATAGGTTGAGCATTACATGAGAAACTCTTTCACAACTCAACAAAATGCACTAACATATGATAAACGTCATAAAACATACATGAGTTCACAAGCTTCATATTTACATAGCTCATCATGCTCTTAACTCATAAATCATGGGTTCATAAGCTTCTCCTCAAACATGCAATTCAATGCAAGCAAATACTTAGAAAGCCATAAATCAAGGCAATTTTAGTCATAATTGAGGGAACCCACATAATAGAGGAAAATCATAGATTTTGATTCAACATGCATCTTTTCATAAAATGTCCTCTTTTCATCATTCATAGTCTTACATGGAATTCATAGCTTGATAATAATAATCCTTAACTAACTTCACAAAGAGTTCGTGAAATTCATCTTTTCTCAATCAACCCACAATCATAAGCATAATCATAAATTGGGGGATACTTAGCATAGGCTCATGGGATTCATCAAGTTGCATGTAAACCACACTAAACCATGCACTAGCTTACTTTACCACACTAGATCGTGCACTATCAACCATAACATCAACAATGGAAAGCATAATGAAGAACCCACAAGAATTTGTCAAACCCTAACTCTCTTGGGCAAGACTATACCATGAAAGCCTTAAGGAAAAGAGAACCCATTGGAGGAAAGACTCCAAATGGTAAATACTATAATACCTCAATGCCAATGCCTTGAAAGGGGATTGATGACCTTGATGAGAACCTTGGCTCTCTTTTTCTCCTTCTTGTTCTTCCAGAGAGAGAAATAGTTTGGGAGATAAGAGTTGGAAAATGAAGAGGTTAGGGCTTAGAAAAATATAAATAGGGCCAAGGTTAAGAGGCAAAATCGTCTAGTATAAGAAATAAACATTTATGGAAAAAGTCAAAAAAACCCTTAAATAAATTGTCGGGGCCAATCGACGGATAGGACCTACGGTCCGTATATCCACTGACAGACCGTCCTGCTCTTCCGTCAATCGATTCAGAAAGTTCATTTGGACTGAAAATTTGGCTAAGTCTTGAAGGCATCTACGGAACCCATCTACGGCTCGTCAACTGAACTACGAACCGTCCTGCTATTCCGTAGGTCAAGGTTAAGAAACTCAAAATTTATAAAGCTGGCAGGGCCATCGACGGTTACCATCTACGGCCCGTCACTCCACCTACGGCCCGTAGATGGCCTCCGTCGTCACTGCCAGCAGAAAAATTTTAAAACTGCATTTTCTTTCTTTTTATAAACTGGGTGTTACATAACATGAAATTTAATCATTGTGACACAAGCCATAACTTGATTATGGAAGAATAAAATGATTCATGAGATTAAATTTCAAAAGTTTTTTGAAGAGTGTAAATCTAACACCTCAGTTTTTGAAAGAGAAAATTTTTCTGTTTTTGGCCCAGAGCCACTTTCAACGGATGAAATCTATGGGTCGTGGAAAGTTGATGGACCTTAGAATGCATTCATAGGAAGAGGGCAAAATATTTTGAAAATCAAGTCTTTTAAGTCGAATTTACGGGCTAACAGGACGGACCGTAGGTCTTTCCACGGACTGTAGAAAGGTCATGTCAAAGTGTTCCAGGCGTAGTCAAGTATCTGAGAGTAAAGTTGGGTTCTATGGGTTGGACCTACGGACCATAGAATGGCCTACGGGCCACAGATCGAAGTCGTCAAAAGTGTCTTGAATTTTGGATTCCTGGTGTTTTCTACGGTCCAACAGAACGGTCCGTGAGAATTCTTACGAACCGTAGGTTTGAGCTGTACACTTCATTCGGCAGTTATTTTCTGGGGGTTTTTATGTCTTTTTCCAATTCTTTTAAGTCCTTTTAATTACAACTTTTCCCCTTAATTTACCCACTATATAATCCTTTCTTCCCAAATTTTCCTTCATTAGTTACATCCTCAAAATTCCCTACTTCCCAGATAATTCTCTCTCTAGAAAATTCTCTTAATTCTCAAGGGAGAAGAAGAGCTAGGATCCTCCATTGAAGGTCATCGATTTTTAGCAATTTCTTGTGGGCTTTGTTGGGGTATGTTAGCATTTACCATTGGAGACCTTTCCTCCATGGGGTCCCTAGTTTTCTTAAATTGTCAAGGTTTAATTCCCCAAATTGAGTTAGGGTTTTTGATCAATTTTTATGGGTTCTTCAATTATGATTTTAAATTATTTATTTTATGATTCTAAGTGCACGATCTAGCGTGATAAAGTAATTTATTGCACGATCTAGCATGATTTATATTATTTGAGTAGAAATTGTATGAACCCATGCATGAGCCATGATTCCTAGTTATGAATTAAGCATGAAGTATGACCCATGAATTTATGAACTTATGAAATTGATGAAAAGATGCATGATTCTACTTTAGTGCATGATTCTAAGATGAATTGACATGTACCCATACTAGATCATCATTTATGAACATGTGAGTTGCTTGCATAAGAGATGCACGTTTCATGAGAATTATGCTTATAATTGCTAGGGTGGATATAGATGATGGCTTCCATAGGTTGTGAAAAGGTTTTCTTAAAAATATGCTAAGAATATGAATTTGAAAGGTTTTCTCACATAAAATAGGGTTCATATGGTTGGAAGATTTCCTCTCCTATGAATCTATTAGGAGCTATTCAAATGAAGTAAGCTTGGAGCGAGCCCATGGTAGTTGAAACGTCTTGATATGATCTTAGCTTGGATTTGGTAACCCTAGATGTACCTCTTCCTCGGTTAAAATATGAATAAGCTTAATCGGCTATTCCTTGGGTTTTACATAGCACCGAGCAAGCTTTTTGGATGAAGGTTTCCGTTTAGCATTCATGGACCTTTAGTAGCAATCCCTAAGTCCCATAACTACGTGCTTCGTAGGTTTTATCTTAGATAGACAATTAGCTAGTGGATCCATGTAAGCTACAGATTTAGGGTCCTTACCTTGGAAAGTAGGACACCCCTTGTAGTGGTGTGGGGTAGATATCACTCCCCTTTTCGGTGTTGGGCAGACACTGGATTCCAAGTTATAGCTCACATGGTCTATATCAGTTAAACGTAAAAAAATCCCATAATAATGAACTAGGGTACTAGAAGTATCTCACGAGACAAGACTTATGATACGACAGGTTTGCATTGACCATGTTTATTCATTGAGTTTCTAACCCTATTGTCATACGATTTAGTTTGGTCATTGCATGTTCATGATGATATCTTATTCGCATGATTTTCGATATGAAAGCATCCCATTGGCATGATTTATCTGATTATATGCTTTTGCTTCATACTTAGTACATTTTACGTACTAATGCATACTTGTGCCTACATTCTCTTATAATGTAGGCTCAGATAGTCATCCTTTGCACTCTCGTGGTTAGTTTTTTTTAGAGTTCGAACTACCAGCGTTGGTGAGTCCTCAGGCTTTGGGGACTAAGAGACTTTATTGCTTTTCTTTAGTTTTTAGTTTCAGACTTGTATATGATGTACGGGTTACGTCCCGATCATTCTATTATATTAGATGGCTCTTGAGACATAGTCAAGACTTCCGCTTATAAACTTTTTTCTTTTATGATATTCTCTATTTCTTTCCTCAGTTTTGTCTTTAGCTTATGTAAATGTATGCTAAGTGGTTTTTGTGGGGCCTCTCAGGATCCTATACGCCATGTCATACTTAGGGGGCTCTTTCGGTCGTGACAAACTTGGTATTCAGAGCGCAAGGTTTAGAAAGGTCCTAGGATATTTCAAAGCCAAGTCTAGTAGAGTCTTGTTCACAAGTGTGAAGCACGCCACATTTACGAATAAGAGGCTACAAGATTTTAGGAAATTCCACTTCTTAAATATTCTAGAATCGTGCTTTAGAGGTTAACTGTATATGTTCCTCTCCTAATCCATGTCCTACGCTTTTCAGAATAGGGCACCTAGAAGAGCTTTTGCAAGGAGGAACGCAAATGAGAATGTGGAACAAGAGGCTAACCAAGTTTCAGCCGCTCCTTTGGCCGAAGAAATTAGTAATTCGGAGTTTCGAGCCGCTATCCACACATTTTCCCAAGCCGTTATAGCCCAGGACAATAGGGAAGTTGTGGTCCCCGTGAAACCACATGTGGGTGCGGTGGTGGCAAGGGTGAGAGATTTCAGAAGGATGAACCCTCCGAAATTCCATTGCTCCAAGGTGGAGGAGGATCCACAATAGTTCATTGAAGAGGTTTACAAGGTTCTAATTATCATGGGAGTGATGCAGGAAGATAAAGCGGACTTGGTAACTTACCAATTGAAGGTTGTGGCCCAAGTGTTGTTTAACTAATGGAAAAGTTAGAGGGCTAGAGATGCAGGCCCTCTTGAATGGGAGAAATTTAAGGAAGCTTTTCTTGATCGATTATTTCCTCTTGAGATGAGAGTGGCTAACCTCCTGGAGTTCATTAACTTTAAGCAGTGTGGTATAAATGTCAAAGAATATGCATTGAAGTTCACTCAATTGTAAAAGTATGTGCCTTCCTTGGTGGCCGATTCAAGGGCAAAAATGAGAAAGTTTGTGTCGGAGGTGTACGACTTGGTGGTCAAGGAGTGTGGGGCTGCCATGCTTATTAAAGAAATGGATATTTCACTGTTGATGGTACATGTAAAAAAGATTGAAGAAGAGAAGCTAAAGGAGATGTCAAAAGAGGCAAAGAGGGCTAGGACTGGTGATGGTGACTTCTCAAACCAAAGGACTGGAGGACATGACCGTTCTATGTTTCGACAAAGGTTTTCAAACCAAGGGTCTTCAAATGCTCCTATGACTACGTTTTACAATAATAGGGTGTCTAACCCTAAACCTCAAGGAGTTGGTGGAGATAGAACTCCAATTTCCCATGTCAAAAGTGTGGGAGGAAGCACGAAGGGAGATGCTTAGCTAGATCGGATGGTTTCTTCACTTGTGGCAAACGTTCTCACAAAATGAGGTATTGTCCAATGACTGTTACAAAGATAAATGGTGGTAAATAAGGTGCTCCTAGTGGTTCGGGTTCTATTGCTCCCAAGCAAAACTGATTTTATGCACTCAAAACTCGCCAAGAGCAAGAAGGTTATCCCGATGTGGTTACCGGTATGTTGAAAGTCTTCCATCTTGATGTATATGCTTTACATGGTCCCGGTGCTACTTTATCTTTTGTGACGCCATATGTGGCTTTGAGAATTTTTATTGCCCCGGATGTGTTGTTAGACCTCTTTTGTGTCTCTACTCCTATTGGTGATTCTATTGTGGCTAAAAGAGTTTATAGGAAGTGTCCCATTTCCTTGTTCTATTGAGTCACCTATGTTGATAACGTAGAGCTAGATATGAAAGACTTTGATGTCATTCTTTGGATGGATTGGCTTCATTCTTGATATGCCTCGGTTGATTGTAGAACCCGAGTGGTGAAGTTTCAATTTCCTAATTAGCCCATCCAAGAGTGCGAAGGGGGAAATTCTATGCCTAGCCGCCAGTTTGGTTCTTGTCTTAAAGCTAGAAAGATGATCTCCAAGGGTTGCATTTATCATCTTATTCGGGTTAGGGATACAGATTCTGAAACCCCTAGACTTGAGTCAGTTCTCGTGGTAAATTAGTTCTTGGATGTGTTTCCTGATGATCTGGCCGGTGTTCCTCCCGAAAGGGAAATAGACTTTGGTATTGAAATTCTTCCTAATATGCAACCTATCTCTGTTCCTCCTTACCGTATGGCTCCGGCGGAATTTATGGAATTGAAAGAGCAATTGAAGGATTTTTTGGATAAGGGTTTCATCCGACCAAGTATTTCTCCATGGGGTGCTCTGGTGTTGTTTGTTCGTAAGAAAGATGGATCTCTTTGGATGTGTATTAATTACCTGCAGTTGAATAAGTTTACCATTAAGAATAAGTACCCAATTCCGAGGATAGATGATTTGTTTGACCAACTTCAAGGTTCTAGTTTCTTTTCTATGATTGATCTTCGGTCATGTTATCACCAATTGAGAGTGAGAGATTGTGATATTCCAAAGACGGCTTTTTGAACTAGATAAGGCCATTATGAGTTTGTGGTTATGTCATTTTGATTGACTAATGCTCCGGCGGTTTTTATGGATTTGATGAATAGGGTGCTTAGACAATACCTTGATATGTTCGTGGTTGTATTCATTGATGATATTTTGATTTACTCCCAAAGAAAGGAAGAGCATGCCTATCATTTTAGGATTGTATTGCAAATTCTTAGGGATCGTGAGTTATATGGTAAGTTAAATAAATGTGAATTTTGGTTGAAATCTGTGGCTTTCCTTTGTCACATTGTGTCCGGTAAGGGTATTGTGGTAGATCCTAAGAAGACGGATGTGGTTAGAAATTGGCCTAGACCTCTATCTCCTTCTGATATTAGTAGTTTCTTCGGCTTGGTCCAATATTATAGGAGGTTTGTGGAAGGGTTTTCTTCTATTACCTCCCCATTGACCTCATTGACTCAAAAGAAGACTAAGTTTTTCTGGTCGGAGGCTTGTAAAAAGAGCTTTCAAGAATTGAAAGATAGGCTTACTTCCGCTCCAATATTGACATTGCCGGAAGGTTCCGATGGCTTTGTGGTTTATTGTGATGCTTCAAGGGTTGGCTTAGGGTGTGTTCTTATGCAAAATTGAAAGGTGATTTCTTATGCTTCAAGGCAACTTAAGGTTAATGAAAAGAATTACCCTACCCATGATTTAGAACTTGCGGCGGTTGTCTTCGCTCTGAAGATTTTGAGGCACTATTTGTATAGTGTCCATGTTGATGTATTTACCGACCACAAAAGTTTGCAGTGCATGTTCAAGCAGAAGGATCTAAATCTTCGACAACGTAGATAGCTAGAGCTCTTAAAGGACTATGATATGAGTGTCCTCTATCATCCGGGTAAAGATAATATAGTGGTCGACGCCTTGAGTCGGTTGACAAAGAATAGTGTTGCACATATAGAAGATGATAAGAAGGAATTAGTTTGGGATGTTCATAGACTAGCTCGTCTAGGTATTCGGTTGGTTGACTCCGAAGAGGGAGGTGTGATTGTCCAAAATGGGTCGAAATCATCCTTCGTGGTGGATGTTAAGGCTAAGCAAGCACTTGATTCGATACTAGTTGAATTGAAAGAAGTATTTCTAAAGAAGCGCAATGAAGCTTTCTCCCAAGGGGGAGATGGTATCCTTATATATCAAGGTCATTTGTGTGTGCTTAATGTTGATAGCCTAAGAGGGAAAATTCTAGAATAAGCTCATAGTTCCCGATACTCTATTCATCCTAGAGCCACCAAGATTGTACCGCAATTTGCGAGAGGTCTATTGGTGGAATGGAATGAAGGAATTTGTGGCAAAGTGCCCAAATTGTAGACAAGTTAAGGTTGAACATCAAAGGCCGGGAGGCTTATCCCAAGATATAGTTATTTCTACTATGAAGTGGGAAGATGTTAATATGGACTTCATAGTGGGTTTACCTGGTAATCGCCGGCAACATGATTCTACATGGGTTATAGTAGACCGTATGACGAAGTCGGCACACTTCATTCCCGCCAAGGTGTCCTTTTTGGTGGAAGATTATACTAAGTTGTACATTAGGGAGATGGTTAGGTTTCATTGAGTTCCCCTATCCATTATCTCCGATAGAGGTACCCAATTCACTTTTAAATTTTGGAAGTCCTTCCAAAAGGGTCTTGGTACCAAGGTCAAGCCTAGCATGGATTTTCACCCCCAAACCGATGGGCAAGTAGAGCGTACTATCCAAACCTTAGAGGATATGCTAAGAGCTTCTGTGATTGATTTCAAGGGTAATTGGGATGATCATTTGCCTTTGATTGAGTTTTCCTACAATAATAGTTACCATGCAAGTATTGGTATGGCATCATTTGAGGCTCTTTATGGTAGGAGATGTACGTCCCCTATAGGATGGTTTGAGGTGGTTGAAGTTGCTTTGATAGGTCACGAATCAGTGCATGATGCTATGGAGAAATTTTGGCTTATTAGAGAGAGGTTGAAAACGGCTCAAAGTCGATAAAAGTCCTACGCTAATGTTAGAAGAAGGGATCTTGAGTTTGAGGTTGATGATTGGGTCTATTTGAAAATTTCGCCCATGAAAGGTGTCATGAGATTTGGTAAGAAAGGGAAGCATAGTCTCCGGTATGTAGGCCCATATAAGATTTTTAGACACATTGGCAAGGTTGCTTATGAGCTTGAATTGCCTAATGCGTTAGCATCGGTTCATCTGGTTTTCCGTGTGTCCCTTTTGAAGAAGTGTGTTGGAGAACCGATATCCATAGTGCCTTTAGAAAGTCTTTGCATCAAAGAGAGTTTATCTTAAGAAGAGGTTCTGGTTAAGATTCTAGACCGACAAGTTCGGAAGTTGAGAAACAAAGAAGTTGCTTCTGTTAAGGTGTTGTGGAGGAATCAATTAGTTGATGGTGCTATGTGGGAGGTGGAAGCGGATATGATGTCCCGTTATCCTCATCTCTTTTCTTCTGAGTCTTCCCTAGCTTGAGGTATTTAGCTCCTCATGGTTTATTTCTAGGATGAATGCATCTTAGTCATTCTCATGTTTCCTTATGCATGCATTCATTAAGTGCTTATGGCTTGACATTTTGTGGTGGAGCATGCTTTAGCTTGGAATTGATCTTCCTCCTCGGATATATGCATTATGTAGTTGCATTCATGATTGGAATCATAAAATTGTTGTTTACCCTACTCTTGTTGTTGCTAGCTGAGTTTCATTTGGGGGTGAAAGTTCCCAAGGGGGAGATATTGTAACACCTCAGTTTTCGAAAGAGAAAGTTTTCCAGTTTTTGTCCCAGAGCCACTTTCTACGGACGCAATATACGGGTAGTAGACCAGTTGATGGACCATAGAATGCATCCGTAGGAAGAGGGAAAAATGTTTTGAAAATCAAGTCTCTGAAGTCGAGTCAACGATCTAACAAGATGGACCGTAGGTCTATCCACAAACCATAGAAAGGCCCAGTCAAAGTGTTCAAGACTTAGTCAAGTTTCTGAGGGACAAGTTGGGTTCTACGTGTTGAACCTACGGACCGTAGAATGGCCTACAGGCCCTAGATCGAAGTTGTAGAAAGTGTCCTGAATTTTGGGTCTCTGAAGTTTTCTACGGTCCAATAGGACAGTCCGTGGTAATTCTTATGATCCGTAGGTTGGAGCCGTAGACTTCACTCGGCAGTTACTTTCAGGAGGTTTTTATGTCTTTTCCCAATTCTTTTAAGTCCTTTTAATTACGACTTTGCCCCTAAATTCACCTACTATATAAGTATTTCTTCCCAAATTTTCCTTCATTAGTTACATTCTAAAAATTTCCAACTTCCCAGATAATTCTCTCTCTAGAAAGTTCTCTCAATTCACAAGGAAGAAGAAGAGCTAGGATCCTCTATTGAAGGTCATACATTTTTTGCAATTTGTTGTGTGCTTTGTTGAGGTATGTTAGCATTCACCATTGGAGACCTTTCCTCCATTGGGTCCCTAGTTTTCTTAAATTTTCAAGGTTTAATTCCCCAAATTGAGTTAAGGTTTTTATCAATTCTTATGGATTCTTCAATTATGCTTTCAACTGGTTTATTTTATGATTCTTAGTGCATGATCTAGCGTGATTAAGTAATTTAGCGCACGATCTAGCATGATTTATATGATTTGAGTAGAAATTGTATGAACCCATGCATGAGCCATGATTCCTAGTTATTATTTAATCATGAAGTATGACCCATGCATTTATGAACTTATGAAATTGATGAAAAGATGCAAGATTCTTAGATGGATTGACATGTACCCATACTAGATCATGATTTATGAACATGTGAATAGCTTGCATAAGAGATGCATGTATATGAATAGCTTGCATATGAGATGCATGTTTCATGAGAATTATGCTTATAATTGCTAGGGTGCATATAGATGATGGCATCCACAAGTTGTGAAAAGATTTTCTTCACAATAAGGTAAGAATATGAATGTGAAAGGTTTTCTCACATAAATTAGGGTTCACATGGTTGAAAGACTTCCTCACTTTTGAATCGATTTGGAGCTACTCTAATGATGTAAGCTTTGGGCAAACCCATGGTAGTTGAAACATCTTGATACGATCTTATCTTTGATTTGGTAACCCTAGATGTACTTCCTCCTTGGTTAAAATATGAAAATTGTTAATTGACTATTCCTTGGGATTTTACTTAGCACCGAGCGGGCTTTTGGGATGAAGGTTTCCTTTTAGCATCCGTGGACCTTTAGAAGCAATCCCTAAGACCCATAACTATGTGCCTCGTAGGTTTTGTCTTCGATAGACACATATCTAGTGGATCCTCATAAGCTATAGATTTATGGTCTTTACTTTGGCAAGTAGGACAGCCCTTGTAGTCGTGTGTGGTAGACGTCACTCCCCTTTTCGGTGTGGCGCAGACACTGGATTCCATGTTATAGCTCACATGGTCTATGTCGGTTAAACTTAAAAAATCCCATAATAATGAACTAGAGTACAAGAAGTATCTCACGAGACAACACATATGATATGACTAGCTTGCATTGACCATGTTTATGCATTGAGTTTCTAAACCTATTGTCATACTATTTAGTTTGGTCATTGCATGTTCATGATTTCTGATACGAAAGCATCCCATTGGCATGATTTATGTGATTATGTGCATTTGCTTCATACTTAGTACATTCCATGTACAAATGTATACTTGTGCCTACATTCTCTTATAATGTAGGGTCAGACAGTCATCCTTAATACTCTCGTGGTTAGTTGCTTTCAGAGTTCGAGATATCAGAGTTGGTGAGTCCTCATGCTTCGTAGACTAAGAGACTTTATTACTTTTCTTCATTTTTTAGTTTCAAACTTGTATATGATGTATGGGTTACATCCCGATCATTCTATTGTATTAGATGGCTTTTGAGACATAGTCAAGACTTTCGCTTGTAAACTCTTTGCTTTTATGAGACTGTCTATTTCTTTCCTCATTTTGGTCGTTACGTTATGTATATGTATGCTAAGTGGCTTGTGTGGGGCCTCTCAGGGTCCTATACGTCATGTCACACCTAGGGGGCACTTTGGGTCATGACAGTAAATGAGTGATAATGATAAAATCCCATTATTTTTATCTTTTTGATTAACATATGTGTACAAATGAAATAAAAAAGCATTTATTTTATATTTATCACACCCAATAAATATGAAAGACGTGCTTTTAAAACATATTTAAAAAGGTCATAGGACCCCCGTAAATTATGAGTGTGTTACAACGAAACTAGCCATGGTAAATGTGTCATTTAAGCTATTTTACCTAAAATTAAAAAAAACTAAGTTAATATAATATTACATCAACATGATGATTGATGGTTGTGATGACTAGCTATAATGGTGGTGGATGTCAATTGAGGAAGGTGTATTGACTAATGATTATGTCGTGGATAGTAGCTATTGATAGTGGTGATTGTAGAAGTTGATGTTAGTAGTATGATGGTGGTTGATAGTTGAAAAATATAAGTGATAATTACTAATTATGGTCACTGATGATGGTTGTTGACAGTATATAGTTGTGACTTACGATGGAGACTTTTGATATTGTTTAATGATTTTTTTTATAATGATGGTTGCTGTAAATAATAAATGTAAGTAGTGGCTGGTGGTGGTGTTGGCCGATTCTAGTGATTAGTAGTGGTGGTCATTACTTGTTGAGATTTGATTGATTAATATAAAATTTTAATTATGTGCAAACAAATGAAACCAAAATTCTAATTCTTTTGAGCCATATTTCTTCCATATGATACTTAACACCTTTACTTACCATAATTTTACACGAATGGACCAATACGTTTACAAAACAACCTATGACTTAAACAAACTATCTTAAATGATCTTTTGTTATTTTATACTTATGGATCTAAGCTTTTCATGATTTTTTCTTCTCTTTATTGAACCGTTTGCTTTTATTTTTCTACTAGGTAAATTACCCGTCCTTCGCACAGGATTGAACTATTTTATTAAGCTTACATATGATCATTCGATAATATTAATATTTTTGATATATACACTACATTGTCAAGAACATTTTATCTTAAGGGAAAACGTTTTTCTGAAATCTTAAAGTTCTACATTTTTTAATTTTCTTTTTTGTTATACAAAAATTATGAGTCATAGAGATATTTTAAGTATAAGAAAGAAGTCTAAGAAAATCTCCATGGAAATAGTTGGTCAGAAGTAACGAAATTTTCTAAATTCCAAAAAAGTTATAAAGAACAACATAAGACATTGAAGATGAGACCATAAAGCCTCGAACAACAATACTCCCAAGTAAAGTGAAACATTACGTCTATACAAGAACATAATTAACTAAATTCAAATGGAGGACCTTCGGCTCCTTTCATATGAACCTCCATCAAACTCTTTTTATTATAGAATGTTGTATCATGTTTATAATAAAAATGTCACGACCCAATTTCTTGAGTCATGATGGCGCCTACCAACCCGCCAGTAGGCAAGCCAAGACCCTATCCTGAAACTTAGCAGTAATGGGATTGAGGGTGGGATCTAACAATAACTATGCGAAAGCTTAAATAAAGGAATAGATAAACGAAAGGCGGAAGCGAAACATCTATATACAAAAATAATACCTCCTAGAACTTGGAAATCACATGTACAGGACTACTAAATGAGTACAAGTCCTAAAAGTTGACCATAGAAACAAGCTTTCTCAAAAACAAAGGACAAGACAAAATTTATAACAGAAGGAGAAAGGTAATCCAGAACGCCATGTGCTTACCCTCGTCTCTATAACAGACCACTGCAGGCTCGAACTCAACACTAATAACTGGTGCTCGGACCTGCATCACGAAAACAGATGCAGAGTGTAGCATGAGTACCAATACCACAGGTACCCAGTAGGCATCATAGGCCGACTGAGCAAGAAAGGTAAAAACAGACTGAAAGGATAGAATCTACAATAACAAAGGTCAAGTGAAAATGAAACAAAGCACACGAGCGCACCGGAAGTAAAACTAAGTACAACTAATATAAACATAACTGGACCCCATAAGCCCAGAAGGTACACTCATGCACAAGTTTAAATAAAACCCGAAAGGACCCCCATAAGCCCAGAAGGTACACTCATGCACAAGTTTAAATAAAACCCGAAAGGACCCCCATAAGCCTGACAGGTACACAGAAGAGCTATTCTACGAAAATGAAGGAAGACCCAAGCAACGAATCGAATCCACCAACCAACTCAACTGAACCAACCAGCCAACTCCAACCCGGTCACAAGTCTGAATTTCAAGTCGCGCCGCCGGCTTGACAGCAACTGCCGGGGGCCCTAGCCAGTCAGTAGAGGGCCAAGGCACGACGACTACGGCAACCCCATCCCTAAGACAAAAAAATTAGCCAATCCCAATCCTTAATACTCCGCTATCCAGTTAAAAAATACTCCCAGGGGCCCTACCCAAGACAGTAGAGTGCGCTGGTACTCCCGGGGGCCCTACCCAAGCCAATAGAGTATGTTGGACAACCCAAGTATCTCATATCCAATTGCCCATTTCGCTAATACTCCCGAGGGCCCTACCTAAGCAAGTAGAGTACACGGGACAAAAAAAATAACTTCAAATATCAAATCAAGGTGGATCGCTGTCCACTACAAACCACAGTACCGCCAAACTAATCTCGTAACATCCGGAAGCCGAGGTAAAATAACACTCCTCTGATGACACATCGGCACCACATGAATGGGGAGGGAATCAAGAAAGGCACACCACATAAAGTCCAAATCGGACTCAAAATATCAAACCCAAATCTGTTATGCTAGTCTACAAGGACCTTGTCATCCGAATCGACGTCGGATACATACCACAGTCAAACAGGTGCATGGGCCTAACTTAATACTACTCTATCCTAAACTAAGGCCAAAGATAAGCTCCACTACAGTAAAAAGCCAACCAGACAATCAGAATGCAGCAACATATAAATAGTCCAACAGATAATCATAAAACACCAATAAGCAACCCCACCACTAACGTGGTACTAACCTCGAAAATCAACCCTAAAGCATAATTTCTGAGAAAAAAAGAAGAAATAATAGAACCCCACCCCAGATTAACACAAACCAGTAAGTATTCACACATCCCAGCTCAATCTAAAAGAAAGGAAGTTGTAACCTACCAGAAGGCCAACCACGCACGCTCCAAATTACTCTACCGGAGCATTTCCCTTTCGATTGGCCTCGAACAGCTGCCACGCTACAAAAAATAGAATCACAGCGTCAGCACGGTCGTTTAGACACTAAAATCATCATATCAAAGAACGAACAATTTAGGAGTAAAAATTTAGAAAATATGGGACCCACTTCGGAAATCCAAGAATTGACTCCGTGAAGAGGTCCTAAACTTTCCCCTGAACTTCTTCTCTAAAACAAAACACAATTCGGGGTTCGAAACAGCCAACAACAAAAAGAAACAAAAGATGCAAAACTTTACAAACTAAGCTTAGGATAGCGTCTTTCATAAAAAGTACAAGAGAAACAGGACCCACCCAACATAGTAAGCTCAAATACCCACAAGGCCTACGAACTTCCTAACCCACAGGACTAGGAATCACTTAAAATCGACAAGAATTGAGGAAGATATGAATTTTTGAACTTTTACAAATGCCAAGCCTGATTCCTCTTTAAAAATATGCCAGCACCAGCATGCCTCCGCGAATGCGGAGGAAAAAGGAATACAACTCTGCGAACGCGGAGGGATGGCACCCAAGCCTCTGCGAACGCGGAGAGCACTGCCACAGACTTCTGCGAACGTGGCCCATGGCCCGCAAATGTATAGTAGACCCACTCACACCTCCACGAATGTAGAGAAGAAATGTGTCTGCAATTTCAGCTGTGCACCAGCTGAGTTTTGGGAATTCCCAAAACTCTCACGGGGTGCTCGGGATTCGTTTGGAACCCCGTGCATGCAAACGAGATATGTTACCCCATCAAATTCGATGTTCTGGATTCAATGATGCAGACAAAATTTCCATACGAGGTCATATTGAAAAAAAGTGGGTCCCACTTCCCAGGTGCAAAATTTGCCAACTTTAACCAAGGGCCTCAGAATTGGATCGGAAGCCCCCGGAAGCGCTCGAAGGGTCATTCTAGACAAAACCTGACATTTTGGAACTAACCGCACTGACGAAATCCTTATCCCAGCACGTTTACCAATAATGTTGACCAAAATAAACCTGATACCAAATTTCAAAGGTTAAACTGCCAACTAGCCCTAAAGTCACACCAGAAGACTCGAGACTCGAGAAAATCATGCTTCAAGCTCAATTTGGCCACTCCGGAGTTGATGAAATGGACAGAATTCTCTTCTATGGTCATTTACTTGAGGTTATGATGAAATCCACTCTTCAGGCTTTAGAAGCTCAAAAATAGGAAAAAGGGCACAAAACCTAAACGAACAACCAGTCAACCGAACCTACAATGCCAATAAGTGATAAATGACTTGTATTTGCTATAGGAAAGCTCTAAATGATAGGAAGAATACACAAACACACAAATGACATGAATGGTCATTACAAAAAATTACCTTTAAATTGTTCGTATCATAAAGGTTTTCCTCATTATCTTAGAATAGTCACTAATATTGCTTATGTTTCATATCACCGGCATCATCTTACTTAGAATTGAACAGTGGTTATTGTTATAGTAGGCAGTTACAAAGAATTAATGCAATGATCAACCAAGTAGTAGGTGGCATCTGAATGGAACTGTTCACAACTAAATATTTTAAATCATAATTTTGAAACATTACATATTAAAATCTTACAGCATAATTTTGTGACTACTTGAACTCACAAGTATCCACAAATAATAATAAAGGTGACCTTACTTTCCTAAAAATCAAGAATAAATAGGCAAGTTGTTGAACATATTTTTCAAAAAAGATAGTCTGCCGAGCTGTATCCAAGTTTGCAATTCAAAAATTAAATTGAAAGAGGCCGAAAGAAAGAGTTATCACTACAACTAAAATGATCTTTAACGACAATTAATTGCTTAATTGCCGCTAAATATGTATTTTCAGAGGCAATTGCTACACTCTTAAAAAATTTCTAATGTATATAGCGACATTGAATCTAATGACAATTAATTAATGTTGGTAAAGGCTCTAGAACTCTTTGATAATGTGCATATTTATTGCCAATAAAAATTGTACTTGTTATAGTGTATTTTGGGCATCTCTTATTTTTAAGAAAACTTGATCTCCTATTATGCCTATAAAGAAGAGAGGCAGAAATATGGAATATTAGTCACTTTGCGATAAAAGAACTGGACTAATTGTCTCTATACTAATATTTTAGGGAGAGTGCAATGGCATACAAAATATTTGTATCTAAGATAAAATAATCAAAAGAATATACTAATTGTGGCAAGTAAGAGAGCAATCTGTTTGGTTCTTTTAACAAACTTCATTATGGGTTCTGTATTAGTTATCACATATTTGTTGTTGTGTGCTATCAAAAGCAATTTTCACAAAAATTATATGAAGAAACCTGTAGAAAGGGACAAAAGAGATGATCAATTTTCAATCGTCCTTACTGGATTTTTAACAGAGTTTTAAAAAAGTCACCAAAAGAGCAAAAAAAATTGCAATGGTTACATGAATCACTATGACTTACAGTAAGAGATTAAACTTCATGAAATAGGAGGAAGAAAACATTGAATAATGAAACACACTTAATAAGAAGCTTAATTAATATATTTGAATTCGACTCCCCTATAGAAGAAAAAAACACAACAAATAATAGAAGCTGAAATAAAAGTTTTGTTTAGTAAAGAACGATACGTATTAAATTCAACGATTCCAGCAGCATTATGAGTTTTGGACTGAGAGCTGCAAGAGTAGTGTAACACCTCAGTTTTTGAAAGAGAAAATTTTCTAGTTTGTGTCCCAGAGTCACTTTTAACGGACGCAATCTACGAGTCGTAGACCAGTTGACGGACCGTAGAATGCATCCGTAGAAAGAGGGTAGAATATTTTGAAAAGCAAGTCTCTAAAGGTCCCGTCAAAGTGTTCGAGACTTAGTCAAATTTTTGAGGGTCAAGTTGGGTTCTATGTGTCGGACATATGGACCGTAGAATGACCTATGGGCCGTAGATCGAAGTCATAGAAAGTGTCCTGAATTTTGGGTTTCTGAAATTTTCTACGGTTCAATAGGACGATCGAACTCTTATGAACCGTAGGTTGGAGGCGTAAACATCATCTGGCAGTTATGTTCCAAGGATTTTTATGTCTTTTCCCAATTCTTTTAAGACTTCTTAATTTTGACTTTGCCCCTAAATTGACCCACTATATAAGTCTTTCTTCCCAAATTATTCCTTCATTAATTACATTCTCAAATTCCCAACTTCCCAAATAATTCTCTCTCTACAAAGTTCTCTCAATTCTCAAGGAAGAAGAAGGGCTAGGATCCTCCATTGAAGTTGTTGCTTTGTTGAGGTATATTAGCATTCACCATTGGAGACCTTTCCTCGATTAGGTCCTTAGTTTTCTTCAATTTTCAAGGTTTAATTCCCCAAATTGAGTTAGGGTTTTCATCAATTCTTATGGGTTCTTGAATTATGATTACAAATTGTTTATTTTATGATTCTTAGTGCACGATCTAGCGTGATAAAGTAATGTAGTGCACGATCTAGCATGATAAAGTAATGTAGTGCACGATCTAGCGTGATACATATGATTTGAGTAGAAATTGTATGAACCCATGCATGAGCCATGGATCCTACTTATGAATTCATGACGAAATATGATCCATGCATTTATGAACTTATGAAATTGATGAAAAGATGCATGATTCTTGTTTTTTGCATGATTCTAAGATGAATTGACATGTACCCATACTAAATCATGATTTATGAACATGTGAGTAGCTTGCATAAGAGATGCATGTATATGAATAGCTTGCATAAGAGATGCATGTTTCATGAGAATTATGATTATAATTGCTAGGCTGCATATAGATGATGGCATCCATGAGTTGTGTAAAGGTTTTCTTCACAATAAGCTAAGAATATGAATGTGAAAGGTTTTCTGACATAAATTAGGATTCATATGGTCGAAAAGCTTCCTCACCTATTAATCGATTAGGAGCTACTCTAATGACGTAAGCTTGGGGCTAGCCCATGGTAGTTGAAACCTCTTGATATGATCTTAGCTTTGATTTGGTACCCCTAGATGTACATCTTCCTTGGTTGAAATATGAATAATCTGAATTGACTATTCCTTGGAATTTTACTTAGCACCGAGAGGGCTTTAGAGATGAAGGTTTCCATTTAGCTTTTGTGGACCTTTAGTTGCAATCCCTAAGTTCCATAACTACGTGCCTCGTAGGTTTTGTCTCAGATTGTCATGACCCTAGGTACCCCCTAGATGTGACATGGCGTACAAGACTTTGAAAGGCCTCATACAAGCCACTTAGCATACATACATACAAAATCATATAGAGTAAGAGTTCAAAAGACAATGTCATATCAAAGTAGCGGAAGTCTACATCTCATGTCTCATAGCGAATCTAATATAGGAATGAGAAATAAGGTTTGGAATGTAACGCAATACAATTTCAAAAGAAAGAACATAAAAGTAAGAACAACTAGGCTATGTCATCGGATGGATGAGGACTCACCAAGTCTTCACAAATCTTCTACTAAGCTCTAGCCCCGAGTGGATGGAGAATCGCCACGCCCTAAATCAACAAGTAAATGTAGGCAAGAGTATACGTTAGTACAATCAAGTACCAAGTATGATAGCAATGCATGAAATCATTTAAAACATGCTAAAATGGAACATTTTTCATAACATGCAATGACCAAGCTAAAACTTGATAAAGGTTAGAAATCATAAGAAATAAACCATTGTCAAAGCAAGCTAAACATCTTTACTTCACTTAAGAAACATCATAACAACACTTTTGTTCATTAGTTGTGGGGAATAGCTTTAACCGATATATAAGACCTTGTGAGCTATCAACATGGAATCCGGTGTCTACCCCACACCGAAAAGAGGTTACCTTACTTTCCACGGTAAGACCTTAACTTCTAGCTTTCATGGATCCATTAGCTAATTTCTATCATAGACCATCATCCTATGGTGGCACATAATTTATGGGACATGGGTAATCGCCACTCGTTGCTAAGCATAATTCCCACAGATTAGACATAATTCAATTATTATAAGTAGACATGGCCTCTTGTCTATCATTAGTCATAAGTTCATCATTAGTAGACACGATTGATCGCCTCTTGTCTACATTAGGGAACATGGGTGATCGCCTCTTGTCCCTTCATTAGAATAGCTCCTTAAGAACATGGGTAATCGCCTCTTGTTCGTTTTAAATTCATAGTGGGAGTATTACGTGAGTAACCCTTTTACAACTCACCCATAAAATCAACATAACCTTACTTTGGTACTTCAATCTCAAAGCCCCCTTAACTCATCATTGACTTTATATGAGACATGCATAATTTCATAAACTTCATCTTTACATAGTTCATCATGCTCATAATTTGCAAATCATAGGGTTCACATAGCTTCATGAGAATCTCTCTGAATTCATGCAATTCAATGCAAACTCATGCTTAGAAAGCCATAAATAAGTCAATTTGACCATAATTGAGGGAACCCACATAATAGAGTAAAATCATAGGTTTTGATTTAACATGCTTGATTTCATAAAACCATCTTTAGGTCATTCGTAATCTCTTTCATGAAAAGTCTTAGCTTAGGAATTATAATTCATGCATGGATTCATAGAGATTTCATAAAATTCATCACTTCATAATTCCATCCACAAATCAAGGCATAGATTTCGAAATTTTGGGGAAATAGCATGGGTTCATCCAATTTCTACATCAAATCATATAAATCACACAAATTCATGCACTAAATTACTTTATCACGCTAGATCGTGCACTAGAAATCATAAAATCAACAATTGGAAATCATCATTGAAGAACCCATAAGAATTGATCAAAACCCTAACTTAATTGGGGAATTGATCCTTTAAAATTGAAGAAGACTAGGGACCCATTGGAAGAAAGGGCTCCAATGGTGAATGCTAACATACCTCAACAAAGCCCACAAGAAATTGCTCAAAATTGATGACCTTTACTGGAGGATCCTAGCCCTTCTTCTTCCAAGAGAATTGAGAGAACCTTTCTAGAGAGAGAAATTTTTGAGAGAGGGGCATTTGGGAATGATTTAGAATAAATAAAATTAGGTTTAGGAGGCTTGTATAGGGTATGGGTTAAGGGCATAACCGACTTAGATTAGGAGTTAAATATTTAGGGAAAAGACAAAAAAGCCCTTAAATAATAACTGTCGGGGTCCATCGACCGTCGGGACCTACGGTCCGTAAGTCCATCTACGGACCGTCGATGGTCAACCGTCATTGGGTTCAGAAACTGTCAACATGGCCTCTGCAACAACGGGCCCCTTGTACAGCTCGTAGGTCAAATGACAGACCGTACATGCCAACCGTAGGTCAGGACTTACATCTTAAAATTTTACTATGTCTGGAGGGGTCCTACGAGACTACCTACAACTCGTTCAATGAACGATGGTACATCCTAGCAGGCCATCATTGGGGTTCTGAAACATGACATTTTTAAAACTTGGGCTGGCCACTTACGGTTTCCACCTACAGGCCGTAAGTCAACCGATGGACCATAGGTGGCTTTCGACGTTACTGGCAATAACCCAGAAAATTCCAAAAACTTTCCCCCCTCAAATCTGGGCTAAATGACAATCAAGACATCATAAGGAGGGTAAGAACAAAATTAACAACCCAACCTACAATGCAATTACATTAATGCACATATTCGAGGAGGAAACATCAACTCCAAGCTAAAGCATGTTCAACACATCATTTCATGAAGACTTTATGCAACTCATATTCAATGCACATAATCATACAGAAATCAATCAAGTTGACTCATTTGCACAACATTTAGACCTTTCATGAACATGCATAGATGAGGGATCATGAGAATATCTAAGACACATGAGACCAAAAGAATGAACCATGAGGAACTAGGTACCTCAAGCTAGAGTAGGATCGGATGGAAAGAGATGAGGATAAAGAGACATCATATCGGCCTGGGCATCCCAAGTAGCACCCTCAACTAATTGATTCCTCCAAAGAACTTTTACCGAAGCAACTTCTTTATTCCTTAAATTTTGGACTTCCTAGACTAAAATCTCAACGGAAACTTCTTCATAGGAAAGAGTATCCTTTATGACAAGATTCTCCAATGGGACTATAGTTGTCGAATTGCCAACATATTTCTTCAACAATGAGACATGGAAAACTGGATGCCCCGATGCAAAATCATTAGGAAAATCAAGTCGATAAGGAACCTTACCAACACGCCTAAAAATCTTATATGGGCCTACATAATGGGGACTTAGCTACCCTTTCTTCCCGAATCTCATTACACCCTTCTTGGGTGAAATTTTCAAGTAAACCCAATTAGTTACATCAAATTTTAAATCTCTCCTTTAACATCGGCATAGGAATTTTGTCAACTTTGGGTCATTTTCAACCTCTCTCTAATAAGTCAAACTTTCTCCATAGCCTCATGCACCAACTCGGGTCCTATCAAAACAACTTCTCATAGTTCTAACCGACCTATAAGAGATCTACACATCCTACCATATAGAGCTTCAAACGGAGCCATGCCAATACGAGAATGGTAACTATTGTTATAAGCAAACTCAATTAAAGGCAAATGGTCATCCCAACAACCCTTGAAATCAATTACACACGCTCTCAACATATCTTCAAAAATTTGGATAGTACGCTCCACTTGACCAACGGTTTGAGGATGAAAGGTCATACTAAGCTTCACATGAGTACCAGGACCCCTTTGGAAGGATTTCAAAAATTGAGAAGTAAATTGTGCACCACGATCGGATATAATGGATAAAGGCACTCCATGCAATCTAACCATCTCTCTGAAGTACAACTTAGCATAATCCTCTACCGAATAACAAACTTTGACGGGAATGAAATGGGCTGATTTCGTCATACGATCCACAAGAACCCAAATCGAGTCATCTTGTCACCGGGTGCGTGGTAAACCAACAATGAAGTCCGTATTCATATCTTCCCATTTCCAAGTTGGAATACTAATATCTTGGGTCAAACCTCCCGGCTTTTGGTGCTCAACTTTTACTTGTTGACAATTAGGACACCTAACCACAAACTCTGCAATATCCTTCATCATCCCATTCCACCAATAGGCCTCCCGCAAGTCACGGTACATCTTGGTAGTTCCTGGGTGAATGGAATTTCGAGAGCTATGGGCTTCTGATAAAATTTATCCTCATAAGTCATCTACATTGGGAACACACATCCCACCTTGGTACCGAAGTAGACCCTCTCCCCCTTGGGAGAAAGCCTCAACGGACCTTTTGAGCACCGCTTCCTTCAACTTGACCAAATTAGGATCAAGATCTTGTTTAGCCTTCACATCATGCACAAAGGATTATTCGGAACAATTATGGACCATAACACCACCTCTAGTGGAATCAACCAACCGAACACCCAAACGGGCCAACCTATGAACATCGCAAACCAACTCTTTCTTACCATCCTCAATATGAGCAATACTACCCATAGATAACCGACTAAGAGCATCCGCCACCATATTAGCCTTGCCGGGGTGTTAGAGGATGTTCATGTCATAATCTTTTAACAACTGAAGCAACCTCCTTTGGTGAAGATTTAGGTCTTTTTGTTAAAACACATATTGTAAACTCTTATGATTGCTTAAGACGTAAACATGCACACCATACAAATAATGCCTCCAAATCTTTAAAGAAAATACAATAGCCGCTAATTCTAAATCATGAGTAGGATAGTTCTTTTCATGCACCTTAAGTGCCCTTGAAGCATAAGCAATGACTTTTCCATTTTGCATAAGAACACATCGTACCCCAATTCTCGAGGCATCACAATAAACCACAAAACCGTCGGACCTTTCTGATTGAGTCAATATCAGAGCCGAAGTAAGTCTATCTTTCAACTCTTGGAAACTCTTCTCACATGCTTCGGACGAAGTGAACATAACCTTATTTTGAGTCAAAGCCGTCAATGGGGAAGAAATCGAAGAAAACCCTTCAACAAACCTCCTATAATAACCGGCTAGACCCAAGAAACTATGAATATCCGAATGTGATAGAGGTCTAGGCCAATTTCTAACCACATCCCTCTTCTTAGGATCTACCTCAATACCTTTATCGGAGAGAATGTGATCAAGAAAAGCCACGAACCTCAGCCAAAACTCAAATTTACTAAACTTTGCAAATAGTTGTTGGTCCTTGAGGACTTGCAAGACAATCCTCAAATGACCGGCATGCTCACCCTCACTCCTTGCGTAGATCAAAATATCATCAATAAACACAATCACAAACATATCAAGATATTGTCTAAACACTCTATTCATCAAGTCAGGCATTTGTCAACCCAAATGACATCACTTGGAATTCATAATGGCCATACCTAGTCTGGAAAGCCATTTTTGGAATATCATCTTCCTTTACTCTCAATTGGTGATAGCTCGAATGAAGGTCGATCTTAGAAAAGCAGCTAGCCCCTTGAAGTTGATCAAACAAGTCATCTATTCTTGGAAGAAGATATATATTCTTAATAGTAACCGTGTTCATTTGGCGGTAGTCAATGCACATACGAAGTGAACCATGTTTCTTTCTTACAAACAAGACCAGAGCACCCCACGGAGAAATACTTGGCCTAATGAAGCCCTTATCTAACAAGTCTTTCAATTTCTCCTTTAGTTCCTTAAGTTCAACCGGAGCCATTCTATATGGAGGAATAGAGATAGGTTGCGTATCTGGGAGAAGGTCAATACCGAAGTCTATTTCCCTTTGAGGAGGAATACCAGGTAAATCATCGAGAAACACTCCAGAAACTCATTAACAACAGGGACCAACCCAAGAATAGGGATTTCGGAATCTATATCCCTCACTCTAACAAGATGGTATATGCAACCCTTAGAAATCATCTTTCTAGCTTTAAGACAAGAAACAAACTGACCTCTAACCATAGAATTTCTCCCCTTCTACTCCACGATAGGCTCATTTGGAAATTGAAACTTGACAATTCGGGTACTACATTCAATAGAAGCATAACAAAAGTGCACCAAATCCATCCCATGAATAACATCAAAATGTAACATATCAAGCTCTACAAGATCAACATAAGTGACCTTATGAGATAAAGAGGTGAGGAAATTTCAATAGACTCTCTTAGCCACAATAGATTCATCAATCGGAGTACAGACATGAAAAGGATCTAGCAACACATTCGGAACAACATCAAACCTCATAGCCATATATGGGGTCACAAAAGTCAAGGTCACACCGGGATAAAACAAAGCATAAACATCGAAGTGAAGGACTTTCAACATATAGATAACCACATCGGGAGAACCCTCTTGCTCATGACGAGCCTGAAGCGCATAGAACTAGTTTTGCTTTTCATTTCAACTAGAACTAGATGAATTTTGAGGTTGAGGGTGTCGACAGTTATCCCCTTCATTCTTAGCCACTAAGGGGCAATCCCTTATCTTGTTATACATCTTGCCACAACACAAAGCATCCATTAGAACCTGCTAGAAATTTTCCCTCATGGTTTCTCCCACACTTAGCACAAGTAGTAATTGAAGAGCCACCACAATTTCCTCCTTGGGGCTTAGGGTTAGACGCCCTATCTTTGTTGGACTTTGGAAGAGCATTGGAAGAACCTTGACCCGAAAACCTTTGTCAAAATCTAGGACGACCATGTCTATCCGACCTTGAATGAGAAAAGTTACCTTCACCGGTCCTAGCCCTCTTTGTCTCTCTAGAATTTTCCTTGAGCGTTTCCTCTTCTATTTGTTGAGCATACACCATGAGGTGAGAAATATCCATATCAATTACAAGCATAGGGTGCGGCACTCTTTAACCACATTTCCGACACTCCCGAGACAAACTTAGTCATTCTTGCCCTAGGATCGGCAACAATAGAAAGAGCATATCGAGATAATTGTTTGAACTTCAAAGCATACTCTTTCACACTCATTCTTCCTTGACGAAGGTTGATAAATTCAAGAACCCTTGCCTCCCTCATATCAAGGGAAAATAACCTAACAAGGAAAGCAACCTTGAATTTCTCCCATTCAAGAAGACCCTCATTAACCGCCCACTCACTCTTCCATTGGTTGAACCAAACTTGAGCAACACTCTTGAGTTGATAAGCGGCCAACTCCGCCTATTTCTCTAATGTCACCCACATGATCATCAATACCTTGTACACTTCATCTATGAATTCTTGAGGATCTTCCTCCACCTTTGAACCATGAAATTTTGGAGGGTTCATCCTTGAGAAGTCCCTTACCCTATATGCCATCGTACCCACATTTGGGTTCACGGGAGCCACAACCTCTCTATTGGCTTGAGCTTCCACGACTTGGGCCAACACTTGGAAAGCAGCCCTAAACTCTGCATTAGATACTTGTTCGGCCTAAGGGTCGACCGGAACTTGTGGAGCTTGAGGAGGAGCTTATTGATCCACATTCTGTCCTACATTTCTTCTAGCACAAACTCTTCGAGTAGCCATGTCCTGAAACGCATAGGATAGGGATTACGAGAGAAGCATATAGAGTTAAACTCTATGGCACGACTTAGGAATAATGAAAGAAGTGAAGTTTCTTAAACGTCTTATAGCCTCTCATTCATAAATGTGGCGCGCTTCACACTCAGGAACAAGACTCTACTTGACGTGACTTATGAGACATCCTTGGATATTTCTAAAACCTTGTGCTCATAATACAAAGTTTGTCATGACCCAAGGTACCCCCCTAGATGTGACATGACGTACAAGATCCCAAAAGGCCTCATACAAGCAACTTAGCATACATACATACAAGATCATAAAGAGTAAGAGTTCAAAAGACAATGTCATATCAAAGCTTTTAAGCAATGTAGTGGAAGTCTACATCTCATGTCTCATAGCCATTCTAATATAGGAAAGAGAAATAAGGTTGGGGATGTAACCCAATACAATGTCAAAAGAAAGAACATAAAAGTAAGAACAACCAAGCTATGTCCTCGGATAGATGAGGACTCATCAAGTCTTCACAAATCTTCTACTAAGCTTTAGCCACAAGTGGATGGAGAATCACTACGCCCTACATCAACAAGTCAATATAGGAAAGAGTATGCGTTAGTACAATCAAGTACCAGGTATGACAACAATGCATGAAATCATTTAAAACATTCTAAAATGGGACTTTTTCAAAACATGCAATGACCAAGCTAAAACATGATAAAGGTTAGAAATCATAAGACATAAACCATGGTCAAAGAAAGCTAAACATCTTTACTTCACTTGAGAAACATCATAACAAAGCTTCTGTCCATTAGTTGTGGGGAATAGCCTTAACCGACAAATAAGACCGTGAGAGCTATCAACTAGGAATCCGGTATCTACCCCACACCGAAAAGAGGTTGCCTTACTTTCCAAGGTAAGACCTTAACTTCTAGCTTACGTGGATCCACTAGCTAATGTCTATCATATACCATCATCCTATGGTGGCACACAGTTTATGGGACATGCGCAATCACCACGTATTCACTCGGTGCTAAGCATAATTCCCAAGGATTACACATAGTTCAATTATCATACGTAGACATGGGTAGTCGCCTCTTGTCTATCATTAGTCATAAGTTCATTATTAGTAGACATGGGTGATCGCCTCTTGTCCCTTCATTAGAATAGCTCCTTATGAACATGGGTAATCACCTGTTGTTCATTTTAAATTCACAGTGGGAGTATTATGTGAGAAACCCTTTCACAACTCAACCATAACATCAACATAACATATACTTTAGTACTTCAATCTCAAAGCACCCATAATTCATCATTGACTTTATATAATACATGCATAATTTCATAAACTTCATCTCTACATAGTTCATCCTACTCATAATTTGCAAATCATAGGGTTCACATAGCTTCACGAGAATCTCTCTTAATTCATGCAATTCAATGCATACTCATGCTTATAAAGCCATAGATAAGTCAATTTGACCATAATTGAGGGAACCCACATAATAGAGTAAAATCATAGATTTTGATTGAACATGCATGATTTCATAAAACCATCTTTAGGTCATTCATGAAAACTCTTAGCTTAGGAATCATAATTCATTCATGGATTCATACAGATTTCATATAATGCATCACTTCATAATTCCACCCACCAATCAGGCATAGATTTCAAAATTTAGGGGAAATAGCATGGGTTCATCCAATTTCTACATCAACTCATATAAATCATGCTAATTCTTGCACTAATTTACTTTATCACGCTAGATCGTGCTCTAAAAATCATAAAATCAACAATTGGAATTCAAGATTGAAGAACCCATAAGAATTGATCAAAACCCTAACTTAATTGGGATATTGATCCTTTAAAATTGAAGAAGACTAGGGACCCATTAGAGGAAAGGGCTCCAATGGTGAATGCTAACATACCTCAACAAAGCCCACAAGAAATTACTAAGAATAGATGACCTTCAATGGAGGATCCTAGCACTTCTTGTTCCTTGAGAATTGAGAGAACCTTTCTAGAGAGAGAAATATTTGAAAGAGGCGAATTTCGGAATAATTTATAATGAATAAAATTAGGCTTAGGAAGCTTATATAGGGTCTGGGTTAAGGGCATAACCGACTTAGATTAGGAGATAAACATTTAGGGAAAAGACCAAAAAGCCCTAAAAAAATAACTGTCGGGGTCCATCGATGGTCGGGACCTACGGTTCATGAGTCCATCTACGGACAATCAATGGTCATCCATCATTGGTTTCAGAAACTGTCAACATGGACCCTACAACGACAGGCCCTATGAACGGCTCATAGGTCAAACGATGGACCGTACATGGTAACCGTTGGTTAGGACTTACAGCTTAAAATTTTACTTTGTCTGGAGGGGACCTACGAGATCTACCTACGACTCGTTCATTAAACGACGGGCCATCCTGGCAGGCCGTCGTTGAGGTTCTGAAACTTGACATTTTTAAAACTTGGGCTTGCCACTTATGGTTCCCACCTACAGACCGTAAATCAACATACGGACCGTAGGTGGCTTCCATCGTTACACGTAATCACCCAGAAAATTCCAAAAATTTTCCATCCTCGAATATGGGGTATTACAATAGACACGTAGCTAGTGGATCCACGTAAGCTAAAGATTTATGGTCCTTACCTTGGCAAGTAGGACACCCCTTCTAGTGGTGTGGGGTAGACATCATTCCCATTTTCAGTGTGGGGCAGACATTGGATTCCATGTTATAGCTCACATGGTCTATGTCGGTTAAACGTAAAAATCCCATAATAATTAACTAGGGTACAAGAAGTATCTCACTAGACAAGACTTATGATATGACTAGCTTGCATTGACCATTTTTATGCATTGAGTTTCTAACCCTATTGTCATATGATTTAGTTTGGTCATTCCATGTTCATGATGATATCTCATTAGCATGATTTCCTATACGAAAGCATCTCATTGGCATGATTTATATGATAGTATGCAATTGCTTTATACTTAGTACATTCCACGTACCAATGCATACTTGTGCCTACATTCTCTTATAATGTAGGGTCAGATAGTCATCCTTCACACTCTCGTTGTTAGTTGTTTTTTAGAGTTCGAGCTATCAGCCTTGGTGAGTCCTCATGCTTCGGGGACTAATAGACTTTATTGCTTTTCTTTACTTTTATTTTCATACTTGTATATGATGTACGGGTTACGTCCCGATCATTCTATTGTATTAGATGGCTTTTCAGACATAGTCAAGACTTCCTCTTGTAAACTCTTTACTTTTATGAGATTGTCTATCTTTTTCCTCATTTTTGTTTTTACCTTATGTATATGTATGCTTAGTGGCTTGTGTGGGGCCTCTTGTTGTCCAATACGCCATGTCACACCTAGGGGTACTTTGGGTCATGACAAACTTGGTAATCAGAGCACAAGGTTTAGAAAGGTCCAAGGATATCTCAAAGCCATGTCTAGTAGAGTCTTGTTCACAAGTGTGAAGCGCACCACATTTATGAATAAGAGGCTACAAGATGTTAGGAAATTCCACTTCTTTCATATTCTAGAATCGTGCTTTAGAGTTTAATTCCATACGTTCCTCTCAAAATCCATGTCCTACGCTTTTAAAGATATGGCACCTAGAAGAGCTTTTGTAAGGAGGAACACAAATGAGAATGTGGAGCAAGAGGCTAACCAAGTTACGGTTGCTCCCTGGCCGAAGAGATTACTAATGCGGAGTTTCGAGCCGCTTTCCACGCATTGGCCCAAGCCGTGATGGCCCAAGGAAATAGGGAAGTTGTGGTCCTTGTGAACCCACATGTGGGTACGGTGGTGGCAAGGATGAGAGATTTCACAAGGTGGAGGAGGATCCACAAGAATTCATTGAAGAGGTGTACAAGACTCTTATGATCATGGGAGTGATGCTGGAAGAGTAAGAGGAGTTGGCCTCTTACAAATTGAAGGGTGTGGCCCAAGTGTGGTTTAACCAATGGAAAAGTGAGAGGTCTAGAGATGTAGGTCCTCTTGATGAGGAGAAATTTATGGAAGCTTTTCTTGATCGATTCTTTCCTCTTGAGATGAGAGAGGCTAAGGTCCTCGAGTTCATTAACTTGAAGAAAGGTGGCATGAGTGTCAAATAATATGCATTGAAGTTCACTCAATTTTCAAAATAGGCTTTCCTGGTGGCCGATTCAAGGACCAAAATGAGTAAGTTTGTGTCGGGGGTGTCCGACTTGGTGGTCAAGGAGTGTAGGACTGCCATGCTTATCAAAGAACTGGTTATTTAACTGTTCATGGTACATGCACAACAAATGGAAGAAGAGAAGCTAAAGGAGAGATCCAAAGAGGCAAAGAGGGCTAGGATAGGTGATGGTGACTTCTCAAACCAAAGGACCGGAGGACATGGCCGTTCTAAGTTTTGAAAAAGGTTTTTGAACCAAGGGTCTTCAAATTCTCCTATACCTAAGTTTTACAAGAATAGGGTGTCTAACCCTAAGCCTCAAGGAGGCAATGGTGGTGGTGATAAGACTCCAATTCCCCCATGTCGAAAGTGTGGGAGGAAGCATGAGCAAAGATGCTTAGCCGGATAGGATGGTTGCTTCACATGAGAAAAAAAGTGGTCACAAAATCATGTATTGTCCAATGAATTTTACAACGGGGAAAGATGGTAAACAAGGTGTTCCTAGTGGTTCGGGTTCTAGTGCTCCTAAGCAAAACCGATTTTATGCACTCCAAACTCGCCAAGAGCAAGAAGGCTATCCTGATGTGGTTATCGTTATGTTTAAAGTCTTCCGTCTTGATGTTTATGCTTTACTTGATCCCGGTGCTACATTATCTTTTGTGACACCATATGTAGCTATGAGATTTGATATTACCCCGGATGTGTTGTTAGACCCCTTTTGTGTCTCTACTGCTATTGGTGACTCTATTGTGGCTAAAATAGTTTATAGGAAGTGTCCCATTTCCTTGTTCCGTAGGGTCACCTATGTTGATCTTGTAGAGCTAGATATGATAGACTTTGATGTCATTCTTGGGATGGATCTGCTTCATTCTTGTTGTGTCTCGGATTATTGTAGAACCTGAGTAGTGAAGTTTCAATTTCCTAATGAGCCCGTCCTAGAGTGGAAAGGGGAAATTTCTATGCCTAGAGGCCAGTTTGTTTCTTGTCTTAAAGCTAGAAAAAAAGATCTCCAAGGGTTGCATTTATCATCTTATTCGGGTTAGGGATATAGATTCTAAAACCCATAGTCTTGAGTAAGTTCCCGTGGTAAATGAGTTTCCGGATGTGTTTCCCAAAGATCTACCTGGTGTTCCTCCCGAAAGGGAAATAGACTTTTGTATTGACCTTCTTCTCGATACGCAACCTATCTCAATTCCTCCTTACCGTATGGCTCTGGCGGAACTTAAGGAATTGAAAGAGCAACTGAAGGATTTGTTGGATAAGGGTTTCATCCCACTAAATATTTCTTCATGGGGTGCTCTGGTGTCGTTTGTTCGTAAGAAAGATGGCTCTCTCCGTATGTGTATTCATTACCGGTAGTTGAATAAGGTTAACATTAAGAATAAGTACCCGATTCCGAGGATAGATGATTTGTTTGACCAACTTCAAGCTTCTATTTTCTTCTCTAAGATTGATCTCTGGTCGGGTTATCACCAATTGAGGGTGAGAGATTGTGATATTCCAAAGATGACTTTTCGAACTAGATATGGCCATTATGAGTTTGTGGTTATGTCATTTTGATTGACTAATTCTTCGATGCTTTTATGGATTTGATGAATAGGGTGTTTAGACAATACCTTGATATGTTCGTGATTGAGTTCATTGATGATATTTTGATTTACACCCGAAGTGAAGAAGAACATGCCAATAATTTGAGGATTGTATTGAATATTCTTAAGGATCGTGAGTTATATGCTAATTATAATAAATGTGAGTTTTGGATGAGATATGTGGCTTTCCTTGGTCACATTGTGTCCGGTAAGGGTATTGAGGTAGATCCTAAGAAGATGGATGTGGTTAGAAATTGGCCTAGACCTCTATCTCCTTCGGATATTCGTAGTTTCTTGGGCTTGGCCGGATATTATAGGAGGTTTATGGAAGGATTTTCTTCTATTGCCTCTCCATTGACCTCGTTGACTCAAAAGAAGACTAAGTTTGTATGGTCGGAGGCTTGTGAAAAGAGATCTCAAGAATTGAAAGATAGACTTACTTCTGCTCCAATATTGACATTGCCGAAGGTTCTGATGGCTTCGTGGTTTATTGTGATGCTTTAAGCGTTGTCTTAGGGTGTGTTCTTATGCAAAATGGGAAGGTGATTGCTTATTCTTCAAGGCAACTTAAGGTTCATGAAAAGAATTACCCTACCCATGATTTAGAACTTGCAGCGGTTGTCTTTGCCCTAAAGATTTGGAGGCACTATTTGTATGGTGTCCATGTTGGTGTATTTACCGACCACAATGGTTTGCAATACGTGTTCAAGCAGAAGGATCTAAATCTTTGATAACGTAGATGTCTAAAGCTCTTAAAGGACTATGACATTAGTGTCCTCTATCACCCTAGAAAACCTAATGTAGTGGCTGATGCCTTGAGTCGGTTTTTAATGAATAGTGTTGCACATATAGAAGATAATAAGAAAAAACTATTTCGGGATGTTCATAGACTAGCTTGGCTAGGTGTTCGGTGAATTGACTTCGATAAGGGAGGTGTGATTGTCAAAAATAGGTCAGAATCGTCCTTTGTGGTGGATGTTAAGGCTAAGTAAGAACTTGATCCAATACTAGTTGAGCTGAAGGATGCGGTTCTAAAGAAGGGCAATGAGGGTTTCTCCCAAGGGGGAGATGGTGTCCTTAGATATCAAGGCCGTTTGTGTGTGCCTAATGTTTATGGCGTAAGAGAGCAAATTCTAGAAGATGCTCATAGTTCCTGATAGTTAATTCATTCGGGAGGCACAAAGATGTACCACGATTTGCGGGAAGTCTACTGGCGGAATGGAATGCAAAAAAATATTGCGGAATTTGTGGCACAGTGCCACAATTGTCAACAGTTTAAGGTGGAACATCAAAGGCCGGGAGGCTTATCCCAAGTTATAGCTATTCCTACATGGAAGTGAGAAGATGTTAATACGGACTTCATAGTGGGTTTACCCCGTACTCGCCGGCATAATGATTTTCTATGGGTTATAGTAGACTGTATGACGAAGTAGGCTCACTTCATTCCCGTCAAGGTGTGCTTTTCGGTGGAAGATGATGCTAAGCTGTACGTTATGGAGATGGTTACGTTTCATGGAGATCCCCTATCCATTATCTCCGATAGAGGTACCCAATTCACTTTTAAATTTTGGAAGTCCATCCAAAAGGTTCTTGGTACCAAGGTTAAGCTTCGCACGACTTATCATCCCCAAACCAATGGGCAAGCGGAGCGTACTATCAAAACCTTAGAGGATATGGTAAGAGCTTATGTGATTGATTTCAAGGGTAATTGGGATGATCATTAGCCTTTGATTGAGTTTGCTTACAATAATAGTTACCATGCAAGTATTGGTATGGCTCCATTTGAGGCTCTTTACGGTAGGAGATGTAGGTCCCCTATAGGATGGTTTGAGGTTGGTGAAGTTTATTTGATGGGTCCCAAATTAGTGCATGAGGCTATAGATAAAGTTCGGCTTATTAGAGAAAGGTTAAAAATGAATGTCCTATGACGATGTTAGAAGAAGGGATCTTGAATCGAGGTTGACGATGTTAGAAGAAGGGATCTTGGCATCAAAGAGATTTTATCTTATGAAAAGATTTCGATTCAGATTCTAGACCGACAAGTCCGGAAGTAGAGAAATAAATAAGTTTCTTCCGTTAAGGTATTGTGGAGGAATCAATTAGTTGAGGGAGGGTGCTATGTGGGAGGCCGAGGCCGATATGATGTCCCGTTATTCTCATCTCTTTCCTTTCGAGTCTTCCCTAGCTTGAGGTATTTAGCTCCTCATGGTTTATTTCTAGGATTCATGCATCTTAGTTATACTCATGTTTCATTATGCATGCATTCTTTAAGTGTTTATGGCTCGAAATTTTGTTATGAAGCATGCTTTAGCTCGGAGTTGATCTGCCTCCTCGGGTATGTGCATTATGTAGTTGCATTCATTATTGGAATCATAGAATTGTTGTTTCCCCTTCTCTTGTTGTTGCTAGCTGAGTTCCATTCGGGGATGAATGTTCCCAAGAGGGAGATATTGTAACACCTCAGTTTTCGAAAGAGAAATTTTTCCAATTTTTGGCCCAGAGTAACTTTCTACGGACTCAATCTACGGGTCGTAGACCAGTTGACGAACCATATAATGCATCCATAGAAAAAGGGTACAATGTTTTGAAAATCAAGTCTCTGAAGTCGAGTCTACGGGCTAACAGGACGGACGGTAGGTGTTTCCACGAACCGTAGAAAAGTCCCGTCACAATGTTCCAGACTTAGTCAAATTTCTGAGAGTCAAGTTGGGCTCTACGGGTCGGACCTACGGACCGTAGAATGGCCTACGGCTTGTAGATCGAAGTTGTAGAGAGTGTCCTAAAATTTTGTATTCCAAAGTTTTATTCGGTTCAACAGGACGGTCCGTAGAAACTCTTACGAACCGTAGGTAGGAGCCGTAAATTTCATCTGGTAGTTATTTTCCAAGGGTTTTTATGTCTTTTCTCAATTCCTTTATGAATTTTTAATTACGACTTTTCCCCTAAGTTGACCCACTATATAAGTCTTTCTTCCCAAATTATTCCTTCATTAATTACATTCTCAAATTTCCAACTTCCCAAATGATTCTCTCTCTAGAAAGTTCTCTCAATTCTCAAGGAAGAAAACATGCTAGGATCCTCCATTGAAGGTCATCGATTTTCTTGGAATTTCTTGTGGACTTTGTTGAGGTATGTTAGCATTCACCATTGAAGACCTTTCCTCCATTGGGTTCCTAGTTTTGTTAAATTTCAAGGTTTAATTCCCCTAATTGAGTTAGGGTTTTGATCTATTCTTATGGGTTTTTCAATTATGATTTCAAATTGTTTATTTTATGATTCTTAGTGCACGATCTAGCGTGACAAAGTAATGTAGTGCACGATCTAGCGTGATTTATATGATTTGAGTAGAAATTGTATGAACCCATGCATGAGTCATGATTCCTAGTTATGAATTCATGATGAAATATGATCCAATCATTTATGAACTTATGACATCCATGAAAAGATGCATGATTCTAGTTTATTGCATGATTCAAAGATGAATTGACATGTACCCATACTAGATCATGATTTATGAACTTTTGAGTAGCTTGCGTAAGAGATGCATTTATATGAATAGCTTCCATAACAGATGCTTGTTTCATTAGAATTATGCTTATAATTGCTAGGGTGAATATAGATGATGGCATCCATGAGTTGTGAAAAGGTTTTCCTCACAATAAGCTAAGAATATGAATGCGAAAGGTTTTCTCACATATATTAGGGTCCATATGGTCGAAAAGCTTCATCGCTTATGAATCGATTAGGAGCTATTCTAATAACTAAGCTTCGGGCCAGCCCACGGAAGTTGAAACGTCTTGATATTATCTTAGCTTGGATTTGGTAACCCTAGATGTACCTCTTCCTTGGTTGAAATTTTAATAAGCCTAATTGACTATTCCTTGGAATTTAACTTAGCACCGAGCAGGCTTTTGAGATGAACGTTTCCTTTAAGAGTCTGTGGACCTTTAGTAGCAATCCCTAAGTCCCATATCTACGTGCCTCGTAGTTTTTGTCTCAAATAGACACATAGCTATTGAATCCACGTAAGCTAAAGATTTATGGTCCTTACCTTGGAAAGTAGGACACACCTTCTAGTGGTGTAGGGTAGACATCACTTCCCTTTTCGGTGTGGGGCAGACACTTGATTCCATGTTATAGCTCACATGGTCTATGTCAGTTAAACATAAAATTTCCATAATAATGAAGTAGGGTACTAAAAGTATCTCATGAGACCACACTTATGATATGACTAGCTTGCGTTGACCCTGTTTATGCATTGAGTTTTTAACCCTGTTGTCATATGATTTACTTTGTTCATTGCATGTTCATGATGATATCTCATTAGCATGATTTCCTATACAAAAGCATCACATTGGCATGATTTATGTGATTATATACATTTGCTTCATGCTTAGTACATTCCACGTACTAATGCATACTTGTGCCTACATTCTCTTATAAGGTAGGGTCAGACAGTCATCCTTCACACTCTCGTGGTTAGTGGTTTTCAGAGTTTGAGCTATCAGCCCTTGTGAGTCCTCATGCTTCGGGGACTAAGAGACTTTATTGATTTTTTTTACTTTCAGTTTCAGACTTGTATATGATGTACGGGTTACCTCATGATCATTATATTGTATTCGATGACTTTTGAGACATAGTCAAGACTTCTGCTGGTAAACTCTTTACTTTTATGAGATTGTGTATCTTTTTCCTCATTTTTGTGTTTACCTTATGTATATGTATGCTAAGTGGCTTGTGTGGGGCCTCTCGGAGTCCTATATGCCATGTCACACCTAGGGGGTACTTTGGGTCGTGACAAGTAGTATTGCCGCATTGCAATAGATATAAAGTTTCATTATTTATTCTTTCTTCTTTTGGTGCCTTGGAATTAAGTGTTGGGTTTTAAAAGGTATGAATGAAAAATGAAGAGTTGTGACTTTGGCAAAAAGTTGTGACTTATGTGAAAAGGTATAAATTTTGTGAAAAGTTGTAACTTTTGTGAAAAATTGTGATTTTTGTTAAAAGTTGTTATGTTTATAAAGAGTTGTGACTTTTGTGAACACTTGTGAATTTTATGAAGAGTTCTGACTTTTCTAAAGAATTATAACTTTTATGAAAAGGTGTCACTTTTACGTAAGGTTGTGACTTATAAGAAGGATTAAATAAGAATCTTTATTTGTGAGGGCGCCACATAGGTGGGTCGGCTATTGTAAACAGACGCAACGTTTATGAAGAGCGGCAGGAGTGGTAAAATAATTAATGGGAGAAGTGGTTGTTGAAGGCTGAAGCGGCCTTTCTATTGCGGAGGGGAGGAAATTATATGACAAATTTGTTACCTTGCGATAAAAGAACTGGACTAATTATCTCTATACTAATATTCTAGAAAGAGTGCAATGGCATACAAAATGTTTGTACCTAATATAAAATAATCAAAATAATATACTAACTGTGGAAAGAAAGAGAAAAATCTATTTGGTTCTTTTGACAAACTTTACCATAGGTTCCGTATTAGTTATCACATATTTTTTATTGTGTGCTATCAAATATAGCACAACCCACAAGCAATATTTCCAAAAAGTATATGAAGAAACTTGTAGAAAGGGACAAAATAGAAGATCAATTTTCAATAATCCTTGTTGAAATTTTTAACAGAGTTCAAAAAAAGTCACCAAAATAGCAAAAAGAAATTGCAATAGGTACATGAATCACTATGACTTACAGTAAAAGATTGAGCTTCATGAAATAGGAGAAAGAAAATTTTGGGGAATTAAACACACTTCATAAGAAGCTTAATTAATGTATTTGAATTCGACTCCCCTATAGCATAAAAAACCTACAAATAATAGTGGCAGAAATAGATGTTTTGTTTACTAAAGAATCAAATGTAATGAATTCAACCACTCCAACAGTATTATGACTTGTGTACTGAGAGGTGCAAGAGTAGTAATGTCTCATTGCAATTAAAATCAATTTTCATTCTTTATTCTTTCTGGAATTAAGTGTTGCGTTTTAGAAGGTGTTAATATAAAATGAAGATTTGTGAATTTTGTGAAAAGTTGTTAGTTTTGTGAAAGGTTGTGACTTTTGTGACAAGTTGTGACTAGTGTGAAAATTTTTTACTTTTAGGAAATGTTGTGAGTTTTATGAAGAGTTCTAATTTTTCTAAAGAGTTGTGACTTTTATAAATAGTTATGAGTTTTTCGTAAGGTTATGACTTTTAAGAAGGGTTAAATAAGAATCCTGATCTGTGAGGGTGTCGCATAGGCTGGTCGGCTGTTGTAAATAGGCGCAACATTTATGAAGAGCGGCAAGAGTGGTAAAACAATCAATGGGAGAAGCAGTTGTTGAAGGCTGAAGCAGCGTTCCTATTACAGAGTGGAAGGGAAGATTTTTGAAATAAATAAATAAAAAGAGAATCATTGCTTCTGATGGTGCCACATCACCGGGTTGAAGGTTCTCTTATATATATATATGTGTGTGTGTGTGTGTGTGTGTGTATGGTATATGATATATTATATATGATATGATATATGATATATGATTTGAAGAAAGTACGTTCTAATAAATATAGGTCAGAAAAGAGCATCTTACGTTTGGCCAAATTAAAAGTAAATGTTGCTATGGTGGAAATTAATTTAACTTTTGATAGACCTAGAGATTGTGCCTACTTTTAAAATTTTCTTTAGATAAAGAAGCTTTTAAAATTTATTTCACTCAAAAAATATTATTTGCATGACTAAAACCGTCATTGATATGGACATTCATCTTTTACTTTTATTTTTTTTTGGGTATTTTTGCATTTTAATTAATTTCTTAAAATGTTACTCGATATATATTGTTTGCACAAAATTTTAATGGCGTGACAGAAAATAAATAACAATCACAAATGAAATATGAAGAAAGTTAATTTTATTGATAAACATTATGGGTACAAATCTACTTATCCCTTGATTCTTTTCTCATAAGATTTCTCCATGATTCAAGAGTTGTAAGTGACATATTTCTCAAATTATGATGATTTGGACTTGAGTTCCATAGTTCGAGGGTTGTAAGTGGCATATTTCTCCAACTAGGATGATTTGAATTTCTGTGTGGTTTGAGGGCCATTTTTGTAATACTTCTCGAACTAGGGTGATTTTGACCTCTTTGTGATTTGTTTTATCTCAATTGATCTTTGTAAATATTCCATGAATTTACGAGATATTTTGGATGCCTATATAAGGGAATATATTAACCTTTATATAACCATTAACTAAAGTTTGGGGTGTAGCGTTCAAGAACCCTAAGATAAATAGAACTCATCTTGTAGAGTACTACAAAATTTTGATGTCTACAAATGCTCCGTGGTTCAAGGTTTGTCAAAGTGTAGAATTGATGAATATCAAAGATGAGGCTTGAAAAAACCGTAGAAATAAAGGTTCCATCTTTGGATTTTTGTGGCTGTGTGACTTAAATTTACTGATTTGATTTGTGAGAGAAGAAATGAAGGGAAGAGTAAGTCCCACTGGGCGTGCTAATTTGTTCGAAAATAAATTACAATATCAAAAAATAAAGAAACAAGAATATTTTATTGATTAATCAATATGGATCAAATTTGGTATTCCCTTTATTCTACTCTCATAAGATTGATTCTACTCTCTTAAAATTTATCAATGATTTCAGGGTCGTTAGTGGAGTATTTCTCAAACTAGGATTATTTGAATTTGATCTCTTTATGAATATTCCATGAATTAGTTGAATATTCGAGATGCCTCTTTAAGGTAATATAATACCCTTTAAATGGGCAAAAGCTAGGGTTTAGGGTTAGAGTAGCCTCAAAGAATTCTAATTAAAATCAAGTACATCTTGTGGAGTAACTACTTGAATTGAACACATCTAGAATCCCACAAATTTTCACTGTCTACAAATGCCCCCTGCTTGAAGGCTTGTCGGAGTGTAGACTTAATGAAACTAAAAGACGAGACTTGAAGTACCCATAGAAATAGTTCTTCATTCCTATCCATCAACTTATAAATTCGAGACTCTTGGTGGTATACATGCTTTGTCAATCCTTCAACTAACATCACCTAATTTGCAAGTTGTCCCTCCGTGGATGATACATTGGTTACCATTTCTTGAATGATCATTGGGTATGTAGGAGAGTATCATGGATTGTCGTGCAAGTTGATCTTCAATAGACTCACATTACATGATGCGTGTGGAGATGATTCACTAGTGGAATCGTAGTTCTCCTATGTGATGGAGTTCTTAACCAGATTGCACAAATAGATCTAATGTCTTCTTGATCCTTTCAGCAACACTGATTCCTCCTTCCAAATCATTTGTGGAGGATCTTGATCCTTTTGGAGTCGAATACCAAAAAACATGAGTTGATGTGGACGACACTTGAAGTGTTTGTTGTCCCAGTATAGTTGACTTGCTCCTCGTGACAACTCTGAAACTTTTGAAGGTAACACCGAGGATTCCTTCTACTTTAGTAGAGAAGTTAGAGTTTACGGCCTTAGAGACATATGATTGAGAGTTGATATTCTTTGAAGTCATCTTGGTATTTATTTTATGCTTGTAAAGTTGATATGAGAGGTAGAGATTGTTCCACTACACATGCAAGAATTTCTAGACAGTAAAATTTCATGGTCATAGAAATAAACTGCAATCACAAACAAATTAGGAAGAAATATAATGTATTGATAAACATTGTTGGTACAAATCTATTTATCCATTGATTCTTCTCTAAAAATATTTCTCCATGATTGGAGAGACGTTAGTGGATTATTTTTCGAATAAGGATAATTTGGACTTGATTTCCATAGTTTGAGAACCATTAGTGGCATACTTCTAAAACTAGGATTCTTTGAATTTCTCTGTGATGCGAGGGTCATTCGTGGAATGTTTCTCAAACTAGGGTGATTTGGACCTTCTTGAGATTGATTTAATCTCCATTTATCTTTGTAAATATTCCATAATTTGAAGAATATTTGAGATGCCTCATTAAGGGAATATATTACCCTTCATATAGGCATGAACTAGGTTTTCGGATGTAGCCTCCAAGAACCCTAATGAAAACAATACCACCTTGGACTTGCAATAGGTTACGGTGGGCAAACACGAAGGTCGACAGCCCTAAAACAGGACAGGGACCCTTTATTGAATCCTAAATGGTTCGTGAAAGGGGTCCACTAGTTTTTTAGGGAAGCGGCTCATCCGTTAATGGCTGGCAACAAGATGAGGGTCCTAGACGGCTCCATAAACAGGCCGTTAAGACCTAAACAGACCCTTTAGGGGTCCCTACAGATCACCCATAATCTTTTAAGTTAAGGTCATTTTTATCATTCCCCTATGTGTTTGGTACCTTAGCTATATCATTTTAAGCCCTTTTTCAAGACCTATATAAGTGGATTATGTCCTAAAACTACCCATTCTAAATCATTTTCTTAATTCCTAAATTTCCCTCCAAGTTCATCCCCAAAATTCTCTCTCTAATGCTAAGGAAGAAGAAGCTAGGGTTTCAAGATCAAGTCTCCATTTACCCATAGCTTTTGGGCTTTGATCATTGAGGTATGTTAGTGTTCACCTATGGAATCCTTTCCTCCATAAGGTTCCCAAGATCTTCTAATTTACATGTTAGATTCTCAATTCAAAAGTTAGGGTTTTATTCAATTCTCATGGTTTCTATTCAATTGTGATTTTATCAATTAATTTCTATCTTTTGATGCATGAATTGATTTAATTTCATGATTTTGTGTTGAATTCACATGAACCCATGCATGATCCATGATTTTGATTATGAACCCGTGCATGATCCATGATTTTGATGATGAACCCATGCATGATCCATGATTTTGATTATGAACCCATGACGAAGCTTATGAACTATAAACTATGAATTTATGAAGATATGCATGCTTTTCATGAATTGATGTAAATGAATTTGAGGATGCTTTTATGACTATGTTTTATGAAAATTATGCATGTTTCACGAAAGAAATATTTATGAATAAAGCAATCTTATAGATGAAGGTATCTATATGTTCCATAAAGCTTGGCCACATGACATGAATGACACCAATATTTACCATCAATGCTTTTGATTATTTTCCTATATTAGGTTTTGATTAGTATGGTATTCGTATATGCCATCAATGATCATAGATAAACTTTTCTAAAACTTACATCATTAGTTGTGTGGCACTTTTAGTATGAAGTTAATGACTATGGGCCTTATAAAGCTATTATTAAAAGATCATGGATATTGAAAGGTTTTCTCACGCATGGTCTAAGGAGCTACTCTATGATGTTTTTAGCTTGGATTGGTTCCTTAATTGTGCCTTTCCATGAATGATGAAATGAATATGATTAATGACTATTTCGTGAGATTTTACATAGCACCAAGAAGATATTGAGATTAAGGCTTTTATGTTAGTAAAGGTGGAGTCATTGGTAGCAATCTCCTTGTCCCATAAACTATGTGTCACACTAGGATGTTGTCTCAGATAGACATTAACTAGTGGATCCACCTTAGCTCAAACTCATGATCCTTACCTTGGCAAGTAGGACACTCCCTTTTTAGTGTACGAGCGGTATATTGGATTCCATGTTATAGCTCACATGGTCTATGCCGGTTAATGGTAAACATCCCACAATAATGAACTAAGGTTACTTTTAAAAGAATCTGACAAGTGTTTTAAACTTTTATCTTATCATTTAGCATGGTCATGGCATGTCATGAAAAGTCCTTTTAAGACTTATTTCGTAACTCTTATGCGTTGCTATCATACTTAGTACTTTCCATGTATTAATGCATACTTGTGCCTACATTATTTCATAATTTAGGGTCTGACACTACTACCTCTCATACTTGTGGCTAGTTGATCTCTCTCGGATTCAAAGATTGGTGAGTCCTCATATTCCGAGGACCAAGAAACATTTATAGCTTTCCTTTATTTTGAGTTTTCAGACATTGTATGTGATGTATGGGTTACGTCCGAATCACTTCCTTATGATGTAATAGATGGCTTGTTGAGACTTATGTTAGAGTCCGCTTTTAGTCAAACTCTTTTATGATATAAGAATGTTTCTTTGAAATCTTTATTTCTATTATCTCGTATCATGTATGCTAAGTGGCTTGTGCAAGGCCTCTCGGGGTCCTATACGCCAAGTTACACCTAGGGTATACTTTGGGTTGTGACAGAACTCATCTTTTAGAGTCCTAAAAAATTTTGATGTTTACAAATGTCCACCTGCTTCAAGGTTTGTCGGAGTGTAGACTTGATTAAACTCAAAGATGAGGTTTGAAATATCCATAGAAATAAATCTTTAATCTTTTTATTTTTGTGATTGTGTGGCTCTAAATTTATTGATTATCATGATTTGCAATATAAGATAAGAAGGGCAGAGTTTGTTCCACTAGGCGTGCCAATTTATTCTTAACAAATTTTAAAGTGACAAAAAATAAATTGTAATCACAAAAAATGAAGAAATAAAAATATTGTAGTGATTAATCAATATGGGTACAAATTTGTTTATTCCCTCGATTCTACTCTCCTAAGATTTATCAATAATTTGAGGCCCTTAATGGTGTATTTCTCAAACTAGGATGATTTGAATTTGATTTCTTTATAAATAAGTCATGAATTTGCATAATATTCGAGATGCCTCTTTAAAGGAGTATAATATCATTTATATACTCATAAGCTAGGATTTAGGGTTAGAGTAGTGTAACGACCCATTAGGTCATTTTGAGTAGTAGAACTATTTCTACTCTTCCCGTAAATTTTAAATGGTGATTGTGAATTGTTTGTTTAACTATAGTTATTTAGTTTGTGGTTAATGGGCTAAGTCCATAATTTATTTAATACCCTTACCACCTTGCACTTACATAAGAATAAATTATAGTTAAATATGGTTGATATTATTTATTAATTACATCACAAAAGAGCAAAACCTTACTGCAGACACCTAAGTACGAAAAAGAATCGTGGGTGGTTCAGGTAATATCCTAAACTTAAATCTAATCTCTTTCTACATGCATTAATGGTTAGGAGATTATATATAAATCTATTATATCGATTGATGGTAAAGTGAGAGAAGAAAGAATTGTTGAGTTTTAATTTATTTTCCATTAACTGCTAAGGATGCAAAAAAAAATTAAGTGGAGGGGATAAAATTAGTATGCAAAAAATAAGGTAATGATGGAGAAACAAGGGAGTAATCATGAGTTGGTTATGTAGAAGAAACGGTAATGGTGAAATAAGGTACTGCATGGTCCTTGTTTTAAGATTGAGTACTGTTTTAGTATAAATTGACTAGATTCGGATTGTTTTCTTATATTAACACATTATAGTTCAGGTTTTGATATATTGAAATAGGTAATTAAATACTAGGTGTATTATATTATATGAACACCATTAGATTTATAATAATTGGAGGAATTGAAACTTACCCTTAGGTTTGAACTTTAGGAAATTGATTATAGATTTGAGTGAGTTTTTGAGTCTAGGCTGGATATATTATAATATGGGTGTCTACGGACTCTTTTTCTTATGAATACTGTATACTTGATAGATTGGAAATGTTCTGTGAGATAGAGGAAAGAAAATCATTGGGGAACTAGCTTGCTTGACTTCGGCTCTTCGATGGAGGTAGGTTATGGTTTATTCTATCTGATAGATAGACTCTTAATAGTTATTGATAGTCATTGAGTGATAATGTGAAATTTTCTATGTACTTGGTTGTTGTGGTTTGGATAATTCATGTGTTATTGTGATTCGTCTATAATCCCAACATCGGAAAATCCATAATCTTGAACTTGTTTTTATTAAAGTGATGCCTTGAATAAAAAACGCTTAATGAAATTTTGCTAAGAAAGTCAAAAGAGATAATAATGAATGACAAATGAACTAACCATATATTTTGATCGGGTGCCACAAGCCGGCAAGGTATATTGAATTGGGTGTCACATTCTTACACGGTGTTAATGGATCGGGTGTCATGTTCCGGCACGATATGATTGGATCGGGTGTCACATTCTGACACGATGTTATTGGAGCAGGTGTCACATTCTGACACGGTGTTATGTGATCGGATGTCACGTTCTGACACAGTATTATTGGATCGGGTGTCACGTTCTGACATGGTGTTACTTGATCGGGTGTCACATTTCGACACGGTATTATTTGATCGTGTGTCACGTTCCGACTAGGTGTTATTGGATTGAGTGTCACGTTCCGAGACGATATTATTGGATCAGGTGTCATGTTCAGACACGATGTTAATGGATCGGGTGTCAGCTCAATCACGGTATTATTGGATCGGGTGTCACGTTCCGACATGGTGTTAATGGATCGGGTGTCACGTTCAGACATGATATTATTTGATTGGGTGTCACGTTCTGACTCGCTGTTATTGGATCTAGTGTCATGTTTTGAAACTGTGTTATTGGATCAGGTGTCATGTTCTGACACGGTTTTATTGGATCGGGTGTCAAGTTCTGACATGGTGTTATTGGATCGGGTGTCACGGTATTATTGGATTGGGTGTCAACTTTCGACACGGTGTTATTAGATCGAGTGTCACGTTTCGACACGATATTATTGGTTGAGGTGTCACATTCCGACACGATAACATTAAAGGAAAACATATTGAATTAACATAATGTACTAGATCTCAAAGAACTCACTTCCAAAATGTGCATGGTGTGGAGGCCTGAGTCCTCATATGTGTTCTTGATATTGTTGACTGATTATGTACTTGATTCATTGTTGTTGTCACTTGTTCATGTGGTTTGTTGCTTGACACCTCCTAAGTGCTATAGTTGATTTTATACTATTACTTTATGCATATAAGTTCCTATTTTTAGTCGGCCGATGATATCTACTCAGTACATGTTGCCTTGTACTTATCCCTACTTTTATAGTCCTTCGTTTTCCTTTTGTGATGTGCCATGAGTGTATCAGCAACTTCGACTCGCTTTCAGCTCTAGCTAGTCTTCAGCACATCAGGTTCTAGGGTGAGCTATTCATTCTACTTCTCTCGGTTATGGCATGATGTCCATGGTTTTCGTACTCAAACTAGTTTGTTGATCTATTTTGGTGTATTTGATACTCTTAGACATAGTATTTGGAGAGTAGATGTCCTTGATGTGATGACTTTCAGGTTTTTGGAATAATATGTAATAGAGTCTAGTGAATTTGTATTTCTTACATTAATAAGTTTTGAGCTTCCGCATTATTATTATATTTCGTAAGTTGAATAATTTATATTAGTTGGGGTTTAAATTGGTTGGTTCATCAACCTAGAAGGTTAAGTATGGCTGCAACTCATGACTCGTTTTAGGTAATTACGAACTTGGTATCAGAGCTTTAGACTCGCTGATCTCATCACACAAGGACAAGTCTAGTAGAGTCTTGCAGAACAATACGGGGACGCCTTTTCTTTCCTTCGAGAGGCTATAGGATGTTTGGAAAACCCCTTTTTTTTTTCTTTCGTGCTATTGCTTGAATCCAATTGTTATCTGGGTGATACAAATTGGTATTTGACCTTTTTCACTCTATTTCACATATGGTCAGAACTAGAGCAATAGAAATGGTGACACTAACTCAGCAAGAGACGATGCGTCCTTGGAAATTGGCATATTTCTCCGATAGACTACAGGGTCTATATTGACTAGTGACCAAAATGATTTATTTATTAAGTTCTTAAATTTTAAACCTCCAGCCTTCAAGAGTACTGAATCAGAAGATGCTTACGATTTCCTTGTTCATTGTCATGAGCTGCTTCATAAGATGCGTAGAGTAGAGTTATTTCGTATTGAGTTTATGACATATGAGTTTCAAGGAGAAGTTAAAATATAATGGTGGACTCACATTGAGTGTATATCAAAGTGGGGCATGATATGAGTACTACAACAGTACCGATATATAAGTTGTTAGAGTTATGAAGTGTGTAACTTTTGTTATCAACCTTATTTAAGAAAGAATGCAAATTGCTTTGGCTAGAGACAAAATGGATTTGATAATGTTTTGAAGCTATTCATTGGGTAGAAATGTGTGGGCTATTTTGGTACGATATTCTCAATTGGTATGATGTGTTCTAGTGAGGGATCTAATGGACTTCCACGGTATGGTACTAGTGTTATGTGGAAACAAAGGCATCAATTGTCAAGTGTGAATAATAACTACTTAAGGATTATCAGTTGTATGACATATTCAGATAATAAGATTCTGTGCGGCATTTGAGAAACCAACTAGTTTGTTACTGCGGACGCTTGGGTTAAGCATTGCTTTTAAGGAAGATTTAGTGGTCGATCTTTCGTATGGTATTAATGCATTTAGATTGTGAAGTGTATCTTGAGGATTGTAAATGAGGACCGGTGATTTTATCCTAAGCTCCAAAGGATTGGATTAATACCGGAATGACAAGCTTATGGGTAAAAGAAGTTCAAGTGAGTATACTTGGGTGAAGGCAATTGAAGATTTTAGTAAGAAACTGCGTATAAAATTGGGTTAGTCCTTTGAATTTGATTGGTATAACTAGGTGTGTAACATAGTTGTATGGAAAGTTTTAGGAGATTCTGAGACACCGCGCGAAAAGAATTTAAAGGAGCTAGAGTCATAATGAAAAAATTAAATTAGTGGGATGTAGTGTAGCCTTCGAAAAGAGGTGAGAGAAAGAATATTTTCTATGATTGCAAGGCTAAAGAGGTATCTTCAAGGGGTTGAAAATTTGGTTTAAAGATGCGTGTTTCATCCGTTTTTCCCTGGTTATGGTAATAGTGTCATGAATTCATTAGATTGGTGAAAAACTATTGGATACGACTTGAGAAAGGAGTGTACAGACGTTCATCTCAAGTGTGATGATAAATTCTTTTGTGGTATGGAGTTTGGTAATGTGTAGGATTAGATTTTTAGTGAAGGATATGGTAAGTTCGATGGAGTGGCAATCAATGATAAGCTAAGACACACGAATTCATAAAAATCTTCAAGGTATAAGCTAATGTTGATAGATAAGGGGATTGGGTTACACTGTCGAATTCACAATTTACAATTTTTTTTGTAAGTCGACATTCGTGGTAATATGTTTTGTCAAGGCATGCATTTGTAAGGTAAGAAATGATCGATTTCATCAGGTATTGAGTAGTTGGAAGGACTTATGCATTGTCTGGATCATAACGTTTGTTACTTTTGATTGTTAAAGAACCTAAGGAAGGGCTTCACTTAAAAGTGTTGGTTTAGAATAAGGTAAATGACCAGAGTTGTTATGATGGTTGTTAGTATTCAGAGTGTGGGCTTCAGTTAAATGATCTGAAGAGTATGTGCAATCTGATATATAGAGTATAGGTACGATCGTAATGGGGACCAGATCGGTGAATTGTGGGTAGTTTAAAATCAAGGAAATAGCGTCAACTAAATGGAAATGTTTGATGTGGGCTCTTTAGAGGAAGCATTTAGTGTTATTCAACCTTGGTTATGTACATTCTCATGTGACCACCTATTTCGCTCTATACATGGATTTGAGTATGATTTACTAGCTATGCCCACGCGTGTTTTCACTTTTATGGGTGAATCCCTAGTAGTGAATCGGGTGTACCAATCCTACGATGTCCTCTTGGTTGGGTAGAATGTTTGGGCAGACATTGATATCTTAGATGACATGTTTGGTTTTGTCTTGGAGCTATTGAAGTATTCCCGTGGTTCTACATGTACCACCTTGCTTATGAGAATTTATAGAAAAGCTACCATGGTTATTTCCAGTTGTCCGACGGTCATAACATTCCTCTAGTCGTCGAGGTCATGTTCCTATTATGTTTGGTTGTATGTGGGGACATTGGATCTAGTTCTACCATTCGTAATGGTTATCTACTCACACAACTACTAATCTAGTATTTTGACAGTGTTGTTAGAGGTTAAGTATGCTCGGATGTATCGCTCGATAGCTTGTTACTTGATCATTTATTTCTGTGAGTTAAATAAGTTTGATTCTCCCTTGATGAGTACATGATGTCTAAAGATCAATTTTTTTATAACTATAGCACGTGGAAAGTTTATGGTATGATAAGAAAATATTGATAAGATCTATGATGGTTTGTGCATTATGAGTGCTTGGTGGTTCTTTCATGTTCACTTCTTGCTATAGCAAGTATTGATTCAGAATTTTATCATGGTTATGTGAGAAAAAACAATTTGTCCTTATGGTTGTGTCAAGGTCCTTGAGAACATAGTACAGACGTGTGTACGATTAATTTTGAAAGTTATTCAGATTAATTTTTGTTGTTAGTTGAATTTACATACAATAATAGTTATCACTTGAATATTGATATTGCCCCATTTGAGGCTTTGTATGGGGGAGGTATCGATCTCCAATTTGTTTGTTTGATGCATTTGAGGTGAGACTTTGGGTACTGATACATAGAAGAATTATTAGAAAAGATAAAATGTATCCAGGAGAAGCTTTTAGCAGCTTAGAGTAGGCAAAAGAAGTATGCAGACCGAAAGGGCATCAACTTGGAATTTATAGAGGGAGAGCAAGTGTTACTGAAGATTACACCCATGAAGGGTGTGATGAGGTTTGGTAAGTGAGGTAATCTTAGTTCGAGGTATATATTGGACCGTTTGAAGTTCTTAAGCGCATGGGAGAGGTGGCCAATAAATTAGCTTTGCCCCAAAAATTATTAGGAGTGCACCCGATATTTCATGTGTCTATGCTGAAGAAATATCATTGTGATGGGAACTACATTATTCGTTGGGATTCGGTTCTGCTTAATGAGAATTTGTATTATGAGGAGGATACAATAGGTATTCTAGATAAGGAAGTCCACAAGTTGATGTTAAAGGAGATTGCATCTGTCAAGGTCCGGTGGAAGAATCTGCCGATTGAAGAGTCCACTTGGGAGACTGAGGCTGATATGTATGTAAGATATCAACATCTTTTTGTCGAGTAAGGTATCCTTTTTTACCCTCACCTTTATTTTGATCGTTCGTCGTATCTGATGTAAAGACCCATTAAGTCATTTTGAGTACTAGAACTATTTCGACTCTTCCCGTAAATTTTAAATGGTGATTGTGAATTCTTTGTTTAACTACAATTATTTAGTTGCTGGTTAATGGGCTAAGTCCATAATTTATTTAACACCCTTACCACCTTGCACATACATAAGAATAAATTTGAGTTAAATAAGGTTGATATTATTTATTAATTACATCACAAAAGAACAAAACCCTATGGCAGACACCTAAGTACGAAAAAGAATCGTGGGTGCTTCAGGTAATGTCCTAAACTTAACTCTAATCACTTTCTACATGCTTTAATGGTTAGGAGATTATATATAAATCTATTATTCCGATTGATGGTGGGGTAATAGAAGGCAGAATTGCTGAGTTTTAATTTATTTTCCATTAACTGCTAAGGATGCAAAATTTTCTAAAGTGGAGGGGATAAAATTAGTAGGCGAATAATAAGGTAATGATGGAGAAACAAGGGAGTAATCATGAGTTGGTTATGGAGAAGAAACGATAATGGTGAAATAAGGTACTACATGGTCCTTGTTTGAAGATTAGGTATTGTTTTAGTATAAATTGACTATTGTATTATGGGTGTCTACGGACTCATTTTCTTATGAATATTGTATACTTGATAGAATGGTAACGTTCTGAGACATTGAGGAAAGAAAAAGCATTGGGGAACTTGCTTGTTTAACTTCGGCCCTTCAATGGAGGTAGGTTATGGTTTATTCTATGTGATAGATATACTCTTAATAGTCATTGATATTCATTGAGTAATAATGTGAAATTTTCTATGTAATTGGTTGTTGTGGTTTGGATAATTCATGTGTTGTTGTGATTGGTCTGTAATCCTTACATCTCGAAATCCATAATCTTGAACTTGTTTTTATTGAAGTGATGCCTTGAATAAAAAAGGCTTAATGAAATTTTTATAAGGAAGTGGAAAGAGATAATAAAGAATGAAAAATGAACTAACGATATATTTGGATTGGGTGCCATGAGCCGACACGGTATTATTTTATTGGGTGTCACGTTCTGACACGGTGTTAATAGATCAGGTGTCACATTCTGACATGGTATTATTGGATCGGGTGTCCTATTCTGACATTGTGTTAATGGATTGGGTGTCACGTTCTGCCACGGTATTATTTCATTTGGTGTCACGTTCCGACACAGTGTTATTGGATCCGGTATCACATTCTGACACGGTGTAATTGGATAGGGTGACACGTTTCGACATGATATTATTGGATCGAGTGTCACGTTTCGACACGGTGTTTATGGATCTGGTGTCACGTTATTACATGGAGTTATTGGATCGGGTGTCACGTTCCGACATGGTATTATTTGATCGGGTGTCACGTTCCGACACGGTGTTATTGGATCGGGCGTCATGTTCCGACACAGTATTATTGGATCGAGTGTCACATTCCGACACGGTATTATAGGATCGGGTGTCACGTTCCGACACGGTATTATTGGATCGAGTGTCACATTCTGACACAGTGTTATTGGATCGGCTGTCATGTTCCGACACGATATTATTGGATCAAGTGTCACATTCCGACACGGTATTATTGGATCGGGTGCCACGTTCTGACATGGTATTATTGGATCGGGTGTCACGTTCTGACACAGTGTTATTGGATAGGGTGTCACGTTCTGACACGGTATTATTGGATCGGGTATCACGCTCTGACATGAAATTATTAGATCGGGTGCCACATTTCGACACTGTAACATTAGTGGAAAACATATTGAATTAACATAATGTACTCAATCTCAAAGAACTCACTTCCTAAAACAGCGTGGTGTTGAGGCCTGAGTCCTCATATGTGTTCTTGATATTGCTGACTGATTATGTACTTGATTCAGTGTTGTTTTCACTTGTTCATGTGGTTTGTTGCTTGACATCTGCTAACTACAATAGTTGATTTTATACTATTACTTTATGCATATAAGTTTCAATTTTGATTCAGCCGATGATATCTACTCAGTACATGTTTCCTTGCACTGATCCCTACTTGTATTGTCCTTCGTTTTCGTTTTGTGGAGTGCAACGAGTGTATCAGAAACATCGACTCGCCTTCAGCTCTAGCCAGTCTCCAGAACATCATGTTCCAGGGTGAGCTATTCATTCTAGCTTGTGTTGGATTCTCTCGGTTATGGCATTATGTTCATAGCTTTCGGACACAAGCTAGTTTGTTGATTTATTTTGGTGTATTAATACTCTAAGACTTAGTATTTGGAGAGTAGGTGGCCTTGATGTGATGACTTTCAGGTTTTTGGAACGATATGTAATAGAATCTAGTGAATTCGTATTTCTTACATTAATAAGTTTTGAGCTTCCGCATTAATATTATATTTCGTAAGTTGAATAATTAACATAAGTTTGGTTTGAATTCGTTGGTTCGCCCACCTAGAAGGTAAAGTGTGGGGTGCCACTCATGACTCGTTTTGGATCATGACAAACTAACTTGGTATCAGAGCTTTAGATTCAGTGATCTCATCACACAAGGACAAGTCTAGTAGAGTCTTGCAGAACAGTACGGGGACGCTTTTACTTTCCTTTGAGAGGCTATAGGACTTTAGGAAAACTCATTTCTTTCTTTCTTTCGTGCTATTACTTGAATCCAATTGTTATCTGGGTGATACAAATTGGTATCTGACCTCTTTTACTCTATTTCACATATGGTAAGAACTAGAGCAACAGAAGTGGTGACACTAACTCAGCAAGAGACGATGCGTCCTTTGAAATAGACATGTTTCTCCGATAGACTACAAGGTTTATAATGACTAATGAACGAAATGATTTATTATTAAGTTCAAAAAGTTGAAACCTTAAGTCTTCAAGAGTACTGAATCTGAAGATGCTTACGATTTCCTTGTTGATTGTCATGAGTTGCTTCATATGATGTGTAGAGTAGAGTGATTTGGTATTGAATGTATGACATATGAGTTTCAAGGAGAAGTTAAAATGTGATGGGGGTCTCACTTGAGTGTATATCAAAGAGGATCATGATATGACTACTACAATAGTACCGATGCATACTTGGTTAGACTTATAATGTGTGTTACTTTTGTTATCGACCTGATTTAAGAAAGAATGCAAATCGCTTGGGCTAGAGACAAAAATGGATTGGATAATGTTTTGCAGCTATTCATTGGGTAGAAATTTATGGGCTATTTGGGTACGATATTCTCAATAGGTATGATGTATTCTAGTGAGGGATCTAACGGACTTTCACGGTGTGATACTAGTGTTATGTGGAAACAAATGCGTCGATTTTCAAGTGTGAATACCAACTACTTAAGGAGTTATCAGTTGTATGACATATTCAAATAATGAGATTCTATGTGGCATTTGAGAAACCAACTAGTTTGTTACTACAGACACTTGGGTTAAGCATTATTTTTAAGAAAGATTTAGTGGTCGATCTTTATTATGGTATTAATGCATTCAGGTTGTGAAGTGTATCTTGAGTATTTTAAATAAGGACCGGTGATTTTATCTTAAGCTCCAAAGGAGTGGATTAATACCGAAATGACAAGCTTATGGGTAAAAGAAGTTCTAGTGAGTATACTTGGGTGAAGGCAATAGAAGATTTTAGTAAGAAAGTGCATATAAAATTGGGTTAGTCCTTTGAATTTGATTGGTATAACTAGGTGTGAGGTGTCATGTCGATTAAAAGGTTTACTTCGTGGGATGGAAAGGGCTAACTGAGCATGGTGATAATAATAGTTCGTGAGGAATTGGGATTGGGATGCAACTATATAATAAGAATTGTTGGTTATACTAATTTTGTATGGTAATAACGACTTGCGAGTATCTAAGGTTGTGGTATTCTACTATTTGGTGAGTAACATAGTTGTATGGAAAGTTTTAGGAGATGCTAAGACACCGCTCGAATAGAATTTAAAGGAGATAGAGTCATAAAGAAAAAAATAAATTAGTGGGATGTAATGTAGCCTTCGAAAAGAGGTGAGAGCAAGAATATTTTCTATGATTAGAAGGGCTAAAGAGGTATCTTCAAGGGGTTGAAAATTGGGTTCAAAGATGCGTGTTTCATCCGTTTTGCTCTGGTTATGGTAATAGTGTCATGGGTTCATCAGATTAGTTAAAAACTATTGGATAAGACTTGAGAAAGGAGTGTACAGACGTTCAGCTCGAGTGTGATGCTAAGTTCTTTTGTTGTTTTGAGTTTGGTAATGAGTATGATTGGATTTTTAGTGAAGGATATGGTAAATTCGATGGAGAGGCAATCAATGATAAGCTAAGATACACGAATTCATAAAAATCTTCAAGCTATAGGCTAATGTTGATAGATAAGGGTATTGGGTTACACTGTAGGATTCACAATTTAAATTTTTTTTTTGTAAGTCTACATTCGTGGTGATATGTTTTTTCAAGGTATAAATTTGTAAGGTAAGAAATGATCGATTGCATTAGGTATTGAGCAGTTGAAAGGACTTATGCATGGTCTGGATCATAAAGTTTCTTACTTGTGATTGTTAAAGAACCTAAGGAAGGGCTTCAATTAAAAGTGTTGGTTTAGAATAAGGTAAATGACCGGAGTGGCTATGATGGTTGTTAGTATTGAGAGTGTGGGCTTCAGTGAAATGATGTGAAGAGTATGTGGAGTCTGATAAATAGAGTATAGGTACATCGTAATGGGGACCAGACAGGTGAATTGTGGGTAGTTAAAAATCAAGGAAATGGAGTCAACTGAATGGAAATGTTTGATGTGGGCTCTTTATAGAAAGCATTTTGTGTTATTCAATCTTTGTTACGTACATGCTCATGTGACCACCTATTTCGTTCTGTACATGGATTGGAGTATGATTCACTAGCTATGCCCATACGTGTTTTCACTTCTGTGGGTGGATCCCTAGTTGTGAATTGGGTTTACCAATCCTGCGATGTCCTCTTGGTTGGGTAGGATGTTTTGGCAAACATAGTTATCTCAGATGACATGTTTGGTTTTGTTTTGGAGCTGTTGAAGTATTCCCGTGGTTCTACATGTACAACCTTGCTTATGAGAATTTATAGAAGAGCTACCATGGGTATTTACAGTTGTCCAATGGTCTTAATATTCCACTAGTCATTATGGTCATGTGCCTATTATGTGTGGTTGAATGTGGGGACCATTGGATCTAGTTCTACTGTTCTTAAGGGTTATCTACAAACACCACAACTAATCTAGCATTTCAACAGTGTTGTTAGAGGTTCTGTATTCTCGGATGTATCGCTCGATAGGTAGTTACTTGATCATTTCTTTCTGTAAGTTATATAAATTTGATTCTCCCTTGATGAGTACATGATGTCTAAAGATCAATTTTTTATAACTTTAACTCTTGGAAAGTTTATCTTTTGATAAGAAAATATTGATAAGATCTATGATGGTTTGTGCATTATGAGTGCGTGGTGGTTCGTTAAGGTTCACTTCTGGTTATAGGAAGTATTGATTAAGGATTTTATATGTTTTGTGCAGACGTGTGTACGATTAACATTGATAGTTATTGAGAATAGTTTTTGTTGTTAGTTGAATTTACATCCAACAATAGTTATCACTCGAGTATTGATATGGCCCCATTTGAGGCACTGAATGGGGGGAGGTGTAGGTCTCCAATTGGTTGGTTTGATGCATTTGAGGTGAGACCTTGGATACTGATACTTTGTGGAATCATTAGAGAAGGTGAAATACATCAAGGAGAAGCTTTTAGCAGCTCAGAGCAGGCAAAAGGAGTATGAGACTGGAAGGGCATCGACTTGGAATTTATAGAGGGAGAGCAAGTGTTGCTGAAGGTTTCACCCATGAAGGGTGTGATGAGGTTTGGGAAGTGAGGTAATCTTAGTTCGAGGTATATTGGACTATTTGAAGTTCTTAAGCGTGTGGGAGAGGTGGCCTATAAATTAGCTTCGCCTCATGAATTATTAGGAGTGCACCCGATGTTTCATGTGTGTATGCTGAAGAAATATCGTGGTGATGGGAACAACATTATTTGTTGGGATTCGGTTCTGCTTAATGAGAATATCTATTATGAAGAGGATCCTATAGCTATTCTTGATAGGGAAGTCCGCAAGTTGAGGTCAAAGGAGATTGCATATGTCAAGGTTCGGTGGAAGAATCGCCCGATTGAAGAATCCACTTGGGAGACTGAGGCTGATATGTATGAAAGATATCCACGGCTTTTTGTCGAGTCAGGTATCCTTTTTTACCCTCACCTTTATTTTAGTCGTTTGAGGACGAACGAAGGGTAAATTGGTATTTGATATAACGACCCATTAGGTCATTTTGAGTACTGGAACTATTTCGATTCTTCCCGTAAATTTTAAATGATGATTGTGAATAGATTGTTTAACTATAGTTATTTAGTTGGTGGTTAATGGGCTAATTCCATAATTTATTTAATACCCTTACCACCTTGCACATACATAAGAATAAATTAGAGTTAAATAAGGTTGATATTATTTATTAATTACATCACAAAGAGCAAAACCCTACTGCAGACACTTAAGTACGAAAAAAGAATCGTGGGTGCTTCAGGTAATATCCTAAACTTAACTCTAATCTCTTTCCACATGCATTAATTGCTAGGAGATTATATGTAAATCTATTATATCGATTGATGGTGGGGTAAGAGAAGGCAGAATTGTTGAGTTTTAATTTATTTTCCATTAACTGCTAAGGATGCAAAATTTTCTAAAGTGGAGGGGATAAAATTAGTAGGCAAATAATAAGGTAATGATGGAGAAACAAGGGAGTAATCATGAGTTGGTTATGGAGAAGAAACGGTAATGGTGAAATAAGGTACTGCTGTACTGCATGGTCCTTGTTTGAAGATTAAGTACTGTTTTCGTATAAATTGACTGGATTCGGATTGTTTTCTTATATTATCACATTATAGTTCAAGTTTTTATATATTGAGATAGGTAATTAAATATTAGGTACATTATATTATATGAACACAATTAGATTTATGATAATTGGAGGAATTGAGACGTATCCTTAGGCTTGAACTTTAGGAAATTGATTATAGATTTGGGTGAGTTTTTGAGTTTAGGCTGGATATATAGTAATATGGGTGTCTACGGACTCATTTTCTTATGAATATTGTATACTTGATAGATTCAAAACGTTCTGAGACATTAAAGAAAGAAAAAGCATTGGGGAACTAGCTTGCTTTACTTCGGCTCTTCTATGGAGGTTTGTTATGGTTTATTCTATGTGATAGATAGACTCTTAATAGTTATTGATAGTCATTGAGTGATAATGTGAAATTTTCTATGTAATTGGTTGTTGTGGTTTTGATAGTTCATGTGTTGTTGTGATTGATCTGTAATCCCAAGATCGCGAAATTCATAATCTTGAACTTGATTTTATTATAGTGATGCCTTGAATAAAGAGAGCTTCATGAAATTTTGCTAAGGAAGTGGAAAAAGATGATAAAGAGTGAAAAATGGACTAACGATATATTTGGATCGGGTGCCATAAGCCGGCACGGTATTATTGGATCGGGTGACACATTCCAACACGGTGTTAATGGATCGGGTGTCACGTTCCGACACGGTATTATTGGATCTGGTGTCACATTCAAACATGGTATTAATGGATCGGGTGGCACGTTTCTACACAGTATTATTAGATCGGGTATCACATTTCGACACGATGTTATTAGATCGGGTGTCACGTTCCAACATGGTGTTATTGGATCAGGTGTCACGTTTCGACACGATATTGTTGGATCGGGTGTCATGTTCTGACACGGTGTTATTGGATCGGGTGTCACGTTCCGACAGGGTATTATTGGATCAAGTATCACATTTCGACAAGGTGTTATTGGATCGGGTGTAACATTCCGACACGGTGACATTAAAGGAAAACATATTGAATTTTCTTAATGTACTCAATCTCAAAGAACTCACTTCCTAAAAGAGGTGGTGTGGAGGCATGAGTCCTAATATGTGTTCTTGATATTGATGACTGATTATGTACTTGATTCAATGTTGTTGTTACTTGTTCATGTGGTTTGTTGCTTGACACTTGCTAAGTGCTATAGTTGGTTTTATACTGTTACTTTATTCATATCAGTTTCTATTTTGAGTCGGCCGATGATATCTACTCAGTACATGTTGCCTTGTACTGATCCCTACTTGTATTGTCCTTCGCTTTTCTTTTGTGGAGTGCAGCGAGTGTATCAGCTACTTCGACTCGCCTTCAGCTCTAGCCAGTCTCAAGAACATCAGGTTCCACGGTGAGCTATTCATTCTAGCTCGTTTTGGATTCTCTCAGTTATGGCATGATGTCCATAGTTTTCGGACACAGACTAGTTTGTTGATCTATTTTGATGTATTTGATACTCTTACACTTACTATTTGGAGAATACATGTCCTTGATGTGATGACTTTCAAGTTTAGGGAATAATATGTAATAGACTCTAGTGAATTCGTATTTCTTACATTAATAAGTTTTGAGCTTCCGCATTATGATTATATTTCGTAAGTTGAATAATTAATATAAGTTGGGGTTTGAATTCGTTGGTTCGCCCACCTAGAAGGTTCAGTGTGAGTGCCACTCATGACTCGTTTTGAGTCGTGTCAAGTAGCCTCCAAGAATTCTAACTGAAATAAAATACATCTTGTAGAGACGCAAGTAGAATTAAACAGGTGATGAGTCCTACACATTTTCAATGGCTACATATACAAACAAATTAGTAGCAAGTGAGCGATTTACATCTTCTTTTAAAAAAAACCGTCTCCATTTTTTCACTCAATTTTTTGTTTTACAAAAGGTCTAACTAATTTTTCTTATTTTCTACTGAAAGCTACAAAAATTTATGATGATGAGGATGAAATATTAATGGAAGTTCCAATATCTTTTATCACACCCGATGAACCAAAAGTTGATGTTTTGGATGTAAGGTTTTAAAAAGCTTCTCCAATCATATTTTATTTAATTTATTTTCTTTTAAGTAATGTACAAAAATATTTTGTTGGATTCTTGAACAACATTTTAATATTAAATTTGTTATGAAATAAAGAGAACTCGTCTCTAGAGTTAAAACATATTGTTTCTATCACAACACTAACATTTAAATATGTCATATAGATAAAAATAAGTTACAATGTTTTTGAAATATTAAAAGTTTTTGATAAATTTCAAATCATCCTTTAAACAAATGAATCTTTAAATATAAGAGTACACCTTCGTCAAATTTTTGCCAAATAGGTGAAATACAACTTGAATAAAATATTCTTTTTGGGACTGATTATAAAGAGAAGTGTGTTATGAAACTTGAAGAAAGTTAAACCTCTACACTTGATTAAACTCACTACACACGAAAGTCAATTCAATGATTTATACCATGGTGATTTTGATGAAATTGAACAACCGTTGAAATAGTCATGTACACTTTGAAGAAGGTTTGACAAATTCCTCCATTGTAGTATTGAAAATTCTTTAATAAGTTTAATTCTGATTTCTTTTTTATGATTATATATAAGACGTGAAAATCTGAATGCATATCTAAATGATAAGATGTGCATGTAAATAAACATCTGAATATTAAGATGATGTATTAAGATCTAAATACTAAACAATAAAAATTCTTATTATTGTACCTCTAAATATATATATATATATATATATATATAATGAAAAATTAATAAATATAAATATAAAAATTTAGGAAAAATGGCTAAAATGATACTTCAACTATGTTTGTAGTTATTGTAACAAATTCATACTTTATGGCAGGGGTTTCCATTTTTACTTTGTTCAAAGCGTTTAAATGAGTAATACCTATCGAGGCCCTTTGTTTTTTTTTCGTTTGATCAGCATGTGTGCACAAAAAAAATAAAAAAACTTTGGTTTTTTATTTAGCTCATCCGATAAATGTAAGAAAATATTTTTAACAAAAACATCCAGTGAGTCATAGGACCCTCATAAAGTATGAGTGTGTTGAAACAAATTAAACCATGAAAAAGTATAATTTAAGCCATTTCTCCTAAAATTTAATGAAAACAAATTAATCTTAAACTACATCAACAAAATATTTTTAGAAAGTTATATGGTGGTAAGTGATTGTGATGGCTAGTGGTGATGATTAAAAATGTTTATTGACAATGGTATGTTGACTAATGAAGGTTTTGTGGATGGTAGATATATTTCTAATGGTTGTAGTAGAAGTTAATGGCAGTAGTTTTGTGGTGGTTGAGAGTTGGATGATACTGATAGCAAATGGTTGTGGTGAATGAGTGGATGACAATACGTAGTGGTGGCTTATGATGATTGTCAATATTGCTTGATGATTTATGTGGTATTGATTGTTGATGTGAATAATAATTGTAAATAATAGCACATGTTAATGTTGACTGATTGTAGTGATTGATAATGGCGGTAGTTTAGTATGGTAGTTGTGAGTGGTTGAGGGTTGTATTTAATAATGGTGGGCAATGATTATAGTAATTGATAATGATGGAGTAAGGTGATAGTGGTGAATGGATAAAATCCGTGAACTATTATCATTTTAGAAACTTTTGAATAGACATGCTAATGATATTAGACTTATATTTAACACTTCCACTTACAATAGTTTCACACGAATGGACTGATTCATCTATATATAAACTAAGCTATCTGAAATGATCTTCTCTTATTTCATCCCTCAAAAAAATTGTATAAAATCATTTTGACTAAAGTTGATAATTATATTAATAATATTTGCATAGAGTCATTTCGCATACCAATGCTACAAATAACGTAGCAATTTTCTAGTTTGAAAATTTATTACAAGTAGTAATGAGATGGATCTAAGCTTTTCATGATTTTTTTCTCTCTGTCTAATCATTTGTTTTTATTTTTCTATTTTAAGGATGCAATTTCTAGTAAATATAGATAAGAATAGAGGAGGTGAATCATCTTAGGTTTGACCAAATAAAACGAGAAATAACATTTTTATGGTGGGAATATATTTAATTTGTGATAAATCTAAAGGTTGCGATCGCTCTTAACAATTTCTTTAGAAAGAGAAGCTTTTAAAATTTATTTTTATCCAAAAAACTTTCATTTTTTAGAATGAAATTTTTATTCAGGAAAGAACTTTTCATCTCACATCCAATTATTTAGTGAATCTTAAGAGATGCATAACCACAACCATCATTGATCTTCTTACAAAATCCATAAGATGAATGGACAAAGATATTTTGTTGGGCTTTCTAGCACTTTGCTTAAGTTCTTGAAATGTTACTTCACACATTATCTAGATACTAGCATGCGAGCAATTTTATATTTTTATCGAAAACATACTCCATTACTTCACACAATTTATCATTTAAAATTTTTTAAAATTAATTTCTCCATATTTTATACTCCAATCTGGATACGCAGCACCATATAGATGGTGATGAGAGCGCAGTCTGAATGAAATTTCCTATATTTTTTATCTCACTGGAAGAACCAAAGGCTAATGTTATAGAGATATACTTTCGAAAAGTTCCTTCCTTTTTTTCTTTTAAAAAGTTGAAATCCCACAAAATGAGGTCTAGAGAGAGTAAACAGACCTTACCATTCAAATTAATCGTAACAATACGTCAAGTATTTTATAGAAGTAGAAGTTAGTCATTCTTTTCCATAAAAGAAAAGAAGCTGAAATGAGAAAAACAAAAATAGAATAAACAAGAAAAACATCTACTCATATTTAGAAGCAATAGACTTCATCGTATTGTGCTGCCTAGACCATGATCCTTTAGAATATAAAATATTGATGCCCCAATATCTTGTGTAGCACTTGATGTACAAAATGTTGATGCTCCGCACTCCATCCAGATAATTACCTTTTGACAATGGATTTTAGGTAAATTTGAATTCCATAAATGCAATATTTTTTTATTGCAGAATAAGATGATACCAAAAAAATATGCATTACTTGCATAGTAATACATTTCATCAAAGAAGACAAAACTAGATCATCAATAATAATTCTCGTCGAGATGGTTCCAAAATTGATTACGCAAGTTTCCTTTTGAATAATCTAAATCTTTTCGTACCAACAAAATCAATTACGTAAGTTTTATTTGATGATATTATGACAAAAGAAATATTTAATAATTGTTGGCAAACCGGTATACCATCATTTAGAGACAAACAAAAAGTTTCTATCTTTAGTAGAGGTGTACAAGTTTGTTGTATTTGGGGAATCTCCTGAACCAAAGAAGAAGTTATTCGACAATAAAGAAACATTGTAGGTTAGCTCAAGAAAGTTATATTAGAATAAATAATGAAATTGACTCTATGTATGCATGGTCATTAAAAGGATTTAATTTGCAGGTGACATAAACCACATATGTACATTAACAAATTGATAAAACATTAGATAGCTGGAACCTATACTGAATCTTGCAAAGGGGTTTACATAAAAAATCGAGGAGAAGCTAACTACTTATCTGAATGTAACATCCCTTCTAATATTGGTAAGCAAAGATAAGGATGTCAGAATAAAACATATAGTTCCTCTATATATTGGTATTATTATTGTTGAATTGGAGGTTAATTTTCCTCTCCCTATTTGTTTCTAATAATTTTGTAAAACATTTATGGACAGAAGAAAAGAGAAAAAAAGAAAATGAAGATTTATATGGACATCAACAGGTGAACTTGGGAGATGATGCGACATGTGTGAACTCAGGAGATGCTGCATTAAGTACTCTTGTGCAATCCTTTTTTTCCTTTGGGATTTTGAGCTCGTGCATACACAAGAGAGGAAAACAGACATGTTCCTAATTCTAGAGATCAAGGAATTATTGTAGGGGGAGGAGCCGTCTATTGTTTTATTGAGTTTGCACCCTAAAGCCTCAGGGAAGCACCCTTGTGAGGAAGATAAGGAGAGGAAGAGATCAAAATAGAGAAAACACATGAAGAGAGACCTGGAGTACGAAGATATATTGGAAGCTCAGAGGAGGTCCAAGGTTGATGAGGAATTAAGGTTAGATGAGCAGAGAGCTCGTGCAAATGGAGCTTCTTCAAGCTCAGTGCCAGCTTAGGTAGGCCTTATTAGTGGAGTTGATGTTGTGATAGAGTATAAGCCTCTTACTATTACACCACCAGTTGTTGAGGGGACTCTCGAGGGCTCATTAAGTGTGTCGGCCACCACTGGCACCACTATTGATTATTCAGGAGATTGAAGAGCCCCTGCACCATTTCATGATTTTGAAGTATAGGACTTCACCGATATGCCCTACTCCTAGTACTATGTGTATTTTGATGCATTAGGAACTATGCATTGTGTTTTTTTTGTGGGGGTGGGGGAGCCTGTGATTACAAGAACAAAAAATAGTAGTAGTAGTAAAGAGTGACAATATAAGTTATATTTTGTATAGCATAAATGTATCTATAAATATAATGACGGTGGAGGATCTATGTATGCTATTGGATGCATATGAATGTGACAACTATGCATAAGATGTATGCAAAAAACTTGATAGTCAGGAATCGGTAATGCAGTTCTATGCCATGTTGATGTGATCATCTCCTGTATCATTCATTTTTTTTGTGTGCATCTAGAACCTTCCTGATTTTTCATGTGTTGATTATAATATAGTGGATTAGGAAAGGATCATAAACTATTTTTGAGTTCAGTCCACTTGCCTTATAAGATTGTAAAAAAATTATTCAATAATCCTTTGATCACTAATTTTGAGCCTAAATGAAAACTTGTTGTCTATTATCATGCTCACCTTTCCTGCTTAACATGGAACTGTTACTTTGACCTTTATATCTCCTTGGACATCGTGTACCTCAAATCAAGCATAATACCTAGGCTGAATGTGGCTACTATAGATATTATAAAAAGTAAGATGGGTATGAAAAGAAAGGCCAGCTGTAGAAAGACAAAAGTGGGCGCAACATGATGTAGAAATATAAAGAAAAAAAAAAGAAATAAATAGAAATTGAAAATTTTAAAAAAGGAGAATAAAGAATTTAAGTAAGCCACATCCGAAGCATCATGAAGAATGGACTCAAATAAAGGAAAGAGGCTGAAAAAGAAAATGAAAGTGTGGTGAAGGTTTCAAGGAGGGTGTAATCACTATTTCATAAAACATCCTATCTGTCCCCGAGCCTTTGTTAAAAGCAAAATAATTCCTATAATGACCCTAGTCTAATTGTCATAAAATCCGAAGTAGGGTTAATAAGGCGATTCTTATGGGTTGCCCATGCATGGTTTGAATTTCATTATGAGAGTGAGCTTTTTTGAATCATCCCTCATAAATTGATCATGATTTCTGAGGTGTATGTGCTTCTTTGTGGTCAGGGTATTAGGAGGGCACCATTGATTTTTGATTGTTAAGAGGGTCACTAATGGTGTATGACAAGTTTTTTATTGATACACTCATCTCATCCTTTAATGGACCCTTTTGGCCGTTATGGGTAAGACTTGGGTGAAACAAATTGGGTAAGAAATCTCTTGGAGTAGTGACTTGAAAATTTTTCCCTAAGCTAATCTTAGACAAAATTTGAGCAAGGTTCGGTCTAGGGAAATTTGAGAATTGATTGGGTAAATTTTCTAAGGTTGTGTTAGTTTTCATATAGCTAAGACATTGAGGAAACAATTAGGCTTTATGGAATCAAATATGGCTCAGTAGTACTCCTGATATCGAACCTGGCATGAAAGGGTTACTTTAGAACGTCAAGGTTCGAAGGTGTATTGTGAAGTGAGGAGTCTTGGGAGAATTCCTAGATTTTTCTTGTGCAATCTGCCATAAAGGGTGTCACGCTGCTATAGTGGGGTTAGTCCCACTGATTGGTAAGCCTAACCCATAGTGTTAAACTAGAAGCAATGTGCTATCATGTGGAAGAGAAAAAAATGGAAGAAGAAAGACAATAATCAAACAAAGTAAAAGGAGAAAATCAATTAATACAGAAAATAACCCCAAGACCTTGTATCAGTCGGTATTCAAGCTACTAATCAAATGGGAGTACAATGTTAATACAAATATACATAACTCTCTTTGAGGAAAAAATCAAGACTAGTCCTAGTTAAAACAGAGGGAGAATGGCAAATCCAAACACCAGGAGCTCACCCAATCTCCAAACCAAAGTTGCCTCGCATGTGGCCCACATTAAATGTGACAATCGGTACTATGATCTGCAGGGTGAAAAAGTGTAGTATGAGTACCAACAAGAGTACTCAGTAGGCATAGGTCGAGTGAGCTCAAAAGATAAAGCAAGCATAAATAACAGCTAATGAGAGAAACAGAACTCTCAATGAAAATAAGCAGAAACATGAAAACAGAAGTAAAAAAACAGGTAAGGGAGAGAAGGAAGCATACTTGGAGGCACTACCCAATATCTATTCATGGCTATCTTCTACTAAGGAAGTCAACTACTAGAAGAATGTACTAACCGCAACTACCACAAAGCAACTTAAAAAAAGGACAAACCATTCAAACTCCATCTAAAAGTATCAAATAGGGATAAACAAGGGCAGTATTGTCACGACCCATTTTCTCAAGTCATGATGGCACCTACTACACCCCACTAGTAGGTAAGCCTATCCCTTAGCTTGGAGCCATAAGCAATGGACTACCAAGTGGAAGTCAACAAAAAGAGCATAAAACTTACAACAAGAGAAGAAGGGCAATCAACTGAAATACAATAAAAGGAACAATCCCATGACCTGACATCAGTCGGTAGTTGAGAATCTAATAAAAAATAAGAGTACAGGCTTATACAAAAACAACATAAGTACAAGTTGTCTCTGAATACAATATAAAGACTAATCCTAGCCAAAAGAGAAAAAAATCGATATCTCTGGATGCCAGGAGCTTACCCTATTCATGGAAACTCCAAGTTGCTCCACATGACATCAACTCAACGGTGATAACTTAAACTTCAATCTGCAGGGGGCTTAAGTGTAGTATGAGTACAAAAAAAGGAACTCAGTAGGAAACGACCGACTGATCTCAAGAGATAACACAAGTATTAACAACTATTAATAAGGAGCTCATACCACAAGTAACTAAACAGGGGATGATAAAGTAGACAGACAATAAAGAGTAGAAATAAGATACACGGAGTGATAAGCCAATCAAGAACGTAAATGGAACTCAAGCCAACAACCTATTCAAAAGAAACTAAGATACCAAGTCAACTACCAGGAGTCAGGAGGACCCACAATCACAATACTAAAGTCCAAAACCTATAAGTTAAAAAGAAAACATAGAACATAGAATATAATATAGTTAAACAATAACCTAGTGAGACCCCCATAGGCCCGAAAGGTACAAACAACAAATATATCCCAACCGGCCCCTATTAACCAGAGGAAAAATCAACAAACAAGTATACTGGCGATAGGCAATGCATATGAATAAAGAGGGTGAAATAGGACCTTCAGAGAAGTGCCACGAATCAGAATCCAAGAAGTGAAAATCGGTCTCCCAGCCCAAGTAACCATGACCAAAGTCAACTCCAAGCCAAGCTAGCAAGAGTGATAAATTATTCCAGGCTGCCCAGCCTGTCAGTCCACTCCCATCCTAGCTAGTAAGAGATACCCGTGGGAATATCGACTCCGAAGAGGATCTCAGCATATCAAAGTTGCCTAGCCAAATAGTCCACTCCCAGAGGGGTAAGCCACCTAGCTAGTAAGAATGACTCGGGGGCATGTCAACTCCAAAGAGGATCACAAAGTAGCCAAAGATCATGTTAGAAAGGGCGTTGACACGCCGGCTAGTCAAGTAAAAACGGAGCGCATCTCAGCTGTCTCTAAAATCTAAATTAGGAACGGAGCACATCCCAAATGCCTCATAATATCAAAAGCCTATAAGTCTAGTGGTATAGATCGTATGACATTCGTTTAAACTAGTTTAGGATAAAAGCATGTGGTACGACTTCCATTAAAACTTGTTTAGGATAAAAGCCTGGTAAAACAGTATTTCATCATGAATGATAAATATGCCAATGCATGAATAGGAATCGTACCACGAAAACTCATGAGAATGTACAAACAATGTAATGCATGCCATCACCAGCATTCAAAGAAGGCACTAGAGTTATATAACCATACATCCAACCAAAACACTCTACCACAGAGAAGAGTACAAACTTGGGATCCGAATAGTCCTCGAATACGGCCTTGGGCCCAATAATATCACAAATCTCAATAAAAGTATAATAGGTCAGCTGCTAAACCACAAGCGAAGGGACAAAAGAAGAGGTCTTAAATCAATAAATAGGAGAACCATCCCAAGGGATGACACCCTACCGCAATCATACCACTCCAGTCCCTTACTGAGCATACCTAGGACCAACCCACGGCTATGGTAAGCCACCAAGCTCACAAGAACCAATACAAGGAGAACAAGCCAATACAAGCCCTATAGGGAGAAAAACATAACTACGAGGCGGTAAAACACAATACAAATCACTTAAAGTCCAACCTAGTCTAAGGCCATAAAACATCAATCCTACCAGGGGTTAACAAGTTCATCTACACCACAAGCAAAGCTACAAGCCTATGCTAAGGATCCCAACACCCACACTAAGCCCAAGGTATCTACGCAATCAAGCAAAGATGGGATAACAAGAGGAAAGATAGACACCCAACATATACCATCCAAAATTACATGAAATTTATACTAGGCATTATCTAAGAAGCTTAATCAAGAAAGTAGATCGAAGCCTACCTCAAAGAAGATCACGAGCGTTCCAAGTCTACCGTATCCGAGCTATCCACTTCTGAAACACCTTTGAACACCGCCATGCTTTCAAATTATAGATCACAACAACATTACGAATGTTTAAACACAAAATTCATAACAATTGGAAATGGACCCAAAATCAAGTCAAAAGGAGAGTATGGGACCCATGCCGAAAATCCCTGAATTGATTTTTTCAAAAGGTCCTAATCGACTACCCGAGATTATGCACCAAAATGGAACACAATTCCATACCCGCAACTTCACAAAAAACACATGAAACGAAAACAGAAAATAAATAGGATGGGTAGCCCCTTCGGGGTGAGACTGAACTAAAACAGATGCTTTTGGAACCATTCCAAACCATCCAAAACGTACCTATGAACACTATCGACCTCCAACACTTGGAATATCCCAATTCGAAGCACCCAAGCTCCCAAAATCACCAAATTATGCAATGTGGTCAGGCTGAACCTCATTGGTGTTTGGTTTAAAAGACCAGTCAATTGGCCTTAGTGAACATGGAACAAGGGCCGATGAACATGGTGGGTCAAGCCCACTTGCCTTGGCGAATGTGGCACCTAGCCCACGATCGTGATGTGCAAACCTCCACTCATCTATGAACATGAGAGACAACACGTGAACGCGGGAGGTCAAACCAATAGCCTTTGCGAACGCAGCAATGGGGGCATGAACGCGAAGCACAAAAAGTGGTGCACCAGCCCAAGTTCAAGGTTAAAAAGTGCTCCGATGGGGTGCTCGGATTCATTTAGAATCCCGTGCATGCAAACAAAAATGCTACCCTATTAAATTTGGTATTTCAGGCTCAAGAGAACCATGAAAAGTTCCATACGAGGTCTTCTCAATGAAAAGTGGGTCCCATACCCAAGTTCTATTTTAAGGTAAAATCTACAAAAGGGGCTTAAAATAAGACTGAAAACCTCAGGAACCGCACAAAAGGTCATTCTAGACCAAATTCAACATTCTAGAGCTAACCATGTTGATGCAATTCATATTTGAGCATGTTTACCAAGAATGTTGACCAAGGTCAATTGTAGGACAAAACTTGAATATTAAAATGTCTAGTCGCTCAAACTCGCACCAAAAGCCTCAAATGTCATGCCGACCATACTACCAGCCTAAAATGACCCTTCCAAAGCTGAATAAATTACTAAAATTGGATTCTAAGGTCATCTTCATATACTTTTGATCAAAAATGACCTTTTAGGGTTCAAAAGGTCTAAAATATAGAAACCTACACAAAACCCAAAACCTAATGACCGAAGTGTCTATCCCAACAAGTCATAAATTATTTGGGGTCACTATAGAAAATCTCTAAATGGTGAAAAGATCAAAAAACAAAGAAAATTACTTAAGGGGTCATTACAACATCCATTACTAAAATGACTTTTATCCGTGAAAGCAAAAGGATAGACACAGCCTGAAGGCACCAAAACATGAGGATACTTGGTCGGCATGCTCCACCAGACCATCATACACCCTCTCAGATCAAGAAACTCCATCATAGAACTTAAGCTTAGGTGCAAATCTTCAAATTCACTTCCAAACTCCAAAAACTCATCCAAATCCATTTTGGGCTCCAACTTCAGCCCAACGGAACCGAACTTTCCTGAGAGCTCGAAATCAATCTGAGTAGAGCAGCACCACACAAAAAAAAATTCAAAATAGAGAAATTGTAGAACCATGTCAAATGCAACCCAACTCCCATATCAAAAAACTAACCTTATGCTCCAAATCTAACACGTTCTAATCATTAAAAGTGTTTTGTCCGTCTTTAGCCATCTTGAACTTCACCTGAACAACCTGAATCCTATCTGAAAACCCACACAACCCAACCCACAAAAGAACATCAAGATCCACCTACACATCAAGGAAAAACAATTGCCAAAACAAGGAACTCTGCCAAGGTAAGGCCAAAAATCCACTTTTGGCTCTCAAAGACAAAAAAATCCAGCTTAAAAGTAACCTTCTGAAGCTAACCATGCTAATCCTAAGGAAAATCATTCTTCAAATGGCAAGTGTGCATTTAGCCCAGCTCCAAGGACCAACTCTAGTAAATGAACTTCTGAAAAATTGACACCATGAGTCCAAAGGAGAGGGAAAATAAATCTTTTCAAGACAGAAAAATAGACTTGGGAATATTAGAATTAGAACTTTATTTTTTCTCTTAGTTTCAGGGTTATGAACAATTTGTAATTTACAATTGAGGGTTCAATTCAAAGTAAGTGTTGAAGATTATTACTGATTATCAATACTTTGAGGGCTGAAAACAAATTTGGTATAATTTATTTCTCTTTTACAATGCTTGGCTAAAACCCCAATTCTAGTAGTGTGCATATGGAGTTGGGTGTTAACAAATTTAGTGGGTCAAGTATCTTACTTTGTTTTTATGATATTTATTCATGGCTCTGAGATATTTAGCATTGATTCAATTAATGGGCTAAGGTTGTAAACTTATTCCTCGCTTAGATCTTTGGTTTTTCTTGAAAGAGATTAATTGAAGTGGGTTAATACTTCAATACTTACAAATTGGATTTGATTGTAGTAGTTTGCTCGAAAGATAAATTTTAGTTCCATTTCTAATTGCAAAACTTGCTCGAAAGAATGTTTTTAGTGAGGTCTTGGATTGATTTGTATTTTCATATGGATTAGACCAAAATGAGATTCTATGATATGATGCATTGATATAAAAAGAAGAGTTTTTTCATTTATGATTACCCAGCCTATAAATGATTATTTAACATTGTTGAGCAAGCACTTGTACCCCTATTTGGTGTTGAAACCAACTCCCACACCCGTAAATTGTCTTTTACTTGCTTAAATAAAATTTTTTTGTTGAATTGTGATAATTGATTTCAAAACCCTTATGTTAAATTTGGTGGAATCATCCATCCATTTGTTATAATTGCTATAACAAATTGGTTTACACCTTAATTTCCTTCTTGAATTCTTTAGTTTATATCACTCTTTGTGGAATTTGGCCCTTACTCTATTGTTGGGTATATATATTTCTAGTGATCGCTTACTCATATCATTGTTTTTTTGAGTAATTTGACTGTTATTAAAAATGGCGTCGTTGCCGGGGAGTGATGGCTAAGAATTAAGTTTGTGAACGTGTTTATTTATTGTAGAATACCTTTACTTTGGGTGTTGTTGTGGAAATATTAGTGTAAATGGAAGTGATGATGCTAGCTAGTATGGGTGAAACGATAACATTGGAGATATGGACGACAAGCATATTAATGTTATTGAGAGTATAGGGGCAATCCGGTTACCTCCTATTACTTGAGAGCTATGTTTGTTGTAACAGTAACGACACTACCAGGCCCCTCTTCTCCGTGAACGCGGTCAACGCTTCGCGAATGCGGAGGTGAGCTAGCCAGTGCTCCGCGAACATGGAGAACAACTCCTCCTCTAACAAAATAGGCCTCCGCGAACGCGAAGCTCAGGGACCCAGACCTCCGCGAATGCAGAGAGTCTTTCGCGAACGCGGAGAACAGGAATACACCAAGACTCACAGACCTCCGCGAACGCGGAGTAGATTCTCCTAAACCTCTGTGAACGTGGAGCCTATCCTGCGAACGCGGAGCCTATCCCACGATCGCAGAGCCAATCCCGTGAATGCAGAGAGTAAATGAGTCTGCAGTTTTGACAGCTGTACCAGCTGAGTTTTGGAGAATTCCAAAACTCTGACGAGGTGTTCGAAATTCATTCGGAACCCCGTGCTCACATACGAAAGATGCTACCCCCTCGAAGTCAACATTTCGGACTCAATGGCTCAGTCAAAATTTCCATACGAGGTCATTTCGACAAGAAGTGGGTCCCAAACCCAATGAGCCATTTTCATAAACTTCTACTGGAGGCTTCAAAATCATATCGAAAGCTCCCGATAAATCTCGAAGGGTCGTTTAGACCAAACTCGGCATTTTGGAACTAACCACTCTATCGAAATTTCCATTCGAGTGCGTTTTCCAAAAGGTTGACAGGCGTCAACCTTAAACACAATTTCAAAGACTAAAGAGCAAACTATCCCCAAAATCACATCGAAAACCCCGGGACTTGGGCAAACCATGCTCCTAGCCTAATTTTGCAACTCCGGAGCTGATGGAACAGTCAGAATTCTCAGTTGTGGTCGTTTACCTGATGTTATGACCGAAATCAACTTTTCAAGGTTAAAAAGCTACAAAATAGAAAAATAGGCAAAAAACCCAAACGAACGACTAGGCGACCGAACAATCAGTGCCTGCAAGTCATAAATGACTTGGGGTCACTACAAGAACACTTTAAATGGTAGAAAGAAGGCATTAACACATAAATAACCTTGAGTGTCATTACAATATCCACTACAAAAAGGACTTTCATCAGCGAAAGTAAGGATCAAGAAGTACCTCAGGGCTCAAATAAGCTGGGGAACTGCTCTTGCATCTCCCGCTTGATCTCCTAGGTAGCATCCTCAACTGGACGATGCATCCAACGGACCTTAACCATAGGAATGACCCTTGACCTCAGCTGCCTCACATCTCTGACAAAAATAGCAGATGGCTCCTCTATATAAGTCAAGCGATCATCCAATTCAAAGGCATCATACTGTAGCTCATGAGACTCATCTGGAACATATCGACGCAGCATTGAAACATTGAATACTGGATGAAAGGCTGAGAATGCGTGAGGTAAAGCCAACTCATAAGCCACCTCGCCAACTGCCCTCAAAATCTGAAAAGGCCCGATATACTTGGGGCTAAGCTTACCCCGCCTCCCAAATCACATCACGCCCTTCATGGGAGATACTCGGAGGAATACTCTGTCACCCACGGCAAAACTCAATGGTTGGCGCCTGCGGTTTGCATAACTCTGTTGTCTACTCTGAGCTGTCCTGAGCCTTTCCTGAACAAACCTCACATGCTCCAAGGACTCCTGAAACAGATTTGTACCATGCGACGTAGGCTTCGTAGACTCAAACCAACCGACTGGAGTGCGACAATGCCTACCATATAGGGCCTCAAACGGGGCCATCTAGATGCTGGAATGGTAGCTGTTGTTGTATGCAAACTCTGCCAAGGGCAAGAAGTGGTCCTACTGACCCCCAAAGTCTATAACACAGGCCCGCAACAGATCCTCAAGAACCTGAATGGTGCGCTCTGACTGGCTATTAGTCTTCGGGTGAAATGATGTGCTAAGATCCACACGGGTGCCCAACTCTTCCTGAAAGCTCTCCAAAAGTTGGAAGTAAACTGTGGGCCCTGGTCTGAAATCATAGAAATAGGCACACCATGAAGATGGACTACCTCCCGGATGTAGACACGAGCTAACCTCTCAACATGGTAGGATGTATGAACAGGGATGAAGTGCGCTGACTTGGTCAATCGATCCATGATGACCCAGGTATTGTCAACACTCCTAGGAGTCCGCGGCAACCCAACAACGATGTCTGTGGTGAAACATTCCCACTTCCACTTAGGAATAAGTAATATCTGCAACTCTCCACCAGGCCTCATATTCTTGGCCTTCACCTGCTGGTTACATAAACAACGGGACACATAGTCTGAGCTGTCCCTCCTCATACCACTCCACCAGTAATGCTGCCTAAAATCACGATACATCTTAGCTGTTCCCAAATGAATAGTGTATCTTGAATCATGGGCCTCGCTAAGGATCAGCTGGATCAAATCACCAACTCTGGGAACGCATAATCAGCCAGCAAACCTCAAAACCCCATATGAATCTAAGGAAGCCTGACCGATATCACCTGCCAACACTGTATCTCTTAGTGGGACAAAAGACTCATCCTCAAACTGACGACTACAGATCTTACCAAGTAAAGATGACTGAACCCCAACATATGCTAACACCCTGCTGGAATCTGAAACATCAAGTCTGATCATCTGATTGGCTAAGGACTGAATGTCCAAAGCCAATGGTCGCTCCCAAACAGAAAGGCATACCAGACTACCCATACTCACTGCCCTCTGACTCGAGGCGTCTGCTACTACATTCGCCTTTCCCAGATGTTAGAGAATAGAGAGATCATAGTCCTTCAGGAGTTCAATCCATCGACGCTACCTCGAATTAAGGTCCTTCTGAGTCATGATGTACTGAAGTCTTCTGTGATCAGTGTAGATCTCACAATGAACTCCATACAGGTAATGCCTCCATATCTTAAGCGCGAAAACTACCACCGTCAACTCCAAATCATGAGTCGGGTAGTTGCGCTCATGTAGCTTAAGCTACCTCGATGCATAGCTAATAACCCGGCCCTGCTGCATCATAACACATCCCAAACCAATGCCGAATCCATCACAATAGACCGTGAAGCCCTCGCCCTTAACTGGAAGAGTCAATATAGGAGCAGTGGTAAGCAACTCCTTGAGCCTCAAAAAGCTCCTCTCACACTCCTCCAACCAAGAAAATGGAACATCCTAGTAAGTCAACAGAGTCAAAGGTGATGCTAAAGTGGAGAAACCCTCAACAAAGCGTCTGTAGTACCCTGCCAATCCGACAAAGCTCCAAATCTCAGTCACAGAAGTGGGCCTAGCCCAACTACGGATAGCCTCAATCTTCACCGGATCCACCATAATGCCATCTTTGGACACCACGTGCCTCAAGAATGCTACAGACTCCAGCCAAAACTCACACTTTGAAAACTTGGCATAAAGCTGGTGATCTCTAAAAGTCTTGAGCACTATCCCCAAATGTTGCTCATGAATACGATGCCTCCGCGAGTATACCAAGATGTCATCGATGAAGACAATGACAAAGGAGTCCAAATACTGCATGAACACTCGAGACATCAAATCCATGAAGGCGGCAGGGGCATTAGTCAACCCAAAAGACATAACCAGGAACCCATAATGCCCATAGCGAGTCCTAAATGTTGTCCTAGGAATATCCTCTGCTGTGATCCTCAGGTGATGGTACCCAAATCTCAAGTCGATCTTAGAAAACACGGCAGCACCCTGAAGTTGGTCGAATAAATCATCAATACGAGGCATAGGATAACGGTTCTTCACCTTCACTTTATTCAACTGCCTATAATCAATACACATCCGCATGGTGCCATCTTTCTCCTTCAAAAACAAGACTGGGGCACCCTAAGGTGATACACTAGGTCTGATAAACCCTCTACTCAAGAGTTCCTGGAGCTGATCACTGAGCTCCCTAAGCTCTGCAGGTGCCATGCGGTACGGTGGGATAGAGATGGGACGAGTACCCGGCTCCAATTCTATGCCAAAGTCAATGTCCCGATCTAGGGGTAGGCCAGGAAGGTAGGCAGGAAACACATCTGCGAACTCTCGAACAACAGGCACTGAATCAACTATAAGGCCCTCCCTACTCACATCTCTGACATAAGCCAAGTAACCCAAGCATCCGCTGTCCACCAGCCTCTGGGCCCGAATGCAAGAAATCACCCCAATCGGTATGCGATAACAAGAACCCTGCCACACCATCGATGGGATACCAGAAATGGCTAAAGTAACGGTCTTTGCATAACATTCCAAGAAAGCCTGGTGAGGAGATAGCAAATCCATACCAAGAATCACATCAAAGTATATCATACACAGCACAATAAGATCAACCAGAGTGTCCTGCCCCCGAATGGTCACCACACAGGACCTGCTAACCCGATCCACTACTAAAGAATCCCCTACTGGGGTCGAAACACGTAATGGAATCGATAATGTGTCAGGACTCACTCCCAAACGAGGTGCACAGTAATCCGACACATAAGAATAGGTAGAACCTGGATCAAACAAGGCTGAACCAGGGTGATTGCATAAGAGAATTGTATATATGATCACGTCATCTGACACCTCGGCCTCTGCTCTAGCTGGAGGTGCATAAAAGTGGCCCTGGGTGCCTCTTCCCCATGCATCTACTCTTCCACCAGTCCTGCCTCCCCTGGGGCCTCCTCGAGAACCCTGCTGCTGACCCCCTCCTCTTACTGGGGGTGCTATTGCTGACACCGGCCTCGCTTCCTGAGTGGCTAGTAAAGCTGATCTTGACGAAGGGTACTCCCTGGCCCAATGACCCAGCTCCCCACAGGTGAATCAACCGTGTGAAGACCTGCAAACTGCTTGAGGTCGGCCACCCTGACCTGGTACACCTGTCTGAAACCCACCTCGACCCTGACTCAGCCCGGCACTATAACCGCTCTAACGAGGCTGATCTCCCTCTGAGGTCTGCAGTGCTGCCTAAAATAGGTGACTAGACTGCCCTAGATGGAACCCCTAGTAACCCCGACCTCAGGTATCCCTCGACCTGCGATGGGTCCCACTGAAGCTGTCATCTGATCTGGGCCTCTTGTCGCTGCCCCCATAGACCTCACGATGAAGATGCCTAATGGTACGGGCATCGTCTACCACCTCTAAGAAGGAACAGCCCGCTACCAACAATGACTGCAACTCATTCCTCAGCTGCAGTCTCAACCCTGTGACGAAGCATCGAACCCGCTTCTCTTCTATAGGTAGAATCATGGTAGCATGACAGTACAACTCCAAAAATCTTGCCTCATACTCAGACACCATCATGGAGCCCTGCTTCAACCTCGAGAACTCATCACGAAGGCGATCCCTGACACCCCGTGGACTAAACCTGTCCAGAAAAGCCTCGAAAAACTTCTCCCTCGATACTGGTGGTGCAACGACTAGCCTGCTCCCAATGAACGAACGCCACCACTGTCTTGCTGGTCCATCTAGCTGATAAGTAGTGAAGTCAGCTCCTCTAGACTCCACTTAATCCAAGATTTGCAACCTCACATGGCAAGTAGTCAGGAACTCATGGGCATCCTCCCCCATAGCCTCGGAGAACCTCAGCGGTGATAGTCTAAGAAACACCCCGAGAATCTTTTGCTCCAGCAGAGGCATAATCCCATCCAACGGGTCCAGCTGGACCACGGCTAGTACTGGCGGCTGCAGGACCTCTGGTGCCACTACTGTAAGCCAGTCTTGTTGTGCCTTAACCGGCTCTGGGACTGGTGTTGGGGCCGGCTGCTGCTGCATACTCCCTATAGCAGCTAGAATCTAGGCAAGCATGACATGACATTCAGGAGCCACAGTAGGTGCTGGTGGTGGCTGGGCTGGTCCCGGCCCCACCGGCTGAGGAGGACTCTGCTTTGCTCGAGGTTCCGGCTCTAGCTCTGAAGTCCTCTCTCTCTATCTTAGTCTGGTGTGGCAGCACCTCATCGACCTCCTCTGCGTGTATGAGCCATCCCTAAAATAGAATGGAACAAATGAGATTTCAAGAAACCAACTGGATAGCAACGCACGAAAATGATAGAAAGTAAGAAAACATCATGTAGCCTCCTGAAGATAAGTCATGGACGTCTCCGCACCGATAATCAAGACTCTACTAGATGTTAGTTCTGTAAAAGTGAGACCAACGAAACTAGGTTCCTATGCCAATTTGTCTCGCCCAAATTTCTCAAGTTATGATGGCTCCTACAACACACCGGTAGACAAGCAAAACTCTATTCTGAAACTTAATAGTAGTGAGACTAAGAGTGGAAATTATCCAAACCAAGTGGAAGCATACAACAAGAACACATAAAAGAAGGTTGAAGCGACACCAAACAAAATGATATATATACAATACCTCCCAAAATCTGGAAGTCACATATACAGAACTACTAACAAGAGTACATGTCCCAAAAGTGGACCACCGAAACAACTGTCTCGAAAACAAATGAAAGCGAAAATATATATATAGAAGGAGACAGGTAATCCCATAATGCCATGTGCTCAACCTAGTCTCCTGAAAGGACAGCTACAGACCCGATCTCAATGCTGATAACTGGTGTTCGGACCTGCATCACGAAAATAGAAGCAGAGTGTAGCATAAGTACCAAAACAATAGGTACCCAGTAGGCATCAAAGGCCAACTGAGCAAGAAAGGTAAAGACAGGCAGATAAGATAGAATCAGCAACAACAATAACAGTGGTCAATATAATAGAGACAGAACAAGCGGAAAGTAAATTGAGGATAGCTAACTAAACCCAACTGGCCCACCATAAGACCCGATGGACACACTCGTACGCAAGTTTAAATAAAATCCGATTGGACCCCCATAAGCCCGACAAGTACACAGAAGAGCTATACTATAGAAATGAGGAACACCAACTCCAGAAGTATCCAATCAAGGGTCACGGACCCAAAAATCATCACCTGGGCCCAGCCCAATCATTAGTCACGGGCCGACATTACCAAATCACACTCGTGTAACCTCGGCATTATGCTGGAACAATATCTCACGCTCTACGGTCTCGAGATGGAAATAACGGACTCTAACCGCGTGTGACCAGTCTAGGACGGGAGCTAATCAGTATGCACTCGACAGTCTAGCACTGGAAATACCGGTTCCATCTGGGTAATGTCAATCACGGGCTGGGACTAGTAGCCTACGCTCCATGGACTCGCACTGGAAACAATGCACTGCAATCGTATAACGTCAGCTACGAACCGGAGTGACTAGCCTACCCCCGTCAGCCTAGAGCTAGAAATACCGGATGCTAACCGCGTAACCTCAATCTCGAACTGGAGCTATCCATCTCAAACAATATAAAGCCACTACGAACCACACAACGCAAGGCTAACCATCACGGGCCGCCGCCCACAAGTATATCAAATGAAGGCTTCCAGCCTAACGTAATCCAACCATGAATCGGCTCAACGCGACATCCTCTAGCAGTATCCCACGATCTCAAAAAATAGAGGTGAGAGAATTGGAAAAATCGAAGGCCACAAGAACGCCTATATCAATGCCCACACTATCAGACCCCAGTCTGCTATATCAGTCTACAAGGAACTAGTCCATCTGAATCGTTGTCGGATACATGCTCAAGTCAACGGGTGCATAGGACTAAGGCAACACTACCTTAACCTATCCTAAGTCTGAAATCACATTAATCAATCCCGCACAAAATCCATAGACCCGGACCCACTCAGGCATCAACAGATAACCACCAAAAAGATAGTCCCCAACACAAATACCAACAATCCAAGTCAACAACGCAATTTACAGTATGATACTAGCCCATAATAGCCAACCAGTCAACTATAAAATAGGAAATCGGATAAGCAGGGAAAAAATACTAGCTAACCACCCCAGAATCACAAGTGTCAACCAGCATTTACACATTCAAGCTCAATCTAGAAAGAAGGGAAGTTGTAACCTACCAAAAAGCCGATCACGAGCATTCAAAGTCACTCAGCCAAAGATTTACCCTTCGTTCGGCCTCAGACTGCTGCCACGCTATCTACAATAGAATCACAGCGTCAATAAGGTTGTCTAGACACTAAAATCGACAAATTCAGAGACAGACCAATTTTTGAGTCAAATCGGGCAAAGTTGGACCCGCTCCGAATTTTCTGGAATTGACTCCGTCAAAAGGTCCCAAATACTTCCCCAAACACAAATCTCAAAATGGATCGCCCATTACGGGTCGGATCCGCTCCTAACAACCCACAACCACAAATCACAAAACTAAACAAAATAGGCCAAAAAAGAACTTGCCTTCGATTTCACAGAAAACGAGGAACACCCAATGAACCCCAACTTAAAACCCACAAAGCCAATGAGAATTCAAGCGCCTGGGACTTTGAATCGCCAAAAACCGACCACCGAGGAGATTTTTTATGAATGTTTGAAGATCTCCAAAATGAGAGCTTCGACCTCAATAAATAGACACTGCCAGAACCCTCTTCTCCGCAAATGCGGTCAACGCTCAGCGAACATGGTGGTGAGCCAACCAGTGCTCCGCGAACGTCGTCTCTTGCCCGCGAACGCGGAGTAGACTCTCCCACGCCTCTGTAAATGCAGAGCCTATCCCGCGAACTCGGAGAGTAAATGAGTCTGCAAATTTGACAGCTGCACCAGCTGAGTTTTGGAAAATTGCAAAATTCCAACGAGGTGCTCGAAATTCGTTCGAAACCCCGTGCACGCAAATGAAATATTCTACCCCCTTGAATTCAACATTCCAGACTCAATGGCTTTGTCGATATTTCCATACGAGGTTGTTTCGACAAAAAGTGGGTCCCACACCCAATGAGCCATTTTAGCCAACTTCTACAAGAGGTCTCAAAATTAGATCGAAAGCTCCCGGTAATTCTTGAAGGGTCGTTCTAGACCAAACTCGGCAATTCAGAACTAACTGCCCTATCATAATTTCCATCCGAGTACGTTTTCTAAGAATGTTGACTGAAGTCAACCTTAAACCAAATTCCAAAGACTTAAGAGCTAACTGGCCCCAAAATCACACCGGATACCCCGGGACTTGGGCAAACCATGTCCCTAGCCTAATTTGGCCGCTCTGGAGCGAATGGAACTGTCTGAAATCTCATATGAGGTCGTTTACCTGAAGTTATGAACGAAATCAACTTTTCAAGAGTCAACAGCTCCAAAACATAAAAACAGGCATAAAACCCAAACGGACGACCAGGCTTGAACAGTTAGTGCCAGCAAGTCATAAATGTCTTAGGGTCGCTATAGAAACGCTCTAAATGATTGACAGAAAGCATTAACACAGAAATGACCTTGAGGGTCATTACACATGAATTCTGCATCCACTTGTTTTGTTTCTTTAGGCGAGCTGGATCGAGCTCGCCGTTCCATTCAACGATTTGCTGAAGTGTACTTTAGTTTGCCGAGTTTGATTAGTTCATGGGCCAATTCACTGGACCATTTGCCGAACTAGAAGCTCACTTGGTGAGTCGCCAAGTAGCTTTTGCAAGCTCCAGCCTTCAATTTCTTCAGGTTTTCAAACTTTTTTCACTTCTTTTCGCAATATAATGTCCTTGCCTTGTTCCTAAGCCTCTATGGCTGCACATAAACAATTTGACATCAGTTATGAACACAAAATAGGCATTAAGAACACTAATTCATTAAATAACAAGCCCTAAATGAGTCAAAATTCCCGACTCAACGCTGAAGCGATATAAAAGGGTGATTGGATGGACGATTGTTGTTATTATTTGTATTCCACCGGGAATAAGCTCGCACAAAATCCAACTCATGCCAGACTGCAAACCAAGTATTGAACACCAGAGAAGATTAAATCCACCAATGCAAGAGGTCGTGAAGAAACAAATCATCAAGTGGTTAGATGCTGGAGTGGTGTATCCAATTGCTATAGCAACTGGGTGTGCCCGGTTTAATGTGTGCCAAAGAAGGGTGAAATCATTGTGGTTCCCAATGCAAAGAATGAGATCATTCAAATGAGGCTCGTCACTGGATGGAGAATCTATATGGACTATCGCAAGTTGAATGCATGGACTGAGAAAGATCACGTTACGATGTCATTCATGGACCAAATGTTAGATCATCTTGCTGGCAAAGGATGGTACTACTTTTTTGATGGATATTCGGGCTACAACAAGATCTCTATAACCCCGGAAGATCAAGAGAAGACCACTTTCACTTGTCCTTATGGGACATTCACATTCAAAAGAATGCCTTTTGGTTTGTGTAATGCACCAATGACTTTTCAGTGTTTCATGAAGTCTATCTTTTCTGATATGGTGAAAGACACTATCGAGCTATTTAGGGATGATTTTTCTGTAGTTGGTGACTCGTTTGATGATTGGTTGGCACATATAGGTGATGTGTTGAAACAATGTGAAGAGTGCACTCTTGTGCTAAACTGGGAGAAATGTGACTTCATGGAAAAAGAAGGTACAGTTCTAGGCCATAAAATCTCACAAAAAGGTATTGAGGTTGATAAAGCGAGAAATGAGGTAATTGAAAAATTATCACCCCCCATATTATTTAAAGGTGTTAGAAGTTTTCTAGGGCATGCAGGTATCTAGAGGAGATTTAGTAAAGATTTCTCAAAAATTGCACACCCTTTGTGCAAATTGCTCGAAAAGGAAATAAAGTTTGTATTTGATGATGCTTGTCTCAAAGAATTCAGGAGCTGAAAAAGAAGTTGATCTTTGCATCAATCATTATTTCACCGGATTGGGGACAACCATCCGATGTCATGTGTGATGTGAGCGGGGTGGCACTCGGTGTAGTATTGGGGCAAAGACGAGAGAAGATTCTTTATCCTATATATTATGCGAGCAAAGCTTTAAATGTTGCTCAAAAGAATTACACTGTCACGGAACAAGAATTTCTTGTTGTAGTCTTTGCGTTTGAGAAGTTTCGATCCTTTTTGTTGGGCACTAAAGTAATTGAGCACACTGATCATTTTGCATTGCGGTATCTCATGGCAAAGAAGGACGCAAAATTGAGAATGATTCTATGGGTACTGCTGCTGCAAGAATTCTACTTTAAGGTGAGAGGTCGAAAGGGGATAAGAAATCAAGTGGTTGATCACTTGTCCAGATTAGAGAAAGAACTGATGTTGAATCTAGAGGATGGAGTCGAGATCGATGATACATTCTCAGACGAACAGGTTTTTGCTGTTTCCGTTGATCTTATTACTTGGTTTGCAGATATCACCAATTATTTGGCAAGTGATGTGGTGCCTTCAGATCTATCATTCCATCAAAGAAGGAACTTCATGTCTGATGTGAAAAAGTTTTTCTGGGAAGAGCTTTAATTGTTTAATATCTGTGTTGATGGGATTATTCGTCGATGTGTGCCCTAGGTAGAGATGATGAGTATATTGAAAGCTTGCCATGCATCTCAGGTTGGTGGTCATCATAGTGGTATCCGAACTGCTCATAAGATCTTGCAATGTGGGTACGATTACCCTACCATTCACTAAGATGCTCATGATTTCACCAAGTCCTATGATCGATGCCAAATAGAAGGAGATATTTCAAAAAAGCAAGAACTCCCAATGAACCCAATATTGGTGAGTGAACTCTTTGTTTTTTGGGGCCTTGATTTTATAGGTCCATTTGTGAGTTCAAATGGGATGAAGTACATACTTGTAGCAGTTGACTATGTGTGTAAATGAGTGGAAGTTGTTGCACTTTCCAATAATGAAGGTAAGAGTGTCACCGCATTTCTATAAAAGAATATCTTCGCCAGGTTGGGTACACCAAGGGCGATTATTAGTGATGGAGGTTCCCAATTTTGTAACAAAATGTTCAAGGCGTTGCTTGAGAAGTATGGTGTTCTTCACAGCATAGCAACTCCTTATGATCCATAGTATAGTGGTCAAGTTGAAGTGTCCAATAGAGAAATCAAGGAAATCCTTATAAAGAATGTGAATGCAAAAAGAAGTGATTGGTCGAGAAAGCTTGATGATGATCGATGGGCTTATCGCACTGTACTCAAGAATCCCATGGGTATGCCTCCTTACCAACTTGTTTTTGGGAAGTCATTTCACCTACCCATAGAGTTAGATCATAAGGCGATGTAGGCACTCAAGAAGTTGCATCTAAATTGGGATGCTGCATCAAGTCAAAGGTTAAATGAATTGAATGAGCTAGATTAGTTCCGCTTAAAAGCATATGAAAGTTCAGCCTCGTATAAAGAGAAGATGAAGAAGTACCATGATCAAAAGATCAAAAAGATAATTTTTGCTCCCTGTGATATGGTACTTCTATTCAACTGAAGACTGTGACTGTTTCCTGGCAAGCTCAAGTACAAGTGGACGGGACCATTTAGAGTTGTTCAAGTATGTTCACATGGAGTTGTTGAACTTGAGAACAAGGAAGGAAAAAAATTCAAAGTCAATGGCCAGATGATCAAACGCTATATAGGCCAAATGGAAGAAGTCAACGAGTTGATTGAACAATAGAGCCTTGATGAAGTCTGAGTAATCAAGAGATCTGCGTCGTGCCGCGACGTTAAATCAAGCGCTACTTGGGAGGCAACCCAAGATGTAAAATCTAGCCAATTTTAGGTATTTCATTTAATTTTTATGAAATTTTTTAACTTTTGATTTAATTTAATGTTTTATTGAGTCGTAATATTGGCTAGATTAGGGTAGTATAGGGTCTGTGTGCAAGAAGAGTCAATAAAAGATAAAAGGAAGTCCTAATGCTTGTTACATGTGCAGGAAAGTGACAAAAACCTAGAAAAAATTTTAGTATAGAAGGGTCTACGGGTCCCACCTACGAGTCGTCACAAACTCGACGGACCATAAATGGCATCCATAGATCAGAATGTCCAAAAGCAGTTGCATCTTTAAGCCTACAGTTGCAAAGTACAAACTGTACATCAATTGACAGTCCGTCGTCTGCAACCGTAGACCCCAGGTATGTTTCAAAATTTTTCCATGTGTTGGGAGTAATGAAAGGACCCATCTACGGGCTGTACAACCAGGTACGAATCGTAGACAGGAAATCGTAGTTTCAAACAGGGTTTTTAATTTGACCCGACCCACGACACAAACTCATATAACCCTTCTATTTTTAAATCCTCCCATTTCCCCTTTTTCCAATGATACACCCCCTCCAACACACCCTTTCATACATCCCCTTCAAATCTAACTAACCCCTTCACTCATCCCCCACCCCCTATATATTCTTCTTCCTCAAACTCCCTCTGCTGTTTTCCCCTTTCTGATTTCATTCCCCAAACAGTCTAAAGCCTCTCTAATTTTATTACTGGTGGGTTCGGTGTCTTTCTAGTGATTGTTACGAGGCAATATCACACTCACACAACTTTGACTTCATACATCATTACAGGTACTGATTTTGAACTACTTGACCTCGAGTATAAATGAATGTTAATATTTAGTTTACCAAGTCTAAAATTACCCGTGGGATGATGGTGTTGTTAAATTTTGATGTGACTCATGTGCGTTCTGTGTTCTAGTTGTGTTCCAGGATTAGGGTTACAATACAAATTATTGATTACAAACCTATTTGAATAATTGAAACCTTAGGAATGAAGGAATAACAAGAATATTTACTGAAATGCATATTCTAGATGTGATTTAATACATTAGACTTTGTAATTGTGTTGTTGGTTAGAGTATTGATTTGAAACTGACACTGTGATGGTCGACGACCATGACCTATGGCTCATAGGGCAACCTACGGATCGTAGGTCACCTCCCGTCAGTCTGAAGTGCAGAACAGTAGCTTAAGTTATTTTTGACGGTTTGATGTACGAACCGTAGGTTCTTTGATGGACCGTCCTGGCAAATCGTCATTTAAACTTCAGAAACTTAGAATTTTACTTCCTCATCTACGGTTAGGACCTACGGCCCTTAAGTACTACCTGTAGGTACCCAACATCATAGCAGTCTTAAATTTTTTTCTTTTTGCTCTTTCTTTTCGTTTCTTGTTTTTCTTTCCATATCTAGGTACTAACATGGTTTTACAAGTACCATGCCACATAAGATTACCCGGAAGTACAAGAGTAGGAGCACCTCTACCGCACCTTCGGCCGGATGGAGGCTTATTTATGAGTCTTCCGAGGAGGAGCACAGTGGGTCTAAGTATGACCCTCTTATGAGGGATGGCTCACCGAAGTCACCTTGTGCAACTCGTCACCACACCAAGCAGTTAGCCATTAATCCAGTAAGGGAGGGATCGACCTCCGACAGTAGTGATGGTACTTCCCATTCTGAGGAGGAAGTACAGAGTTCGAGTAGGGTGGGGAAGAGCCTCACCACAGAGTTTCACCCAACCCCCAGCGTGTAGCTTAGTCCGAGCCCCGCTCTAACTCAGAGTCAGAGTCAATTTCTGATTCATCTTCTCTTTCTACTTCAGGTGACACAAAGCCCGGAGTGGAACAACCTATACGGATAGCAGGTGAGCCCAACCGATGGTTTGTTCCAAGCATATTCCAACTTTATTGTCACGACCCAGGGTAGGCCCTAGATGTAACACGGCGTACAAGACCCTGAGAGGCCTCATACAAGCCCTTAGCATACATAACATACAAGATAATACAGAAATCAGAGTTCAAAAGTGCATTTTATATCAAAAATTTACTCAAAACAGTGGAAGTCTACATCTCATGTCTCAAAGCCAATCTAATATAAAGAGCGAGGTTTGGGACGTAACCCAATACAATTCAAAACTGAAAGGAAATACATGAAAAAGAAATAAGAGCTAGGCTATGTCCTCGGATGGATGAGGACTCACCAAGTCTTCTATAAAATCTATAATCAAGCTCTAGCCACGAGTGGAAAGTGAATCGCCACGTCCTACACCAAAGAAGTTAATGTAGGAAAAAGTATGTGTTTGCACAATTAAATAATAAGTAAGATAGCAAAGCACATAAACACATAAATCATGCTAGAGAGAGAGACATAATCATGCCATGCAATGGCCAAGCTGAAACATGATAAACATGAGAAACATAAAACATAAAGCATATATCAAGGCCAAGGCAAGCTAAATCATCATTCATTCTTTTCTTTACTTCATTATGAGAATACTTGATCATTAACTTGGAGGGAAAAGCCTTAACCGACATGTAAGACCATGTGAGCTATCAACACGGAATCTGTTGTCTACCTCACACTGAAAATGGGTGTCTTACTGCCAAGGTAAGACCATAGCGTCTAGCTTAAGTGGATACACTAGCTAGAGTCTATCATAGAACATCACCCTATGGTGGCACATAGGTTATGGGACATGGGTAATCGCCACTTCTCCACTCGGTACTAAGCATACTACCCACAGATTAGTCATAGTCATAATCTTATCATATCATTAGAAAGCATGGGGGATCTCCCCTACCTTACTATGAGTAGACATGAGGGATCTCATATTGTATTTTCTTGGATAGGCATGAGGGATCTCCTCTTTGACTATCATAGGGAGGGGGAAAAACATGAGGGATCTCCTCTTGTTCCTTTCAATGAATCAACTCCCTATTCTCCTTAGTTAAGAAAATCCTTTCAAAATTCATTATCAATATCTACATATCATAAAACTTTAATTCTTCAATCTCAAATCACCTTTAAAGCATCATTAACTTCATAAGAGACATGTATGAGTTCATAAGCTTTATCTTTTCTTAGTTCATCATGCTCATAATTTATAAATCATGGGTTCATAAGACTTTATCTCAAAACATGCAATTCAATGCAAGCTAACACTTAGCATATCATAATCAAGGCAATTTAGTCATACTTGAAGGAACCCACATAAAAGAGGAAAATCATGCTTTTGACTTGATCATGCTAACTTCATAAGATTATCCTCAATTCATTCATAATTCATGCTTGATTTCATAGAAAATTCATAAACTCCATCAAATATAACTCAACCCAACAATCAAAGAATAGATTATCAAATTGTGGAGAATTAGCTTGGGATCATGGGGTTCATGCAATTTTTACATAAAATCATGTAATTCACGCTAATTCGTGCACTAAGTTACTTTATCACGCTAAATCGTGCACTAGGAATCATAAAATCAATAATTTGAATCATAATGGAAGAACCCACAATGATTGATCAAAACCCTAATTCAATTGGGTTAGAGTAAACCTCTGAAAATCATGAAGAAGAGGAAGGACCCATTGGAGGAAAGGACTGCTAATGGGGAACACTATCATACCTCAAAGCAATCCACAAGAAACTGGAGAAGATTGAAGGTCCTCAATGGAGGATTCAAGCTTCTTCTTCTTCCTTGGGAGTTGAGAGAGAAATATTTGAGAGAGGAGAGTTTTGAAATGAATTAGAATTAAAGGAATTAGGCTTAGAAAGTATTTATAGGTCTCAGATTAAGGGTATAACCGACTTAGTTTAATAGGTAAACAATTTGGAAAAAGACCAAAAAGCCCTTAATTAAAAATTGTCGAGGCCAATCGACGAACAGGATCTACGGTCCGTACATCAATTGACGAACCGTCCTATTCTTCCGTCAATTGATTCAGAAATTTCATTTAGGGCTGAAAATTTGGCTAAGTCTGGAAGGCAACTACGGAACCCTTCTACGGCCCATCAACTAAACTACGAACTGTCCTGCTATTCCGTAGGTCAAAGTTCAGAAACTTGGAAATCTTGAAATTTCATAGTGCCATTGACGGTCCCCACCTACGGCCCGTCAATCCATTTACGGCCCATAAGTGGCCTCCGTAGGTCATTGTCTTGAGGTGATTTCTGCATTTTAAAATCCTTTTCAAGCTTAGGATATTACAATATCTCCCCCTTGGGAACATTGGTCCTCGAAGTAGAATCAAGGCATCTTGAGAAGGGTAATAGACACGGACCAACAACCCAACCTAGCATGCAATCACATAAATGCACATATCCGAGGAGGAAACCTCAACTCATAGCTAAAACATGATCCACACAACATATCATGAAGACTTTATGCAACTCATACTCAATGCACGTAATCATATAAGACTCTTCATGAACATGCATAATCAAGTAATCATGGAAATCAACTATGACACATGAGACCAAAAGAATGAACCATGAGGAACTAGGGCCTCAACTAGGCTCGAAGGTAGAAGAAAATAAAGATAGGGATACTAGGATATCACATCACCTCCGACCTCTCATATAACAACCAGAACAAGGAACTCCTTCTGGCAAATTAGTTTCCACACTTACCAATCAAGAAATACACTATCTCCCCCTCCATGGGAGCAAACCCCTCTAATCCTCCCGAATCCATCTCCCTTAATCCAAACATAATACCCAAGACCTCAACAACCACAAAACCATTGATACAAGTAAACACCTAAGAAGTTTCTACAAGGATTTCAAAGTCAACCTTAAACACTCTAACCACACATGGAGTCTTATCATAGCCAATCAAACACCCAATATTAATCAATGCATAACCACAAGCTAAAGGATCATAACTTACCAATTTCCGCATTTGGGGAATCCTCTTGCTCATGATGAGCTTGAAGTGCATAGAATCAGTTTTGCTTTTGAGCGCTTGAGCCCAATGAATTTTGAGGTTGAGTCCAGTGACGATTATCTCCCTCCTTCCTAACCACTAAGGGACAATCCCTTATCTTGTGACCTGTCTTGCCACAACCAAAGCATGCATTAGATCCGTCTAGAAAATTGCCCTCATGCTTCCCTCCACACTTAGCACAAGTGATCGATGAGAATCCACCACCATTCCCTTCTTGAGGCTTAGGGTTAGACACCCTATCTTTGTTGAACTTAGGTGCATCATTGGAGGAATGTTGACCGGAAAACCTTTGTCGAGACATAAAACGATCATGCCCATCGGAACTTGAATGTGAGAAATTACCATCACCGGTCTTAGCCCTCTTGGAGTCTCTAGACCTCTCTTTAAGCTTTTCCTCCTCTATTTGTTGAGCATACACCATGAGACGAGAAATATCCATATCATTAACAAGCATAGCGGTGCGGCTTTCTTTAACCAACATTTCGGACACCCTCGAAACAATCTTCCTCATTCTTGCCCTTCGATCAACAACGATGGAAGGAGCATATCGGGACAATTGTGTGAAGTTCGAAGCATACTCTTTCACACTCATATTTTCTTGTCGAAGATTGATGAACCCAAGCACCTTTGCCTCCCTCATTTCAAGGGGAAGAACCTATCAAGGAAATCAACCTTGAATTTCTCCCAATCAAGAGGACCATCATTAACCGCCCTCTCAGTCTTCCATTGATTGAACCAAATTTTGGTAACGCCCTTGAGTTGATAAGAAGCCAATTTCGCTTTCTCTTCCGGTATCACACCTATAATCATCAGCACCTTGTATAGTTCATCAATGAAATCTTGAGGATCTTCCTCAACCTTAGAGCCATGGAATTCCGGAGGATTCATCCTCGTAAAGTCCCTCACTCTTGATGCTACCGTACCCACATTTGGGTTAACGGGAGCCACCACCTCTCTATTGGCTTGGGCTGTCACGGCTTGAGCCAACACTTGGAAAGCAACCCTAAACTCTGCAATAGTCACTTGTTCCGCCAAAGGGTCGGCCGAAACTTGAGGAGCTTGAGGAGGATCTTCTTGTTCCACATTCTCTGCCATGTTTCTTCTAGCGTAAGCTCTTCGGGTCGCCATATCCTGAAACGCGTAGGATAGGGATTAGGAGAGACATATATAGAGTTAAACTCTATGGCACGACTTAAGAGTAATGAAGGAAGTGGAATTTCTTAAACGTCTTATAGCCTCTCATTCATAAATTTGGCGCACTTCACACTCATGAACAAGACTCTACTTGACTTGGCTTATGAGACATCCCAGGATCTTTCTAAAACCTTATGCTCTGATACCAAGTTTATCACGACCCAGGTTAGCCCCTAGATGTAACACGGCGTACAAGACTCCGAGAGGCCTCACACAAACCCTTAGCATACATAACATACAAGATAATAGAGAAATAAAAGTTCAAAAGAGTATTATATATCAAAACTTTACTCAAAACAGCGAAAGTCTACATCTCATGTCTCAAAGCCCATCTAATATAAAGAGCGAGGTTTGGGACGTAACCTAATACAATTCAAAACTAAAAGGAAATACATGAAAAAGAAATAAGAGCTAGGTTATGTCCTCGGATGAATGAGGACTCACCAAGTCTTCTATCAAATCTCTAATCAAGCTCTAGCCACGAGTGGAAGGTGAATCGCCACGTCCTACACCAAAGAAGTTAATGTAGGCAAAAGTATGCGTTAGCACAATTAAGTACTAAGTAAGATAGCAATGCACATAAACACATAAATCATTCTAGAGAGAGAGACATAATCATGTAATTCAATGGCCAAGCTAAAAACATGAGAAACATGAAACATAAAGCATATATCAAGGCCAAAGCAAACTAAATCATATTTCTTTCTTTTCTTTACTTCATTATGAGAAAACTTGTTCATTAACTTGTGGGGGAAAAGCCTTAACCGACATGGAATCTTGTGTCTACCCCACACAGAAAAGGGGTTTCTTACTTGCCAAGGTAAGACCATAGCTTCTAGCTTAAGTGGATCCACTAGCTAGTGTCTATCATAGACCATCACCCTATGGTGGCACATAGGTTATGGGACATGGATAATCGCCATTTGTCCACTCGGTACTAAGCATACTACCCATGGATTAGTCATAGTCATAATCTTATCATATCATTAGAAAGCATGGGGGATCTCCCCTACCTTACTATGAGTAGACATGAGGGATCTCCTTTTGCCCTTTCCATTAGAATAGCTCCATAGAAGACATGAGAGATCTCCTCTTGTATTGTCTTGGATAGGCATGAGGGATCTCCTCTTTGACTATCATAGGGAGGGGGAAAACATGAGGGATCTCCTCTTGTTCCTTTCATTGAATTTACTCCCTATTCTCCTTAGTTAAGAAAATCCTTTCAAAATTCATCATCAATATCTACAGATCATAAAACTTTAATGCTTCAATCTCAAAGAACCTTTAAAGCATCATTAACTTCATAAGAGACATGTATGAGTTCATAAGCTTTATCGTTTCTTAGTTCATCATGCTCATAATTCATAAATCATGGGTTCATAATACTTTATCTAAAACCATGCAATTCAATGCAAGCTAACACTTATAATGTCATAATCAAGGCAATTTAGTCATACTTGAAGGAACCCACATAAAAGAGGAAAATCATGCTTTTGACTTGATCATTCTAAATTCATAAGATTATCCTCAATTCATTCATAATTCATGCTTGATTTCATAGAAAATTCATAAACTTCATCAAATCATAACTCAATCCAAGAATCTAAGCATAAATTATCAAATTGGGGAGAATTAGCTTGGGATCGTGGGGTTCATGCAATTTTTACATCAAATCATGTAATTCACGCTAATTCGTGCTCTAAGCTACTTTATCACGCTAAATCATGCACTAGGAATCATAAAATCAATAATTGGAATCATAATTGAAGAGCCCACAATGATTGATCAAAACCCTAATTCAATTAGGTTAGAGTAAACCTTTGAAAATCATGAATAAGAGGAAAGGACTCCTAAGGGTGAACACTATCATACCTCAAAGCAATCCACAAGAAATTGGAGAAGATTGAAGGTCTTCAATGGAGGATTCATACTTCTTCTTTCTTGAGAGTTGAGAGAGAAATATTTGAGAGAGGAGAGTTTTGGAATGAATTAGAATGAAAGAAATTAGGCTTAGAAAGTATTTATAGGTCTCAGATTAAAGGTATAGCCGACTTAGCTTAATAGGTAAACAATTAGGGAAAAGACCAAAAAGCCCTTAATTAAAAATTTTCAAGGCCAATCGATGGACAAAATCTACGGTCCGTACATCAATTGACGGACCGTCCTATTCTTCCGTCAATTGATTCAGAAAGTTCATTTACGGCTGAAAATTTGTCTAAGTCTGGAAGGCATCTACGGAACCCATCTACGGCCCATCAACTGAACTACGAACCGTCTTGCTATTCCGTAGGTCAAAGTTCAGAAATTTGGAAATCCTGAAATTTCATAGTGCCATTGACAGTCCCCACCTACAGCCCGTAGGTGATCTATGTTTGTCACTGTCTTCAGGTGAGTTCTGCATTTTAAAATCCTTTGGAAGCTTGGGGTGTTACATTTATAATGAGGCCATCCGTCAAAATGCACACAATAAGCACACCCGACAGATTGAAGAGGAGCGGTGAGTTCTTACTGGCATCTTCCACACCGCTCCTGCTATACATGAGCTATTCAAAAGACCCAGATGTGATTGGATGGATGAGAAACTAGATCAGTATAGCCCGATCATGGTACGAGAGTTTTATGCTTCTTACGCAGCCACGGTTCAGAGGAACCTGCCCTCGAGGGCAAAGGCATTGAAGCAGCCACCGCTCCTCTCTACCCGTGTATGGGATATTCTAGTAGACATATCTGAGGCCACCCTCCGCTATTTTATTTACGGCCCCTCCCACGCTCAGCCGATTAACATGACTGAGCTTGATTATAGGATGCAGTTGGTCTGCAATAGAGCGACAATGCTTGATATGGAGCAGAGGGAGTCACTACTTAAATGGGTGGCTGGTTATATTGCAGACCAGGGGGTTAGCTCGGAGTGGGTTAGAGATATGACCCTTTCAATCAAGAAGGCCATCTAGAAATTCGCGGCCAAGTTTTGGAGGTCTATCGTTCACACCAGGTTGTCTCTTACAATGACGGACAACCAATTGACATGGGACCGTGTAGTGACGGTAGCGTGCCTGATGTCGGGGCACAAGATTGATTTTGCAAAAGTTATTGTCGCAACCCAAGGTACTCCATAGACATGACATGGCATACAAGACCCCGAAAGGCCTCATACAAGCCACTTAGCATACATACTTACAAGATCATAGAGGATTAAAAATTCAAAAGACAATGTCATATCAAGCTTTTAAGAAAAATAGCGGAAGTCTACATCTCATATCTCAAAGCCAATCAAACATAGGATAGAGGAATACAGTTTGGGACGTAACCCAATACAATGCCAAAATGAAAAAACATGAAAGTAATAACAACTAGGCTTTGTCCTCGAATGGATGAGGACTCACCAAGTCTTCAACAATCTTCTACTAAGCTCTAGCCACGAATAGATGGAGAATCGTCGGACCCTACATTAACAAGTCAATGTAGGTAAGAGTATACGTTAGTACAATCAAGTACCAAGTATGATAGCAATGCACATAATCCTTTAAAACATGCTAAAACGGGACATTTTCATAACATGCAATGACCAAGCTTAAAACATGATAAAGGTTAAGAAGCATAAAACATAAACCATGGTCAAAGCAAGCTAAACATCTTTACTTTACTTGAAGATCATCATAAAAACACTTTAGTTCATTGTTGTTGGAAGTAGCCTTAACTGACATGTAAGACCATGTGAGCTACCAACATGGAATTCGATGTCTACCCCACACTGAAAAGGAGTGTCCTACTTGCACAGGTAAGACCATAAACTTCTAGCTTACGTGGATTCACTAGCTAATGTCTATCTAGACAATCATCCTATGGTGGCACATAGTTTAAGGGATAACAGATTGCTTTTGGAAACCCGGCCTCTACTACGGGAGAGCTTCCATCTCAATATCCTCTCGATGTTAACAATGAATCCCACGGAATTAGTCATGTCATAATGCATCTTATTATCCATGAAAAGGTACAACTAGAGTTACCAATCCAAGCTTACATTATTTAGAATACTCCTTAATCTTTTGATTCAACTTTAGTTGAGAAAGACCTTTCAAAAAGTTATGTATCCATTATGTGAGAAAATCCTTTCACTCTCATTAATTGAGCAATCAAGTGAGTAAACCTTTCACTATGCAACAATTATCAACATTCATGCTTCAATCTCAAGCAATTCATTATTCATCATAACCTTCATAATTGAACATGCATACTTTCATAAACTTCATTTCATCGTTTGATCATTTATCAAAACATTGTGAATCATAACCTTAGAAATCATTTAAACATGCATGAGTTCATATGAACTTGAATAATTCATCTTCTTCATAAATCAACCCAACAATAAAGCATAATCTCAAAAGTAGGGGAATTCATATGGGTTCATCTTAAAACATTTAATTCAACTCAATTCATACTTAGAAAACCCTAATTGGAAGCAATTTGATCATAATTGAAAGAACCCACATCATAGAAGAAAACCCTATCTTAAATTGAGAATTTCTAACTTGTAAATTGAAGATTTTAGGGATTCCATGGAGGAAAGGGCTCCATGGATGAAAACTATCATACCTCAATGCAAGAACCTTGAAATCAATGGAGGAATAGGAGACTTGACTTGTAAACCCTATCTCTTGCTTCTTCTTCTGCAAGCTTTCTAGAGAGAGAGATGTTTGGGAGAGGAGTGTTTTGGGAATGATTAGGAATGGATAGAATTAAGCTTAAAATGTATATATATAGTCTAGGTTAAAGGCCAAGCCAACTTAGATTTGGAGTTAAACATTTAGGGAAAAGACCAAAAAGGCCTTAAAAATTAACTGTCGGGTCCCATCGATGGTCTGACCTATGGTCCTTATGTCCATCGACGGACCCTCCTGGTCAACCATCATTGGGTTCAGAGACTGCCAATTCAGACCCTTCAACGACGGGTCACATGTACGGCTCTTGGATCAATCAATGAACCGTACACGGCAACTGTAGGTCTTAACGTAGGGCTTAAGAATTTCACTAAGTCTGGAGGAGACCTACGAGACCCATCTACAATTCGCATATTGGACGACGGACCATCCTGGTAGGCCGTTGTTGGGGTTCTAAAAATTTTCATTTTGAAAACTTGGGCTAGCCACCTACGGTTCCCACCTACAGGCCGTAAGTCAACCTACGATCCATAGGTGGCTTCCGTCGTTACTGGCACTAACCTAGAAAATCAAAAATTTTCCATTATCTCCCCCTTGGGAACATTCGTCTCGAATGAGAATCAAGACATCATAAGAAGGATAAGAAACAAGAACTAACAACCTAACCTAGAATGCAATCACGTAAATGCACATATCCGAGGAGGAAAACATCAAATCCAAGGTCCATGAAAGATGAATATCGATAAGCATGATTTTAGCTTGAATTGGTAACCCTAGTTGTACCTTTTCATTTTTAATGATATAAATATGTTAATGACTAATCCGTGAGAATTATGCTTAGCACCGAGTGGGTATTGAGAGGGAAGCCCTCCCTTTAGTAGAGGCCGGGTCTTCTAGTGAAAGCTCTCCCGTTAGTAGAGGTCGGGTTTCCTAGATGGAGCTCTCCCGTTAGTTGAGGTCGAGTCTCCTAAAGCAATCTCTATCCCATTAACTATGTTGCCACCATAGGATGTTGTCTTTAAGTAGACATTAGCTAGTGGATCCACATAAGCTAAGATATTCATGGTCTTACCTTGGCACATAGGAAACTTCTTTTCGGTGTGGGGTAGACACCGGATTCCGTGTTGATAGTTCACATGGTCTTACATGTCGGTTAAGGCTTTTCCCCACAAGTTAATGAACAAGTGTTCTCATGATGAAGTAAAGAAAAGAAAGGAAAGATGATTTAGTTTGCTTTGGCCTTGATATATGCTTTATGTTTCATGTTTCTCATGTTTATCATGTTTTTAGCTTGGCCATCGCATGTCATGATTATGTCTCTCTCTAGCATGATTTATGTGTTTATGTGCATTGCTATCATACTTAGTACTTAATTGTGCTAACGCATACTTTTGCCTACTTAACCTCCTTGGTGTAGGACGTGGTGATTCACCTTCCACTCGTGGCTAGAGCATTGACTTAGAGTTGAGAAGAAGACTGGGTGAGTCCTCATCCATCCGAGGACATAGCCTTGTTGGATTTTACATTTTATGTCTTTCCTTAAGTTGAATATTGTATTGGGCTGCGTCCCTATCACTTTTATTCGTATTCTATGATATTAGAAGGCTTTGAGACATGAATTGTAAACTTCTGTTGTTTCTTTTAAAAGCTTTGATATGAAATTCTCTTTCGAACTTTTATTCTCTATTATCTTATATGTTATGTATGCTAAGGGCTTGTATGAGGCATCTCGGGGTCTTGTACACCGTGCTACATCTAGAGGCTACCTTGGGTCGTGACAAACACATCCTTTCATGAAGACTTTATGCAACTCATACTCAAATGCACATAATCATAGAGAAATAAATCAAGTCAACTCATTTTTCAAAATTTAAACTCTACGTGAACATGCATAAATGAGGAATCATGGGAATATCTACGACACATGAGACCAAAAGAATGTACCATGAGGGACTCAATACCTCAAGCTAGAGTAGGGTCTGAGGGAAAGAGATGAGGATATTGGGACATCATACCGGCCTCGGCCTCCCAAGTAGCACTCTCAACTAATTGATTCCTCCAAAGAACCTTCACGGAAGCAACTTCTTTATTTCTTAACTTTCGGACTTGCCGGTCTAAAATCTCAATCGGAACTTCTTCTTAGGAAAGGCTATCCTTTATGCCAAGAATCTCCTATGGAATTATAGATGTCGGATCACCAATGTATTTCTTCAACAATGAGACATGGAAAACCGGATGCACCGATGCCAAATCATTAGGTAAGTCAAGTTCATAAGCAACCTTACCAACACGTCCCATAATTTGATATGGGCCTACAAAACGAGGACTAAGCTTCCCTTTCTGCCCGAATCTCATCATGCCCTTCATGGGTGAAATTTTCAAGTAAACCCAATCATCGACATCAAATTCTAATTCTCTCCTTCTAACATCGGCATAGGACTTTTGTCGACTTTGAGCCATTTTCAACCTTTCTCTAATAAGCTGGACTTTCTCCATAGCCTCATATACCAACTCGGGACCTATCAAAGGAACTTACCAAACATCAAACAAACCTATAGGAGATCTACACCTCCTACCATAAAGAGCCTCAAATGGAGTCATGCCAATACTAGAATGGTAGCTATTATTTTATGCAAACTCAATCAATGGCAAGTGATCATCCCAATTACCCTTGAAATCAATTACACAAGCTCTCAACATATCTTCCAAAGTTTTGATAGTATGCTCCGCTTGCCCATCGGTTTGAAGATGAAAGGTCGTACTAAGGTTGACACGAGTAGCAAGACCCTTTTGGAAGGATTTCCAAAATTGAGAGGTAAATTGTGCACCATGATCAGAGATAATGAATAAAGGCACTCCATGCAACCTAAACATTTCCTTCAAGTACAACTTAGCATAATCCTCCGCCAAATAAGAAAGTTTGACGGGAAATAAATGAGCTGATTTCATCATACGATCCACAATCACCAAAATCAAATCATATTATCGCTGGGTGCGTGGTAAACAAACAATAAAGTCCATATTCACATCTTTCCATTTCCAAGTAGGAATACTAATATCTTGGGTCAAACCTCCCAGCTTTTGATGCTCAACTTTCACTTGTTGACAATTAGGACACTTAGCCACAAATTCCGCAATATCCTTCTTCATCCCATTTCACCAATAGACCACCCGCAAATCACGGTACATCTTGGTAGCTCCCGAGTGAATGGAGTATCTAGAACTATGGGCTTCCGATAAAATTTGTCCTCTTAAGTCAACTACATCGGGAACACACAAACGACCTTATATTGAAGCACACCATCTCCTCCTTGGGAGAAAGCCTCAACGGATTTTTTGAGCACTGCTTCCTTCAACTCAACAAAATTAGGATCAAGATCTTGTTTAGCCTTCAAATCATGCACAAAGGATGATTTGGAACCATTGTGAACCATAACACCACCTATAGTGGAATCAACTAATCGAACACCCAATCGGGCCAGTCTATGAACATCATGAACCAACTCTTTCTTACCATCCTCAACATGAGCAACACTACCCATAGATAACCGACTAAGAGCATCCACCACAACATTAGCCTTGCCAGGGTGATAGAGGACACTCATCTCATAGTCCTTTAATAACTCAAGCCATCTCCTTTGGCGAAGATTTAGATCTTTTTGTTTAAACACATATTGCAAACTCTTATGGTCAGTAAAAATGTCAACATGCACACCATACAAGTAGTGCCTCCAAATCTTTAAAGCAAACACAACCGCCGCTAATTCTAAGTCATGAGTAGGATAGTTCTTTTCATGAATCTTGAGTTGTCTTGAAGCATAGGAAATAACTTTTCCATTTTGCATAAGAACACATCCTAACCCAATTCTCGAGGTATCACAGTAAACCACAAAACCATCGGACACTTCCGATAAGGTCAATATGGAAGCCGAGGTAAGTCTATCTTTCAATTCTTGAAAACTCTTCTAACATGCTTTGGACCAAGATAACTTAACCTTCTTCTGAGTCAAAGCCGTCAATGGCAAGCCAATCGAAGAAAATCCTTCAACAAACCTCCTATAATAACCAGCCAAACCCAAGAAACTACGAATATCCGAAGGTGATAGAGGTTTAAGCCAATTTCTAACCACTTCCGTCTTCTTAGGATCTACCTCAATACCCTTATCGAAGACAATGTGACAAACAAAAGCCACGGACCTGAGCCAAAACTCACATTTACTAAACTTTGCAAAGAGTTGTAGGTCCTTGAGGACTTGCAATACAATCCTCAAATGATCGGCATGTTCACGTTCACTCCTTGAGTAAATCAAAATATCATCTATGAACACAATCAAAAACACGTCAAGATATTGTTTAAACACCCTATTCATCAAGTCCATAAACGTGGCCGGAGCATTTTTCAACCCAAACGACATCACTAGGAATTCATAATGACCATATCTAGTCCGAAAAGCCATTTTCGGAATATCATCTTCCTTCATTCTCAATTGGTGATAACCCGAACGAAGGTCGATCTTACAGAAGTAACTAGCCCCTTGAAGTTGATCAAACAAGTCATCTATTCTTGAAAGAGGATACTTATTCTTAATGGTAACCTTGTTCAGTTGGCGGTAGTCAATGCACATACAAAGTGAACCATCTTTCTTCCTTACAAACAAGACCGGAGTACCCCATGGAAAAATATTTGGTCGGATGAATCCCTTATCCAACAAGTCTTTCAATTGCTCTTTTAGTTCCTTAAGTTCCGTCGGAGCCATTCTATAAGAAGGAATAGAGATAGGTTGCGTACCCGTGAAAAGGTCAATACAGAAGTCTATTTCCCTTTCGGGAGAAATACTGCGTAAATCATCGGGAAACACTTCATGAAACTCATTAACAACGGGGACCGACTCAAGAGTAGGGGTTTTGGAATCCACATCTCTCACCCTAACAAGATGATATATGCAACCCTTAGAAATCATCTTCCTAGCTTTAAGACATGACATAAATTAACCTTTAGGCATGGAATTTCCCCCCTTCCATTCTAGGATAGGCTCATTTGGGAATTGAAACTTGACCATTCGGGTCCTACAATCAATAGAAGCATAACAAGAATGCAACCAATCCATCCCAACAATGACATCAAAATCTAGCATATTAAGCTCTACAAGATCGACATGAGTGACTCTATGAGATAAAGAGATGGGATAATTTCTATAGACTCTCTTAGCCACAATGGATTCACCAATTGGAGTAGAGACATGAAAAGGATTTAACAACACATCCAGAACAACATCAAGCCTCATAGCCACATACGGCGTCACAAAAGACAAGGTAGCACCGGGATCAAGCAAAGCATAAACATCAAAGTGAAAGACTTTCAACATACCAGTAACCACATCGGGAGAACCCTCTTGCTCATGGCGAGCTTGAAGTGCATAGAATCGATTTTGCTTTGGAGCATTTTAACCAAAACCACTAGGTGGAGCTTGCCTGCCTTCTCTTCTCTTATCCGTGAGTGATGGACAATCCCTTAGCTTATGGCCGCTCTTACCACAACCGTAGCAACCATCCGTGCCGGCTAAGCACTTGCCCTCATGTTTCCTCCCACACTTAGCACAAGTAGTCGATAGAATCCACCACCATTTCTTCCTTGAGGCTTAGGGTTAGACACCCTATCTTAGTTGGACTTAGGAGGAGCATTGGAGGAACCTTGACCGGAAAACCTTTGTCGAAATCTAGAATGACCATGTCCATCGGACCTTGAATGTGAGAAATTACCATCACCGGTCTTAGCTCTTTTTTCCTCTCTAGACCTTTCCTTAAGCTTTTCCTCTTCTATTTGTTGAGCATGAACCATAAGATGAGAAATATCCATATCATGGATAAGCATAAAGGTACGACATTCCTTGACCACCATTTCGGACACTCACGAAACAAACTTACTCATTCTTTCCCTAGGATCAGCAACCATAAAAGGAGCATATTGAGAAAATTGTGTGAACTTCAAAGCATACTCTTTCACACTCATTCTCCCTTGACGAAGGTTGATAAACTCAAGCACCCTTAACTCCCTGATCTCAAAGGGAAAGAACCAATCAAGTAAAGCAACGTTGAATTTCTCCCAATCAAGAGGACCAGCATCATCTGCCCACTCACTCTTCCATTGGTTGAACGAAACTTGAGCAACACCCTTAAGTTGATAAGCGGCAAACTCCGCCTTTTCCTCCGGTGTCACACCCATGATCATTAGCACCTTGTATACTTCATCAATGAACTCTTGCGGATCTTCCTCCACCTTAGAACCATAAAATTCCGGAGGGTTCATTCTTGTGAAATCCCTCACCCTTGATGCTGCTATACCCACATTTGGGTTCCCGGGAGCCACAACCTCTCTATTGTCTTGAGCCATCATGGCTTGAGCCAACACTTGAAAAGCATCCCTAAACTCCGCATTAGTCACTTGTTCGGCCAAGGGGTTGGCAAGAACTTTGGGAGCTTGAGGAGGAGCTTCTTGTTCCATATTCTCTCCCACATTCCTTCTAGCGTAAGCTCTTCGGGTAGCCATATCCTGAAACGCATAGGATAGGAATTAGGAGAGAGACATATAGAGTTAAATTCTATGGCATGCCTTAGGAGTAATGAAAGAAGTGAAGTTTCTTAAACGTTGTATAGCCTCTCATTCATAAATGTGGCGTGCTTCACACTCATGAACAAGACTATACTCGACGCGGATTATGAGACATCCTAGGATCTTTCTAATTCCTTGTGCTCTGAATACCAAGTTTGTCACGATCCAAGGTACCACCTAGACGTGGCATGGCATACAAGACCCTGAAAAGCCTCATACAAGCCACTTAGCATACATACATACAAGATCATATATAAAGGATTAAGAATTCAAAGACAATGTCATATCAAGCTTTTAAGAAAAATAGCGAAAGTCTACATCTCATGTCTTAAAGCCAATCCAACTTAGGAAAGACAAATAAAGTTTAGGACGTAACCCAATACTATGGCAAAATGAACAAAGCATGAAAGTAATAGACACTAGGCTATGTCCTCGAATGGATGAGGAATCACCAAGTCTTCAACAATCTTCTACTAAGCTCTAGCCACGAATAGATGGAGAATCGCCGGACCCTACATTAACAAGTCAATGTAGGCAAGAGTATGCGTTAGGACAATCAAGTGCCAAGTATGATAGCAATGCACATAATCCTTTAAAACATGCTAAAACGGGACATTTTCATAATATGCAATGACCAAGGTTAAAACATGATAATGGTTAAGAAGCATAAATATAAACCATGGTAAAAACAAGCTAAACATCTTTACTTTACTTGAAGATCATCATAAAAACACTTTAGTTCATTGTTGTGGGAAGTAGCCTTAACCGACATGTAAGACCATGTGAGCAACAAACACGGAATCTGATGTCTACCTCACACCGAAAAGAGGTGTCCTACTTGCCAAGGTAAGACCATAAACTTCTAGCTTACGTGGATCCACTAGCTAATTTCTATCTAGACAATCATCCTATGGTGGCACATAGTTTATGGGATAAGATATTGCTTTTGGAAACCTGACCTCTACTATGGGGGAGCTTCCACTAGAAACCCAACCTCTACTACGGGAGAGCTTCCATCTCAATATCCTCTCGGTGCTAAGCATAAATCCCACGAAATTAGTCATGTCATAATGCATCTTATTATCCATGAAAAGGTACATCTAGAGTTACCAATCCAAGCTTACATTATTTAGAATAGCTCCTTAATCTTGTGATTCAACTTATTTGAGAAAGACCTTTCAAAATGTTATGAATCCATTTTGTGAGAAAATCCTTTCACATTCATTAATTGAGCAATCAAGTGAGAAAACCTTTCACTATGCAACAATTATCAACAATCATGTTTCAATCTCAAGCAATTCATAATTCATCATAACCTTCATAATTGAACATGCATACTTTCAAAGTTTTCATTTCGTCTTTTGATCATTTATCAAATTATTATGAATCATAGCATTAGAAATCATTAAAACATGCACGAGTTCATATAAACTTCAATAATTCATCTTCTTCATAAATCAACCCAACAATAAAGCATAGTCTCAAAAGTAGGGGAATTCATGTGGGTTCATGGGGATTCATCTTAAAACATGTAATTCAGCTCAATTCATACTTAGAAAACCATAATTGGAAGAAATTTTATCATAATTGAAAGAACCCACATCATAGAAGAAAACCCTATCTTAAATTGAGAATTTCTAACTTGTAAATTGGAGATTTTAGGGATTCCATGGAGGAAAGGGCTCCATGGATGAAAACTATCATACCTCAATGCAAGAACCTTGAAATCAATGGAAGATTAGGAGACTTCACTTGTAAACCCTAACACTTGCTTCTTCTTCTTCAAGCTTTCTAGAGAGAGAGATGTTTGGGAGAGGAGTGTTTTGGGAATGATTAGGAATGGGTAGAATAAGGCTTAAAAGGTATATATATAGGCTAGGTTAAGGGCCAAACCAACTTTGATTAGGAGTTAAACATTTAGGAAAAAGACAAAAAGGCCCCTAAAAATTAACTTTCGGGCCCAATCGACGGTCTGACCTACGGTCCGTAGGTCCATCGACAGACCGTCCTAGTCAACCGTCGTTGGGTTCAGAGACTGCCAATTCGGACCTTGCAATGACGTGTCTCACGTACGGTTCGTTGGTCAATCGATGGACCATACACGACAATCGTAGGTCTGAACTTAGGGCTTAAGAATTTCACTAAGTCTGGAGGAGACCTACGAAACCCATCTACGATTCGTACATTGGACGACGGGCCGTCCTGGCAGGCCGTCGTTGGGGTTCTGAAACTTGTCATTTTGAAAACTTGGGCTAGCCACCTATGGTTCCTATCTATGGGCCGTAAGTCAACCTATGATCTGTAGATGGCTTCCGTCGTTACTGGCAAACCCAGAAAATTAGAAATTTTCCACCCTTTCAAGTCAGGGGTATTACAATTATTATCTCAGAGATCCATGAGCGGGCTTTCCACAAGACGATTACCTTGCCCTTTCCTTGTCTCATTTTTTGACTATGTCACGAGGCGACTGTATCAGTCTATTTTGCAGACTCATATATTGAGGTTACTTAGACCTTGGACATTGGTCTTATTAGAGATGAGGCAAACCCCGTAGTACCACGCGGGGGTATACAGATTGACTTACCGCCCATGGGTGAAGCATCGGCCCACGAGTAGGCTGACGAGGACACTATTTCGGCTCCTACTACGGAGCTCCAGGGGTCTATTCCCCCTTCCACAGCTTCAGGTACTTACCCCTTGCTACTACATTTGTGTAGGTTATGAGCCTGGATCTTTGTGATACTCCCTCTTCTCTTTCTGTCCGAGGATTCCTGTGGAGATTTGTGAGGTGGTTGTTTGCCATTCCAGCTCATTTATACTCTTGAAACTAAAAACCCTCTCTTTATTTTTTTATTTATTCATTTTAAAATTTTATCATGTGTCATCCTTTCTCTTATTGAATGAAATAAAACCCCACCTCAACTAGATTATTTTCTATAACTTATATAGGCCAAAACAATGTACCTCTTAAGACCCCAATGTGTGAGTATATATATATATATATAATTTTATTTTTTTTAAAAAAAATCTAGTCAATTTTTTTTATTTGTTGTAGCTTTTTAATTTTTATATAGTTTTGGATTCGACTCCTCTGCATTTAATTTCTCTCCATTTTCTCCAAATTCTTAATTGGATTGAAGACACGTGGCAGAAGAACAAATTAACGATTAAAATTTAATTAATTAAATCAAGATTCTAAACATGATATAAATAATTAGTATTTCATAAGTAAATTAATAATGTCATAATCATAACCATATATTATCATATCCATAAATATGTTAGTATAAATTTTTCTCTCTTTTCCTACTTTTCTTTTCCCTATGGGCTACGAGCATCTATATTCTTCTCTTCTTTCCTTTTGAATGAGTTAATCTTTAATTATAATTTATTGTAAAAAAATTTCTTTGAAATTAGTTATAACAGAGAATTATCAGAAAAAGAATTAAGTTATCAACTAAAGATAGATACTGCTTAGGATTTATGAATAATATAATATGTTGTTATAACTGTTGCATTACTAATATTTTTAATAATATATTAATTATCTAAAACAAAGTTAGAAGAGAAAAAAACTACAACAAACTTAAAAATTACTAGATTTAAAAAAATATATAATTGGTGTCTTGCAAAGGTATATTGTTTGGATTTTGGATAAATTATGGGGAAGAATCTAGTAGACGTCTTGTTTTATTTCATCAAATAAGAAAATAACACATAATAAATATTTAATAAAAGAGAGAGGGTTGTTAATTTCAAGGTTAAAAGTGAGCCAAAAAGGTTAATGGAAGGATATTTTTAGATCGAAAAGATCAGTTGAAAGGTATTTTTAGATCAAAAGGTAAGTAACGGTATTTTTAGACCTTTTCCTATAGTTAAGAGATATTTTTAACTCTTTTCCGTATTTTATTTGATTCATTCAGCATCTTTGTATTATCAAATTTAATTGAATTCATGCTTGTCATATTTTTCCTCTTTCGATTTTTTTAGAATCAAAATCGCATGACAAAATATAATTACAACTATATGTGATAAATTTGATTATTTATTATATTTGTTTTGTAATTTCTTTTAATTTCTTTTAAGCAGAATTTTTATTTTGCATAATATCAATTGCTATGCTTTTAAAATTTATTGATTATATGAATGATGCAATGAATATATTGTTATTTGTGTCTCTAAATAAAGTGCGACAGATAATTTCTTATATTAATTATAATCTATAGGTGACTGCTATTTTCTTTAAAGAATATGGGTGTGTTTGGTATGAAGGAAAATGTTTTCCAATTTTCTGATGTTTGTTTGGCTTAAATGTTTTTTAAAATGTTTTTGAAATCAATTTGTTTTCTTCAAATTTAAGGAAAATGACTTTCCTTCAAAAATTACGGAAAACATTTTCCAAAACTTTTCTCCACCCTCAAATTACAATTTTTTTTTAACCCCATCCCTACCCTCGACCCCTCACCAGCCCCCTACCAGCCTCCACCCAATCCCCCACTCTCCCAATTTTTTTTTTAAAGTTTATTTTAAAAAATATTTTCAATTTCAAATTTTTATTTTTTTTACCTCATCCCATCCCTAGCCACGAGCCCCCCATCCCCCCACCCCTCCCAAAAAAAAAATTTAAAAAAAGTTTATTTTTAAAAAAATATTTTTAATTTCAAATTTTTATTTTTTTACCTCACCCCAATCCCTACCCCCCCCCCCCCCCCCCCCCCCCCCCCCCCCCAAAAAAAAATAATAATTAAAGTTTGTTTTTAAAAAGTATTTTCAAGTTCAAATTTTTATTTTTACACCCCGCCCCGCCCCACTCCACCCCCTACACCCTGCACCCCAACCCCACCCACCCCCTCTAAAAAAATAAAAATCTTAAAAGTTTGTTTTTAAAAAATATTTTCAATTTTAATTTTTTTTTCTACTCTCTATTAAAAAAATAAAACATATTTTCATTCATAAATCAAACACTAAAAAAAAATTCGAAATATATTTTCTACTCACCAACCAAACATGAGAAAATAAACCAAAAATCCACTTGTTTTCCAAGTAAACATTTTCCAGAAAAACATTTTCCAGGAAAACATTTTCCTTCATACCAAACACACCCTATCTTCTACCTTCTTTTCATCATTATTATTTTCTTTTTGTTATTTTTAGCGGAGATGTCAGAAATGATCCAATTTAAAGCATCCGTAGATGAAGTTTCTCCCTAGATATTTGAGTTATATATTGGTATTATTTGCATTTATACAATTGTTATCTTATTTTTTTCATCATTTTTTTAATCAACGTAATTTAAATATTCCAGAATTATCTTATTGTTTAGCCACTAAAAATATATTGAATATTAAAATTATCTATACAAAATAATTATATTCTCTTATTCAATATTCAATAAGAGACTATAGAGAGTAAGTCTAGGGATATATTGGTAAATTTAGATTAGTTTTAACATTAACTTGATCTACTTTATGCTTTGATGCATTAATGTAATAGCTTCACTGAATATGTGGGCCCTTTCGTTTCTTCAAATTTTTTGCCAAATGAGACCATCTCCAACCCAACTCATTGTTCGGAGAGTAAAATAGAGAAAGAACACTCCAATTCCTCTTTATTTTAATCTGCAATCTTAATTTTTAGAAAAGTGAATAGTAGTTCTCTAAATTTGGAGAACTACTATTTACCCTCTCTATTTTACTTTTTTATTATTTTATCATTATTTTTATTATTTTGTAATGAACATATTATTTTACATATAATGCCATTAATTAAATATCTAATATTCGTAATTCTTTTTAAATGTAATTTAATATTTTATAAATTATATTATTTTTATCCCGAATTAATAATATATACATTTTAATTTTCATCACTAATATAATTTGAAATCTTCGGTTTGAACAATTTTTAGCTAGACATAAAAAAATTATGGAACAAAATGTTCATTTTAAACCCAATTATGCATTAATAGAGCATTTATGGGAGCAACGTAATAATCTTGAATGTTGAGTATTTATGTAATGTTTATGTAGTTGTATTTCATTAGTGATTTCACTTTTATTTGAATTGTCCATTAGTTTATAAATTATATAATATTTGCTTGCAATTTATATTATTTAAAAATTTAGAATAAAATTTAATTTTATATTAAATAAAGAATTTGAAAAAATAAAATATTATATCACATGAAAATTATATAAAATGATTATTTGGAAAAAAGAAAGAAATAATTTATATTATGATATAAGAAAATAAGAATGAAAGACAAATAATAATATAATATTGAGAAGAGAGAAGAAGATTATTTTTTATAGAGTAAAATAGAGATTTGAGTTGAAGTTGGATATCTAAAAAAATAGAGAACTCTATATTTAGAGAGTAAAATAGAGTATAAGGTTGGAGATGACAATATAATAATTACATGAAATACTCTGTATAAAATTTCTTCAGTATCTGTAAATACTATTCATTTGAATTGTTGGTTGAGAAAATGAAGATTTATTTTTTGGAAAAAATATTAAGTGACATTTTTGGTTCAAGTTGTTTTTACCAAATAAATTAGAAAAAGACTATATATTATTTTATGCATTATAAAGGATGAAATAACTAAAAATTAATAATTGAATCTTTCATAACTAACACAGGTATCATGTATAAATTTCCTCATAATTTATCCATATATTATTTATCACTAATGATGATAACTGTAACTTTTTAATATTTTATAATATAGAATTTTGTAAAATAAACAAATCATAACAAATTTAAATTGTGTGTGAAACTTGGCTTGTCATTCGGATTTATGGCAAAATTTTAACATATCTTTAAATATTTGATCACAAATCTTAACGAATCACCATAATTTGAACGTAAAATTATGATAAATTGTCATAATTTTTTGTGCAAAACTATGGATGAAAGCTATTTTTGCACATTATAATCTCATAGAATCAAATATTAAATATTAATTGCAAAAAAATTATCTACAAAAAAAAAACTTATCTTTTGAATAGGTACTAGGTTTGTGCAGCACGGACTCAATTATGTAAAACAGTCACCTCTAAATACAATCAATAAAAAATTCCAGCCTATTATTCACAAATGTCAATATTATTTTTGAACGGTAATTAATTAGGAACACAAGATTAGAGGGCACAAAATACTTTCATTATTTCAAAATATTGGGTGCAAGTTCAATTCCTTTATTGATTGGACAGTTTCTAAATCTATACAAAGCTACATGATATTTTACTTAGATTTTATTTTGGATTTATTTTTAATATGCATTTTTAGTTTCAAAGTGTTGGTGTAATAAATTAAAAACCTTAACACGCAATATTGAGTTTCGAAAACACTATATCCTAACTTCAATCGATTAACAAAAGTTTTTTACCTTTTAATTTTTTATTTTACATTTCAATCAAATAGTCTCTTTTTTTTTCCTCCTTAAGAATTCCATCTTTTTAATTCCTTGGTGGTTCGAACTCACAATCGAAAGATTTAAAGTGAGGGGTGTTTAACATCCGAGCAACTCCCTCTTGTCAAATAAATAGTCTTGAAATATGGACTCAGTTAAAAAAATATTCAAAACTCATACTCCCTCCGTTTAAAAAAGAATGATCTGCTTTCCATTTTTATTCTGTTTACAAAAAAAATGACCTATTTCCTTTTTTGGCAACACTTTAATTTTAATTTACTACGTAGCATGTTTAAGACCACAAGATTAAATAATATTTTGGTACATTCGTCATAACTTTAATTGAGGACCATAAAATTTAAAAATTATCTTTATTTTCTTAATCTTTGTGGCAAATCAAATTTTACGCTAATGTAATGTTATTTCCGCTAGAATGAGGTGTCAAACACTATATAAAAATTAACTTAAAAGACCGGATCGTCTTACAAACTAAGCTAAATATATTTGTTAATGATCAAAATCATAACTCACAATAATTCCAACAAAATCATAATGTTTACCTACTCAGCATTGGCATTTGACAACCACAAGTCTCCACCATCTGCCTAGTCACAACTCATAAAATTGTTGGAAAAAGTAAGAGCAAAAAGCTAAGTGGAAATAAAGAAAAACAAAGAAATGAAGTCATATGAATGTGACAACAAATAAGGCACAAATGGCACAACCTTTATTTTCCATGTGTATTGGAACGAGCTTAACCACTAAAAACTTCTAGCTAATAGAAAAATTAGATCATGAATGAAAAAAATTAATTGGCAATTACTCACTCAATTTTAATTTAGATAATGTTTTTCTTTAGTTTCTCTCATAAAAAAGTGTTAACTTTCTCTAGTTGAAAATAATTTAATTTTAAAATTGTTATTTTAATCATAAAAAAAACAATTTTAGAACCACACCAATCATCATTTTTATCAGATCACAAACTTCAAAAAACTTTATTTATTTCTTAAAGTTTGTGTCAAATCAAACATCATATAAAAAGAGGATCAAACAACTAATCCAAAGAATGCGGTTTAATTAATTTAATATTGAAAGAAATGGGCAAATAATCACTTTTTTAATCGCTAATCAAGCTTTAATTAGTGTTCCAAAACTAATTAACTTTAAAAACTTGGTAATGTGAAAGCATCTTTTGAATAATCATTGTAACACCCCGTAGCTTCTAATACAATGTTGTGATATCGGGAAAATAAAGTTGCAAATTGATAACTATACCTAGGAACCCTCACATTAAGTCATTTTTAAGTGCTAGACTTAAGTTTGAGGCCAAAATAAGACTTAAATGAGATTTCAAGTTAAAGTGTTCATTATGGCGGAGTTATTCAAGTGATAACGAGCTTGGCCAAATTTTGAACGTGCATATCTTCCAAGGAGTTTGAGATTTTGGCAGCTATAAAAATAAATGCCTATGAGTTCTGTTTCCATCCAAATAAACCGCTTGTTCATACAATTTTAGTGTAAAGTATTATGCATGTTATACTACAGACATATATATGTAGAGTAGAGATATCCACTAGACAGAAGAATAATCCATGGAAATGAAGTACGATCCTTTGGTTGGGCCGTAAAAAAGATCAAAAAGAGATAAGGTTCATGGACCATGGCAATCCACAGTGGAATTCATGACCCGTCGATCCTCTACGGTTGTCATTCAGCCTAGAGATTTGAGTCAGCAGAAAGTTTTTTTAAAGCTTATTTAATTTGCGATCCTTGTGTCATTATTCATCACTTTCTTCAACCAAATCAATCATTATCTCCCCACAAGGTTTTATAATAGATCAATAGTCCAAGTTCAGAATTTCTCAAGGTTCAAGATCTATTTTTGTCTGCTATCATTGAAGTTGATAGCTAGAGCTTCTTGTCCGCTTCTAGTTTTTTAGGTGAGCTTTTACAGTGTGTTTAGCTAAGGAAATCCATCATACTTTTTAACAAAGGAAAGTTTGTCACTCCCTCTTCATCTTCAAAGCCTACGAGATAGTTTCTATGTTATTTGACAAAGAAATCACGAGACGGTTTTTAAAAGCCAAGAGTTTAAGTTTTTATATTTGTTTGAGACTGGAAAAAGGTTGTATATTCTAAAGTAGGTGTAACACCTCGATTAGAGAAAGGCTAAAAAAGGGTCAAGAGGTCATGTCAAGAACACAAAAGTGGACCATGGAATCCTCCACGAAGCCCTTGATAGGTCGTGTAAGGGACCACAGTCCGTTTGGGCTCTCGTGGTATGTTCCAGAACCTGCCCCAAGCAGGTGTCCCTCCCACGGATGCCTAGACGGCCCGTGGTGAGGTTGATGGACCATCCAAGGGGTTGTCAAGTTGCCTACTCAGAAGGGGCTTCTTCCCTCATCACTGGTGAAGGACCCCGGACGTCTAAACAGCCCATGAAGCCCTACACGTACCGTGAAATCGTCCGTAAAGGGGGTTTATTAGACTTAGAGTTTAGGGTCAACTTCAAATAATCATATCTTTGAGCCTAAAATGAAATAGGAGGCCCATTAACTATCAAATTAAAGATCTTTGAGTCCTCTTTCCAACGCCACTGAGTTTGCCTAATTCCAAGTTCGAAGTAAATAGTTATGCCCGAAATAGTGAAGCCGTATCAGGCAGAGTTTCTTCACGACCTGTTAGACGGGCCTTGGTTGTCTTAGATGGGCCGTTTAGGCCTCCTTCAAGTCATTTCGTCAGCTTTTAAGTCAGGGGTTTTTTAGTCTTTTCCCAATTGTGTTAACTCAATACTACATCGTTTTACCTTCTACCCAAAGCCTTGTATAAGGATTTTTAGTCCCAAAATAATCCAATTCAATTCATTCTCTCAAATTCTCAAAAGAGGGTCAAGTCATCGTCTCAAATTTCTCTCTCTAAGGAAGAAGAAGAAGTCAAGTAAGGGTTTCAAGATCAAGTCTCCAATTCACCAATTGGTTAAGGGCTTTGAACTCCAAGGTATAATAGTGTTCAGCTGTGGAGCTCTTTCCTCCATAGGGTTCCTAAATTCTCCAATTTACAAGTTAGAAATCTCCAATTGAAGTTAAGGTTTTCTTCTATGTCATGTGTTCCTTTTAATGTTGATTCAATTGATTGTTTTATGAACTATTATGCATGAATTGAGATTATTTCATGTGCTTAAGCTGAATCCCCATGAACCCATGCATAACCCAAATTTTCTAAGCTATGATGATATAATGTGGGTTTTGAACTATGAAAGATGAGTTTATGAAGATATTCATGTTCTTTCTGAAAGTGATGAAAATGATTTAATATTACTTTGAGGGTAAATCATAAATGTTGTTGTTGTGAAAAGATTTCTCACATACTACTCAATACATGCATGTGAAAGGGTTTTCTCACATAAGGATTCTTAGAGTTGAAAGGTTCTATCAACTAAACTTTGGATCAAGATTTAGGAGCTATTCTAAAGAAACCTAGCTTGGATTGGCTATTTCTTGGGCCTTCCATGAAAGATAAGTCAAGTAAAGAATTATGACTATTCCGTGGGATTTATGCTTAGCACCGAGAGGATATTGAGATGGAAGCTCTCTCTAGCTTAGAGGTCGGGTCTCTAGTAGCAATCTCCTTATCCCATACCTATGTGCCACCATAGGATGATTGTCTTAGATAGATGATGATTTTCTTCGATAGACATTAGCTAATGGATCCACGTAAGCTAGAAGTTAAGGTTCTTACCTTGGTAAGTAAGGACACCCCTTTTTGATGTGGGCAGACACCATATTCTATATTATAGCTCACATAGTCTCTATGTCGGTTAAGGATACTTCCCATAATAATGATGAACTAAGGTTACTTTAAGAAGTATCTCACAAGTGTTCAAAGATGAGTTTTACTTTCATTGACCATGATTACGATGATATTTTCTAACCTCTTATTTTATGGTTTTAACTTGGTCTTTGCATGACATGGAAGGTCCTTTATAACATGATTTTACAACTCTATGCATTACTATCATACTTGGTACATTTTTGTACTAATGCATACTCTTGCCTACATTGTTTCACTAATATAGGGCGTGATGACTCCTCTCAATTCACTCATGGATAGATTGTTGTACTTTTGATTAAGAAGACTGGGTGAGTTCTCATATTTCGAGGACAATGTCACGTTTATAGCTTTATATCTTTTTACCTTTGAACTTTTATGGGTTACGTCCCAATGTTTTATTCTATTGATATATTAGATGGCTTTGAGACTATGTTAGACTTCTGCTATTTTGTCAAACTCTTTATGATATGAAACTGTCTTTAAACTCTTAACTACTATTTTCTTGTATAATGTATGCTAAGTAGCTTGTATGGGGCCTTTCGGGGTCTTATACATCATGTCACGTCTAGGGGGTACTTTAGGTCATGAAAAACTTGGTATTCAGTGCACAAGGTTTTAGAAAGGTCCTAGGATGTCTCATAAGCAACGTCGAGTAGAGTCTTGTTCATGAGTGTAAAGCGTGCCACATTTATGAATAAGAAGCTATAAGATGATTAGGAAACTCCACTTCTTTCATTACTCTATGTCGTGCGATAGAGTGTAACTCTATATTTCCTTTCTCCTAATCCCTATTCGATGCTTTTCATGAAATGGCCCCTCGAAGAGCATACGTTAGGAGCAATGTGAATGAGAATTTGGAACAACAAGCTCCTCCTCAAGCTTCTCAAGTTCCGACCAATCCTTTGGCTGAGCAAGTGATTAATGTAGAGTTTAGGGCTGCTTTTCAAGTGTTGGCTCAAGTCATGACGGCTCAAGCCAATAGGGAGGTTGTGGTCCCCGTGAACCCAAATGAGGGTACGGTGGCAACTAGGGTAAGAGACTTTACTAGAATGAATCCTCCAGAGTTTCATGGTTCTAAGGTTGAGGAAGATCCTCAAGACTTCATTGATAAAGTGTATAAGCTGTTGATTATCATTGGAGTGACGCTGGTGGAAAAGGCGAAATTGGCCGCTTATCAACTTAAGGGTGTTGCTCAAGTTTTGTTCAACTAATGGAAGGAAGAGAGGGCGGTTGATGCAGGTCCCTTCATTAGGAGAAGTTTAAGGTTGCTTTCTTTGATAGGTTCTTTTCCCTTGAGATGAGGGAGGCAAAGGTGATTGAGTTCATCAACTTTCGTCAAGGAAGCATGAGTGTAAAGGAGTATGCTTTAAAATTCACAAATTTGTCTAAGTATACTCCTACTATGGTTGCCGATCCTAGGGCATGGATGAGTAAGTTTGTTTCGGGTGTGTCTGAAATAGTTGTCAAAAAATGTTGTACCGCTATGCTTATCCATAGTATGGACAATTCTCGTCTTATGGTGCATGCTCTACAAATAGATGAAGATAAACTTAAGGGAAGAGCTAGGGAGACAAAGAAGACAAGGACCGGTTATGGTGACTTTTCACATTCAAGGTACGATGGACGTGGTCGTTCTAGGTTTTGGCAAAGGTTTTACGGATAAGGCTCCTCAAATGCTCCATCTAGATTCAACAAAGATAGGGTGTCTAACCCTATACCTCAAGGAGGAAATGGTAGTGGATCTTCATTGTCTACTTGTGCTAAGAGTGGATGGAAGCATGAAGGTAAATGCTTAGCCGGTATGGATGGTTTCTATGGTTGTGGTAAGAGTGGCCATAAGATAACGGATTGTCCAACACTTATGTCTAAGGGTAAAGAAGGTAGGCAAGCTCCGCCTAGTGGTTCGGGTTCAAGTGCTGCAAAGAAAAGTAGATTTTATGCACTCCAGACTCGCCAAGAGCAAGAGGGTTCTTCCGATGTGGTTACCGGTATGTTGAAAGTTTTTCATCTTGATGTTTATTCTTTGCTTGATCCCGGTGCTACCTTATCTTCTGTGATGCCATATGTGGCTATGAGGTTTGATATTCTTCCGAATGTGTTGTTATACAAGTTTTATGTCTCTACTCTTATCGGTGAATCTATTGTTGCTAAGAGAGTCTATAAAAATTGTCCCGTCTCCTTATCCCTTAGAGTCATTCATGTTGATCTTGTAGAGCTTGATATGTTAGATTTAAATTTTATTCTTGGGATGGATTGGTTGCATTCATGCTATGCTTTTATTGATTATAGAACCCGAGTAGTTAAGTTTCAATTTCCAAATGAACCCGTTCTAGAGTGGGAAGGAGGAAATTATATGCCGAAAGATCAGTTTGTTTCTTGTCTAAAAGCTAGAAAGATGAATTCTAAGGGTTGCATATACCACATAGTAAGGGTGAGGGATATGGATTCTGAAACCCCTACCTTTGAGTCGGTCCCCATTGTTAATGAGTTTTTGGAAGTGTTTCCCGATGATTTACCCGGTGTTCCTTCCAAAGGGAAATAGACTTCGCTATCGACCTTCTCCCAGATACGCAACCTATCTCTATTCCTCCTTACCGAATGGCTCCGGTAGAACTTAAGGAATTGAAGGAGCAATTGAAAGATTTGTTGGATAAGGACTTCATCCGACCGAGTATCTCTCCATGGGGTGCTCATGTATTGTTTGTTCGAAAGAAAGATGGCTCACTCCGTATGTGTATTGACTACCGTCAATTGAATAAAGTTACCATCAAGAATAAGTATCCTCTTCCAAGGATAGATGATTTGTTTGATCAAGTTCAAGGAGCGAGTTACTTCTTCAGGATTGACCTCCTGTCGGGTTATCACCAATTGAGGGTTAAGGAAGATGACATTCCGAAGATGCCTTTTCGGACTAGATATGGTCATTTCGAATTCCTAGTAATGTCATTTGGGTTGACAAATGCTCCTACCGCATTTGTGGATTTGATGTATATGATGTTTAGACAATACCTAGATATGTTCGTGATTGTGTTCATCGATGATATTTTGATTTACTCAAGGAGTAAGGATACCAATCATTTGAGGATTGTGTTGCAAGTCCTCAAGGACCAACAACTTTTTGCAAAATTTAGTAAATGTGAGTTTTGGTTGAGATTCGTGGCTTTTCTTGGTCACATTGTTCTAGTAAGGGTATTGAGATAGATCCTAAGAAGAGGGATGTGGTTAAGAGCTAGCCTAGACATCTATCCCCTTCAGATATTCAAAGTTTCTTAGGTTTGGCTGGTTACTATCGAAGGTTAGTGGAAGGGTTTTCTTCGAGTGCCTCTCCATTGACGACATTAACCCAAAAGAAAGCTAAGTTTTTATGGTCTGAAGCATTTGAAAAGAGTTTCAAAGAATTGAAAGATATACTTACCTCCGCTCCAATATTTACTTTGCCGAAAGGGTCTGATGGATTTGTGGTTTATTGTGATGCCTCAATAATTGGGTTGGGATGTGTCCTTATGCAAAATGGTAAAGTCATTGCTTATACTTCAAGGTAACTCAAGATTCATGAAAAGAACTATCCTAGCCATGACTTAGAACTAGCAGCGGTTGTGTTTGCTCTAAAGATTTGGAGGCATTACTTGTATGGTGTACATGTTGATGTCTTTACCAACCACAAGAGTTTGCAATATGTGTTCAAGAAAAAGTGTCACGACCCAAGGTACCCCCTAGTCATGACATGGCATACAAGACCCCGAAAGGCCTCATACAAGCCACTGATCATACACACATACAAGATTATAGAGAATTAAGAGTTCAAAAGATAATGTCATATCAAGGCTTCTAAGAAAATAACGGAAGTCTACATCTCATATCTCAAAGACAATCTACCATAAGAAAGAGAAATAAAGTTTTGGACGTAACCCAATACAATGCCAAAATGAAAGATCATGAAAGAAATAACAACTAGGCTATGTCCTCAATTGGATGAGGACTCACCAAGTCTTCAAAAATCCTTCTACTAAGCTCTAGCCACGAATTGATGGAGAATCGCCAGACCCTACATTAACAAGTCAATGTAGGAAAGAGTATGCATTAGTACAATCAAGTACCAAGTATGATAGCAATGCATGAAATCATTTAAAACATGCTAAAACGGGACATTTTCATAACATGCAATGACCAAGCTAGAACATGATAAAGATTAAGAAGCATAAAACATAAACCATGGTCAAAGCAAGCTAAACATCTTTACTTTACTTGGGGAAACATCATAAAAAAAGTTTAATTCATTGTTCTGGGAAGTAGCCTTAACTGACATATAAGACCATGTGAGCTATCAACATGGAATCCAGTGTCTAACCCCACACCGATAGGGCCATCCTACTTGCCAAGGTAGGACCCTTTACTTAACATATAACTTACGTGAATCCACTAGCTAGTGTCTATCAAAGACCATCATCCTATGGTGGCACATACTTTATGGGTCATGGGTAATTGCAACTTGTCTACTCGGTGCTAAGCATAATTCCCACGGATTAGACATAGTTCATTTATCATAAGTAGAAATGGGTGGTCGCCTCTTGTCTACATTAGGGAACATGGGTTATTGCCTCTTGTCCCTTCATTAGAATAGCTCCTTAATCATCGATTCAATTTAGTTGAGCAAACCTTTCAACAAGTTATGAATCATTACATGTGAGAAAACCGTTCACATTCATAGGTTGAGTACTATATTAGAATTCCTTTCACAACTCAACAACAACATCAACATATCATAACTTGGATGCTTCAATCTCAAAGCACCCTTAATTCAACATTAGCTTCATAAGAGACATGTATGATTTCTTAAACTTCATTTTTGCATAGTTCATCATGCTAAAAACTTATCAATCATAGAGTTCACATGGGTTCATAAGGATTCATCTTAAATCATGCAATTCAATGCAAACTCATGCTTAGAAAACCATAAACAAGGCAATTTGACCTTAATTGAAGAAACCCACATAATAGAAGAAAAGCATAGTTTTTGAGTGAACATGCTTACTTTCATAAATCCATACTTAGGTCATTCTTAATTTCATCATGAAAAGCATAATTTAAAAATCATAATTCATGCATGGATTCTTAGGGATTTCATAAAAACTCATCACTTCATAATTCAACCCACCAACAAGGCATAATTTCGAAATTGGGGGAAATTGGCATGGGTTCATGGGGATTCATTTAAATTAATGGAATTGAACTCAATTCATTCTTCATTGTTCATCAATCAATCAATTAAATCAACATTGCAAGGAACCCATGACATGGAAGAAAACCCCTAATTCAATTGAGAACTTCTAACTTGAAAATTGGATATTTTAGGGATTCCATGGAGGAAAGGGATCCATGGATGAACACTATCATACCTTGGGGTCTCAATTCCTTAAACAATTGATGAAGAAAAGCTTGATTCCTTGAACCCTAGCTTGCCCTCTTCTTCTTCTTCTAACTTCTAGAGAGAAAAATATTTGAGAGAGGAGAATTTGGGGAAATCTTGTAAAGTTATTGGAAAGGGTAGATTTTAGGATTAGAAGGGCTTTTATAGTGTTAGGAGTTGAGGGGAACCGACTTAAGTAAGTAAATAAGTCATTGGGTGAAGAGACAAAAATACCCCTTTAAAATATAACTGCCAGGTCCCATCGACGGTTTGACCTACGGTCCATCGACGGACCATCCTGCTCAACCGTTGTTTGGTTCAGAGAATATCAATTTTGACCCTGCAACGACGGGTCCCATGTACGGCTCGTGGGTCAATCGACGAACCGTACATGGAAATCGTAGGTCTGAACTTAGGGCTTAAGAATTTTACTAAGTCAGGAGGAGACCTACGAGACCCATCTACGATTCGTACACTGGACGATGGGCCAGCCTGGCGAGCCGTCGTTGGGGTTATGAAACTTGTCATTTTGAAAATGTGGGCTTGCCACCTACGGGCCGTAAGTCAACCTACGATCTGTAGGTGGCTTCCGTCGTTACTACCACCAACCCAAAAAACTAGAAATTTTCCACCCTTTCGAGTCCGGGGTATCACATTATCTCCCCCTTGGGAACATTCATCCTCGAATAAGAATCAAGACATCATAAGGAGGGTAGGAAGAACCAACAACCCAACCTAGAATGCAATCACATAAATGCACATATTCCGGGAGGAAAACATCAACTCCAAGCTAAAGCATGCTCAACACATCATTTCATGAAGACTTTATGCGACTCATACTTAATGCACATAATCATAGACAAATCAATCAAGTCAACTCATTTTCTCAAAATTTAGACTCTTCATGAATATGCATAAATGAGAAATCATGGGAACATCTAAGACACATGAATCAAAAAGAATAAAAAATGAGGAACTAGATGCCTCAAGCTAGAGTAGGATCGGAGGGAAAGAGATGAGGATATTGGGACATCATATCGGCCTCGGCTTCCCAAGTAGCACCCTGAACTAATTGGTTCCTCCAAAGAACTTTCATAGAAGCAATTTCTTTATTTCTTAACTTTCGGACTTGCCGGTCTAAAATCTCAACCGGGACTTCTTCATAGGAAATACTATCCTTTATGCCAAGATTCTCCAATGGCATTATAGACGTCGGATCACCAACACATTTCTTCAACAATGAAATATGGAAAACCGGATGCACCGATGCCAAATCATCAGGCAAATCAAGTTCATATGCAACCTTACCAACACATCTCAAAATTTGATATGGGCCTACATAACGGGGACTAAGCTTCCCTTTCTTTCCAAACCTCACTATACCCTTCATGGGTGAAATTTTCAAGTAAACCAATCATCAACATCAAATTCTAAATCTCTCCTTCTAACATCGGCATAGGACATTTGTTGACTTTGAGCCATTCTCAACCTTTCTCTAATAAGTCAAACTTTCTCCTTAGCCTCATGTACCAAGTCGGGACCTATCATAGCGACTTCACAAACTTCAAACCAACCTATAGGAGATCTACACCTCCTTCCATAGAGAGCCTCAAACAGAGCCGTGCAAATATTTGAATGGTAACTATTATTATAAGCAAACTCAATCAAAGCCAAATGATCATCCAAAGTACCCTTGAAATTGATTACACAAGCCCTTAACATATCTTCAAAAGTTTGGATAGTACACTCCGCTTGCCCATCGATTTGAGGATGAAAGGCCGTACTAAGCTTGACACGAGTACCAAGACCCTTTTGGAAAGATTTCCAAAATTGAGAAGTGAATTAGGTACCATAATCGGAGATAATGGATAAAGGCACTCCATGCAACCTAACCATTTCTCTCAAGTACAACTTAGCATAATCCTCCGCCGAATAAGAAACCTTGACGGGAATGAAATGGGTTGATTTTATCATACGATCCTCAATAACCCAAATCGAATCATATTGTCGCCGGGTGCGTGGTAAACGAACAATAAAGTCCATATTCACATCTTCCCACTTCCAAGTAGGAATACTAATATATTGGGTCAAACCTCCTGGCTTTTGATGATTAACTTTCACTTGTTGACAATTAGGACATTTAGCCACAAACTCTGCAATATCCTTCTTCATCTCATTCCACCAATCGACCTCCCGCAAATCACGGTACATCCTGGTAGCTCCCGGGTGAATGGACTATCGAGAACTATGGGCTTCCGATAAAATTTGTCCTCTTAAGTCATCTACATCCGGAACAAACAGATGACCATGATATCAAAGCACACCATCTTTCCCTTGGGAGAAAGCCTCCACGGACTTTTTGAGCACCGCTTCCTTCAACTCGACCAAATTTGGATCAAGATCTTGTTTAGCCTTCACATCATGCACAAAGGATGATTTGAAACCATTGTGAACCATAACACCACCTTTAGTGGAATAAACCAACCGAACACCCAATTGGGCCAGTCTATGAACATCACGAACCAATTATTTCTTACCATCCTCAACATGAGAAACACTATTCATAGATAACCGACTAAGAGCATCCGCCACCACATTAGCCTTGTCGGGGTGATAGTGGACACTCATGTAGTAGTCCTTTAACAACTCAAGCCAGCTCCTTTGGCGAAGATTTAGATCTTTCTGTTTGATCAAATATTGCAAACTCTTATGGTCGGTGAAGATGTCAACATGCACACCATACAAATAATGCCTCCAAATCTTTAAAGCAAACACAACTGCCGCTAATTCTAGGTCATGAGTAGGATAATTCTTTTCATGAACCTTGAGTAGCCTAGAACCATAAGCAATAACTTTTCCAGTTTGCATAAGAACACATCCTAGCCCAATTCTCGAGGCATCACAATAAACCACAAAACCATCCGACCCTTCCGGCAAAGTCAATATCAAAGCCGAGGTAAGTCTATCTTTCAATTCTTGAAAACTCTTCTCACATGCTTCGGACCAAGTGAACTTAACCTTCTTTTGAGTCGAAGCTGCCAATGGAGAAGCAATCGAAGAAAACCCTTCAACAAACTCCTATAATAACCTGCTAAACCCAAGAAACTACGAATATCCGAAGGTGGTACAGGTCTAGGCCAATTTCTAAACACATCCTTCTTCTTAGGATCTACCTCAATACCCTTACCGGAGACAATGTGACCAAGAAAAGACACGAACAGTAGCCAAAACTCACATTTACAAAACATCACAATAATTTGATGGTCCTTGAGAACTTGCAATACAATCCTCAAATGATCGGCATGGTCACCTTCACTCCTTGAGTAAATCAAAATATCATCTATAAACACGATCACAAACATGTCAAGGTATTATTTAAACACCCTATTCATCAAATCCATAAACGCGGCCGGAGTATTTGTCAACCCAAACGACATCACTAGGAATTCAGAATGGCCATATCTAGTCCAGAAGCTGTTTTCGGAATATCATCTTCTTTCACCCTCAATTGGTGATAACCCGAACGAAGGTCAATCTTAGAAAAGTAACTAGCCCCTTAAAGTTGATCAAACAAGTCATCTATCCTTGGAAAAGGATACTATTTCTTAATGGTAACCTTATTCAATTGGCGGTAGTCAATGCACATACGAAGTGAACCGTCTTTCTTCCTCACAAACAAGACCAGAGCACCCCACAGAGAAGTACATGGTCAGATGAAGCCCTTATCCAACAAGTCTTTCAATTGCTCTTTTAGTTCCTTAAGTTTCGCCGGAGCCACTCTATTTGGAGGAATAGAGATAGGTTGCGTATCCGGGAAAAAGTCAATAACGAAGTCTATTTCCCTTCCGGGAGGAATACCGAGTAAATCATTGGGAAACACTTCCGGAAACTCATTAACAATGGGGACCGACTTTAGAGTAAGGGTTTCAGAATTCATTCCCCTCACCCTAACAAGATGGTATATGAAACCCTTAGAAATCATCTTGATAGCATTATGACAAGAAACAAAATGACCTTTAGGCTTTTAAAGAATTTTGAATGCAGAACTCACCTGAAGACAGTGACCTACGGAGGCCACCTAAGGGCCGTAGATGGATTGACGGGCCGTAGGTGGGGACCGTCAATGGCACTCTGAACTTTTAGGATTTCCAAGTTTCTGAACCTTGACCTACGGAATTGTAGGACAGTTCGTAGTTCAGTGATGGGCCATAGATGGGTTCCGTCGATGCTTTCCAGACTTAGCCAAATTTTCAGCCCTAAATGAACTTTCTGAATCAATTGACGAAAGAGCAGGACGGTCCGTCAATGGATGTACGGACCGTAGATCTTTTCCGTCCATTGGCCTCGACAATTTTTAATTAAGGGCTTTTTGGTATTTTCCCTAATTGATTACCTATTAAGCTAAGTCGGTTATACCCTTAATCTAAGACCTATAAATACTTTCTAAGACTAATTTTACTCATTCCTAAACTCTCCTCTCAAATATTTCTCTCTCTAAAAGAAATCCTCTCTAGCTCAAGGAAGAAGAAGAAGCTAAGTCCTCCATTGAAGGTAATCCAATTTCTTCCAATTTCTAGTGGGCTTTGGTAAGGTATGATAGTGTTCACCATTAGGAGTCCTTTCCTCAAATGGGCCCTTCCTCCTCTTCATGAATTTTAAAGTTTTACTCTAACCCAATTGAATTAGGGTTTTGATCAATCATTGTGGGTTCTTCAATTATGATTCCAATTGTTGATTTTATGATTCGTAGTGCACGATTTAGCGTGATGAAGTAACTTAGTGCACAAATAAGCATGAATTACATGATTTGATGTAAATATTGCATGAACCCCCATGATCCCTAGCTAATTCTCCCCAATTTGATAATCTATGCTTTGGTTGTTGGGTTGAGCTATGATATGATGAAGTTTATGAATTCTTTATGAAATCAAGCATGAATTATGAATGAATTGAGGATAATCTTATAAATTTAGCATGATCAAGTCAAAAGCATGATTTTCCTCTATTATGTGAGTTCCTTCAAGTATGGGTAAATTGTCCTTATTATGGCTTTCTAAGCATGAACTTGCATTAGTTTGCATGATATGAGTTGAACTTGCATGAACCCATATGAACTCTATGATCTATGGAGAATGAGCATGACGAACTGAGTAGAGATAAAGCTAATGAACTTATGCATGTCTCATATGAAGTTGATAATGAGTTAAAAGGTTCTTTGAGAGTAAAGTACCAAAGTTATGATTCGATGATGTTATGGTAGAGTGGTGAAAGGTTTTCTCACGTAATTCACCCAACATGACTAATAGAAGAACAAGAGGTGATTACCCATGTTTTTAAGGAGCTATTCTAATAAATGAAGGGACAAGAGGTGATTACCCATGTACCCTAATGTAGACAAAGCGGCGATTACCCAAGTCTACCAATAATGAACTTATGATTAATGTAGACAAAAGGCGATTACCCATGTCTACCTATGATAAAATGAAGTATGATTATTCCGTGGGAAGTATGCTTAGTACCGAGTGGACAAGTGGTGATTACCCATGTCCCATAACCTATGTGCCACTGTAGGGTGATGGTCTACGATAGACACTAGCTAGTGGATCCACATAAGATAAGAAGTTCATGGTCTTACCTTGTCAAGTAGGACACCTCTTTTCGGTGTGGGGTAGACAACCCGGATTCCATGTTGATAGCTCACATAGTCTTAGATGTCGATGAAGGCTATTCCCCACAAGTTAATGAACAAGTGTTCTCATGAATAAGTAAAGAAAAGAAAGAAAGATGATTTAGCTTGCTTTGGCCTTGATATATGCTTTATGTTTCATGTTTCTCATGTTTATCATGTTATTAGCTTGGCCATTGCATGTCATGATTATGTCTCTATCTCTAGCACGATTTTATGTGTCTATGTGCATTGCTATCATACTTAGTACTTAATTATACTAACGCTTACTTTTGCCTACATTAACTTCTTTGGTGTAGGACGTGGCGATTCACCTTCCACTCGTGGCTAGAGCTTGATTAGAGAGTTCATAGAAGACTTGGTGAGTCCTCATCTATCCGAGGACATAGCCTAGTTCTTATTTCTATTTTTCATGTATTTCTTTTCAGTTTTTTGATTGTATTGGGTTACGTCCCAACTTTACTTTCTATGATAGATTGGCTTGAGACATGAGATGTAGACTTCCATTGTTTGTTTTAAAAAGCTTTGAAATGAAATTCTCTTTCAAAAATGTATGTAATGTATGCTAAGGGCTTGTATGAGGCCTCTCGGGGTCTTGCACGCCATGTCACATCTAGGGGGTACCTTAGGTCGTGACAAATTTGGTATTCAGAGCGCAAGGTTTTAGAAAGATCCTAGGATGTCTCATAAGCCGTGTCAGGTAGAGTTTTGTTCATGAGTGTGAAGCGCGCCACATTTATGAATGAGAGGTTATAAGACGTTTAAGAAATTCCACTTCTTTCATTACTCTTAAGTCGTGCCATGGAGTTTAACTCTATATATCTCTCTCCTAATCCCTAAGCTACGCGTTTCAGGATATGGCGACCCGAAGAGCTTAAACTAGAAGAAACATGGGAGAGAATGTGGAACGAGAAGCTCCTCCTAAAGATCCTCAAGTTCCGGCCGACCCTTTGGGGGAACAAGTGACTAAGGCAGAGTTTAGGGCTACTTTCCAAGTGTGGCTCAAGCCGTTACAGCCCAAGCCAATAGAGAGGTGGTGGCTCCCGTGAACCTAAATGTGGGTACGACTGCGTCATTAGTGAGGGACTTTACTTGAATTAATCCTCCGAAATTTCATGGCTCTAAGTTTGAGGAAGATCCTCAAGAGTTCATAAATGAAGTGTACAAGGTGTTGATGATCATGGGAGTGACACCGGAAGAAAAGGCGGAGTTGGCCGCTTATCAACTCAAGGGTGTTGCCCAAATTTGGTTCAATCAATGGAAGAGTGAGAGGGCGGTTAATGAGGGTCCTCTTGATTGGGAGAAATTCAAGGTTGCTTTCCTTGATAGGTTCTTCCTTCTTGAGAAGAGAGAGGCTAAGGTTCTTGAGTTTATCAACCTTCGACAAGGAAATATGAGTGTGAATGAGTATGCATTGAAGTTCACACAATTGGCTAGATATGCTCCATCCATAGTTGCCGACCCAAGGTCAAGAATGAGCAAATTTTTGTCAGGAGTGTCCTATATGTTGGTGAAAGAGTACTGCACCACCATGCTTGTGCATGACATGGATATTTCTTTCCTCATGGTTTATGCCGAAAAAATTGAAGAAGAAAAGCTTAAGGAAAGTTCTAGGGAGATCAAGAGGGCTAGGACCGGAGATGGTAACTTTTCGCATGCAAGGTCCGATGGACATGGTTGCCCTAGACTTCGAGAAAGGTTCTTTTGCGAAGGCTCATCCAATGTTCCTCCTAAGTCCAACAATGATAGGGTGTCTAACCCCAAGTCTCAAGGAGGAAATGGGGATGGTTCTTCATTGTCTACTTGCCCTAAGAGTGGGAGAAAGCATGAGGGCAAATGTGTAGCCGGTTCTAACGCATATTTTGGCTGTGGTAAGATGGACCACAAGATAAGGGATTGACCCTTAGCGGCTAAGAATGAAGAGGATAATCATCGATGCATTAAATCAAAAAATCCGTCGAGTTCTAGTGGGAATCAGAAGCAAAACCAAGTTTATGCACTTCAGGTTTGTCATGAGCAAGAGCGCTATCCTGATGTGGTTACCGGTATGTTAAGAGTTTTCCATTTTGATGTTTATGCTTTGCTTGATCCTGGTGCTACCTTGTCTTTTGTGACGCCATATGTGGTAATGAGGTTTGATGTTATTCCGGATGTGTTGCTAGATTCTTTTCGTGTCTCTACTCCAATTGGAGAATCTATAATGGCTAAGAGAGTTTATAGAGATTGTTCTATCTTCTTATCCCATAGAGTCACTCATGTTGATCTTGTAGAGCTTGATATGCTAGATTGGTTGATTCTACTAAAGGTGGTGTTACTATTCACAAGGGTTCTGAATCCTCTTTTGTGCATGATGTTAAAGCTAAGCAAGGTCTTGATCCTTACTAGGTTGAACTAAAGGAAGTAGTACTCAAGAAGTCGATAGAGGTTTTCTCCCAAGGGAGAGATGGTGTGCTTCGATATCAAGGTCGTTTGTGTGTTCCCATTGAAGAGGATTTAAGAGAGCAGATTTTTTCTGAAGCCCATAGTTCTCGATATTCCGTCCACCTAGAAGCTACCAAAATGTATCGTGATTTGCAGGAAATTTATTGGTGGAACGAAATGCAGAAAGATATTGCAGAGTTTGTGGCTAAGTGCCCTAATTGTCAACAAGTGAAAGTTGAGCATCAAAGGCTGGGAGGTTTGACCCAAGATATTAGTATTTCTAATACGAAGTGGGAGGATGTGAATATGGATTTTATTGTGGGTTTTCCTCGCAGGAGGCAACAATACGATGTGATTTGGGTTGTTGTTGATAGAATGACGAAGTCAGTCCATTTCATTCCCGTCAAAACTTCTTATTCGGCGAAGGATTATGCTAAGTTGTATTTGAGGGAGATGGTTAGGCTGCATGGAGTGCCATTATCCATCATCTCCAATCATGGTGCACAATTTACTTCTCAATTGGAAGTCATTCCAAAAAGGCCTTGGTACTCGTGTTAAGCTTAGTATGGCCTTTCATCCCTAAATCGATAGGCAAGCGGAGCGTACTATTCAAACTTTGGAAGATATGTTGAGATCTTGTGTAATTGATTTCAAGGGTACTTGGGATGATCACTTTCCTTTAATTGAGTTTGCATATAATAATAACTACCATTCTAGTATTGGTATGGCTCCATTTGAGGCTCTCTATGGTAGGAGGTGTAGATCTCCTATAGGCTGGTTTGAAGTTGGGGATAGGCTAGTTTGAAGTTGGGGATAGGCTAGTTTGAAGTTGGGGAAGTTTCTTTTATAGGCCAGGAGTTGGTGCATGAGGCTATGGAGAAAGTTCGACTTATTAGGGAAAGGTTGAAAACTGCCCAAAGTTGACAAAAGTCCTATGCCGATTTTAGAAGAAGAGAATTAGAATTCGATGTTGATGATTGGGTTTACTTGAAAATCTCACCCATGAAGGGTGTAAAGAGATTTGGGAAGAAAGGGAAGCTTAGTCCCCGTTATGTAGGCCCTTATCAGATTTTGAGACGTGTTGGAAGGGTTGCTTATGACCTTGACTTGCCTAATGATTTGGCATCAGTGCATCCGTTTTTCCATGTCTTATTGTTGAAGAAGTGTGTTGGTCATCCGACCTCTATAGTGCCATTAGAAAATCTTGGCATAAAGGATAGTCTTTCCTATGAAGAAGTTCCGGTTGAGATTTTAGCACGACAAGTCTGGAAGTTAAGAAATAAAGAAGTTGCTTCCGTGAAAGTTCTATGGAGGAATCAATTAGTTGAGGGTGCTACTTGGGAGGCCGAGACTGATATGATGTCACGATATCCTGATCTCTTTCCTTCCGATCCTACCCTAGCTTGAGGTATCTTGATCCTTATGGTTTATTCTTTTGGTCTCGTATAGTTCCATGATTCTTTGGTTATGTATGTTCATGAAGAGTCTTATATGATTATGTGCATTTGAGTATGAGTTGCATAAAGTCTTCATGATATGATGTGTTGATCATGCTTTATCTTGGAGTTGATGTTTCCTTCTCGGATATGTGCACTTATGTGATTGCATATTAGGTTGGGGTTTTAGTGCATGTCTATTACCCTTCTCATGATGTCTTGATTCTCATTCGAGGACTAATGTTCCCAAGGGGGAGATATTGTAACACCCCAAGTTTTCAAAGAATTTTTAATGCAGAACTCACCTTAAGACAGTGATCTAATGAGGCCACCACGGGCCGTAGATGGATTGATGGGCCGTAGGTGGGGACCGTGAATGGCACTGTGAACTTTCAGGATTTCCATGTTTCTGAACCTTGACCTACGGAATAGCAGGACGGTTCGTAGTTCAGTTGACGGGCCGTAAATGGGTTGCATAGATGCCTTCAAGACTTAGCCAGATTTTCAGCCCTAAATGAACTTTCTGAATCAATTGACGGAAGAGCAAGACGGTCCGTCAATGGATGTACGGACCATAGATCTTTTCCATCCATTGGCCCCGACAGTTTTTAATTAAGGGCTTTTTTGTATTTTCTCTAATTGATTACCTATTAAGCTAAGTCGGTTATATCCTTAATCTAAGACCTATAAATACTTTGTAAGACTAATTTTACTCATTCCTAAACTCTCCTCTCAAATATTTCTCTCTCTAAAAGAAATCCTCTCTAGCTCAAGGAAGAAGAAGAAGCTAAGCCCTCAATTGAAGGTCATCCAATTTCCTCCAATTTCTAGTGGGCTTCGCTAAGGTATGATAGTGTTCACCATTAGGAGTCCTTTCCTTCAATGGGCCCTTCCACTTCTTCATGATTTTTAAAGGTTTACTCTAACCCTATTGAATTAGGGTTTTGATCAATCATTGTGGGTTCTTCAATTATGATTCCAATTATTGATTTTATGATTCCTAGTGCACGATCTAGCGTGATAAAGTAACATAGTGCATGAATTAGCATGAATTACATGATTTGTTGTAAAGATTGTGCGAACCCCCATGATCCCAAGCTAATTTTCCCTAATTTGATAATCTATGCTTTGGTTGTTGGGTTGAGGTATGATATGATGAAGTTTATGAATTCTTTTTGAAATCAAGCATGAATTATGAATGAATTGAGGATAATCTTATGAATTTAGCATGATCAAATCAAAAGCATGATTTTCCTCTATTATGGGACTTCCTTCAAGTATGGGTAAATTGTCCTAATTATGGCTTTCTAAGCATGAACTTGCATTAGTTTGCATGTTATGAGTTGAACTTGAATGAACCCATATGAACTCTATGATCTATGAAATATGAGCATGAAGAACTAAGTAGACATAAAGCTAATGAACTTATGCATGTCTCATATGAAGTTGATAATGAGTTAAGGGGTGCTTTGAGAGTAAAGTACCAAAGTTATGATTCGATGATGCTATGGTTGAGTAGTGAAAGGTTTTCTCACGTAATTCTCCCAACATGACTAATAGAAGAACAAGAGGTGATTACCCATGTTATTAAGGAGCTATTCTAATAATTGAAGGGACAAGATGCGATTACCCATGTACCCTAATATAGACAAAGCGGCGATTACCCAAGTCTACCAATAATGAGCTTATGACTAATGTAGACAAGAGGTGATTACCCATGTCTACCTAAGATAAAATGAACTATGATTAATCCGTGGGAAGTACGCTTAGTACCGAGTGGACAAGTGGCGATTACCCATGTCCCATAACCTATGTGTCATCATAGGTTGATGGTCTATGATAGACACTAGCTAGTGGTTCCACATAAGCTAAGAAGTTCATGGTCTTACCTTGGCAAGTAGGATACCTCTTTTCTGTGTGGGGTAGACACCGGATTCCATGTTGATAGCTCACATGGTCTTACATGTCGATGAAGGCTATTCCCCACAAGTTAATGAACAAGTGTTCTCATGATGAAGTAAAGAAAAGAAAGAAAGATGATTTAGCTTTCTTTGGCCTTTATATATGCTTTATGTTTCATGTTTCTCATGTTTATCATGTTTTTAGCTTGGCCCTTGCATGTCATGATTATGTCTCTATCTCTAGCACGATTCTATGTGTTTATGTGCATTGCTATCATACTTAGCACTTAATTGTGGTAACACATACTTTTGCCTACATTAACTTCTTTGGTGTAGGACGTGGCGATTCACTTTCCACTCATGGATGGAGCTTGATTAGAGAGTTTATAGAAGACTTGGTGAGTCCTCATCTATCCGAGGACATAGCCTAGGTCTTATTTCTTTTTTCATGTATTTCTTTTCAGTTTTTGGATTGTATTGGGTTACGTCCCAACTTTACTTTCTATGATAGATTGGCTTGAGACATGAGATGTAGACTTCCGCTGTTTCTTTTAAAAAGCTTTGATATGAAATTCTCTTTCGAAATTTTATTCTCTATTATCTTGTATGTAATGTATGTGAAGGGCTTGTATGAGGCCTCTCGCGGTCTTGTACGCCATGTCACATCTAGGGGGTACCTTGGGTCGTGACAATATAATTGGTTTTGCTTCTGACTTCCAGTAGAACTTGATGGATTTTAAGGTTGAGTTCGTCGACAATTATCCCCTTCATTTTTAGACACTAAGGGACAATCCCTTATCTTGTGATCCATCTTGCCACAACCAAAGCGTGCATTAGAATCGGCTAGATATTTACCCTCATGCTTCTTCAAATACTTAGCACAAGTAGTCGATGGAAAACCACCACCATTTTCTCCTTGAGGCTTAGGGTTGGACACCCTATCCGTGTTGAACTTTGGAGGAACCTTGACCGGAGAACCTTTGTCGAAATCTAGAACGACCATGTCCATCGGACCTTGAATGTGAGAAATTACCATTACCGGTCTTAGCCCTCTTTGCCTCTCTAGACCTTTCCTTAAGCTTTTTCTCTTCTATTTGTTAAGCATGAACCATAACATGGGATATATCTATATCATGGATTAGCATAGCGGTACAACATTCCTTGACCACCATTTCAAATACTCATGAAACAAACTTACTCATTCTTGCCCTAGGATCGGCAACAATAGAAGGAGCATATCGAGACAATTGTGTGAACTTCAAAGCATACACCTTCACACTCATGTTTCCTTGACGAAGGTTGATAAACTCAACTACCCTTGCCTCCCTCATCTCAAGGGGAAAGAACCTATCAAGGAAAGAAACCTTGAATTTCTCCCAATCAAGAGGACCTGCATCATCCACCCTCTCACTCTTCCATTGGTTGAACCAAAGCTTGAGCAACACCCTTAAGTTGATAAGCGGCTAAGCGGCTAACTCCCCCTTTTCCTCCGGCGTCACAACCATGATTATTAGCATCTTTTACACTTCATCGATGAACTCTTGAGAATCTTCCTCCACCTTAGAACCTTGAAATTTCGGAGGGATCATTCTTGTGAAATCTCTCGCCCTTGATGCCGCCGTACCCACATTTGGGTTCACGGGAGCCACAACTTCTCTATTGGCTTGAGCCGTCATGACTTGAGCCAACACTTTGAAAGCAACCCTAAACTCTGCATTAGACATTTGTTCGGCCAAAGGGTCGGCCAGAACTTGAGGAGCTTGAGGAGGAGCTTGTTGTTCCATATTCTCTCCCACATTCCTTCTAGCATAATCTCTTCGGGTAGCCATATCCTGAAATGCATAGGATAGGGATTAGGAGAGAGACATATAGACTTAAACTCCATGGAACGACTTAAGAGTAATGAAAGAAGTGAAGTTTCTTAAATGTCTTATAGCCTCTCATTCAAAAATGTGGCGCGCTTCACACTCATGAACAAGATTCTACTTGACGCGGCTTATGAGACACCCTAGGATCTTTCTAAAACCTTGCGCTCTGAATACCAAGTTTGTCACGACCCAAGGTAGCCCCTAGATGTAACATGGCATACAAGATGCCGAGAGGCCTCATACAAACCCTTAGCATACATAACATACAAGATACTAGAGAAATAAGAGTTCAAAAGAACATTTTATACCAAAGCTTTATTAAAAACAACGGAAGTCTACAACTCATGTCTCAAAGCCTTCTAATACCATAGAATATGAATAAAAGTGATAGGGACGCAGCCCAATAGAAGATCCAACATATGGAAAAACATAAAAGTAAAATCAAACAAGGCTATGTCCTCGGATGGATGAGGACTCACCAAGTCTTCTTTTCAACTCTAATTCAAAGCTCTAGCCACGAGTGGAAGGTGAACCGCCACGTCCTACACCAAAGAAGTTAATGTAGGAAAGAGTATGCGTTAGCACAAATAAGTACTAAGTATGATAGCAGTGCACATAACCACATAAATCATGCTAGAGATAGAGACATAATCATGACATGCAATGGCCAAGCTAAAAACATGATAAACATGAGAAACATGAAAAATAAAACATATATCAAGGCCAAAGCAAGCTAAATCATTTTTCCTTCTTTTCTTTACTTTATCATGAGAACATTTGTTCATTAACTTGTGGGGAAAAAGCCTTAACTGACATGTAAGACCATGTGAGCTATCAACATGGAATCCAGTGTCTACCTCACACCGAAAAGGGGTGTCCTACTTGCCAAGGTAAGACCATGAACTTCTTAGTTTAGGTGGATCCACTAGCTAGTGTGTTTCATAGACCATCACCCTATGGTGGCACATAGGTTATAGGACATGGGTAATCGCCACTTGTCAACTCGGTACTAAGCATACTTCCCATGGATTAATCATAGTTCATTTTATCTTAGGTAGACATGGGTAATCGCCTCTTGTCTACATTAATCATGAGCTCATTATTGGTAGACTTGGGTAATCGCCGCTTTGTCTACATTAGGGTACATGGGTAATTGCCTCTTGTCCCTTCATTCATTAGAATAGCTCCTTAAGAACGTGGGTAATCGCCTCTTGTTCTTTTAAGTCATATTGAGAGAATTATGTGAGAAAACCTTTCACGACCTAACCATAGCATCATCATGTCATAACTTTGGTACTTTACTCTCAAAGCACCCTTAACTCATCATGCTCATATTTCATAGTGCATACAGTATATATGGGTTCATGCAAGTTAAACTCATATCATGCAACTCAATGCAAGCTCATGCTTAGAAAGCCATAATTAAGATAATTTACCCATACTTGAAGGAACTCACATAATAGAGAAAAATCATACTCTTGACTTGATCGTGCTAAATTCATAAATTTTATCAAATCATAGCTAAACCCAACAATCAAAGCATAGATTATCAAATTGGGGAGAATTAGCTTGGGATCATGGGGGTTCATGCAATCTTTACATCAAATCATGTAATTCACGCTAATTCGTGCACTAATTTACTTTACCAGGCTAAATCATGCACTAGGAAACATAAAATCAATAATTCGAAACATAATTGATGAACCCACAATGATTGATCAAAACCCTAATTCAATTGGGTTAGAGTAAACTTTTGAAAATCAGGAAGAAGAGGAAGGGCCCATTGGAGGAAAAGACTCCTAATGGTGAACACTATCATACCTCAAAGCAATCCACAAGAATTGGAGAAGATTGAAGGTCTTCAATGGGGGATTCAAGCTCCTTCTTCTTCCTTGAGAGTTGAGAGAGTTTCTTTTTAGAGAGAGAAATATTTGAGAGAGGAAAGTTTTTGGAATGAATTAGAATGAAAGAAATTACGCTTTGAAAGTATTTATAGGTCTTAGATTAAGGGCATAACCGACTTAGCTTAATAGGTAAACAATTAGGGAAAAGACTAAAAAGTCCTTAATTAATAACTGTCCAGGCCAATCGACGGACATGATCTACGGTCCATACATCAATTGACGGACCAACGTGTTCTTTTGTCAATTGATTCAGAAAGTTCATTTTGGGCTGAAAATTTGTCTAAGTCTGGAAGGCATCTACGGAATCCATCTATGGCCCGCCATCTGGACTACAAACCGTCCTGCTATTCCATAGGTCAAAGTTCAGAAACTTGGAAATCCTGAAATTTCACAGTGCCATTCACAGTTCCCACCTACGGCCCGTCAATCCATCTACGGCCCGTAGGTGGCCTCCGTAAGTCATTGTCTTCAGGTGAATTCTGCATTTTAAAATCCTTTGGAAGCTTGGGGTGTTATAAGCCCTACACAAGCCAGTAGAGTATGCTGCACAACCCAAGTATCTCATACAAAATTTCCCAATTCGCTAATACTCCCAGGGGCCCTACCCAAGCTAGTAGAGTATGCGGGTCCATCAAAATATCCCTACCACCAATCTAATGTGGACCGCCGTCCACTACCAACCACAGTACCGCCGAACCAATCTTGAAACATCCGGTAGCCAAGGAAAAACAACACGCCTTTGACGACACATCGACACAATAGAAATGGGGAGAGAAGCTATAAAGGCACACCACACAAAGCCCAAACCAAACTCAAACTACCAGACCCAAGTCTGCTATGTCAGTCTAAAAGGACCTAGTCATCCGAATCGACGTCGGATACATACCGCAGTCACACAGGTGCATGGGTCTAAGTCAACTCTACTCTATCCTAAGCTAAGGCAAAAAATAACTCCAATACAATAAGCAGCCAACCAGACAATCCATATTCTGCAACATATATACAATCCAACATATAATCATAAAAACACCGATAAGCAACCCCTCAGCTACCATGGAACTAACTCCGAAAATAACCATAAAATCAACCCTAAAGCATGGTTTCTAAGAAGAAGAGAAGAAATACTAGAACCCCACCCCAGATTGACACAAATCGGTACTTATTTACACATTCAAGCTAAATCTAAAGGAATGGAAGCCGTAACCTACCGAAAGGCCGACCGCGGATGCACCAAATCTCTCTGCCAGAGCTTTTTCCTTTCGAATGGCATCACACTGCAGCTGCGCTATCAAAATTAGAATCACAGTGTCAGTAAGGTCGTTTAGACAGTAAAATCAATAAAAACAGAGACAGACAAATTTAGGAGTCAAAAATTAGAAAATTTGGGATCCGCTTAGGAAATCCCAAAATTGACTCTGAGAAAAGGTCCTAAACCTTCCCCCGAACTTATGTCCAAAACCGAACACAATCCGGGCTTCGAAACAACAAAGAACACAAAGAAGAAAAAGATGCAAAACTTTACTCTATAAGCATAGGATAGCAACTTACGCCTAAATTTCATGGGAATCGAGGACTACCCAACACACTTCGACCGACCAATCACGAAGCCAGCGAGATTCTGAACACCTGGGACTTGGAACCATCGAAAACCAATTTAAGATGATAAAGATATGAAATATCCAACTTTCTTCAACAACTAACCTGACTGCCCTTTATATACACTGCCAGTCGCTGACCTCCGCGAACGTGGCCATGGCCCCGCGAATGCAGAGGGAAAACAACTATACCTCCGTGAATGTGGCCATGGGCCTGCGAACGTGGCCAGGGGCCCGCGAACGTGGCCAGGGGCCCATGATCGTGTCCAGGGCCCGCAAACATGTCCAGGGGCTCGCGAACGTGGAGAAGTAACACACAGAACTCCATGAATGCGGCCATGGGTCCGCAAACGCAGAGAGAGAAGATCCACACCTCTGCAGACGCAAAGGCCCATTCGCGAACATGGAGAGAAAGATCCCCAGACATTTCAGACCTCTGCGAACGCGGAGCCTTACCCGCGAACATGGAGAGGAACATCACACACGTCCGTGAAGGCAGAGCCAAGCCCACGAACACCGAGAAGAGATAGATCTGCAATTATAAACTGTGCACCACCTGAGTTTGGGAATTCCCAAAACTCCGACGAGGTGCTCGGGATTCATTCAGAACTCCGTGCATGCAAACGAAATATGCTACCCCATCAAATTCAACATTTCAGACTTAATGACAAAGTCAAAATTTCCATACAAGGTCGTTTCGACAAAAAGTGGGTCCCACTTCCCTAGTGCCAATTTAGCCAACTTCTACCAAGGGCCTCAGAATTGGATCAGAAGCCTCGGGAAGCGCACGAAGGGTCATTCTAGACCAAACTCGGCATTCTGGGACAAACCGCCCTGACAGAATTCTCATCCAAGCGCGTTACCATGAATATTGACCAAAGTCAACTTCAACCCAAATCTCAAAGTTAAAAGCACAAAATGGCCCAAAAATCACAATGGAAACCCCGGGACTCATGCCAATCAAGCTTCTAACCTAATTTGGCCGTTCCGGAGCTGATAGAACCGTAAGAATTCCTTTTTGAGGTCATTTACCTAAGGTTATGACAGAAATAAACTTTTTAGGCTCCAAAAGCTCCAAAACAGGAAAACGGGCATAAAAACCAATCGAACGACCAGATGAACGAACAGTCAGTGCCAGCAAGTCATAAATGACTTGGGGTCACTACGGGAATGCACTAAATGACAAGAAGAAGGCAAAAACACACAAATGACCTGAAGGGTTATTAAAACATCGACTACTAAAAGAACTTTCGTCCACGAAAGTAAGAGTCAAGGGTTACTTGAGGACTCAAATAAACAAGGGAACTGCTCCCGCATCTCCCGCTCGGTCTCCCAAGTAGCCTCCTCGACTGGGCAATGCCTCTAATGGACCTTAACCACATGAATGGCTCTAGACCTCAGCTGCCTCACATCTCTGTCAAAAATAGCAACTGACTCCTCAATGTAGGTCTAGCGATCATCCAATGCAACAGTATCATATTGGAGCACATGAGACTCATCTTGAACATACCGGTGCAACATTGAATCAGGGAAGACTGGATGAATAGCTGAGAATGCTGGGGGTAAAGCTAACTCATGGCCACATCACCAACTGCCCTTAAGATCTCAAAAGGCCCGATATACCTGGGGTTAAGCTTGCCCCGCCTCCTAAACCTCATCATGCCCTTCATGGGCAATACTTAGAGGAATACTCTATCACCAAAGGCAAATCTCAACGGCCGTCGCCTGCAATCCGCGTAACTCTGCTATCTACTCTGAGCCGTCCTGAGCCAATCCTGAATCATCCTCATATACGCTAAGGTCTCCTGAAAGAGATCTGTACCACACAGCCTAGGCTCCGTAGACTCAATCCAACCAACTGGAGTGCGACAACGCCTACCATATGAAACCTCAAACGGGGCCATCTAATGCTAGAATGGTAGCGGTTGTTGTACGTAAACTTTGCCAAAGGCAAGAACTGGTCCCACCGGCCTCCAAAGTCCATAGCACAGGCCCGCAACATATTCTAACAAACTTGAATAGTGCACTCTGACTTGCCATCAATCTACCGGTGGAATGCTGTGCTAAGATCAACATGGGTGCCCAACTCCTCTTGAAATACCCTCCAAAAGCTGGAAGTGAACTGTGAACCCCGATCTGAAATGATATAAATAGGTACCCCATGAAGACAGGCCACTTCCCGAATGTAGATATGAGCTAACCTCTCATCACTGAAGGATGTATGAACTAGAAAGAAGTGTGCTCACTTGGTTAATCGATCCACGATGACCCAGATGTTGTCAACACCTCTTGAAGTCAGAGGCAACCCTCCGATGAAATCCATGGTAATACGCTCCCACTTCCATTCAGGAATGGGCAATCTCTGCAACTCACCACTAGGCCTCAAATGCTCGGCCTTCACCTGCTGACAACACAAGCAACGAGACACGTAATCAGAGATGTCTCTCCTCATACCGCTCCACTGGTTATGCTGCCTCAAATAATGATACATCTTAGCGGTGCCTGAATGGATGGAATATCTAAAATCATGGGCCTCGCTAATGATCAACTGTATCAAGTCCCCAAGTCTCGGAACATAAATCCGTCCAGCAAATCTCAAAACCCAATCTGAATCTAAGGTAGTGCTCGGCATTACCCGTCAATACTCTATCTGTTAGTGCCACCAAAGACCCATCCTGGTAGTGATGACTACAGATCTGATCCAATAGAGAAGACTGAACTCCCACATAGGCTAATACCTGACTTGAATCTGAAACATCAAGCCTGATCATCTGATTGGCTAAGGACTGCATGTCCGAAGCCAAGGGTCGCTCTGAAACAGAAAGGAAGGCTAGACAACCCATAATCACTGCCTTCTGGTTCAAGGCGTTCGCTACCACATTTTCCTTTCCCGAATGGTAGAGAATAGAGAGGTCATAATTCTTCTGGAGCTCAATCCAATGGCACTGCCTCGAATTAAGATCCCTCTGGGTCATAATGTACGAATTTCTCCTATAATCAGTGTAGATCTTGCCATGAACTCCATATAGGTAGTGCCTCCGGACCTTAAGAGCAAAAACTACCACCGCCAACTCCAAATCATGAGTGGAGTAGTTGCGCTCATGCAGCTTAAGCTACCTCGACAGATAAGCAATAACCCGACTCTACTGCATTAGAACACAACCCAAACCAATGCAAGATGAGTCACAATAAACTGTGAAGCCCTCGCCCTTAACTGGAAGAGTCAATAAAGGAGAGGTGGTAAGCAACTCCTTAAGCCTTAGAAAACTCCTCCCACACTCCTCCGACCACACATAGGGAACATCCTGGCTAGTCAACCAAGTCAAAGGCGCCGCTATAGTAGAGAAACCATCAACAAAACATCTGTACTACCCTGCCAATCCGATAAAGCTCCGAATCTTAGTCATAGAAGTGGGCCTAGCCGAATCACGGATAACCTCAATCTTCAATGGATCTACCATAATGCCATCCATGGACACCACGTGCCCCAAGAAAGCTATAAACTCAAGCCAGAACTCACACTTTGAGAACTTGGCATAAAGCCTACGATCTGTCAAAGTCTGGAGCACTATCCTCAAATTCTACTCATGCTCATCATGGCTCCGCGAGTATACCAAGATATCATCAATGTAGACTATGACGAAGGAGTCCATAAATAGCCTGAATACACGAGTCATCAAGTCCATGAAAGCAGCAGGGGCATTAGTCAACCCAAAAGACATCACTAGGAACTCATAATGGCCGTAACGAGTCCTAAATGTTGTCTTAGGGATGTCCTATACTCTAACCCTCAACTAGTGGTAGCCGGATCTCAAGTCAACCTTAGAAAACACTACGGCACCCTGAAGTTGGCTGAACAGATCATCAATATGAGGCATGGGTTAACGGTACCTCACCGTCACCTTATTCATCTGCTTGTAATCAATACACATATTCATGGTATCGTCCTTCTTCTTCACAAAAAAGACTGAGGAACCCCAAGGTGATACACTAGGCCAAATGAATCCCTTACCTAAGAGATCCTGAAGCTGAACACTGAGTTCCTTGAGCTCTACGGGGGCCATGTGGTACTGTGGGATGGAAGACGAGTACGCGGCTCCAAATCAATGCTAAAATCAATATCTCTCTCTGGGGTAATCCTCGAAGGTCGGCAGGAAATACATTAGCAAACTCTCAGACTATAGGTACTGACTCCACCGTAGGGCTCTCCCTACTAACATCTCTAACTTATGCAAAATAAGCCAAACATCCTCTATCCACAAGCCTCCGAGCCTAAATTCAAGAAATCACCCCATCTGGTGTGCGACTACAAGAACGCCGCCACACCTCCGATGGAATACCAAGCCTGGCAAAAGTAACGGTCTTGGTATAGCAATCCAGGACTGCTCGGTGAGGGGATAACCAATCCATGCCCAAAATTAGATCAAAATCCAGCATACTCAACACAATAAGATCAGTTCGAGTGTCCTGCCCCCGGATAGTCACCACATAGGATCAACACACCTAATCCACTACTAAAGAATCCCCTACCGGGCTCGAAACACGCAATGGTACCACTAAAGGCTCTGGACTCACCCTCAACCGAGGAACACAATAAGCATATACATATGAATAGGTAGAACCAGGATCAAATAAGGCTGAAGCAGACTGATGGCATAAGAGAACTGTACCTGTTATCATATCATCACACACCTCGGCCCCTGCTCTGGCTGGAGCAGCATAGAAATGGCCTTGGGCACCTCTACCACTAGCATCCACCCTGCCACCTGTCTTGTTTCCTCGGGGACCTCCTCACGCACCATAATGCTGACCTCCTCCTCTAGCTGGAGGTGGTACTGTTGAAACTGGTCTCACCACCTGAGGAGCTTGTAAAGCTGATATGGAGATAGGGCACTCCCTAGCCCAATGACCAAGCTAGCCACACGTAAAGCAACATTGAGAAGACCTACTCAGAACTGGAGGCCGGCCACCCCGACTTGAGGAACCTGTCTAAAAACCACCTCGGCCCTGACTCGGACCGCCACCGTAACAACCCTGATAGTGCTGGTCACCCTCTGATATCTGCAGTGCTGCCTAAAATTGGAGACTAAGCTGACTTGACTGGACCCTCTGCTGGACCCGATCATGACTATCCCTGGGCTTGGGACGGTGCCTACTAGAACTATCATCATCTTGTACGGTCGTTTAGACACTAAAATTAACAAATATGGAGACGGACCAATTTAGGAGTAAAAAATGGGAAAAATGTGGGACCCTCTCTGAAAATCTTGAAATTTACTACGTGAAAAGGTCCTAAATCTTCCCCAAAACTTATGTTTCAAAACTGAACACAATCCGAGGTTCGGAACAACCAACAACACAAAGAAGCAAAAGATGCAGAACTTTACTACATAAGCATAGCATATCAACTTACGCCTCAAATTCATGGGAATCGAGGACTACCCAACAAACTCCGACCCAACACCCACGAAGCCAACGAGATTCTGAACACCCGAGACTTGGAATTACCAAAAACTAATTTATGATGAGAAAGATATGAAATTTCCAACTTTCTTCAACAACTAACCCGACTGTCCTTTATATCCACTGCCAGTCGAACACCTCCGCGAACGCACCCATGGCCATGTGAATGTGGAGGGAAAATATTTATACCTCTGTGAATATGGCCAGGGGCCCACGAACATGGAGAAGAAACACACAGAACTCCGTGAACGTGGAGAGAGAAGATCCACAACCGCGAACGCAGAGGCCCATCCTCGAACGTGGAGAGGAAGATCGCGAGACCTTCCAGACCTCCGCAAATGCGGAGCCTTACCCGTGAATGTGGAGAGGAACATCACACAGCTCCACGAACATGGAGAAGAGATACGTCTGCAACTATCAGTTGTGCACCAGTTGAGTTTGGGCATTCCCAAAACTCCGACGGGGTGCTCGAGATTCGTTTGAAACCCCATGCACACAAACGAGATATGCTACCCCATAAAATTCGACGTTACGAACTCAATGGCGCAGTTTAAATTTCCATACAAGATCATTTTGACAAAAACTGGGTCCCACTTCCCAAGTGCAAATTTAGCTAACTTCAATCGAGGGTCTCAGAATTGGATCAAAAGCCTCGAAAAGGGCACGAAGGGTAATTCTAGATCAAACTCAGTATTCTGGAATGAACCACGCTGATGGAATTCTCATCCGAGCACATTTACCATTAATAATGACCAAAGTCAACTTCAAGCCAAATTTCAAAGGTAAAAGCAGAAAATGGCCCGAAAATGACACCGAAAATCGCGGGACTCGTGCCAATCATTATTCAAGCCTAATTTGGCCGCTCCGGAGCTGATGGAACTGTTAGAATTCCCTTCTAAGGTCATTTACCTAAGGTTATGACTGAAATCAAGTTTTCAGGCTCCAAAAACTCCAAAACAAGAAAACTACCATAAAACCCAAACGAACGACAAGGCGATCTAACAGTTAATGCCAGCAAGTCATAAATTACATGGGGTCGGTACGGGAATGCTCTAAATGATAGGAAGAAGGCACAAACACAGAATTGACCTTAAGGGTCATTACAATATGTTAGGGTGCTATCCTGACTAGGGATCAATTATTCAGATACACTTGTTAGATGCCTCCAAAGTATCTATATTTTAGTATATGCTTACAGATCTTGGTATATTTTTCAACTTTTATGAGTTTATATACACAGTATGACGTGTAATATGTATGTGTACAAAAAGGTGCTCGTACATATCCTTGATGTCTACCTCTTGTAAAGTAGGGGGCTTGAAAAACTTGTTATCAAAGCATAAGGTTCAAGTTTCTTAGGGAGTCTACGTATTCTTCTCTTGTAAATGTGTTACAAACCCTAATTATAATTAGAAGACTACATGGGCATGTAGAAATCTAACCTTCTTTCTTAATCCAGATCTTGTGATAGATCTAAGTCATAGAAAGTTACCTATGACTCATATCTTTTTTATTTTTCATATGGATTATATCCTGCTAAAGGCAACTGTAAAGTAGGCCAAAGGGCCAGTACCGACACAACTTAAGAGACAACTACTAGAGATAGGTATCCAATAATAAAGTTCCAAACCAGAGCTCAAGAGATCTTGTTGAGTTTTATACTTCTAGATACCCAAAACATAAGGACCTGCAAGGGTTGTTGCAACTCAAGTAATATCAACTGTATTTCAAGTACTATGTTTAACACTACCAGGTTCCTTAGAGAAGGATCTTAAAGAAGCAAATAGCTACTCACTCAATTGGTAGGTGCTCAGGTCCAAGGACATAACTTTACTTCATATTGTATAGCATAGGGAGAGGTATCCGAACCTAGAGTCAAAGATTTCCTATCTATGAATCCCTTAGAGTTTACAGTATCTAGAGTCAGGAAGGGCCTATAATTTGTTACACTATTTCTAAAAAATTTACAAGGTCATAACATATTTGATACCGATGGTGTCGAGTTGCCTCTTAAAAGATGAAAGATGTTAGTTTTTCATGATATGACATGCGGGGGTATTTTCGGGGCTAAAATCCCCCTCCCCTCCAAAAATATTTTTAAAGGGACTTCACTAGGTTATGGATAACCTTTTATTGTTGGAACTCAGAGAAGCACAAGCTGCTAAATTTTTGTCCTTCTGGAAAACAATGTTAGGGTAAGAGAGTATAACTTACAATTTACTCTATTAGCTAGATTTAATCTACATATTGTAAACATTCAGAGGGAAATGATTCATCACTTTGTAATTTGCATCGGAACTCATCAAGCTGAGTATTGCACAATTTCATTATTAAATTCTTATATGGATAGTAGCAGTATAGTGGCGCATGCTCAGCAGTACAAAAAATTAAATGAACACGCATATTTAAGGGACAAAGAGAGAAGGAAAAGAGGGGCATGACAATAGGTAGTTATGAAAAATATGACAAAGCTTCCTTCGATATAGGGACACCAAGGAAGGCTCAACTAGTAGCCCACTCCATAACTAGTTCTCTACCTCACACGCTGAGAACTAGGTTGGACAATATTAAGACATTGAGGGGACCAAGTCCCACACTATCAAAGTGGTTCCATTTAAAGATTAAATCCTCCACCTACTTTTAAATAGTATGGTCAATTATATTTGGGAGACTCTCGATGTGATTCTACCTCTTTTTATGGTAGTGGAGCTGAGGGTTATCAGATACATGATTCTCTTTGACTTATAGCTAAGGGTAGAGGAGGAAGATCATAATTTTCAAGCATTGTAGGACTATCATTTTCATAACACCTTCATCTCATGAAATTCAATCACTAACAGGCAGAGATACAAATAAAGGCAAAGACAAAGGTGTAATGACTATGATGGTAATTTTTGGAAATTTTTAGAAAATTACCGTTTTACCTCTTGTGATAGTTGTTTCGAGCCATGTTTTATCAGTTTATGAAGTTGGTTTTGAATTTTGATCGAAAAGATGTAGTTTTAAAAGTTTTGAGTTTTGGAATTTTCAAAGTTGTGAAAGTGGTTTTTGGCAAAAACTGGAGTTATTAAGTTTGAAAATGGAATTCCTTCAATTTTATCAGCTCTAGAATGTGGAATTTGGTCAAGGATTGTTGTCATTTTCTATTACGGAGTTGTTTCATGGATTTGAGGCCTAGAGTTTGAAGTTTAAGTGAAGTTAGAGCTTGAGTTGACTTTGGTTAACATTTGGAGTCCAAATGCGTGTATCTGAATTATGACAATTCCATTGGATTCGGGGGTGATTTTAGGCCTAGGTGACGTCTTGGATGAATTTTCTGAGGTTCCGAGGAGAGTTTTGTATTTTTTAGTGTAAAGTTAGTTTATTGCGACTCTCACGTGTTTCGTATCAAAAAGACTTATACACCCAAATTACACCTCCCTAAAGAAGTATAAGCGGTTGCTGTTCAAATAACGATCCTACAAAAGGTTAGGATTGATCCCATGAGGAATGAGGTCTAGACTTTACCTAATTGATTGTTACTTGTACTTTTAGTAGAGTTATTTCCATAATAGGGGGGTTTTGTACAAAAAAAGCTTAATTGATTTATTTCAGTAACAAGTAGCTAAGTAAGAAGGATTGAATGTTTTGTAGAATCAATAGAAGACAAAACTAGGGTATATGTGTTCCCCACAAGTTTTTAACGCAGTAACCTTATTGTAGTAATCTTTTCTAGTGCATAGAATGCAAAGTCGGCAAGTTAGGTATCTTTTAAGTGGTTGGTCACCAAAATAGTGAATTTAACCATGTAACTTTGATAAGTCTACGGGTGTATTCTTTACTAAACCTTACCCTTGACCCCAGATTAGCTATCACTGGCATGTTCAAGCTACTAGATGACGTTTGTAGTCATCAAATCTCTGTTGTTTAATCTCTTTTTCCATTTGTTACCCCCTTGGTCAAGCAAGTAGGAATAAGACGTGTTCTAACGCGACATTTGTTAAGTAGCAATCAAAGCAAAGAGATCAAAAATACATGCATAAGCACTATTCAAGAATTACTAATTATTAGGTCTTCATAGATAATTCCTCGTGGTTCCCACAACCCTAGTTGTAGATTTAGCTACTTATGCTTGGTTGGTCACAATTTATATTAATATTGTTAAAATAAATCATGAAAATACAATTAGAGTAGATGAATTCCGTAATCTTGAATTGATGAAAAACAAATGCAATATAAACCACAGTTTCAACAGTTAAAATGGAAAAGTGTTTCACAAATTAATTCTAAGAAAGAATAAACAAGGTTATCCACTATCGAACTACAAAAACAATAAAAAAAGGACTATTTATAGACATCTAATCAAAAATAAACTAGGAAATGATAATAAAGGAAACATAGGATTCCACAGTCACTTCTACGGTTAGATTCTTAGGCTCGTAGGAATTAATACGACTCATAGGAACCTTTCGTCAAAATAGCTTTCTCAATAGATCTTCTAGAATTTTCTATAGGCAGGTTCTACGACTCATAAAACTTTGAACGGTTTGTCCTCGCAACTCATAGTCCAAGTATCGGAGCTCAAAATCTCTGATCTTTTATACGACTTGGACCTATGGCTTGTAGTCTAGTCTCGTTGCCCAAAACTTAGCTCCAAAAACATTGCTTCCTTCTATTACTCTTCCCAACAACTCGTAGAAAAGTCGATGACTCATAGGTCAAGTCATCACACCTCTAAAAGTTGCTATTTCTCTGCATTTTCATTCCAACTTGTCAAAAACCTATATTCTTGAAAAAACAAAGGTAAAATACCGTCAAATCTACTAACAAGTGCTTAAGAACCTATCACGACTCAAAGTACACCCTAGACGTGACATGGAAAATAATACCCCGAGAGGTCCTACACAAGCCACTTGTCATACATACAATATAACATAGTAGAATAAAGAGAGTACATATCAAAGTAAAGCGTTTGTCATATAAGCAGAAATATAACATAGTCTTGACATGCATATCTAATACATCAAGAGTGGTTGGAACGTAACCCATACACCACATACAACAAATCCGTAAACTAAGATATATGAAAGCAATAATGGAGACAGGGTCCTTAGAACATGAGGACTCACCAAGTCTTCAAATCATTAAAGCAATCAACTAGCCACGAGTGGGAGGAGAAGGAGCATCGAACCCTACATTAATGAAACAACGTAAGAAAAAGTATGCATTAGTACATGGAATGTACTAAATAAAAGGAAGATACATAAAAACATGAAAAATGATCATAAAGGGGACATAATCGAAAACAAAATATGCATCACCAATCTAAGCATAGTGAACTCATTAAAAATTGTAAATTATGGACATGGTCAATGCATTTTAAAACATAAAGAAATCTTCCTAAAAACCATTCAAAGCAACTTTATTCATTTTGTGGGATATCAGTTTTAACCAACAATAGACCATGCAAACTATGAAATGGAATCGGATGTAACTCCCACATTGAGAAGGGAGAGTCCACTTTCCAAGGTAGAGATCTGTATCATATCATATGCTATAAGTGGATCTGCTAGCTATGTCATTTAAGATAGTATTACAACAAAACATAGTTCGGAACTAGAGATTAGTACTAGAGACTACCCTATTGGAACCACAAAGTCAAAGTTCTCTTGGTGCTAAGTTAAATCCCAACGGAATAGTCATTTTCATAAACATATAATGATACATGTAAAAGCACAATTAAAATAAGAATTCAAGCTTAAAACAACATAGAGTAGTTCATTAAATCTTGAATCAAGCATGTGTAAGAAAACCTTTCATCAATAATGATTCCGTAATATGTGTGAAAACCTTTCACAATTTCATAGATGCTTATCTTAAAGCATCCTAACTTAGATCATAAAACTTTTCCTTTCATAAATCATGCTTAACCTTCTTGAAATCATCATTCATAAATCTATAGCTTCTTCATAAATTCATGTCTTTGAGAGTACATAGTCAAAAATAATGATCAATGGATGAGTTCAAATGAAATCAATTGAAAATCATATATTTGAGTCAAAACAATCATAATAAGATCAAAATCAAACAATTGAATCAACACCATTAGAACCCATGAGGAATTGAATGAAAACCTTAACAAATTGATGAAATTGAACTTGAAGAATTGAGAAATCTTTAGGGATCAATGGGTGAATGGAACTCATTGATGAAACCCTACATACCTTGATTATGAAGCCCAAAACAATGGAGGAATTGGAGACTTGAAAACTTGAAGAACCCTAGAATCCCTTGTGAGCCTTAGAGAGAAAAACTTGAGAGGAATTTTGGGAATGTGTAGTTTCTTAGGAGTAAAATCAGTTATAGGGTCTCTTTTCTAGGATAAATGACGTAGTATAGGAATAAGACGAGCAAGAAAAGACCTAAATAACCCAGTCTTAAAATGGCCGAATAGTCCTATGGTTATGACCTACGGTCCGTAGAACTTTCTACGGTCCGTACTAGTCAACCGTAGAACCAACTTCAATCCAAATTTTATCTTACTTCCCACAAGACCTTTCTATGGTCCATCAAAACTTCTACAGTCTGTGGACCCCATGCATAGAACCCATGTTCAGTCCAAAGATTCACTAACTCTGGAACTTTCGTAAGAAATCCATCTATGACTCGTCAACCTTCCTACGGTTTGTCTTGTCAAGTCGGGGGTGAAACTTCAAAAAATAAATATTGCAATCTCAACTATGGTTCCAATGATTCACTTCCTATGATCCATAGGACTTCCTACGATCTGTAGGTCAATCTTGTAGACCACTTCCTTAGAGGAATTTCTACACTTTTCTTTCCTTTACAACTTTCCCATTTCTGAGTGTTATAGAATCATGCAAAATTCAATGTTTAAAGCATTATAAGTACCGTAAATCCACGGTACATCAACACTCTCAACTTAAAATATTGCTTGTCCTCAAGTGAAACTTACTAACACAAAAATGACATGATACAAAAATGGACTTATAATTCAAGCAATCACATAGTCTTTTCTCAACAATTTATCCTCTATTTTCATCAATAAACACAGTGCAATGATTAAGTTCAAAACAAGCTACCACATGCAGATCAATTCATGATATAGACGTACCAATGGACACATTCACATATATATAAAACAATCACCAAGATACCAACTTTTCGACAATGTAACTTGTGCAATTACCGCAAAGAAGTCCCATTTTTCATACATGTTATTATGTATTTCAAGCACCGGGACTCATTATACACTAACTCTCACAACCAAATTCAATATAATACATGCACAATACCATAGGCTTTCCCTTATCTTCAATACTTAGACTCTTGAACCGTTAAATTAGAATAATTATAGGACTTACTTAGCTTGTAATGTAGCCTCAGGGTCAGGTTTTGCATATTTAGATTTAAAGTGACTTTTCTGCCTCCTTGACATTGCATTGGCTACTTTCCTCTATTACAACCAATACTTCTTTTTCCTCTATTTTGTTTTCTCCTCATTTTTCATTAAAGCTTGGGTGTGACTTTTACATGCTTTTTTTCATATTGATAATCTCTTCAGTTTTTAATGCATTTATCATTTTCCTTTTTCACTGCCACACCATCTTATTTTTCTCTTTTCTCATTGCACACTCTTTTCATACCCCTTTCTTTTCACATTTTCCTCTATTGTAGACACCCTCAAGTTAGACTTTTAGCCTGGGTTGAGTTGCATCATGTCAAAGGAGGGACCAGAGATAAAATAAAGGTTAACATTAAAGAATGGAGAAGGTGACTTTGGGTAAACAGAAAGAATGGTCAAATTTAAGCTCAACAATTTGGATCGAAGGGAGCGCATTTTCATTTGGTTGGTTGTTTTTAGGCTTAGTAAACTTTACTTCAACAACGGCCTATAATCCTTTCCTAATAAGCAGTTTAATCATCCAAACAAGAAAAATGGGGCAAGTTCTAGATTGACACATACTGTACGAATGAACAAATACCACACACACATATGTCACATCATTTCACTATCAATTATCAATGTATCTAGTTCATACTCTAGTTTAAGTCATGTTATCTTATCAGCTCTATCATGTCATACCAAAAACTTACAAAGTTTGCTTATTAGTAACACATATATAACACAAAGCACAAAATTTAGAGGCATATATATTTTCAGCAATATTGCCATTATGCTTTTACTTCTAGTCTTCTTTCACAATCAACATCCTAAACATGTCGTTTCAATAGAAATTAAATGATCCTTGGAGTAAAAGAACACAGGCAAGAAAACTACAAGGAAATATCTGAGTGTTCGAGCTATTCAGACTTCACCCTAACACTCTTAACCAAATTTATCCCACCCCTACATAAAACATTGTGTAATTTCCTCAATGCACTAAAAAATAAAGAACTGAGGGTGAAGACAAACCTATGGCGCCTAGATGTCGAAGACTAGGTAGAGACAGGTAGTTCCATCGGTGTTGACCTTGGTGCATGAGTGTGCACCTTTGGATCAATTTAGGGAGCATCATCAGTAGTACCCCACTGAGCTCGAAGCTCGAACTGCCTGATGTCCGAGTCTCTCTAATTTGTACTCCTCAAACTAGATGGATGAATGTTGAGCTATCTCACGTACACACTGCTCCTATTTTTCTTTCCCTCCCTTCAACCTCATCTACAATGACAACATCAACCTAAGTGCGCTTTCCAGTCATGTAGGTAGGGTCCTCAGCACCAAATAGAGCAAGAAAAATGTTATCTCTAGCATCCGGGGGAGGAACCTGATGTTGGAGGTGGAGGTGGTAGAGCAGCAGCAAGTGCATCAACATCGGTGCAGAGCTTATCTAAATCCACTCCAAAATTTCTAGGTTGGCACTCAGAGTGGTGGTCGGGCCAGAATCCTCAACTCAAAAGTATCAATCCTCATCTGTGTGGACTGACTCTTCTTTGCCATCGAAGTCTGCATTCGAGTGTCAGACTCCTCAATGACTAAGTCGACCCATGGTCATGGATGCTGTAGAAACGTGGCCATTTAAGCGCCGAATTTCTTAAACAAGGTGGCTAGCACAAAGTAGTGGCCTAATGCAAGAGAAGCACGTGGTGTGCTAATAGATGGTGTAGAGGTAGAAGAAGGGATAGTCTGAGAGGGCTCAGTAGTGATGGTCTCTTGCTCTAGAATATCTCTCTCTCTCCAGGGTGTGCTGGTGCAAGCACCTCACTCATCATGGGCATGTCAAACTGGGAGGCTCGTCTAGGTGCTGTCGAATTTTCATCATCCCGAATAAATCCTACGGCAACAATCTTGGTCACCTCAATCAATGAATCATCAACCTCAACCATGGGGACAGTAGACTCTCTGCATAGGTACAAAATCAAACACGAGACGGTAAAGTAGTAGTCTTCCTAAATGCCCTCTCGTGGGTCTCACAATCAAAAGGTGGGCAAAGTCAATCTCACACCCAGCCATCAGGCATGCTACCATCACTGCTCGATCTAGGGTCAAATAGTTATCTTCTATGGTGGGTGATAGGTTTGCATGGACAATGGACCACCAGAATTTAGCCTCAAAGTTTAAGGAGGCCTTCTTGATCTAGGCAGAAAAATTGTGAACCCAGTCAGCGTCAACGCCCTGCTCGGCTATATAGCCAGCCACCCATCTTAGCAGGTCTTGCTTCAATCTAGCATATTTCATAGCATTTATATCATGGACTAGCTGTATCCGATAATTAAAATCCTTTGTGGAGGCAGTCTGCTCATATGTCGGTTCATATAGGAAACGTCTGACTTTGCATTGAGATAAATCCACGGGAATGTCTCGTACTAAGGTAGACAGAAGCAAGTGCAAATCAAGCTCTTTTCCTTTTGAGGGCAAGGCCTTTTTCACTGTTACTGCATATGAGGCATAAAACTCATAGACTATGACTGCACTAGACTTTCCTGGGATCCGCCATTCATTCGCATCTGTGCCTCTTGAATAAGGAATGTATGGTAGGTGCAGTGTGAAGACTACTAGTAAGTACCCATGGCTCCTCCCTAATAGGCCAGTCATTCTTATTGTGGGCATTATGGAAGATGGCTTCCATGTATATATAGAACATGCCCTCGCTGTACCACTGATTTGGCTCACCAAAAACTCACACTGGCATGGAGTGTCTTGTAGGTGGTGCATCCTCATCGTCAGACTGTGATAAGCCAGAGTCAGACTCTGAATCAAATTATGACCTAGAGCATGAATTAGACTGAGAGTCGCATGCAGACTTCACTAGTGAATTATCTTCCTCGCCAGATGATTCAGCTTCATCTTCAGACTTGGAACTTTTCCTTGTAGGGATTTGACTATGCCAAATAGGTCTGGTACTATCTCCATTTTTCTCACTTATTGTCGAGTGATCCGAGGTTTTTTTTTTTTTGAGTCATTACCCATGCTAGGGTTATACTCTGATCCACTATGTGTATCATCAAAACTCCCATCCCTAAGATGATACCTAGATACAGTCTCGGCATAGGATGAGGCTGCGGTGGATTTGCCACTCTTCTTGGCATTGTTCATGTAGAAGACTTGTTAGTAACTTAGAAGTGGGAAAAGAAAGTATAGAAACTAAGAATAAAGCAAGGAAACAAGAAAAAAATTACAGGTAGAGTTCTATTGTTTGTCCTATGAAAGGGTTCCTACTAACTGTAGAAGATTCTACGGGCTGTGGGACTCAATCATAGGAAAGGAGGCCTAAATTTAAGTTTCTAAAGTTGGAACTATGATTTTTCACTAGGCTGCGTCAAACTTTACACGGATCATAGGCCAAACCGTAGTTCCTAACTTAGGCTATTAGAATTTCAACTCTAGGAGTACGATGTTGAACTACGAGCTCTAAAACTTTCTATTGATCGTAGACAGGCTCTTTAGTCCCCATCTTTTATCATTAAACATTAGGTGTTTGCACAAGTCTTTTCTACGGTCCATAGAAAATCCAACGACCCATAGATAGAAGTCGTACAAGCCCTAATGTGAAATTGGTAACACTGATCCTTTAGGCTTGTCAATGAGGGGCAATTACGGATTGCAGAAATTTCTATGGTGCGTAAAAGACCCTTGTAGGTTACAAAGTTGATTAGTTCACACCTTCAATTAATAATTTCACTCAATCATCAGCCTAAACAAAGTTTAAATGTTTACACACATATCATATCACAATAACACTCACAACGCACCATCATCCCATGTTCATCTAATATCCAATAATCAATTTAACAATTTAAAACCCTAACTCAAGTTACAACTCGATTTCAACCACATTGATTCAAACAAGGATGAAATTCATACCTTTAAGATTGATTTCGAAATTGTGTTAGTGTTGTGAGATTGTGAAGACTCAAATTTATTAACTGTGACCCGCAACCTTTTTCGCTATTATGATAATTGGGCAAAAAGGGGGAATAGTAGTTGGAGAAGATGATTATATGGTGGGATTAAGGGATATCAAGAGTTGGGATGGTTGATGAAAGGGTTGAAGTTGAGGTTGATGTAGCAGTTGGAAAGGGGAGTTAAATGAGGGAATATGGGTTGAAATTGAATTGGGGATGTTTTATTTCAATGGGTCACGGATCGGGTTGGCTTCATTTAATAAAAATTTTCTCACGAAAGCCCATTTATGGAGCGTAGGGATTCCTACTATCCGTAGAAGGCTTTCATAGATTGAATTTACACTTAGAAAAAATTAGGAAAACATATATCTGGAGTCTACGAGAATAGACTACGGACCGTAGAAACCTCTACGGTTCGTACTATGCACTCGCAGACCAAAATCTACAATTGTAATTGGACTTAAGTTTCTACGGCCACCATCTACGGTTCATCGAATGCACAATGACTCAAAGGTGGGACCCATAGAACAAGTCCTTAATATTTTAATTCAACCAAGCTTCTACGAACAAGGCATACGGTCCGTAGAACTTACTGATTCTGCACTTAACTTTTTCTAGATTTTCTTTCGTTCCTACACATGTAGCAAACAATAGGCCTTCCTTTCATTTTTCTCTTAACACTATTTAGACGCGGACCCTAAATTAATCTATACTAGCCTACAAAAATCAAAACTAAGAAGAGAAGAAACATCAAAAAATAACTAAACTAAAAATCTTGAGTTACCTCCCAAGCAGTGCTTGATTTAACATTATGGCATGACACATGTTCCTTGATTACCCAGACTTCATCAAGAGCCCATTGTTCAATTACTTTGACCTCTTTCGGCTGTCCCATATAGTGCTTAATCCTTTGCACATTCACCTTGAATCTTGTTCCCTCATTGTTTTCTAGTTCAACCACTCTATGTGAAAACACTTGCACTACTTGAAACGGTCCCATCACCTTTGACTTGAGTTTGCCAAGAAACAAGTGCAACCTTGAATTGAAGAGAAGGACCAAATCACCGAGAGTAAGTTCTTACTTTTTAATCTTTTGATCATGGTATTTCTTCATTCTTTCTTTGTATAAGGCTAAACTTTAATATGCTTGTAGGCGAAACTCATCAAGTCCGTTTAGCTCATTTAACATATGATTTGATGTAGCACCCCAATCTAGATTAAAATTCTTGAGTGCCCACATGACTTAGTACTCTAGCTCTACAGGAAAGTGACAAGACTTTCCAAACACAAGTTGGTAGGAAGACATACCTATGGGAGTCTTGAATGTCGTCCGATATTCCCATAAAGTATCATCAAGCTTTCTCTACCAATCTAATCTGTTTGCGTTCACAATCTTTGCAAGGATTTGCTTGATTTCTCTATTCAAAACTTCCACCTTCCCACTAGACTACAGATGTTAAGGGGTTGCTAGGCTATGTCGAACACCATAATTCTTAAGCAACATCTTGAACAACTTATTACAAAAATGAGAACCTTAATCGCTGATAATCGCCCTTGGTGCACCAAATCTAGAGAAGATATTTCTTTGAAGGAATACGGTGACACTTTTTCCCTCATTGTTTGAAAGTGCAACATCTTCAACCCATTTAGACATATAGTCAACTGCGACAAGTATGTACATCATCCCATTCTAACTCAGAAACAAACCTATAAAGTCAAGGCCCCACACATTGAACAGTTCAATCAAACACATTGGAGTAAGTGAAAATTCTTGCTTCCTTGAAACACCTCCTTCTCTTTGACAATGATCACAAGACTTAGCAAAGTCATGAGCATCGTAGTGAATGGTAGGACAGTAATACCCACACTGCAAGATTTTGTGGGGAGTCCGGATACAACTATGATGACCACCGGTAGGAGACGAATGGAAAGCTTCCCAAATACTCATCATCTGAACCTCAGGTATGCAATGAAAAATAATTCCATCGCCACAGACGTGCAAAATGTATGGCTCTTCCAAGAAAAACATCTTCACATCATATATGAATTTTGCCCTTTGGTGAAATGATCAATTCGAAGGTATCACATCACTCACCAAGGAATTAGAAAAATCAGTGAACTAAGGAATAAAATCATATGAGGCAGCCAAAACCTGTTCGTCTGGAAAAGTATCATCTATCTCGAATCCATCAACCAACTTCAACATTGCTTCTTCTTCTAATCTAGAAAGGTGATCAGCAACTTTATTTTCGGTCCCTTTTCTATGTTTCACTTTAGAGTCAAACTTTTGTAATAACAACACCCATGGAATTAGTCTTGGTTTAACATCCTTCTCTTCCATAAGGTACCTCGAAGATGCATGGTCAGTGTACAATAGGATCGAAATTTCTCGAACGCGAAGACAATTACCAGCAATTCTTGTTCAGTCACTCTGTAGTTCTTTTGAGAAACATTAAGGGCTTTGCTCGCATAGTATATGGGATGAAGAATCTTCTCACATCTTTTTCCTATTACCACACCAAGAACCACCCCACTCGTATCACACATAACTTCAAATAGTTATCCCGAATCCATTGAAAATAATGATAGGTTAAAAAATTTGCTTATCTTTCAAGACTTCAAATGCCTTCAGGGAATCATCACAAAACTCAAACTTCATTTCCTTTTCAAGTAACTTGCATAGTGGGTGCGCTATCTTGGAGAAATCTTTGATAAATCTTCAATAAAAGCTACCATGTCCCATAAAGCATCTTACACCCTTCACAGATATAGGTGGGGGTAATTTTTCAACTACCTCAATTTTTGCTTGATCAACTGGAATTCCTTTGTTATAAATCCAATGACCAAAGATAATGCCTTTTTTCACTATGAAGTGACACATTCTCCCAGTTTAGCAAGAGATTGCATTCTTCACACCGTTTCAAAACAACACCTAGGTGGACAAAGCAATCATCAAATGAGCCACCTACAATAGAAACGTCCTCAATGAATACCTCAATAGCGTCTTCCACCATATCTGAGAAGATGGACATCAGACAATGCGCAAAGGTCACTAGTGCATTACACAACTCGAATAACATTTTTTTGAAAAAAACATTTCATAGGGGCAAGTGAAACTGGTCTTTCGAGGCTATAGAGATCTAATTATAGCCAACATACCCATCCAAAAATAGTACCAACCTTCACCAGTAAGATGATCTAACATTTGGTCCATGAATTGCATCGGAAATTTATCCTTCTCTGTACATGCATTCAACTAGTGATAATCCATGCGATTCCTCCCTTCTTAGGCACACATTGAACATGGCTCACCCAATTACTATCAGCAATAAGACAGACCACTACATCATCCAACAACTTGATGATTTCTTACTTAATAACTTCTTGCATAGGTGGATTTAGTCTCCTCTGGTGCTCAATGCTCGGTTTGCAATCAGGAATTAGTTGGATCTTATGAAAATATATGCCCAGTGGAATGCCTATGATTTCAGCAATAATTAATCCAATAGCCCTCTTGAAATGCCTCAACACCGATATTAATGCCTCTATTTGATCTTCAATTAAATCAGCAGCAATGGCGACTAGGAAAGTATTGTTTTGGCCAAAAAATACATACCTCACGTGAGATGGGAGAGCTTTTAGTTCTATCTTTGGGGGCTTATCAATGGATGTTTTTACAGGTAGAGTTTCCCTACTTTTCCAATCCTGATCTATCTTCTTTTGAGCATGATGAAACCTTTCGATACTCTCAATGGCAACAACCATCTCACCATATTCCACAATGTTCATTCCATCAAAATTCTTGATCACAGCCGCTAATGCCTCAACACCTAATCTTTCTTTAATCAACACTTTAGGTTGCTCCTCAATAGTCAAATTCACAATGGACACCACCTTGACATTACTTTTATGTTTCATTGATTTATAGATGTTGAAGGTTACTTCTTCATTATTCAAGCTAAACTTCATTTGTTTTTTCTCCATATCAACTAAAGCACTCCTGGTAGCAAGGAATGATCTTTCCTTACATGATGGTAACTTCAAAATCCACCATACAATCTAAGATCATGAAGTTTGCATGAAATATGATGCTTCAACTTTAACCAGAAAAATCCTGAAGAACACCGATTTGTTTTTCTATGGTACGATCATCCATAAGTAGCCATATTACAGTTGTTATGGGGGATCCCAAGCCTAAATTTTTTAACACTGATAGAGGTGTCAAGTTAATGCTAGCACCCAAGTCACATAGGGCTTTAGCAAAATGTAATGTGCCAAATGTACATGGAAGGTGAAAGCTCCCGGATCCTCTTTCTTTGGCACTAATGATCTAGTAGCAATGACACTACAATGTTGCAACTCTTCATCCTCCTCAAAACTGATGGCTCTCTTTCTAGTCACTAGATCTTTCATAAACATAGCATATCTCGACATCTGCTCTAGTGCTTCAATCCAGGGAACATTGATCGAGAGTTGTTTAAACATCGAGATGAACAAGTAATATTTACCTTCCTTGGTTTTCTTTACCAATATTTAGGGAAAAGGAGGAGGAGGTCAGGGTATTGGAATTATCTTTTTAATGGATTCCTCTACTTTGCCAACTTGATCTTTGGGCTTCTCTACTTCTTCAATTACATCCTCTTCAAGTACTTTCGCATCTTCCACTTTAGTTGGCATAGGGGGGTCAACGACTTGCTTTCCACATTTAGTAGTAACTGTCATTAATTGCCCATAATTTTTTTTGATTCTGGATCATATTGCAAGGGAGTGTTCCTTGCGCGTGGATTCACAGTTGAATATAGTTGACTCAATTGCTGCTCAATCTGTTTAATTGAAACTACATACTAATCTACCTTTTGCCCAATGATTGATAGATCAATACGCATCTCCTTCACAGTATCATTTGTCGACTCGAATATTTTCATCCTCTTGGACATCATATCCTCAATGTGGTTTAAACTTGATCCTCCACCCCGATTTCATGGTAAAATATTCGGGCCACCCTTATCATTTCTATTGTTATACCTATTTGATTGTCATTGTTATGCAATTATAGTTCCCTTATAGGTTGTAGTTGGTGTAGTTCTAACCATGATTTCCTTGAACTTTGGGCCAATTGTCCTGATTGGATGCTTGAGCGTTAGTCCAGTAACCTCTCATTTTTTAATTAACATAATTGGCATCGTTTTCATAAATATACTTATCATGCTATGGTGCTCTATTCTGGTAGTTTACTGGATTAACTTTCTTAGTACTCCCACTTAAATATTTTAACATCAAACCAACCTCTGTTCTTAACTGGGCTACCTCTTGACACATGTCCTCATTCACTTGGTTGAGAGTTGCTTGTACTGAAAAAAAATGTTATTTTTAGTGGTTATACCTCTAGTGCACCATGTCTTATTATTTTTGGCAATCTTTTCAAGTTTCTCTTCAATTTGCTGAAATGTGTTAGGTCTGTATGATCCTCCAGTAATAGTATCTAACACTATTTTACCATTGTCATCCAATCCTCTATAAAAGAACTCTTTGATTTATTCATCATCAATTCGATTGTTTGGGACACTTCTCATGCAGACTGTAAATCTTTTCGATGCATCACTCACTGACTCCCTAGCTATATTCGTGAAGTTGTTGTTTTATCCTTAACCTAACCTCCAATGACAGCATCAGCCTAAGAGCGCTTTACAGTCGTGCGGGTAGGGTCCTTAACACAAAATAGGGCAAGAAAAATCTCATCTCTAGCATCCGGGCAAGAACCCGATGGTGGAGGTGGAGGTGGTGGAGCACTAGCAAGTGTGTCAACATCGGTACGGAGCTTATCTTACTCCATCTAGAAGTTTCTAGGTTGGCACTTTGAGTGGTATGTGGTAAGGCCAGCATACTTAATTCAAAAGCATCAATCCTCCTATGTGTGGCCTAACTCTTCATCACCATCGTAGTCGCTTCCAAGTCTCAGACTCAATTACTAAGCAGACCCATGGTAATGGCTACTATAGTAACTGGGCCATCTGAGACTCTAATCTCTGAAACCTGGTGGCTAGCATAGTGTAGTGGCCTTATGCAAGAAAAGAATGTGGTGTGCTACTAGCTGATGCGAATGTAGAAGAAAAGATGGTCCAAGCGGGCTTACTTTTGGTGTTCTCTCTCTCTAGAAAATCTCCCTCTCTGGGCTGCACTGGTGCAGGCACCTCACTCATCACATGCATGTTAAACTGGGAGCCTTGTCTAGGTGCTGTTGGGTTTGCCCTATCCCGAATAAATCCTACATCCACGGTCTCGGTCACCTCAATCAATGCATCAACAGCCACAACCATGTGGACATTAGACTCTCTGCATAGGCAAAAGATCAAACATGGGAATAAGAGAGTAGTAGTATTCCTAAATGCCCGCTCAAAAGATGGGCAAAGTCAATCTCATACCGAGCCATCGGGCATGCCACCAGCACTGCTCAATCTAGGTTCAAGTGGTTATCCGCCATGGTGGGTAATAGCCTAGCATGGACAATGGACCACCAAAATTTAGCAGTGAAGTTTAGGGGGGCATTCCTAATCGGGGCAGAAAAGTTGTGAACCCAGTCAGCGTCAATGCTCGGTAGCCATGAATGATATTCCTAAGATGATAGCCACTTCAATATCCACCTCACAATCAAAGATCAAGAAGTCTGCATGAAATATAAATGCCTCAACTTTACTAAGATGATATTCCTAAGATGATAGCCACTTTAAAATCCACCTCACAATCAAAGATCAAGAAGTCTGCATGAAATATAAATGCCTCAACTTTACCAAAAAAATCCTGAGGAACATCCATTGGTTATTTTACGGTACGATCAACCATAAGTAGCCATATTACAGCCGGTTTTGGGGCTCCCAGCACAAATGTTTTAACACTGATAGAGGTATCAAGTTAATGCTAGCACCCAAATCACATAGGGCTTTAGAAAAATGTAATGCTTCAAAGGTAAATGGAAGGTGTAGGTGAAAGCTCGTGGATCCTCTTTCTTTGGCACTAGTGATCTAGTAGCAATGACACTACAATGTTGCAACTTGTCATCCTCCTAAAAACTAACAGCTTTCTTTTTTAGCCACTAGATCTTTTAGAAACTTAGCATATCCCGACATTTGCTCTAGTGCTTCAATAAGGGGAACATTGATTGAGAGTTGTTTAAATATCGAGATGAACATGTGATATTTACCTTCCTTAGTTTTCTTTACTAATATTTAGGGAAAAGGAGGAGGAGGTCGGGACATTGGACTTATCTTTTTAGTAGCTTTCTCTTATTCCCAACTTGATCTTTGGGCTTCTCTACTTCTTCAACTATAGTATCTTTAAGTAACTTCGCATCTTCCACTTCAGTTGGAATAGGAGAGTGAATGCCATGTTTTCCACCTCGAGTAGTAATTGTCATGCATTGCCCATCATTTTTTAGATTCTGGATTGTATTGCTTGGGAGTGTTCCTTGCGTGCGTGGATTCACGGATGAAGATAGTTGACTCAACTACTGCTCAATCTGTTTAATGGAAACTGCATATGAATTTACTTTTTGACCAATTCTTGATAGATCAGGACGCATCTCTTTCATATTATCATTTGTCGAGTTAAATATTTTCATCATCTTGGACATCATATCCTCAATGAGGTTTAAACTTGATCCTCCATCCCGATTTCCTCATAAAATATACGGGCCACCCTTATCGTTTATGTTGTTATACCCATTTGATTGTAATTCTTATCGCGATTATAGTTCCCTTCCTGGTTGTAGTTGTTCTAGTTCCAACCTTGATTTTTTTGAACTTGCGGACAATTTTCCTAATGCTTAGGCGTTAGTCCGGAAACCCCTCGTCTTCTCATTCACATAATTGGCATCTTCATCATATATATACTCATCATCCGGCGGTGCTCTATTCTAGTACTTTACTGCATAAAATTTCTTAGTACTACCACTTAAATATTTTAACATCAAACCAACCTCTGTTCTTAACTGTGCTACCTCTGGACGAATGTCCTCAATCACTTGGTTGAGAGTTGCTTGTACCAGAAAAGTGTTCTTTATATTGCTTGTACCTCTAGTGCACTATGTCTTATTATTTTTGGCAATCTTTTCATGTTTCTCTACAATTTGCTGAAATGTGTTATCTCCGTATGATCCTCCAGTAATAGTATCCAACACTGCTTTACCATTGTCATCCAGTCCTCTGCATAAGAACTCTTTCAGTGATTCATCATCAATTCGATGGTTTGGGACACTTTTCATGTAGCCTGTGAATCTTTCCGATGCATCACTCACCGAATCCCTAGGAATATTTCTGAAGTTGTTGATTTTATTTTTAAGCTTCAACTTCTTTGATAATGGGAAGTATATTTCAAGAAATACTCTATGCAACTCCTTCCATGTGGTAATTGAGTTATATGGAAGCTCAGATAGTGAAACAGTTTCATCACTAGTCAATGATAATGGGAACACACTTAACCCAATGGCATTCATGTCTAACTCTGGCCTACCCACACTACTCTTACAGACGCTATGACTTTACTCAGATGAGCATATGGGTCTTCAGATGGCGAACCAGAAAACAACTCTCTGGTTGTAAGAATTTACATCAGGCTGCTAGTGACAACAAACGTTTGTGTAGGTGGCAATGAAGGTATAATGATGGCACCTGTTGATCCAACAACATTATGATCAACTCTATAATTATCACGCACATCTGATGTTGGCCTCTCTCTGATTGGAGGTTTATCTTGCACTATCGCTGGGTTGTTCTAGATGTTTCCTGGTACCTCTCCCATAACCAATAGTTAGGCTTCATGATTAACCTCTTGTACATCTCTTATTGGATCGGCGTTTAGTCCTAGATTCTAGCCACGTCCGGTTTTTTACAATCTTTGCAATGTTTTGTTTAGTTCTGGATTGAAAGGGGTCAGTGGATGGCCTTGACTCCATCTACTTGGCATACACTTCGAACTAAACCTGTAAGAATCACAAACAAAATAAAATGTAAATCAGGAAATAATTGACTAATAGTGCGATAAAAAAATTAGTCTAATCTTAATTTACTAATAGTGCAATAAAAAAATAGTCTAATCTCAAAGCCTTATTCTCTGGTAACGGTGCAAAAATTTGATACACCCAAATTACACCTTCCTAAAGAACTATAAGCGGCCGTTGTTCAAACAAAGAACCTAACAGAGGTTAGGATCAATCCCATGAGGAATGAGCTCTAGACGTAGCCTAAATTATTTTTAGTTATACTTTTAATCAAGTTATTTCCGTAAAAGGTGGGTTTTGTAAAATAAAAGCTTAATTGATTTATTTCAGTAACAAATAACTAGGGTTTTGTGTTAAAAACTTGTGGGGAACACATATACTTTTACTTGAGTTATTTCAGTAAAAGTATATGTGTTCCCCACAAGTTCTTAACGCAGTAACAATTAACTAAGTAAGTAAGCTTAATTCAATAGAAGACAAAACTAGGGTATATGTGTTCCCCACAAGTTCTTAACGCAATAGAACTTATAGTAGTAATCTTGTCTAGTGCCTAGAATGCTAATTCAGTAAGTTAGGTATCTCCTAAGTGGATGGTCGACAAAATAGAGAATTTTTCTAAACAACTTTGATCGGTCTACGGGTGTATTTTTACTAACACTTACCCTTGACCCCAAATTAGCTATCACTGGTATGTCCAAGCAATTAGATGAAGTTTGCAGGCATCAAATATCTATTGTTTAATCTCTTTTTCCATTCATTACTCACTATGTCAGGCAAGTAGGAATAAGACGAGTTCTAATACAAGCCCTCATGAAAAAGCAATAAAAAAAAAGAGATCAACAATACATACATAAACACTAATCAAGAATTACTAGTTATTAGGTCTACTTAGATAGTTCCTCATGGTTCCCACAACCCTAGTTTTGGATTTAGCTACTCATAATTGAGTGATCACGATTCTTAATTATATTGTTAAAATAAATCATGAACTTACAATTAGAGTAGATGAATTCCGGAATCTTGAATTGATGAACAAAATATTGTAATATAAACGATAATTTTAAGAATAAAAATGGAAAAGTATTTCACAAATTAATTCTCAAAAAGAAAAAACAAGATTATCCACTGTCTAACTACAAAAATGAGAAATAAATGACTATTGATAGACATCTAATCCAAAATAAACTAGGAAACAGAAACATAGGAAAAATAGGATTAGACAGTAGCTTCTACGGTTAGGTTCTACCGCTCCTAGGAATTCCAACTTCTCGTAGGAACCTTTCGTCAAGATAGCTTCTTCAATATATCTTATGGATTTTCTATGGATAGGTTCTACGACTCGTAGAACTTTTCACGGTTCGACCTGACAACTTGTAGTCCAAGTACTGGAGTCCATAATCTCTAATCTTTTCTACGACTTGGATCTATGGCTCGTAGAAGTTCCTACGGCTCATAGTCCAGCCTCATTGCCAAACACTTAGCTCCAAAAATCATTGCTTCCTTCTATGACTCATATATTTTGCTTGTAGAAAAGTCTATGGTTCATAGGTCAAGAGATCACGCCTTCAAAAGCTATTGTTTCTCTATATTTTCATCCCAACTTGTAAAAAACCTATTTTCCTACAAAACAAAGGTAAAATACCATCAAATCCACTAACAAGGGGCTAAATACCACGCAAAACTCCAACTTTAACGTATTATAAGTACCATAAATTTATGGTACATCAGAGAGCTCAGATCTATGGTTTGATGTTTCCATTAAGTCCAGAATATCTAATTTAGTTGGGTAGCATATTTGGTTTGTAAACTCGAGGTTCTGATCGAATCTTGATGGTCCATTAGGTGATTTCATGCCTTGGGTAAATCGCTAGTTTGCTAACTCTGGTTCATGTAATATTGTTCATCGCGGTCACGAGCCAACCCTAGAGATCGTAAAGGTGCTTATTTTTGTTGATCATGATTGCGTGGATAGCCATCACAATTGTGTTGTACTAGTTTCCTAATCCTCGCGATTGCATGGCTTGTGTCATGATCACAAGGGTAAATTTGATGAGTTGACCAGCTTTACTCATCATGATCATTAGGCTTTGGGTCGCAATCATGATGAGCGAATTTTTCCTGAACAAAATGTTTTCCAAAACTCAGGGTTTCATGCCCATTTCTCCATTTTTGAACTTTGGGAGCTCGGTGGAGGCGATTGCAAAGAGAATTTTTTAGATTCTTTGATTGGGTAACTTCCCACCTCTTTTACCTGCTAATTACTTTATGATTTTGATGAATAAACATTGGATTTGATTCCAAATTTTAAAGGTTTTAGTAAAATGGTGAATTAACACTAATTTCAACTCATTTTTCAATGGAATTTTCATTAATGATTTCCAAAACCTTTGGGTAACGTGAATTGATACGAAATTCAAGATTTAAACTTAGTTTTCGAGAATAAGTTTTTAGGTCAATTTGATGCCATTTTTAAAATCTTTGATATGGGTGTTGTTTCTTTCAAATTCTTTTTATGATTCTCTATTTGGATATATTGTGTTGATTTAGAGATCCGTCGGAAAGGGAAGACCCAAGTGCAAGAGTGATTGTTTGATTTCTTGAAGCAAGTGGATCTTTTGACTCTTTGTTAAATATATTGAACCTCGTATTTCATTGTGTGATTGGGAGTAATAGGAACTGGTGAAAGGTTTTACATACATTTGTGAAGTTTCAAATGATGAATAACTCTTGCTATAATAACTTAGGGTAAATATGAGAATCTTGTTAGTTTGTGACTTGGTTTATGCCTTGGATGAATATGATGATTCAATTAATGAAATGCCTGAATTAACATTAATTGGATATTGGTGTTCAATTATCATTCTCATATTCAATCATTGCTCACTTATATATTTGCATTGATGATGCACCACTATTGAGAGAAACAGTAGAAATAAGGAACGGGCCAAACGTCTATCGTGGATTCATTGAGTGGAAATAGAGAACGGGCTACACGTCTAAGGCAGATTCATTGAAAGAAAATAGTGATCGGGCAACACACCCATAGCAGATGAATGGACTGAAGAGTCTCACATGAGTCTCGAACTGAGATACTAGGGGTGTGTATCATTAGGAAAGCCATGCATCACTCTGTATGGCATTGCACTTCATTTGATCCTCATTGATTGTGATTATTGATATGTTATTATGGTTATTGATATGTGAAATATTGTGGTGATTTGATTATTCGTGTTCAGGTGCAATTTGTGTTTTTTTTACATGCTTTGTTGTGTGGATTGAGATATGTTAGGTTGGGCTAATTATTCTTTTAGGTTATATTTGAGGAGGTTCGAATGGAGTAGTTGGAGTATTTATGTTTAGTATTGCTTTGTTTGGAGATTGTTTTCTGCTTGATGAGTAATGAGTTGTTTGGTACTCACTCCCTTGCTTTTGCACTTGTTTAGGTTACGACCCCGCATCGTTATGATTACTCCTTCTTCTCTTCTACATCAGAGGCTATAATTGGAGAGTTTGTGAGATAGTTGTTTGTCATCTCGGTGGACACCTCTTCTCTTTTATTATGTTCTTGTTCTATTCTAGAAACAAAGAAATTCAAACTTGTACTTCTTTAAATCTAATGTAATACTTAGACATTTGTGCACAAGACAACCAGGTTTTGGGGTTATATTTGAGTTATGTTATGTTATCTGCATTCTTGACACTAATATAGTCTTTCATTATATTTTACTTCCACATTTATTCTTTAATTAGATTTTAGGATGACTTTTCTTGGTGGGATAAGATAAGTGCATCACGTCTTTTTTTAGGTCGTGACAAATGTTATCAAAGTTTAAGGTTCATATGTATCATGTGTATATAAGCCAAGTCTAGTAGAGTCTTGAGGATCTGTATGGAGATGTTCGTATTTATCTTCGAGAAGCTACAAAGACTATAAGGAAACTTTCTTTTTTTCATTCATTCCGATCGTGCACGGTTACCTTTGCTAGTACTGAGTTGTCACGTGTTATTTTGAAAAATGGCGAGGATTAGATCTTCTATTAGTGGTAGAAGAGGGGAGGAAGCCCCCGAGCCAGTTGTTGAAACCAAAGTTATGAGTAGGGATAGGGCCCGAGCTTGGGGCAGAGGTCATGCCCGTGGAGTGGCACCAATTAGAGGCCGTGGTAGAGGTGTCTCTCCCGAGCTAGAGATTAATGTTAGACAAGATCAAGTTCCTTTACAGTGCACAGCTGCACCATTGCTTCAGAATACTTTATTGAGGGTGCTGAGTGTACTTGAGAGTTTTACTCAAGGTGGTGGTGCGACAGGCACACTAGAGGGCTCGTAGACCAGAGTGGGAGCTCAGGCCAAAGAAGCTACAGGCTCCAGTGGTTCTGTGTGCGCTGGGGTAGCCACCCATGGGGGATATGGTTGAGGGTTTTCATGGACTGACAGTTGGGTTTTAGGGTGCACCTTTGGTTGTGTTGACTGAGGATGAGCAACGCAGGTCTAAAAAGTTCAGAAAGATGAATCCACCTCAGTTTTAGGGTGGAAAGAGTGAGGATGCATGAGTTTCTGACCATATGTAGAGATTTGCTAGAGATTGATTGGTTAGTTAAGTGTAACGAAGTTTGTTATGCAACACTCCAGTTGCGTAGACCTGTGAGAGAGTGGTGGAGAGTCTATTTAGGGTCTTTGCTGGTTAGATCTCCACCGGTGACCTAGGAGGTACAGTGCCTTTTACTACCATTTTGTCCCTTGAGCGTGAGGGATGAGAGTTGTTTGAAGTTCGAGGGTTTGAGGTAGGATAACCTATATTTTGAGAGTATGATACTCGCTTCTACCAGTTATCTAGACATGCCTTGGCCATTCTTCTTGATGAGGCTGAAAGGACCCGCATATTTATTAGAGGGTTAACGTATTCTATTTATATAGCCGTGTTAAAATCAGCCCGTGAGGCGGCTTTCTTCCAGTTCATTCTGAGTCAACCAAGGAGACATAGTTGTTGGAGAAAGAGGAGTTTGGAGACCCTAAGAGGGCCCGCACTTCATGTAACATCCCAATAATCTCTAAGCTAAGACCCAAACCATTCTTCATATTTGTATAGGGTTGTAAAGAGTGATTCTTATTTTGTATAGGTGTTAAGGCCAATTCGAAAGAGATTTGAAGATGAATTAAGTTCATATGAAATCCTCTAACAAAAAGTAGAGTTGAAAGTTTCCTTATCGATAGAGTTTCTATATATGATTTTACTTAGATCAACTTCAAACAACCATATCTCTTAGAATAATAAGAGTTAGGTGGCCGATAATCTATCAAATTAAAGGTCTATGAGTCTTTTTTCCAACACCAACAAGTTAGTGTCATTCTGAGTTCGAAATAGAGAGTTATGATCATTTTACTAAATGACGTGCAATTCCAGTTTTGCCGATTGGAAAAATTCTAAAAAGGGTAATTTTCATGTCCTTATACACCTAGATAAACCCTAAACAGATTTCTTACCTTCTATAAATCCCTAAACAATTATATTTCCATCTTTTAATTTGTCCTTCTCCTTTCTCAAATCCCAAGACAAAATTTTAAGAAAAATCAAAGCTTATGACTTCAAGCAAGGTTCTTCCAATTCTTTTTCAAGATTCTTCTTCAAGGTAAGTCCTTATCCAAGATTTCAATCTTTCCAACTCAAATTCCTTCTTATAATCATGATCATTAATAGAAATCTTAACCCTTGGTCATAGGATTTTCAAGAAACTAATTCAAAAATCTCAAGAAAGGATTTCTTGATCGTTCTTCTTCAAGTTAGGGTTCTTCTTCAAGATTCATGAAGCATTTAAGGTATTTAGATTATCAAAGTAAGGAATTTTACTCTTCCTCACGCCCTACTTCTACAAAATATGTTTTTAAGATCAAAGCTAGAATTTTTACCCAAGATTTTATGATTTCAAATTCCCTTTGTCTCCTATCGTTGATTCTTGATTTTAACATCAAAATTATGGTACTTCGTGTTATTAATGATTATTGATTCATGGGTCATGCTTATTATACCACATGTAACCCTTTCTAATCTAATATATTTAAAAACCTTATCATAGTATTTCATATGCATTAGTTTCACAAATAAAGTACGTTCATGATTTTAAAGAAGTCTTTCAAGAAAGAGATTAAGAAAATACATTTAGCATTATTTTCAAGAAGTATTTCAAGAAAGTATTATTATCTTTAATTTCAAGTGCACTATTTTAGAAGAGTTTCAAGAAAGTAAATTTTACTTCAATTGCATCTTTTAAGAAGTAATTCAAGAAAGTATTATAATCTTTAATTTCAAGTGCATTATTTTTGAATTATCTCAAGAAAATATATTTTGCTTCAACTGCTTTATTTTCAAGAAGTATTTCAAGGAAATATTATTATCTTTAATTTTAAGTGCATCATTTTATGAAAGAGTTCAAGAAAAGTATATTTAGCTTCCAGTTCAATGATTCTATCAAGATTTTCATTCAAGTTTAATAATGGATCTTTCTTCACCCATTGAGTCCTAAAGAAACCCCATTTTCTTCAAGTTATGATTTTTCCAAAACTAGAGTTTCTATGATATTCATGGGTTCTTATTGAAATTCCGTTTCTTCCTCATGATTAATCTTTAAATGCCAAAATTTGATAATAATTTAATATTTTCAATGATATTTTAACGAACCCATAGCATGCAAGTATTTTATGACTCAAAATCATGCTTTTTAAAATGCATGTCTCAAATTATCAGATTTTTACGAAATTAGGATGCTTTCAGATAAAGTGTCTCTCAATATAGTTTTTGATTTTATGATTTAGAAGCTTTGAGATAACTGTCTTTATAAATATGTTATGAATTTATGATTTTGGAAAGAGCTATTCTATGGTATGAAGCTATGATTGGTTTGGTAGTACTAAATTCGTACCAGTCCAAGTATTATAATATGATTATGATTATTCTTATTTCCATAGTGATTTTACTTAGCACCAAGAGGACTTTGAAAGAGAGGTTGTACTTCTAGTAGAGGTTTTGTCTTTAGAAGAATTTTCCTTGTCCCTAACTACGTTCCCTCATAGGATTTATTTTAGAAAGACATAGCTAGTGGATCCACCTAAGCTAATATGTATGGTCCTTACCTTGGCAAGAAGGACAGTCTCTTTTCAATGTGGGAAAGACATCAGATTTCATGTTATAGCTCACTTGATATATGTCGGTTAATGGTAAATATTCCACAAAAGAACTATGTTTTCTTCACTGCTTTTTATGACGTCCTCAATGACTATGATTTAAGCTTATGTTATGATTTTCACAATATTGCTTTTACCTTATATTCAGTTTTTTCATATTTAGTATCTATCATTTGTATGTTTTACTACTTGGTCATTGCATCAGTTCATGTATTTTTGTTTCATATTTAGTTTAGTGTCTCTGATTCATCATGTCTAGCTTTACAAATTATCATACATATATCTCGTACTGAGTACATTCAATGTACGGATTCACATAACCCTTGTGCCTACATTTTTCATGTGACGTAGATTCAGGTTCTTACTATAAGGATCCTAGCCAAATTGATCATAGATTTTAGCCAGCAGGTAATGACTTCTCTTATTTCGAGCACTCAAGTCAGTTTGTAGTTCTACATTATTTTTTCTATTCGCATGTATTGATTAAAGGAGAAAGGGTCATGTCCTATCTTATTATAATTAGTAATATTAGAGATTCCGTAGATAGTAAGTTACAATTGTTGTAATCAGTCTATTCTATTTTAGATTCTTTTCTGATTATAGTTATTGTATACATAACTTTTTTCAAAAACATATTGAACCAGTATTTCATAATTGTACTTCTGCTTAGTCATTTTCATTCTTTTAAATGTTAATATTCAGTTACTCATGACTATGCCAATATCAAGGGTTAGCTTGGAGTCACTTGTGACTTTAAGAACCATGTTATGACTAGGAGGTAGTCTCAGGTCCTGACACTTTAGGTTGGTTATCTGGCGATAGGACCCTATAGATGGAGTGACTCCTTCCATAATCAAGGTCCAGTTCATGTAGCTATGCTGACATCTAAGGGTAGTTAGACACCTCGTGGGTCTTAATGTACAGGTCAGGGTTCTCACGATTTACATCACTGGTCTATGGGGCGAGGTATTTATAGTGTTTCATCCAGTCTGTCACAACAGTTCTTGTATCAGAGACATTGTTTTACTTGTGGAGATCCAAACCATCTCTCGTGGCAGTGCTCTATTTAGGGCCAGGGAGGATCCTTACCTAGTTCTTTATGTCAGATTATATCATCGGTGTCTTAGACTAGAGGTCGAGATAGAACTCCGACTAGTAGGGGAGGACATACTCTTTGAAAGTGTACTAGCGGTTACGTAGCTCAGTAGAGTGGAGGTAGAGGTACCACTGAAGTTAGAGGTGGCAGAGGATCCAGTGTTAGCTTTCCTAGGGAGACCCAAGGCTGAGGCTTCTAATGTGATCATCATAGGTATCATCCGGATCTCTCATTGATCAGGATTTGTATTGTTTGATCCAAGATCTATTTTCTCTTATGTGTCTGCTTATTTTGCTATTGGGTTTGATTTGATGAGTGATCGAATACAATGCATATTCGTGTTTCTACATCTGTGGCTGAGCCCTTAGTGGTGGATCGAGCATATTGATCTTTTTTTATTTCTTTGGTGGGGTATGACACTTGGGTAGACTTGATTATTCTAGGGATAGTGCACTTCTATGTTATATTGGGTATGGATATTCTCTCTCCTTATCGTGTTATTTTTTATTGTAATGCTAAGATTTGTAACCTTAGCGATGCTTGGTGTTTTGAGGGTTGAGTGGAAGGGTGTTAGTGGTTCTTACCCTAGCAAAGTTATTTCCTTCATCTGTGCGCAAAGATTGCTGGATAAAGGATGCTTATCTTATTTAGTTTTCTTATGGGACATTAATGTTGAGTCTCCTTCCACGGAGTTCGTTCTCATTGTTCAAGAGTTTCCAGATGTATTCCCTACTGATATTCCAGGTGTTTCTCCCAATCGAGATATTGATTTTACTATTGCTTTGGAGTGAGGCACTAATCCCATCTTTGTTTCTCATTATCGCATGGCCTCAACAAACTTGAAAGAGTTGAAGGCGCAGCTGCATGGTCTCTTGAATAAGGGGTTTGTCCTAGTGTGTCACCTTGAGGTGCACCGATCTTATTTATGAAGAGGATGGATGGGGCTATGAGAATGTGTATCGATTATAGACAATTGACAAGGTTACGATGACGAACAAGTATCCTCTTCTGCGCATTAATGATTTGTTTGATCATCTTCATAGAGCGACTTTGTTTTCTAATATAGATTTGAGGTCTGGTTATCATTAGTTGAGTATTAGAGCATCGAATGTCCCTAAGGCAATCTTTCAGTCTTTGTATGGACATTATGTGTTTTTGTTGATGTCTTTTGGGTTGACTAACGAAATTGCATTATTTATGGAGTGATGAATGGGGTGTTTCGACCTTATTTTTACCTTATAGAGATTGTCTTCATTCGTGATATTTTGAAGTACTCCAGAGCTAGGGAGGATCATGTTCGCCACTTCAGCATAGTGCTTCAGAGGTTGAGCGGAGAGAAGTTGTATGCAAAATTCTCAAGATGTGAGTTCTGGCTTGATTTAGTGGAATTCTTGGGACACATGGTGTCTAAGGAAGGTATTAAGATTGATTTTACCAAGATTGAGGTAGTTAGAGGTTGTACGAGACCTACTTCTCCAATAGAGATTCAGAGTTTTGTGAGGTTAGATGGATACTACAAATAGTTTGTGCAGGGTTTCACTTCTATTATTGCCCCATTGACCAGATTGAATCGGCAGATTGTGGGGTTTTAGTAGTCTAATGAGTGTGAGGAGAGCTTTTTAAAGCTCAAGACCCTATTGACTTTTGATCCTATTATAACTCTACCCGAGGAAAGCATGGGCTTTACCGTGCATTGTTATGCCTCTAGGGTCAGCTTAGGTGGTGTTTTAATGTAGAAGGGGAAGGTAATTACTTATGCTTCTAGAGAGTTGAAGACCTACCCTATTCACGACTTTGAGTGGGCAACCGTGGCCTTTGTACTTGTGTTATGGCATCAATACTTATATGGTGTTCATTGCAAGGTCTTTACTGATCATAGAAGTTTTCACTATATCTTCATCAAACGGATCTCAACTTGAGGCAATGTAGCTGCATTGAGTTGTTGAAGGAATACAATATGACTATTGTATATCACCCAGGGAATGCCAGTGTGGTAGCATATGCTTTGAGTAGGAAGACTTCTAGCATGGAGAGCCTTATCGTGATTCAAGTTAAGGAGAGACCATTGGCTAGGAATGTTCAGATATAAGCCTATAGTCTTATCCGGTTGCAAAGTTCAAAGGAGGGTGGTGTTGTGGCTTTTGTTGAGGCCATGTCTATTTTGATTGAGTAGATTAGAGAAAGGCAGTTTGATGATTATTAGTTATGTGTAATTCGGGACATGGTGTTCAGAGGAGAAGCTAAGGAAGCGACACTTAATTTTGATGGAGTGTTGACAATTAGGGGTAGGATTTATGTTCCTACGGTGGGTGAGTTGGTAAGATTAATCTTATGGGAGGCTCATTGCTCTAGATATTCTATTCATTTAGAAGTGACTAAGATGTACCATGATTCAAGTCAGCATTACTAGTGGTGTGGTATGAAGAAGGACATTATAGAGTTTGTGGCTAGGTGCTTGACTTTCCAATAGGTCAAGTTTGAGCATTTCCGGCCTAGTGGTGTGTCTCAAAGAATGCCTATTCCCAATTGGAAGTGGGAGTAGATTACAATGAATTTTGTAGTGAGTTTGCCTACCACAGTGGGTGGTTATGATTCAATTTGGGTGGTTGTTGATAGGTTCACCAAGTCCACCTATTTTATTCTAGTTCAGGTGAAGTACATGGTAGAGAAGCTAACTCGACTCTACATTAGTCAGCTAGTCTTGCTGCGTGGGGTGACTATATATATAGTTTTGGATCGAGGTTCTCTTTTCACTTCTCACTTCTAGAGGTTCCTACAACATGGGTAGGGTATTCCCTTAGTCATGAGTACAACTTTTCGCCTAGACGAATGGATAGTCTGAGCAGATGATTCAGGTAATGGAGGACATGATTCAAGCATGTATTATTAGACTTTGGTGCTTGTTTTGATCAACACTTATCTTTACCGAAGTTTACCTACATTAACATTTATCATTCAAATATTCAGATGGTCCCATTTGAGGAATTATATGGTAGGAGGTGTAGATCTCTAATTGGTTGGTTTGATGTAGTTGGGTTGCACTAATTGGTAACAAACTTACTTAGGGATGCGATGGAGTAGGTTCATTTGATTTAGGGTAGGTTGTTGACAGCCAGAGTCATTAGAAGAGTTATGCAGATAGGAGGCTTTGAGCCTTGGATTTTATGCAGGGTAATCATGTTTTGCTCAAGGTTTTACCTATGAGATTCGGGAAGAAGGGTAAGTTTAACCCTAGATTCATTAGCCCTTTTGAGCTTTTTAGGCAAATTGGAGAGGTGGCCTATAAGTTGGCCTTTCCACCTACTTTGTCAGCTGTGCATCATGTTTACCACATTTCTATGCTTTGGAAGTATGTACTAGATGAGTCCATTTGATTTCACTTGATTATGTGGTTTTAGGTCTAGACTTGTCATTTGAGAATGAGCCTATAGCCATCTTGGATAGGCAAGTTTGAGAGCTAAGGAATACAGAGATTGCATCCCTGAAGGTGAAGCGGAAGCACCATTCTGTTAGAGAGGCTGAAAGTTAAGAGGAGGGTTAATTATAAATTCCATTAGTCTACTCCCTGGAAAGGATAGTCTACTTACCTGCAGATTAATGAAACAAATTAAAGCAAATATGAAAAGGGAAAGTAAGAGACACAGAGAGTTTTTATATTGGTTCAGAACACCGTTGTGAGCCTACTTCCAATCCCCTTGGATTTTAAGGGTTTCCTTAAGAGCTTGATGAAACTTTGGTAGTACAAAATATTCAAACTTAGAATCCTGACAGATCTTCTACCTTGACACAACTTGTATAGCCTACACTTAGATCCTTCTTTTTCATTTCCTTACAAATTTATAATTCAAGAGAAAACAACGTTTTATGAAAGACAATAGAAGAAAATAGTACAAGTTCAAGTGCGATGTGTACTTCACTACTAAGGCTAATGGAGGTTTATATAGATAGGATATATGCTCTTGTAAGGAAAACCCAAGGGTGTTTTCTTTCAATCAAGGATGTTGAGGGATTCCTTGATTGAGGTGATTTTCTAATACGTGCCCATATTAGATATGTGCATGATTAAATCGATCATCTTCCTTCTCTTAATGATCTTCTTGATCTTGGGTGGATTGGCTGACCTTTCATTTCTTCCTTGATTTGGGCTAGGCAGATGCTAGGATTTTTGCCATCTTGAATTTATTCTGAGTTCCAAATATTGCTTGATTTATTTGTCCCAGTTAGACGCTGGAATTGTGGGTATCTTAATTTGATTATTACTTTCCTTTTGTGAGTCGTACAACATATCTCTTTCCCTTTTGGTGCTTTATGCTTGACTCATTTCCTTTTTGATTTCTTTGCCTGCAATAGATTCGTGTAATTATTAAGTGTCGTTTATCAAAATTTATTGATCTTATAGGGTTAACAATCTATCTCTTTTTGATAATGAAAATTAATTCACAATTTGAAATAGTGCTTTAAAAAGGTGATGAAACTTCCCTGATGTTTCTATTTGTGGTTTCCAAGTGGATTTGTAGCTCCCCCTGCCTTTAGCCTTATAGGTCCCCCTGTCTATGTTGGTCCTTGCCTAAGAAAATATTGTGGGATATTTTCTTCCCTTTTGGCATAATCAAAAAGAAGGAAGCAAGAGCAAACGAATAAAAACACTGGAACATATAGAGTAGATAAAAACACAACAGCAGTCTAGGAGGGTATAGGGCCCTCAATATACAATCAAAAAGACAAACAGAGGTAGGGACACAACTGAAAGATAGTTCAAAAGTAGCAGACAAAAAGAGAGCCAGGGTTAGAATCTAGTGATCACCCAGAAAGTATTTAAGGGTGTTGATGACCTTTCCACAAAAGGAGTTGTAGGAGCATTCAACATTTTGAGAGAGACTGGAGTAAGAGGTCTGGACAAAGATAGAAAGATCTTTGTTAGAGGAGCTGACTCTGCTTTTGAGAGAGTCAACTTGCTTGATCAATTTGTTGACAGTAGAGATACCCTTTTTGCTTTATACCAGTCATAGAAATTCACAACTTACCCAAATTAGTACTCGCATCCTTTTGAACGTGACAAACTTTTTCAACAACATCTAGAAGAGTCTCCAGGCCACGTTCAACAGCCAGAATACGAGTTTTGAGTTCATCGGAATCCTTTAGCGAGAGAGCAGCCGAATTTGCAGAGATCTTTTGGATTTGATAGTTTCAGCTCTAGATTGGACATAGTCCTTTTTCACCTATTTTTTTCCTACCTGCAAATACCACATACTAGAAAAAGTATGAGAGTCATAAGTAGAATTAATAACAACAGGTTTAATCAAGGAGAGATCCATGAGATGATCCACCAGAATATGCAATATGAGCAGTCCATATGGTAGACTTGCAGTTGCATTAGAGTCTTCAGCGCTTTCTAGGATGTACTCCTTAAAAAAAGCCGCCCAGTTGATGTAGTACTTCTTAAGCAAGTAGTAGAGCACAAACACATCCCGAGTAGAGATACTACTCGGAGAGTCTTTCCTGGGAATAAGAGTGGTTGCAACAATATGCACAAGAATGGATTTTCGAAACACAAAGATAAGAGTCCAAATTCAGATATTTCAGCCCCTGGTTTAGCCATGACTATCTTAGTACCTTCCAGAGAGACTTCAAAGTCATCAGGCCATACTTCATTCATATATAGAATCACACCAGAAAATTTAGTACCAAAAACATCTTCAAACAACAATTCATTAACAATAATACGACTTCCCATTACAAGAGATTCCAACTCACCACTGTTAGATGATACACGGAGATTCGCATAGAACAAGCAAACTACTTCTTCAAAAAATTAAAGACCACAATGACTGAACAATAAAGAGAGTTTTTGAGCTTTGAGGAATGAACTTACCGAACACTGAGAGTCCCTTAACTAACTGAGATTTATCACACGGCCAGGAATGATGGGTGGAGATTTGAAGCTCTCATACCTGTTCTTTTGTTCAACTCCCAGAACCTTTACATGTCTTCGGAAGAGAGCGATCCAGATGTATTTGGGCTAGGTTTCTTCTGATCCTTCTTCTTGACGAATGAAGCTCTATCTGTGGCCGAAGGAGAGGGTGAGGCCAATGATTCATCAGAGGAATTAGAAGATGAGACGTTAACTTCGAATGAGCTTGAAGAGTTGGAGATTTTGAGAAAAGCCATGGAACAAGTTCTAGGCATGGTGAGATGAGAGAATAGTAGGGGAGAAAGTAAATAAATAGAGTACATGAGAAGAAGAAGGGATTTAAAAGGAAAGGAGAAGTCTGAAAGGAAGGGTTTGAAAATACGGGATGTATGGAGAAGAGGAAAGGCCGGAACAGAGTAATAATTATGGGCAGAGAAGTCCAAACAAACAAAAGGCAATGAAAAGATCAGCACAAATAAGGAAAATAAAACTCGAAAATAAAAAAAGTAAAATAAGGATCAGCACATAGACGTAAAATAAAACACTTTAATTAAGACAGGTAATACCAAAAAAAATTCGAAGGAAATAAAATCTTTCTTCAAGCAGGCGTTACGTAAAAATTTCAGCTAATTGATTTTCATAATCTACAAATTCTAAAGAAAAATCACCATTTTAAACATCATCTCGAATAAAATGATGCTTCATATCAATATGTTTAGCCTTAGAATGATGCACAATATATTTAGATAGGATAATAGCATAAGTATTTTCGCAAAAAATAGGAACAACTTCCTAGGAGATATCATAGTCAAGTTATTGATGCATCATCCATAATAATTGAGTACCACAACTTCCGACGGCTAGATATTTCGATTCTGTAGTAGATAGTTCTACAGAGGATTGCTTTTTACTATGCTAGAAAATCAGGGATTGTACCATAATTTGGTAAGTTCCACTAGTGCTTTTTCGATCATTTTTGTCACCTGCAAAGTAAGCATCTTAGTATCCAATTAAATCAAAGTGAGAGGAGTGAGGATACCATAACCCGAATTCCATAGTTCCAATCAGATAGTGAATGATTCATTTTACTGTTGTGAGATGTGACTCTTTTTGAGTAGATTGAAAATGTGCACATTTGCATAAACTGTACATGATATCTGGTCGACTCGTGGTTACATATAGTTGAGATCCGACCATTCCTCGATACATTTTTTCATCCACATCTTTTCCTAGTGCATATGTTTCAAGACAAGTGGATGGGCTCATAGGAGTACCGAAGGCTTTTCCCTTTTCTAATCTGAAGTTCTTTATGAGTTCATTTGTATATTTGGTTTGACAAAAATGTTCCATCGATTGACTGCCTTATTTGTAGTCCGAGAAAAATTGATTTCTCCCATTAGACTCATCTCAAATTCTCCCTTGCTACCGGAGTAAAAGTTTCATCGTAGTCAATACCTTATTGATGGGAGTATCCTTGAGCTACAAACCTTGCCTTATTATAAATGACCTTCCCATCTTTATTTAGTTTATTTCGAAAACCATTTTGTTCAAATTAAAGAACAGTTCCTTGGTTTTTTCAGTGAGAGTCCATACCTGTGTTTCCTTTGAACTGATCAAGTTCCTCCTTCATTTCTTGTTTCCAACACTCGTCTTCCATCGCTTCATTTATATGTTTGGCTTCTATTTGAGAGACAAGTGCCGCAGACTCCTTATTTTTCAATGAGGCTCTGGTCTGCAACGAGTTATTTGGATTTCCCATGAAGAAGTCATTTGGATAGCTAGCATTATGTCTCTATTCCCTGGGAAAGCTAGTCTTCTTGATTGGAGTAGTCAAATCTTTTCCTTAGATAGCTGACTCTTCTGTTATATCTTGAGAGGTGTTTTCAGTGCATTTTTTGCATTTATTAGGGTAGTGGTTTCTTCATTGGTAATTTTGACTTCCTGCAATCTTGGGTTAGTGTCATAAAACACAACATGAACAAATTCTTCAACACTTAAGGTTCTTTTATTGAAAACTCGAAAAGCACGACTAAAGGATGCATAACCCAAAAATATACCATTATCACTTCTTGGATAAAACTTACCGAGATTTGTCTTACCATTGTTATGGATGAAGCATTTGCATTTGAAAGGATGAAAGGAACTGATATTTGGTTTCTTACCTTTCAATAATTCATATGGAGTTTTTCTTAATATTTGCCTGATGAGGCATCTATTCAAAATGTGACATGCAGTACTTACCGCTTTAGCCAAAAATTGATCCGGAAGGCTGCGATCAAGTAGCATAATTTTGGTTGTATCCTCCAAAGAACAATTTTTCTTTCTACTACACCATTTTGCTGGGTAGATCTGTAAAATGAGAAGTTTTGAGTAAACCCGTTCTTATCACAAAATTCTTCGAAAGCTTTATTTTCAAATTCTCCGCCATGATCACTGTGAATTGTAGAAATAAAATATCCTGCTTCTCTTTGAAATTTTCTACAAAATACTTCGAAGTTAGCAAACACTTCATTTTTAGGAGATAGAAAAATAACCCAGGTGAATCTTGAGAAATCGTCTACAATAACGAAAGCATATTTCTTACCACCAATACTAGCAGTTCGAGTGGGATCGAATAGATCCATGTGCAGAAGTTGAAGGGGTTAAGTGGTACTAACAATGTCTGACTTTGAATGAAGAATGAGATTTCTTACCAAGTTGACAGGCATAAAAAATATGGTCTTTCTCAAATTTTAATTTTTGAAGTCCAATAACTTGTTCAAGTCTGCACAACTTTTCAAGAGCAAGCATGCTTGCATGGCTAAGTTTTTTGTGCCATAAAAAGGATTCATTTGAGACAGCAGTAAGGCAAGTGAGTGTAGGTAGATTAACATTATTAAGAACATAGATGTTATCTATGCGATCTCCAATAATAATGATATCGTTCGTTGTGTGCCTGATGATGGAGCTTATAGTATTGAAAAAGACTTTAAATCCAGCATCACACAATTGACTGATGCTATGTATATTATGTTTGAGCCCATCAACAAGATATACTTCTGATGGATCACAGGATGAGCTGATAGTGATGGATCCGACTTTGTTTACTTCTCCTTTTGCGTTGTCTCCTAATCGTACATATCCTCCGTAAAAATCTTTTAATGTATTGAAGTTGTCTTTCTTTCCACACATCTGTCTGGAGAATCCACTGTCTATTACCTACATTCCTTTCTTTTAGGTTCTCTTGTTTTACTTCTATGAAACAACTAGATTTATTTCTTTTAGGTACCGAAGTATTCTTTGGTCCTTGAAGGTTAGGATTCACAACTTTTGGTCAGCAAATCCATTTTCCCGAAGAGTATTTCTTGCAGTTAAAAGATTTGTGACAAATGTCACCACAGGTGTAACAAGTAATTTTGAAAGAAGATTTTGCGGAATGAAATGAAGAGTTTTGAGAGAAATTAAGAGTAGATCTGTTAGATCTAACAGAGCTGTGACTTGGAGATTTTCTAATGCTATTTAATTTCATCTTTACTTCACCAAGTTCTTCTAATAGTAAGTCAACTTCAATCTAACTTGCTTCTAGAAGAATTTGCCAGTCCTTCTTTTCTTGAGCGATCTTGTTATATTTATCAATAACTTTCTACAATTCATTCGTTACAATATCAAAAGAATTCTATAATTCATTACAGTTTGAGCAATTAAAGGTATTACCTCACTTGATTTCCTTAGTGCCACGAAGTATACGTTGGCGGTTTCATCATGATCATCTTTTGATGTTTCTCCTTGCTCCAGGCTTCGAGACTTTTAGGGTCTCCATTTCTTCTATGATTTCTTCTTTTTCGTTTGGGACAATTATTCTTGATATGCCTTGGTTTTCTACAGTAGTAGCATCGATCGTCATCTCTTTGATATTCGTTATTTTTAAAATCTAGTTGCGGTCTTTGCCTTCTTTGCCTCAATTTTTGTCTGACTCCTATGTTTAAGAGGGTCATTCCCTCACTTTGAGTTTCATATATTTCTCCTTCATCCTCAACAGTTTCAGAAGTGAAAGCTAGAGTTTTCTTTTTATCGTCCTTATGGTATCTATTAATATGATTTTGTATATAGGCCACAAGATTTCCTCGATATTTGTCTTAAGCCATTTTCTCCATATCTCCATCTTTAAGTGTAGTAGCTTTTGTTTCCCATGCTTTTGAGAGACTTCTAATGAGTTTTCTGACTTGTAGTCCATTTGATTATATCATTCCCAAGGATTTGAGCACACAAATGATTTTACTGAATCTTAAAAACATGTTCTCAACATTTTCATCATCTGCCATCTTGAAGAATTCATATTCATTTACTAACAAGTTGATTCTGGCTTCCTTGACTTTGCTGGTTCCTTCATAAGTGACTTCAAGTTTGTCCCACATCTCCTTCGCAGTTTTGCATGTTGAGATCTTGTCATATTCTGCTCAGCTCAGTGCACTGTATAACAAACTTATTGCTCTAGCATTAGTTTGGTTTACCTCGTGTTGTTCCTTTGTAACGTCGATAGATTCTAGATCAAATGGCTTTTCAGTAATATCGTTTCCACTTAGACCAGGGATTGGCTTTGGTCCTTTCTTGATGGCTATCAATGCCTGGAGATCATTTGACGTACCAAAAACACTAAATTTGTCTTTCCAGTGAGAGTAGTGTTGATCATTGAAGTAAGGAGATCGGTTTGAAGAGTGTCCGTCTTAGAGGAGAGCACCAGGAATTTGATAGTTTTCCATAGATCTTTGCTCACGTGTGGTTAAACATATTTTCTGTGGGACCTGTTTTGATACCAATTGAAAGTTAAGAGGGGGTGAATTAAAAATTCCTTTAGTCGACTGCCTGGAATAGATAGTCGACTTACCTACATATTAATAAAACATAGTAAAGCAAATATGAAAATGAAAAGTAAGAGACACAGAGTGTTTTTATACTTGTTCAGAACACCGTTATGGGGCCTACTTCCAATCCCCTTGGGTTTCAAAGGTTTCCTTAAGATCTTGATGAAACCTTGGGTAGTACAAAGTATTAAAACTTAGAATCCTGTCTAATGTGCAAATCAAATTCTCTACCTTGACACAACCTTTACATGTATAACCTACACTTCGATCTTTCTTTTTCTTTTCTTTTCAATTTTATACTTCACGAGAATGCAATGTTTTATGACAGACAATAGAAGAAAATAGTACAAGTTCAAGTGAAGTGCGTACTTCACAACTAAGGCTAATGGAGGTTTAAATAGATAGGATATATGCCCTTGTATGGAAAATCCAAGGGTGTTTTCTTTCAATCAAGAATATTGAGGGATTCCTTAATTGAGGCAATTTTCTGATTTATGTCCATATTAGATATGTGCATGATTAAATAGATTATCTTTCTTTTGTTGATGATCTTCTTGATTCTTGGCTGGATTGGCTTACCTTTGATTTCATCCTTGATTTGTCCTAGGTAGATGCTAGGATTTTGGCCATCTTGATTTGATTCTGAGTTCTTGATATTGCTTGATTGATTTGTCCCAGTCAGACCCTGGAATTATGGCTATCTTTATTTGAATATTGCTTTCCTTCTATGCGTCGTACATCATACCTCTTTCCCTCTTGGTGCTTTACGCTTGACTCCTTTTCTTTTTAATTTCTTTTCTGGCAGTGGATTAGTATAATTGTTAAGTGTCGTTTATCAAAATTAACTAATCTTATGGGGTAAACAGAGGTGACTTGGGAGACAGAGTCTGACATACGTTCTCGGTACTTTCAAATTTTCAAAGCTTCAGGTACATTCTTTTACTTTATGTTTAGGGACAAATATGATGTTTAGTGGTGGATAATATAATTACCCTAATGGTCATTTTTGGAACTTTTTAGTTACCCCTCAGATACTTTTCTCAAATCATGTTTGACCATTTTATGAAGTTTATTTTGAATTTTTATTGAAAAGTTGTGGCTTTGGAAGATTCAAACTTGTTAAAATTGGTTTTTGGTTAAAACTTGAGTTTCGAGTCTCGGAATGGAATTCCATTAGTTCTATCAGCTCTAGAATGTGAAATTTGGTCTAGGAGTGCTTTCATTTTCTATTTCGAAATTTATTCATGGAAGTGAGGCCTCGAGTTGGTTGTGTTAGGTGAATTTAGATCTTTAGTTGACTTTGGTCAACATCATGTGTTTGGATGCTCATATCAAAATTCCTATTTCTATTGGATTTAGAGGGAAAGGATTCATCACATTGTAATTGGCGTCGGAACTCATCTAGTTGAGTATTGCCCTATTTCTTAATTAAATTCGTTTATGGCTAGTAACAGAATAGTGCGCATGCTCAGTAGTACAAAAAATGAAATAAACATGCATTTTTAATGAAATGAACATGCATTTTTAAGGGATAAAGAGAGATGAAAGAGAGGGGAAGGACAATAGGTAGTTATGACAAAGATGACAAAGCTTCTTTTGATATAGGGTCACCAAGGAAGGCTCAACTTGTAGCCCACTCTATAACTAGTTCTCTAGCTCACACGCTGAGAACTAGGTTGGAGAAGATTAAGACTTAGAGAGGACCAAGGCCTACACTATCAAAGAGGTTCCATTTAAAGATTACATCCTCCACCTACTTTTAAATAGTATGGTCAATTATATTTGGGAGAATCTTGATATAATTCAACCGCTTGTTATGGTAGTGGAGCCGAGGGTTATCGGATACATGATTCTCCTTGACTTATAGCTGAGGATAGAGATGGTAGATCATAATTTTAAAGCTTTGTAGGACCATCCTTTTCATAACACCTTCATTTAATGATATTCAAACACCAACAGGTAGAGATACAAATAGAGGCAAAGACAAGAATTTTTAGAAAATTAACGTTTTACCCCTTTGGATAGTTGCTTCGAGTCATGTTTGATCAGATTATAAAGTTGGTTCGAAATTTTGATTGAAAAGATGTAGTTTGGATAGTTTTGAGTTTTGTATGTTTCAAAGTTGTCAAAGTCATTTTTGGAAAATATCGGAGTTATTGAGTCTCAAAATTGAATTCCATTAGTTTCATCAGCTTTAGAATGTGGAATTTTGATGTTGTTAAAGTCGTTTTGGAAAATATCGGAGTTGTTTAATGAATTTGAGGCCTTAAGTTGGAAGTTTAAGTGAATTTAGAGCTTGAGCCAACATTTGGAGTTCAAATGCTTGTATCGGAATTATGGCAATTCCATTGGATTCGGGGGTGATATTTGGCCTAGGTGATGTCTTGTTTGAATTTTTTGATGTTCCGAGGGGAGTTTTATATTTTTTAGCGTAAAAGTATTTTGTTGTGACTCTCATGAGTTTCGAATCAAGAAGACTAATACATACAAATTACACCTCCCTAAAGAAGTATAAGAAGTTGTTGTTCAAATAACGATCCTACCAGAGGTTTGAATCGATCCCATGAGGAATGAGGTCTAGACTTATCCTAATTGATTGTTAGTTGTCTTTTTAGTCGTGTAATTGTCATAAAAGGATAATTTCATTAAACAAAAGCTTAATCAATTTATTTCAGTAACAAGTAACTAAGTAAGCAGGATTGAATGTTTTGTAGAATCAAACAAAGACAAAACTACGGTGTATGTGTTCCCCACAAGCTCTTAACGCAGTTTCCTTATAGTAGTAATCTTGTCTAGTGCATAGCATGCAAAGTGGGTAATTAGGTATCTCCTAAGTAGTTGGTCGCCCAAATAGTAAATTTCACCTTGCAACTTTGGTCAATGTATGGATGTATGCTTTACTAACCCTTACCCTTGACCCCACATTAGGTATTACTGGTATGTTCAAGCTACTAGATAAAGTTTTTAGTCATCAAATCTATATTGTTTAATCTCTTTTCCATTCGTTACCCACTTGGTCAGGCAAGTAGGAATAAGGCGTGTTATTATGCGGGCCCTCATTAAAAAGTAATCAAAGCAAAGAGATCAACAATACATGAATAAACACTATTCAAGAATTACTAGTTATTAAGTCTACATAGTTAATTTCTGATGGTTCCTACAACTCTAGTTGTAGATTTAGCTACTCATGCTTGGGTTATCACAATTCATATTAATATTGTTAAAATAAATCATGTTCTTACAATTAGAGTAGATGAATTCTGGAATCTTCAATTGATGAACAAAAGATTGCAATATAAACCACAATTTCAAGAATTTAAATGGAAAAATGTGTCACAAATTAATTCTCAAAAAACAAAAACAAAGTTATTCATTGTCTAACTACAAAAACGAGAGATAAATGTCTATTTATAGACATCTAGTCCAAAATAAACTAGGACATGAAAATATAGGAAAAATATGATTCGACAGTCGCTTCTATGGTAAGGTTCTATGGCTCTTTGGAATAACTACGGCTCATAGGAACCTTTCGTAAAAATAGCTTCCTTAGAAAATCTTCTAGACTCTTCTACCGACAGGTTCTACAACTTTTAAAACTTTTCACGGTTCGCCTTGGCAACTCGTAGTCCAAGTACTGGAGCTCAAAATCTTTAATCATTCCTATGACTTTGACCTACGGCTCATAGTCCAGTCTCGCTGCCCAAAACATAACTCTAAAAAACATTTATGCCTTCTACGACTCATCCCTACAGCTCATAGAAAAGTCTATGACTCATTGGTCAAGTTGTCACACCTCCAAAAGTTGTTGTTTCACTACATTTTCATTACGACTTGTCAAAAACCTATTTTCGTGCAAAACAAAGTTAAAATACAATTAAATCTACTATCAAGTGCTTAAGAACCTTTCACGACTCAAAATACACCCTACCCGTAGCATGGCTTATAAGACCTCGAGAGGTCCTACACAAGCCACTTGACATACATACAATACGACATAATAGAATAAAGAGAGTTCATGTCAAAGTAAAGCGTTTGTCATATAAGCAGAGGTATAATATAGTCTTGACAAGCCAATCTAATACATCAACAGTGGTTGGAACATAACACATACACCAAATACATAAAATCCGTAAACTAAGTCATATGGAAGCAAAAAAAGTGACAGGATCCTTGTAACATGAGGACTCAACAAGTCTTCAAATATTTAAAGCGATCAACTAGCCATGAGTGGGAGGAGTAGGAGCATCAGATCCTTCATTAATGAAACAATGTAGGCACAAGTATGCATTAGTACATGGAATACTAAGTGAGAGGGATATAGATAAAAACATGAAACATGATCATAAAGGGGACATAATCAAAAACATGATATGCATGACCAAGCTAAGCATAGTGAAATCATGAAAAAAATCGTAAATCATGGACATGGTCAATGCATCTTAAAACATAAAGAAAGCTTCATAAAAACCATTGAAAGCAACTTTGTTCATTTTGTGGGACATTAGCTTTAATCGACAATAGACCATGCGAACTATGACATGGAATCTGATGTAACTTCCACATTGAGAAGGGAGAGTCTACTTGCCAAGGTAGAATTCGCATATGCTATAAGTGGATCTGCTAGCTAGGTCATTTAAGATAGTATTACAGCAACACGTAGTTCGGAACTAGAGGTTACTACTGGAGACTACCCTATTTGAACCACAACGTCAAAGTTCTCTTGGTGCTAAGTTAAATCCCAACGGAATAGTCATTTTCATAAATAAATTATCATACATGGAAAAACACAATTAACATACTAATCCAAGCTTAAAACTTCATAGAGTAGTTAATTAAATCTTGAATCAAGCATGTGTGAGAAAACATTTCACCAATAATTATTCCTTAATATGTGAGAAAACCTTTCACAATTTCATAGATGCTTATCTTAAAGTAACCTTATGTAGATCATAAAACTTTTCCTTTCGTAAATCATGCATAATCTTCATGAAAAAATCTACAGCTTCTTCATAAATTCATGTTTTTGAGAGTGCGTAGCCAAAAATCATTATCAATGCATGGATTCAAGTGAAATCAATTGAAAAAACATATATTTGAGTCAAAATAATCATAATAAGATCAAAATCAAACAATTGAATTGACACCATTAGAACCCATGAAGAATTGAATGAAAACCAAATCAAATTGATGAAATTGAACTTGGAGAATTGAGATATATTTTAGGCTGAATGGGTGAATGGAACTAATTGATAAAACCCTACATACCTTGATCATGAAGCCCAAAATATTGGATGTATTGGAGACTTGAAAACTTGAAGAGCCCTAGAATCCTTTGTGAGCCTTAGAGAGAAACACTTGAGAGGAATTTTGGGGAATTTGGGGAATGGGTAGTTTCTTAGGAGTAAAATCAGTTATAGGGTCTCTTTTATAGGCAAAACGACGTAGTTTAGGACTTAGAGGAGTAGGAAAAAACACAAATAAGCAAGACTTAAAACTGTTGAATAGTCCTATGGTAGTGACCTACGGTCCATCCTGGTCAACTGTAGAACCAACTTTAGAAATCCAAATTTCACCTTACTTATATGAAGGCCTTTCTATGATCCGTCTAAACTTCTAAGGTCCGTAGACCCCATTCGTAGAACCCAAGTTTTGGTTCAAACTTACACCAAGTCTGGAACCTTTCTACGGAACCCATCTTATGACTCATCAACCTTCCTATGGTTTGTCCTGTCAATTCGTGGGTCAAACTTCAAAAACTAAATTTTCCAATTTCAACTCTGAGTCCTATGATTCACTTCCTACGATCCGTAGGACTTCTTACGGTCCGTAGGTCAATCTCGTTGACCACTGCCTTAGAGGAATTTCTACAGTTTTCTTTCTTTTACAACTTCCAAATTTCTGAATGTTACAGAACCATGCAAAACTCAATGTTTAATGCATTATAAGTACCGTAAATCTGGGGTACATCAACTCCTCAACTTAAAAATGTTGCATGTCCTGAAGTGACACTTACTAACATAAAATTGACACGATACAAAAGTAGACTTAGAATTCAAGCAATCACATGGTCTTTTCTCAACAATTTATCCTCCATTTTCATTATTCAACACAGTGCAATCATTAAGTTCTAAACAAGCTAGCTCATGCGGATCAATTAATGACATAGACGTACCATTGGACACATTCACATAAACAAATAACAATCACAAATATACCAACATTTCGACAATGTAACTTGTGCCCTTATCGCAAAGAAGTCCCATTTTTCACACATATGTCATTATGTATTTAAAGCACTGAGACTCAGTATACACTAACTCTCACAAAAAAAATTCAATAGAATGCATGCACAATATGATAGGCTTTCTCTTATCTTCAATACTTAGACTCTTTAACCATTAAATTAGAATCACTACAGGACTTATTTAGCTTGTAACGTAGGCTCTGGGTCAGGTGTCATATATTTAGATTTAAACTGACTTTTCCACCTCCTTGACATTACTTTGGCTACTTTCCTCTATTACAACCAATACTTGTATTTCCTCTATTTTCTTTTCTCCTCATTTTTCATTAAAGCTTGGGTGTGACTTTGACTTGCTTTTTTTTTTCATTTTGATAATCTCTTCATTTTTTCATGCATTTATCATTTCATTTTTTAGCTGTCACACCATCTTATTTTTCTGTTTTCTCATTGAACACTCTTTTCATACCCATTTATTTTCTTGTTTTCCTCTATTTTAGCCCCCCCTCAACTTAAGCTTTTAGCCTAGGTTGAGGTGCATGATGTCCAAGGAGGGACCATAGACAAAACAAAGGTTAACATTCATGAATGGGGAAGGTGACTTGGGTAAACAGAAAGAATGGTCCAATTGAAGCTCAACAATTTGGATCGAAGGGAGCATTTTCATTTGGTTTGTTGTTTTTACGATTAGTGAACTTTACTTCAAAAACAACCTATGATCCTTTCCTAATTAACAGTTTAATCATCCTAGGAAGACTAACCCGCAATCTAGATTGACACATACTATACGAATGGCCAAATACCTCACACACACATGGAACATCATTTCACTATCAATTGTCAATGTATTTGGTTCATAATACAGCCTAATTGATGTTATCCTATCAGTTCCTATCATGTCATACCAAGATCTAACAAAGTTTGCTTATCAGTAACACAGATATAACACAAAGCACAAAATTTAGAGGGATATCAATTTTCATTAATATTGCCATCATGCTTTTAGTTCTAGTCTATTTTCACAATCAACATCAAAAACATGTGAATTCAATAGAAATTAAATAATCCTTGGACAAAGGCAAGAAAACCCCAAGGAAAGATCTGAGTATTCAAGCTATTCAGAATTTACCATAACATTCTTAACTAGATTTATCCCACCACTACATAAAACATTGTGTAATTTCCTCAATGCAGTAAAAAAATAAAGAACTGAAGGTGAAGACAAATATGTGGTGCCTAGGTGTCAAAGAATAGGTAGAGAGAGGTGGTTCTATCAGCGTTGACCTTGGTGCATCAGTGTGCACCTCTGGATCAATTTAGGGAGCACCATCAGTACCGCCCCCTGACCTCAAAGCTCCAACTGCTTGGTGTCAGAGTCTCTCTAATATGTCCTCCTCAGACTGGATGGATGCATGTCGAGTTGTCTCGCGTACACACTGCTTCTTTTTTCTTTCTCTCCCCTCAACCTCATCTCCAATGGAAGCATTAGCCTGAATGCGCTTTCAAGTCATGTGGGTAGGGTCCTCAACACCAAATAGAGCAAGAAAAATTTCATCTCTTGCATTTGAGGGAGGAATCTGATAGTGGATGTGGAGGTAGTTGAGCAGCAATGAGTGCGTCTACATCGGTGCAGAGCTTATCGAACTCCATCCAAAGACTTTCTAAGTTGGCACTCGGAGTGGTCTGTGGTAAAGCCAGCATCCTCAACTCAAAAGCATTAATCCTTCTCTGTGTGGCCTTACGTTTCTTTACTATAGCAATACGCATCCGAGTCTCAGATTCCTCAATGACTAACAAGACCCATGGTCATGGATGTTGTAGTAACTGATGAGTCGGTAGTTTTGACTCATTTATAGCTTCATTTGTGTCAATTTAGTGTCCTTAATTCCATTTTATGCACCTATAAGTAATGTCAAACCGTTATTGTGCAACATAAGGGACGAGAATGGGAGGAAGCCAATACATTGCAAAAAGGAAGGCAAAAACCATAAAAATTGAAGGAACAAAAGGCTGAGGCTCGCCAAAGTCAACTCGGTGAGCCTCCAGTGGACAAAACATCGCCTAAAGTTCCAGGGGGCGAAGTACAAATTTAAGGCAAAATGGTGAGTGGATGGACTAGACGGCGAATCGCCAAGTAAATTGGCGAGCCCGATTTATCTCACCTAATGTTCCAATGTTAAATCAGTACCAAAGTGATGGATTGAAAGGGCGAGATCAAGATATTTGGCGTATCGCCGAATACAAGGGTGAGAAAAAAATTATGTCGCCGATCGATCCACAAATTCAAAATCATGAGGAAATTTTTGGAAGTATAAATAGAAGATTTTAAATGAGAGAGAGGTGTGGAGAAAAGAGTGTTGAACAAGAGAAGAGAGCTATATCTAAAATACTTAGTTTTTCTTAGTGCACGAACTTGTAAAGTTTTTCTTTTGGAAGATTCTTGTATTGGGTATATTTTTTGTTGATTAATTTTGTTGTGTGAAGATTGACAAACTCAATGGAGAATGCATTTGGTAACCAATTATTTACTTTCATTATGATTGGCTAAAACCTCAATGCTTTAGGGGTGTGATTATGTGTTCAAACACATAATTAGCTTATGGGTCTTGTCAATTGCTGAAATTACTTGTTGATTTAGTATGGGTTCAGTTGTTAATCCATGTTTTTATCTTATGAATTGAAGTTGCAAATTTAATCCTAGTGTATATCTCTTTGTATACTTGTTAAAGATGCATTTGCGTGGGATTGACTTCTGCTAATTGTATGGGTTCTTACTTGTACTACTCAGCTGGTTAAAGTGGGTTTAATTAAGGTATAAGGTTGTGCTCTGAGTATTTAGCTTGTTGGGGTTTTGTAGAACCCAATTGAAAGCATGGTAGTTGGTTGAAAAATAGCTATCATAGCGATAATCTATCCTACCCATTATATATCAACATTATTAGGTAATTGGTGATGACCCATTTAGTGAAATTGGTGGTTGAACAGTCACACATCCCTAAGGCCCTTTTCCTCATTGATTAAACTCGTTTAAAACTGCGATTTATTGGAATTGATTAGTTAAAACTCTTCTAGCTTGAGATTTGAAAATTCTAAAAATTGTACATTATGCATCTTTTGAGTGTTTTCTACCTACAAAAAGCTAAATCACCTTAATACTTCGTATTTGAATTCTGAACCTAGTTCCATTCCTCGTGGGATCGACCTCAACTCCTAGTTGGGTTTATATTGCTAACGATCGCTTACAACTTGTACTGTGATTGGTGTATTTGAGCGTTATCAAAAATGGCGCCGCTGCTAGGGAATGGCATTTTGAATTCTTATACCGACGTATTCTAGTGAATTAGTTTGATTGTAGTCAAATTTACTTATTAGCTCTTTCGTTGTTTATTTTCAATAGGTGACGACATGAATGACGTTGATAGTGTTGTTGGTAAGAATTATATATATACATCAGCTGAATGATGACATTGGTAATATGAACGATTTCAATGTGGCTCAAGTGGGAAGTGTGGGAGCCAATCGCTTGCCCCCTACTGTGAGTAATATCATCTTTCATGTGACCGGAACTATGCTTCAGCTGTTGCAACTCAAAGGATCTTTTGGTGGACTTGCTTATGAGGATCCGCATGAACATCTTCAGAATTTTATGGACGTGTGTAGGCTGTTCATCTTCAAGAACATATCTCAAGAGTCAATTAGGCTTCGGGTGTTCCCTTTCTCTCTAAATGGAGAGGCAACGAAGTGGTTGGCTGAACAACCAAGAGATTTAATTACTTCTTGGGCGAAGCTAACAGAAGCATTCCTTGAACGATTCTTTCCCCCTTCGAGGATGGTGAAGTTGAGGGGTGGTATTAAGAACTTCAAGAGACTTGATGGTGAACCAATCCATGAGACATGGCGCTCAGATTCCAAAAGCTTCTTCTTCAATGTCCTACTCATGGGTTTCCTAAAAATGTGTTGTTGCAATACTTCTACCGTATCCTTGATTCGGTGAACAAGTCTATTGCTGATCGTTTTATTCAAGGTGGAGTCATGAGGCAACCATTTCCTATTGCAGTAGCTTTGCTTGATGGCATGAAAAAAATTAATCGGGCTTGGCACACAAGGGAAGATCAAGTATCACCTCTTGTAGTGGGGATGACCAAGGAGCAAATTGTGAAAGACCAAGAACGTGATGCGAATATCGCCAAGGTGATGAATTAGATGGACTTGTTAACCAAGCATGTTATGGGTGTGAAATCAAAATTCGTAAATGCAATTGCTACGAGCCCAGATGATGCAGCGTTTGAGACCATGTACAATGAAGAAGTCCAGTTTGTGTCGAACCAAATGGTGGGTTCTCGTCCGGGCTATCAAAAGTCGGGTGGGAATCAAGGTTAGAACAAGGATCAAGGTAGTGAATTGAGAGATAATCGTGAGTGGCGTGATCGAGGTGCAAATTAGAGGGATGATAACGAGATCTATATGTGCCTCCGCATGATCGTCCTAAAGCTACTGAACCAAAAGCTGATCCTGTGAATTATAGAATAGAAGATATGCTTGCTCGTATTTTGCACAAGGTGGAAGGGTCAGATAAAGTACTCAAGGAGATGAAGGCTGATTTTTCTTCTTTAAATCAAACGGTCACTTCTCACTCCGCCTCATTAAACACCTTGAGTCTCAAATGGTTCAAATCTCCACTCAAATGAATCAAAGATCAATTGGTGGTCTTCCTAGTGATACCTTAGCAAATCCAAAGAACGAGAATGCTCAATGTATGACAATTGTTAATTGAAGTAGAAATGTTTTGGGTACCGATGTAAATGAGAACAATGAGGGCGGTACGGAAGAAGAGGTGAACAATGACATTGCCAATGAAGATGTTGGTTATCTAAGTGATGTTGGGTCAGAAAAAACCACTTCGTCTAAGGTAGAGAATGTGCCTAAATCGGTTCCTCTTAGACCATTGCCAAAAGTTAACCCCCCATATCCACAAAGGCTGAAGAAAAGAGATGACAATGTGAAATTCCAAAAGTTCCTCTCTATTTTCAAGTCTCTCTCAATTAATCTACCTTTGGTGGATGCTCTACTAGAAATGCCGGGGTATGCCAAGTTCATGAAGGAGTTGATCACGAAGAAGAGAAGTATGTACTTTGAAACGGTGGAAGTGTCCCATAGTTGCAGCGCTATAATGTCAAATGTGGTTGCAAAGAAAGATGATCCGGGGGCATTTATAATACCGTGCACTATTGGGGTATTTAAATTTGCAAAAGAATTGTGTGATTTTGGAGCCAACAGTAATTTGATGCCATATGATATTTTCAATTAACTTGGACTAGGTGAGCCCAAGTTTACCACAATGAGACTTCTCATGGCGGATTGCTCTATCAAGCGACCCATCAGTGTTCTTTATGATATTCTTATGCGGGTTGACAAATTCATTTTTTCGGCAGATTTTGTTGTCCTTGATTGTGAGATAGATGCCGAGATTCTATTATTCTTGGTAGGACATTCTTTGCTACTGGGAGAGAACTTGTAGATGTGGAAAATGGACACTTGAAATTAAAAGTTAATGAGGAGGAAGTTACTTTTAATATGTGTAAATCAATGGAGCAACCAAATGATATCCATGTTGTGTGGGTTATTGATGTTATCGATGAAGCGGTAGCTAGTGTTAGCGAGGTATTATGTATTGGTGACTCATTAACCACGATGATATTGTACTATGATGGGATGGATATCCAAGATTATGATGAAGAGGTGGCTGCCCTATCGGGAGTAGGATCTTACTCTAAAACTCCTTTGAAGCTTGAAATTGATTTTAAGAATAGAGGAACTCCTCCCGCAAAGCCATCCATTGAAGCACCTCCGAAGCTTGAGTTAAAAGCTCTCCCTTCCCATCATCGATATGTATTCTTGGGGGTTGACAATACTTTGCCGGTAATCATTGCAGCTGACTTACTTGAAGAGCAAGTACAAGCACTTGTGAGTGTAATGAAACAGTACATCAAAGCTATCGGGTGGACAATTGTTGACATAGTTGGAATTCCTCCTTGGATTTGTACGAACAAAATTCAGTTGTAAGTTGATTGTAAGCCCAGCGTAGAGCACCAAAGGAGGTTGAACCCTCCAATGCAAGAAGTGGTCAAAAAGGAGATTATCAGGTGGTTGGATGCAGGTGTAATTTATCCCATTGCAGACAACAAGTGGGAAAGCCCAGTTCAATGTGTCCCAAAGAAAGGGAGTATGACCGTGGTGCCAAACAAAAAAGGTGAACTTGTGCCTATGCAACCAGTAACAGCTTTGAGGGTATGCATAGACTATAGGAAGCTGAATTTGGCTAACGAGAAAGATCATTTTCCCATGCCCTTCATGGACCAAATGCTTGATAGGTTGGCGGGGTGTGGATGGTATTGTTTCCTTGATGGGTATTCCGGGTACAATCAAATCTCTATAGCCCTGGAGGACCAAGATAAGATGACTTTCACTTGTCCGTATGGAACGTTTCCATTTAAACGTATGCCTTTTGGACTATGTAATTCTACAACAACGTTCCAAAGGTGAATGTTGTCAATTTTTGCTGATATGGTTGAGGGCTCTATGGAGGTTTTCATGGATGATTTCTCCATAGTAGGTTACTCATTTCAAGAATGCCTAAAACACTTGGAACTAGCTTTGCAAAGGTGTGTCAAAATTAACCTTGTACATAATTGGGATAAATGCCATTTTATGGTAAGAGAGGGGATTGTTTTGGGACACCAAATTTCAGGTAAAGGTATACAAGTAGATCAACCAAAAGTTGAAGTGATTGTCAAGCTACCACTTCCTGTCTCAGTTAAAGTTGACCGAAGTTTCTTAGAACACACGGGTTCTTATAGGCGATTTATTAGAGATTTCTTAAAGATTTCTCATCCACTATGTAAGCTTCTTGAGAATTCAAGCGTGTTTTTGTCTGACAAAGCTTGTATTGTTGTGTTTTGAGTGCCTCCAAGAGAAGCTTGTGTCAGCTCCGGTTATTGTTGCCCCAGATTGGGGTAGCCCATTCGAATTAATGTGTGATGCTAGTGGCATCACTTTGTGTCACGACCCAGGGTAGCCCCTAGATGTAATACGTTGTACAAGACCCCGAGAGGCCTTATACAAGCCCTTAGAATACATAACAAACAAGATAATAGAGAAATAAAAGTTCCAAAGAGAATTTTATATCGAAGCTTTACTCAAAACATCGGAAGTCTACAACCCATGTCTCAAAGTCTTCTAATATCATACAATACGAATAAAAGTTATAGGAACGCAGCCCAATACAATATCCAACATAAGGAAAGACATCAAAGTAAAATCCAACAAGGCTATGTCCTCGGATTGATGAGGACTCACAAAGTCTTCTTCTCCACTCTAAGTCAATGCTCTAGCCACGAGTAGGAGAACTGCCACATCCTACACCAAAGAAGTTGATGTAGGCAAAAGTATGCATTAGCACAATAAAGTACTAAGTATTATAGTAATGCATATAAACTCACAAAACATGCTAGAAACTGAGATATAAACATGATATGCAATTGGCCAAGCTAAACATGATAAGGCATATAAGCAAATAGCATAAAGCATAAACCATGGCAGAAGCAAGCTAAATCATCTTTATTTTACTCTTCTTATCTTTACTTTACTTTTAGTAACCCATGCACCATTAGGCAAGCTGAAGTGTGGGAAAAGCCTCAATCCGATCTGTAGACCATGGAATAACTCAACATGGAATCCGGTGTCTGCCCTACACCTAAAAAGGGCCATTCTACTTGCCAAGGTAGAATCCAGAGCCACAGCCTACGTGGATCAACTAGCAAAGCTGATATAATATGGGCCTGTTAAAGACCACCTATGGGGGCAAATAGGCATAGGACATATGGGGACTTGTGACCCATCCACTCGGTTCTATGCATAATTCCCACTATACAATCATAAATATTGATATCCATGGAAAAGCACAACCAGGGTTGGCAATCAAAGCTAAAGATGACTTCACATACCATGGACTAGTCCTAGCTTACTTCATTGAGTGTTTTTCTTTTCTTGGACTTGTCCAAGCTTACACCCCTAGAATAGCTTTTTTAAGATCTTGATTCAATTTTAGTTAAGAAAACCTTTAAGAAAGTTATGCATCCTTTACATGTGAGAAACCTTTCACAAGCTTAGGTTACGCATTATATGAGAAAACCCTTTGAAGACTCAACATCAACATATCATAGATTTCACATAAAACATGCTTGATTCTATAAACCTCTTTCTTCATGATTCTATCATGCTTTTTCTTCATACCTAATGGGTTCATATTGCCTTTATTTTAAACCATGCAATTCAATGCAAGCTAGCTCTTAAAAGTCATAATCAAGGTAATTTAGTCATACTTGAAGTAAGCCATATAAAAGAGGAAAATAATGCTTTTTACTTGAACATGCTAAATTCATGCACTTAACCCCAATTCATGCTCAATTTCAAAGATGATCCCTCAATTTCATCAGTTCTTATCTCAACCCAGCAATCAAGGCATAGATTATCAAATTGGGGAGAATTTACTTCGGATCATGAGGGTTCATGCAATTATTACAACTAGACATGTAATTCACGCTAAATCGTGCACTACAAAGAAGAAAAGCAGTAATTGGACTTATACTAGAAGAACCCATAACAATTGATCAAATCCTAGCTTACTTGAAGGGAATTGAACCTTGAAATTAATGAAGAAAAGGGAGGGCCCAATGGAGGAAGCAACTCCATTGGTCAATACCATGATACCTTAGCAAAGCCCACTAGAAATTGGAAGAAATTGGGTGATCTTCAATGGAGGACTTAGCTTCTTCTTCATCGTTGAGCTAGAGAGGATTTCTTTTAGAGAGAGAAATATTTGGGAGGTGAATTTAGGGAATGAGTTAGAATGATGTGATTTAGGTATAGAGAACTATATATAGGACCTTCATTAAGGGTAAAACCGACTTAGTTAATTAGGGAATTAACGAGGGAAAAGACCAAAAAGCCCTTAATTAAAAAACTGTCGGGCCCATCTATAGTCAGGACCTTCGGTCCGTACATCCATTGACGGACCGTCCTGTTGAACCGTCAAAAGATTTAGAGAGTTGGTATCTGGGGACCCTAGAACGATGTCTTCAATCTACGGTTGGTAGGTCCATTCACGGACTGTACACCTCAACCGTGGATCACAGCCTGAGGTTCAAGAATTTAACCAAGTCTGGGGTATATCTACTGTTACTTTCTACAGACAGTCAACTGACCTACGATCCTTCCTGCTACACCGTAGATCACACTTCAGAGACATAATTACTGAAATTGACAGAGCCATTGACGGCTCCTCACCTACGGCCCGTGAACCTGACTACGGCCCGTAAGTGGCCTCCGTAGGTCACTGCCTTGACTTTATGAGAAGGGTGATAGACTCGGACTAACAACCCAACCTAACATGCAAGCATATAAATGCACAAATTCGAGGAGGAAATATCAACTCCAAGCTAAAGCATGCTCAACACTAAATTCATGAAGACTTTATGCAATTCATACTCAATGCACATAAATCATAGTAGACTCTTCATGAACATGCATGAAAATCAAGGAATCATGAAAATCAACTATGACACATGAGACAAAAAGAATGAACCATGAGGAACTAGGTACCCCAAGCTAGAGGAGGATCGGAAGGAAAGAGATGAGGATAGCAGGAAATCATATTGGCCTCATCCTCCCAAGTAGCACCCTCAACTAATTGATTCCTCCATAGAACTTTCACGGAAGCAATTTCTTTATTTCTCAACTTCCGGACTTGTCGATCTAAAATCTCAACCGGAACCTCTTCATAGGAAATACTATCCTTTATGCCAAGAGTCTCTATTGGCACTATAGAGGTCGGATCACCAACACACTTTTTCAACAATGAGACATCGAAAACCGAATGCACTGATGCCAACTGATTAGGCAAATCAAGCTCATAGGCAACCTTACCAACACGTCTCAAAATCTAATATGGGCCTACAAAGCGGAGACTAAGCTTCCCTTTCTTCCCAAATCTCATTACACCCTTCATAGGTGAAATTTTCAAGTAAACCCAATCATCAACATCAAATTCTAATTCTCTTCTTCCAACATCGGCATAAGACTTTTGTCGACTTTGAGCCATTTTCAATCTTTCTCTAATAAGCCGAACCTTCTCCATAACCTCATGCACTAACTCGGGGCCTATCAAAGCAACTTCCCCAATTTCAAACCAAATTATGGGAGATCTACACATCCTACCATAGAGAGCCTCAAATGGAGCCATACCAATACTAGAATGGTAGCTATTATTATAAGAAAACTCGATCAAAGGCAAACGGTCATCCCAAGTACCCTTGAACTCAATAACACAAGCTCTCTACATATCTTCTAAAGTCTGAAAAGTACGCTATGATTGCCCATCGGTTTGGGGATGAAAGGCAGTGCTAAGCTTAACACAAGTACCAAGACCTTTTTGGAATGACTTCAAAAATTGAGAAGTAAACTGAGCACCTTGATCGGAGATAATGGATAAAGGCACTCCATGCAGCCTAACCATCACCTTTATGTACCACTCAGCATAATCCTCTGCCGAATAAGAAGCTTTGACGGGAATGAAATGGGCTGACTTGGTCATTCTATCAATCACAACCCAAATCGAATCATAATGACGTCTTGTACGAGGAAAACCTACTACGAAATCCATATTCACATCTTCCCACTTCCAAGTAGGAATCTCTATGTCTTGGGTCAAACCTCCCGGTCTCTGATGCTCAACCTTCACTTGTTGGCAATTAGGACACTTAGCCAGAAATTCCGCAATGTCTTTCTTTATGACATTCCACCAATAGATTTCCCGCAAATCACGATACATCTTGGTAGCTCCTGGGTGGATAGAATATATAGAACTATGAGCTTTCGACAAAATTTTCCCTCTCAAATCATCAACGTCGGGAACACATAAGCGACCTTGGTAACGAAGTACACCATCTCCCCCTTGGGAGAAAACATCAATGGACTTCTAGAGAACAACTTCTTTCAATTCCACAAAATTAGGAACAAGGTCTTGCTTAGCTTTTACATCATGCACAAAAGAGGATTCGAAACCATTGTGAAAGGTAACTCCATCCTTAGTGGAGTCAATCAACCGAACACCCAATTGGGCTAAACTGTGGACATCACGAACCAACTCTTTCTTGCCATCCTCAATATGCGCAACACTGCCCATAGATAATCTACTAAGAGCATCTGCCACCACATTAGCCTTACCGGGGGTGATAGAGAACACTCATATCATAATCGTTTAGCAATTCAAGCCATCGTCTTTGGCGGAGATTCAAATCTTTCTTCTTAAACAAATACTGGAGACTCTTATGATCGGTGAAGACATCTACATGTATTCTATACAAGTAATGTCGCCATATTTTCAAAGCAAACACCACTGTTGCCAACTCTAAGTCATGAGTGGGATAGTTCTTCTCATGCACCTTTAGTTGCCTTGAAGCATAGTCGATTACTTTCCTATTTTGCATTAGAACACACCCTAGCCCAATCCTTGAGGCATCACAATACACTACAAAACTATCGGTTCCTTCGGGTAGAGTCAATATCGGGGCCGAAGTAATTCTGTCTTTCAATTCTTGAAAACTCTTTTCACAAGCCTCGTAGCACATAAACTTAGCTTTTTTTTTAGTAAAAGGTGTCAACGGAGAAGCAATTGAAGAAAACCCCTCAACAAACCTCCTATAATAATTGGCTAAACCCAAGAAGCTACAAATGTCCGAAGATGATAAAGGTCTAGGTCAATTCTTGACCGCTTCAGTCTTCTTAAGATCTACCTCAATACCCTAACCAGAAAAAATATGACAAAGAAAAGCCACGGATCTCAACCAAAATTCACACTTGCTGAACTTTGTAAAGAGTTGTTGATCCTTGAGGACTTGCAGCACAAACCTCAAATGACTAGCATGCTCATCCTCATTCCTTGAGTAGATCAAGATATCATCTATAAACACAATCACGAACATGTCAAGGTATTGCTTAAACACCCTATTCATCAAGTCCATGTATGCGAACGGAGCATTTTTCAACCCAAACTACATAACCAAGAACTCATTGTGACCATACCTTGTTCGAAAAGCCATTTTCGGAATATCATCTTCTTTCACCCACAATTGGTGATATCGCGAACGAAGGTCGATCTTAGAAAAGTAACTAGCCCCTTGAAGTTGGTGAAACAAATCATCTATCCTTGGCAAGGGATACTTATTCTTGATTGTAACATTATTCAATTGGCGATAGTCGATGCACATTCGGAGTAAACCATCTTTCTTCTTTACAAACAATACCGGAGCACCTCATGGGGAAACACTTGGTCGGATGAAACCCTTATCCAACAAGTCTTTTAATTGATCTTTTAACTCTTTACGTTCTACCGGAGCCATTCTATAAGGAGGAATAGAGATAGGTTACGTATCTGGGAGAACGTCAATATCGAAGTCTATTTCCCTTTCGGGAGGAATACCGGGCAAGTCATCGAGAAACACTTCTGGAAACTCACTTGGAACGGGGACCGACTCAAGAGTAGGGGTTTTAGAATCTACATCCCTCACCCTAACTAGATGGTAAAAGCAACCCTTAGAGATCGTCTTTCTAGCCTTTAGATAAGAAACAAATTGACCTCGAAACATAAAATTTCATCCCCTTCCACTCTAGGATAGGCTCATTAGGGAACTGAAACTTGACCACTCTGGTACTACAATCAATAGACGCATAACAAGCATGCAACCACTCCATCCCAAGAATGACATCAAAATCTAGCATATCTAGCTCTATGAGATCGACAAGAGTAACTTTATGGGATAAGGAAATGGAGCAACCTCTATAAACACTCTTAGCTAAAATAGGCTCTCCTATCGGAGTAGAAACAAGGATAGGATCTAGCAACATATCTGGTACAATATCAAACCGCATGGCCACATAGGGCGTCACAAAGGACAATGTAGCACCCGGATTTAACAAGTCATAGACATCAAAATGAAAAACTTTCAACGTACCGGTGACCACATCGGGTGAGCTCTCTTGCTCATGACGAGCCTTAAGTGCATAAAATCTATTTTGCTTAGGAGCATCTGAACCCGAACTACTTGGGGTAGCTTGCTTACCCTCTCTTCCTTTAGCCAAGAGAGATGGGCAATCTCTCATCTTGTGACCAGCCTTACCACAAGTATAGCAACCATACGAACAACCTAGGCATTTGCCTTCATGCCTCTTCCCACATCTAGTACAACTACACAAAAAAGATCCACCACCGTTCTCTCCTTGAGGCTTAGGATTTTGCACCCTATCATTGTTGGATCTCGGAGGAGCATTGGAAGAACCTTGATTAGAGAACCTTTGGAAAAATCTTGAATGACCACGTCCATCGGATTTTGCATGAGAAAAGTTGCCATCTCTGGTTCTATCCCGCTTAGCCTCTCTAGATATCCCTTTAAGCTTTTCCTCTTCAATTTGTTCTCCATAAACCATGACCATGTCATGCACAAGCAGGGCGGTGCGGCACTCTTTCACCAACATATTGGACACTCCCGACACAAATTTTGTCATTCTTGCCCTTGGGTCGGCAACTATGGATGGAGCATATCTAGCCAATTGTGTGAACTTCAATGCATATTCTTTCACACTCATACTCCCTTGATGAATATTAATAAACTCATGAACCTTTGCCTCTCTCTTCTCAAGAGGGAAGAATCGATCAAGTAAAGCACTCTTAAACCTCTCCCATTCGATGGGACCTTCATCAATAGTCCTTTCACTCTTCCATTGATTGTACCAAGTATGGGCAACACCTTTAAGTTGATAAGCGGCCAACTTCGCCTTCTCTTCCGGTGTCACACCCATTATCATCAACACTTCATAAACTTCATCAATAAACTCTTGAGGATCCTCTTCAACCTTAGAGCCATGAAATTCTGGAGGATTCATCCTTGTAAAGTCTCTCACCCTCGATGCCACTGTACCCACATTTGGGTTCACGGGAATCACCACTTCTCTATTGGCTTGTGCCGTCACAGCTTGGGCCAAAGCTTGGAAAGCAGCCCTAAATTCTGCAAGGGTCACTTGCTCAGCTAAAGGGTAGGCCGAAGCTTGTGGAGCTTGAGGAGGAGCTCCTAACCCTTCATTCACTCTTGCATTCCTAGTAGCGTAGGTCCTTCGAGATGCCATATCCTGAAACCAGTAGCATAGGTGATTAGGAGAGAGATGTAGAGTTAAACTCTATGGCACGACTCAAGAGTAACAAAAGAAGAGAAGTTTCCTAAACATCTTGTAGCCTCTCATTCATAAGTGTGGTGCGCTTCACACCCATGAACAAGACTCTACTTGATGCGGCCTATGAGATATCATAGAATCTTCCTAAAACGTTTCTCTCTGAATACCAAGTTTGTCACTACCCAGGGTAGCCCCTAGATGTAACAGGGCATACAAGACCCCGAGAGGCCTCATATAAGCCCTTAGCATACATAACATACAAGATAATAGAGAAATAAGAGTTCAAAAGAGCATTTTAAATCAAAGTTTTACTCAAAACAACGGAAGTTTACAACTCATGTCTCAAAGCCTTCTAGTATCATAAAATACGAATAAAAGTGATAGGGATGCAGCCCAATAAAATATCAAACATAAGGAAAGACATCAAAGTAAAATCCAACAAGGCTATGTCCTCGGATGGATGAGGATTCACCAAGTCTTCTTCTCAACTCTAAGTCAATGCTCTAGCCATGAGTAGGAGAACTGCCACGTCCTACACCAAAGAAGTTGATGCAGGGAAAAGTATGCATTAGCACAATAAAGTACTAAGTATGATAGCAATGCATATAAACTCATAAAACATGCTAGAAACTGAGATATAAACATGACATGCAATTTGCCAAACTAAACATGATAAGGCATATAAGCAAATAGCATAAAGCATAAATCATGGCAGAAGCAAGCTAAATCATCTTTCTTTTACTCTTCTTATCTTTACTTTACTTTTAGTAACCCATTCACCATTGTGCAAGCTAAAGTGTGGGAAAATCCTCAATCCGATCTGTAGACCATGGAATAACTCAACATGGAATCTGGTGTCTGCCCTACACCGAAAAAGGGTCATTCTACTTGCCAAGGTAGAATCCAGAACCACAACCTACGTGGATCAACTAGCAAAGCTGATATAATATGGACCTGTTAAAGACTACCTACGGGGTCACATAGGCATAGGACATATCGGGACTTGTTACCCATCCACTCGGTTCTATGCATAATTTCCACTATACAATCATAAATATTGATATCCATGGAAAGGCACAACTAGGGTTGCCAATCCAAGCTAAACATGACTTCACATACCATGGACTAGTCCTAGCTTACTTCATTGAGTGTTTCTTCTTTCATGGACTTGTCCAATGTTACACCCCTAGAATAGCTTCTTTAAGCTCTTGATTCAATTTTAGTTAAGCAAGCCTTTAAACAAGTTATGAATCCTTTACATGTTAGAAAATCTTTCACAAGCTTAGGTTGAGCATTATATGAGAACATCCTTTCAAGACTCAACATCAACAGATCATAGATTTCACATAAAACATGCTTGATTCTATAAACCTCTTTCTTCATGATTCTATTATGCTTTTTCTTCATAGCTAATGGGTTCATATTGCCTTTGTTTTAAACCATGCAATTCAATGCAAGCTAGCTCTTAAAAGTCATAATCAAGGCAATTTAGTCATACTTGAAGTAACCCACATAAAAGAGGAAAATAATGCTTTTTACTTGAACATGCTAAATTCATGCACTTAACCCAAATTCATTCTCAATTTCAAAGATGATCCCTCAATTTCATCAATTCTTATCTCAAAGCAACAATCAAGGCATAGATTATCAAATTAGAGAGAATTTACTTCGGATCATGGGGGTTCATGCAATAATTACAACTAGACATGTAATTCACGCTAGATCGTGCACTACAAAGAAGAAAAGCAGTAATTGGACTCATACTAGAAGAACCCATAAAAATTGATCAAACCCTAGCTTACTTGAGGGAATTGAACCTTGAAATTGATGAAGAAAAGGGAGGGACCAATGGAGGAAGCAACTCCATTGGTCAATACCATCATACCTTAGCAAAGCCCACTAGAAATTGGAAGAAATTGGGTGATCTTCAATGGAGGACTTCGCTTCTTCTTCTTCCTTGTGCTAGAGTGGATTTCTTTTAGAGAGAGAAATAGTTGGGAGGTGAATTTAGGGAATGAGTTAGAATGAAGTGAAATTGACAGAGCCATTGACGGCTCCTCACCTACGGCCCGTCAAACTGACTACGGCCCATAAGTGGCCTCTGTAGGTCACTGCCTACAGGTAAATTTTGCATTTTCATTCCTTGGAAAGATGGGGTATTACAATATCTGAGTGTTGTTCTTGGACAACGTCGAGGCAAATAGTTTCACCCAATATATTGCACTAGCAAGACCTTAAATGTGGCTCAACAGAATTATACCGTTACCGAACACGAATTGTTGGCTGTAGTGTATGGTTTTGAGAAATTTCAAGCTTACTTATTGTGAACTAAAGCAGTGGTGCACATGGACCATGCAGCTATCCGCTACTTGAAGGCTTAGAAGAATGCTAAACCAAGGCTGATTTGGTGGATATTGCTGCTACAATAATTTTACTTTGAGGTCAGAGATCGAAAAGGGTATGAAAACAAAGTGACAGATCATTTATCAAGACTGGAAACAAATGTTGTGGTTCCCGGGACAAGGAGATTCAGGATGCTTTTCCGGATAAGATGGTCTTGATGATATCTCATAGTTCCGTTCCTTGGTACGTCGAATTTGCAAATTATGTTGTGTGTGAGATCATACCTGAGGGACTTTCATTTTATCAGCGTAAAAGATTCATCTTTTATGTGAAAAAGTATTTTTGGGATTAGCGCTACTTATTCAGAGAATGTGCTGATCATATCATTAGAAGGTGTCTGCCGGAAGTCAAAGCTAATGCAATACTTAGTTCATGCCACGCTTCACCAGTTGGTGGTAATTATAGTAGGGTGCAAACTACTGCTATGGTATTGCCAAGTGGATATTATTTGCCAACATTGTACCAAGATGCTAACTCCTTAGTCCGCAGGTGTGTTCCATGTCGAAAGCAAGGAGGAGTGTCACGTCGACATGAGCTCCCCCTTACCCCAATCCTTGAAGTCAAATTATTTAATGTGTGGGGAATTGATTTTATGGGTCCTTTTGTGAGCTCCTATGAGAACAAATACATTTTCGTGGCCATTGACTTTTTGTCAAAATGGGTAGAAGCTATAGCCTTACACAACAATGAAGGGAGAAGTTTAATTGCATTCCTTAAGAGGTATATCTTTACACGGTTTGGCACACCACGAGCAATTATTAGTGATGGGGGTTCACACTTTTGTAATCGATGGTTTACATCATTTTTGTCCAAGTATGGAGTTAAGCACAAGGTTGCCACAACTTATCACCTATAGACAAGTGGACAGGTTGAAGTATCCAATCGGGAAATTAAAGAAATTTTAGCCAAGACTGTGAATGCAAATCGTTCGGATTGGTCACGAAAGTTAGAGGATGCTTTGTGGGCCTGCCGAACTACTTTCAAGACACCAAATGGTATGTCACCATATCAGTTAGTCTTTGGCATATCATGCAATCTCCCAGTGGAGCTCAAGCATAAGGTACTATGGGCTTTGAAAACCATTAATTTGAATTGGAATGTTGCCTCCAAGAGTAGGGTTGACCGGCTACATGCATTGGAGGAATTTCGATTTTGCGCTTTTGAAAGTGCTGCCCTCTATATGGAGAAAATGAAGAAATGGCATGATTCCAAAATACTTCATAGGGAATTTTGGGTTGGTGATCTTGTATTGCTCTACAATTCATGATTGCGGTTATTCCCGGGGAAGCTCAAGTCCAAATGGTCAGGGCCCTTCAAGGTAAATCGTGTGTTAGAAAATGGAGCTATTGATGTTCAGGGTGAGAATGGCTCGATGTTTACGGTTAATAGGCAAAGGCTGAAGTTCTTCATCAGAGAGGGTCCCGTCGTGCGAAAGATTTATGTGGTGTACTTGGATGATGCTTGAATGCATGTCCACGTCTTGTCATGACGTTAAATAAGGCACTTCTTGGGAGGCAACCCAAGCTCTATTTTTAGTGTTTTTGAATAATGTGTGTTGAATGTGTAGGTTGGAGTGTGCACGTTTGAAAGCTTGCAATTAGGAGAGGGGATACACCACTCGGTGCATCGCCCATCTGCCTTGGGATCGCCTAAATTCCTCAGAACTCTGAGGTTCGAGTCACAAAATATACTGGAAAAATTTGTGAGAGGATGTGTTATTCGGCGTATCGCGGAGTAGATCGGTGAGCCCGATTTATCTCGCCTTCTTGACTCAAATGTTGGTGGGACTTTTTCCGACTTTCGGCGATGGAAGGTAACACTCGGTGCATCACCTAGTGGAAGGGAGACATTATTCCCATCGCCCCTTGGGGTGCAAACTGAAGAGTTTTTAAACCTTTCAACTTCAAACTTTCATAATTTTTGAAATTTCCCTCTCGTACTTGCACTCCCACACACTTTTACTTTTGCTCTACTTATTTTTTTTTGTTGATGATTGGTCGTGAGGTGCTAGAGGAGCGGGCCAACCCCATTTTCATCATGTGTGCATTGATATTGTTGACTTTGAGGTTAGTTCTCGATAATGTTTTCCGATTTTTAACTCCCATGAATTGTAAATCCTTGTTAGGAATGATTGGGTGTTTGATTGCATGTGTGATTGTTTCTATGATTGCATTTTATTATTTGGTGCCATGCTTTGAGTAATTATTGTCCATATTGGGTGATTATTTAAATTGGGGGTTGGCCTTTCAATTTAATTGTTTGGGTTGTTGTGTTGATGTTGGGTGAAGTCTGAGTAAACAACGAATTCAATCAAATGGCTTAATTTTACCCAATGATGGATAGGGTGACGTCTTTTTTAAGGGCAAATCGTCATTTTGTTATTTTCAATTCGTATTGGGGGAAATCTGAGTACCCCGAGGTGTAATTGGGTATGGGTGTAGGCTATTTGTTTTTAATCGAGCTTGAATTGTTGTTTATTGGGCTGTTTGTTGAAAATTGGAAGAGTGTTAAAATTGTTGTTGCCTTTTGATGGTTCGGCGAGCTAAGTAGGGCTCGCCGTTCCATTCGGCGATTCACCCTTTAGCTTGTTTATTGCCTTTTCGTAGTCAATTTGAGGTCTGGAGTTCTGTAATTTTCGGTGATATGCCCTGTGCTCACTGAGATTATTCAGAGATTCACCGAATAGTTAATTGTATCACCTTGTGTGCTTGCATTGTTGACTGAGTAGTTCTGTTATTTTCGGTGACTCACCTAATACCATTCGACGATTCCCCGATCAGTTTGGCGATTCATTCTGCAAAAAAAATTCTTTTTACTTCAGTTCTTTAACCTCATTTTGATCAAGCTTCATTGTTTGGTTTGTTTTGTTTATAGATATGCCTCACCAAAAAGCGCATGCTGCCAAGCCTCCTAAGAAGATGAGCAAAGGAATTGAGATTGCCTCCAAGGGTGTGAAACCTCGACAACCAAAACCACCTGCACCCAAAGGAAAAGGGAAGGAACAGGTCATGGAGGAGTCTGCTTCAGACAACGAGGAGCAGCCAATACAGTTCACCTCCACAGAGTTAGGCCATGCTGATAGTGAGGAGTCTGAGGCTCCTATCGGGGACACACTGAAGAGAACCCAAGCGGAGGTTCGATCAAAGAAGCTGCATGACCTACTGGCTAGGGTGAGCAGCCCCCAACTATCCCGGAGCCCCAGCCTACTTCAGCCCCTGTCCCCATTGCTATAGCCTCAACTCTAGCCATTGCTCCACTCCCGAGATTGATGAATAGGTTGAAGGACGTGGGCGGACGCACTATACTTGAGGAGAAGAGGTTATCGACTGATGGAGTGATGGATAGACATCCCGTGGTCTGGGATACACTGCAGATCCATAAATTTCAGATTTTTACACAGCCTCAGAGTCCATATGTCCCCACTTGGGTGCGGGAATTTTATGCTGCCTACGCCAGTTTTGTCTTGAGGGTCAAGAAGTTGGTCCATTCCATGAAACATGTGCACTTCGTCAGGGTCAGGGGCAGGAAGGTCAAGTGTAGCCAGAAGGAGATAAATGAGGTTCTGGGCTGCACCTATACATACATGCACTCCCTAGAGGACAAGTTGAAAGGGATTTTGGAGACTTTTAAGGGGAGGTTGGCACCGTTAATAAGTGATGCTTCCCCCGTTGGTTTGATACTGGAGGTATCACTAAGAAGTGAGATTTGAACATTATAGCTCGGTATTGGTTTGGATTTCTGAGTAGCAACCTCATGCCTTATCAGAATGAGTCTATCCTCCGACACCCGAAGGCCGCTCTCTTAGGTTGTATCGAGAGAGAGAGATATTGATGAGGGCCAAGCAACAACACACTTCTCTACCATTCCCGATCCTCATTTGTGAGCTATGTCGACGAGCGGGTGTTCCATTAGATAAGAAGATGGATGTTGAGGTCACTTCGACCTCGTCTTGTGACATCCGGAGGATCGAGGCTGAGTACCAAAAGGATGAGGCTGAAAGGAGGAGGATACCTCTAGTTGATACGACCCCAGAGGTGGATGTCGATGCTATGGAGACGGGTTCTCCCAGCCTCGCAGTTGAGCCATAAGGCATGCCTATTCCGGATGCTCCTGCCACCTCCACTCAGCCAACGGGTTCCTCTTCTTCATCTGCCCCGCTTCTACTCCTGGACCCCAGCCTTTTACTCAGGCCATGATAATTAACATGGGGCACTTGGTTCATTTAGTGTATGTCCGAGCCTCTAGGGTTGAGGCAGCTATCCCCGTTATGATTGAGAGGGCTCTAGCTACCGCCCTTATTCTGATCCATGCTAAGTCGGCTGAGCAGCGATGACTCATCACTTCAAATAAGGTTCTTCTGGCACACCTCACAGCTAGAGTCGAGGGTTGTGACCAGTGCGAGGGTAGTTCTTAAGAGCTGACGGCTATTTGGACCCATATTATTAGCTTAAGAAAGGACGTGGATGATTTTAAATCCATTGACATCACTATGTTATGGGGAGGTGTAGATGTACCTGAGGAGCCGAGAGTCAATGATCCCTTGCCTGCCACCACTAGTGTTGTGCCGGTGACTGACGATGTCGGTGTGTCTAATACACCTGAGACTGATGAGGAGGATTGTGCGATCCAGGAGAAGGAGGTGTATGCTGACCTCGAGGATTTGGAGGGACATATGATCCGGGCTGATACTTCTGAGTCTCTCCGAGACACGTCCATGATCGGATTGAGTGGGACTCACCCACCTGTGGAGAGCGCACCAGCCACTGATGCCCAGGTTGAGGCCACACCCCAGCTTCGTGAGACAGGGGACTCTCATGCACTTCAGTGATTTTTAGTTTTTCTTGTATTCCTTTTATGTTATTTCGCATTGAGGACAGTGCGTTGACTTTTTGGTGGGGTGGTGTTATTTTTGTTGTAAGCTGTTTTAATTCTTTTGTTTTGTATTTTGGATGTTGGATGTTGTTTTCTTGATGACCATTTATAGCAATATCTCTTCTGCTTGTCAGTTTTACATTTTTGTGCCAATTTTGTAGTGGTTGTTCTCTTGTGTTTTTGAGTATCAATGATGTTCAATATCAATGACTTGAATAGTGCTTTTAATTGAACAATATGTTGGTGTGCGTCCAATGGGGTTAATTTGAGTTGCATAGTCTTGTGTAAACCTTTAGCCTCTCGTTGTGACTAGCAAATTTTCAATGTTGAGTCTTGCAATGACCGTTGCATGCAAGCTTGACTCATAGAATTGTGACTTGACATTGTGTTTGAATGCTATGTGTGGTGAGTTGTTGAAAAATGCCTTGTGTTTACTTGTGCCACCTAGAACTTGCCCAGTTGGTCTTGAAATGTTAGTCTTGATTGAGTTGGGTTGGAAAAATGATCTTAGGCTTTCATTGATTATTCTTGAAGTCCACTTGGCTAAAAAATCCCACCTTTGTACTAAATGTATCCCTAGTTGTCCCCTTTCAGCCTAATACCCTTTTATTGGCTACATTGTTACAAGCCTTAGCCATTTTGAAAGTTTACTCCTCTCTTGAACCCGTTCCCTCCTTGGACTTGATGTACTGAAAGTGAGGCTAAAAGCCTAATTTGGGAGTGTTTTGGAAAATTCATTGAAAGGATGCCTATTGCATAAGAGCTTGTTTTCTAAAAAAGGGAAGATGATGAATGGAGGAAAATGCCGAAAAGAGAAAAAGTTGTGAAAAAGAAAGAGAATAAAAGAAGCTTGAATCCTAAAAAAAGAGTGAAAAATGGTTGCATGCGGAGCATTAAAAAATGAAAAAAAAAGAAGGTAAGTTGTGCAATGGTTTGGAAAGTGAAGAAAATGTGGAAAAGTTGGAAAATGTTGAGTTGTTGAGTACAGTTCGAGGAGGGTGTAGTCACTTGTACCTAAATGATATCCTTACCTTCCCTAAGCCTACATTAGAAGCTTAACAAAGTCCTTTGTTATTTCTAACTAAATGAAGTTTAGGCAATGTTGATTGACAATAAGGGCAAGCCTATGGTGTGGTACTTGTGGGCATAAGATTTTCTCTTGTGAGTGTGAGTGTAGTACTGATTCTGGTTCAATGATCGTAATTGAAGTTCGGATGAGAGAATGGAATCCTTTTTGATGTAAGGGCATTCGAGCACCTTTGTGGGCATAATTTTGCATTTTAGGTAAGCATTTGTGAGCTTGAACTTTAATTGATGATAGTTAGTTAGAATTTGATGCTCTTGGCGTACATTTGATCCTTGTACCTTAAAATTGATCTTGTGTGCTCCTTCATGTAAGTTCTTAAGTAGCACTGCTTGTAGACACCCTTTTTGAATGCAGCGATATCTTGGTTTACTTGAGGACAAGCAAATGTTTAAGTTGGAGGTGTTGATGAGTCGGTAGTTTTGACTCATTTATAGCTTCGTTTGTGTCAATTTAGTGTCCTTAATGCCACTTTATGCACCTATAGCTATCTTAAACCGTTTGTATACAGCATAGGGGAAAAGAATGGGAGGAAGCCAATACATTAAAAAAAAGAAGGTAAAAAGCACAAAAATTGAAGGAACAAAAAGGTTGAGGCTCGCCAAAGTCAACTCGACGATGTGCCGAGTGAACAAAACATCGCCTAAAGTTCCAGGGGGTGAAGTAGAAATTTAAGGCAAAATAGTGAGCGGATAGACCAGACGGTGAATCGCCAAGTAAATCGGTGAGCCCAATTTATCTCGCCTAAAGTACCAATGTGAAATTAGCACCAAAGTGATGGCTTGAAAGGGCGAGATCAAGAAATTCGACGTAATGCCGAATACAAGGGCGAGACACAACTTATGTCGCCGATCGATCCGTAAATTCAAAATCATGAGGAATTTTTTGGAAGTATAAATAGAATATTTCAAATGACAGAGAGGTGTGGAGAAAAGAGTGTTGAACATGGGAAGAGAGTTGTATCTAAATTCTTTGTTTTTCTAAGTGAACGAACTTGTGAAGTTTTTCTTTGGGAAGATTCTTGTATTGGGTATATTTTTGGTTGATTAATTTTGTTGTGTGAAGAATGACAAGCTCAGTGGAGAATGCATTTGGTAAACAATTCTGTACTTTCATTATGATTGGCTAAAACCCCAATGCTTTAGGGGTGTGATTATGTGTTCAAACACCTAATTAGCTTATGGGTCTTATCAATTGCTGAAATTACTTGTTGATTTAGTATGGGTTCAATTGTTAATCCATGTTTTTATCTTATGAATTAAAGTTGTAAATTTAATTCTAGTTTATATCTCTTTGTATGCCTGTTAAAGATGCATTTTAGTGCGATTGGCTTCTGATAATTGTATGGGTTCTTACTTGTACCGCTCAGCTTGTTAAAGTGGGTTTAATTAAGATATAAGGTTGTGCCTTGAGAATTAAGCCTGTTGGGGCTTGGTAGAACCCAATTGAAAGCACGGTAGTTGGTTGTAAAATAGGTATCATAGCGATAATCTTGCCTACCCATTATAGATCAACATTATTAGGCAATTGGTGATGACCCATTTAGTGAAATAGGTGGTTGAACACTCACACATCCCTAATGCCCCTTTCCTCATTGATTAAACTCATTTTAAAACTGAGATTTATTTGAATTGATTAGTGTAAATTCTTGTAGCTTGATACTTGAAAATTTTCAAAACGGTACATTATGCACTGTTTTAAGTGTTTTCTACATACAAAAAGCTAAATCACCTTAATACTTCATATTTCAATTCTGAACCTAGTTCCATTCCTCGTGGGATCGACCCCAACTCCTAGTAGGGTTTATATTGCTAACAACCACTTACATGTATTTTAGCGTTATCAGTAGCCGGGCCATCAAAGCCTCTAATCTTGGAAGCCTTATGGCTAGTACAGTGTAGTGGTCTGATGCAAGAGAAGCACGTGGTGCGCTAGCACCTTGTGCGGATGTAGAAGAATGTATTGTGCAAGCGTAGTGGTAGTCCCTTGCTCTACAACATCTCTCTCTGGGCTGCACTGGTGTAGGCACCTCACTCATCACGAGCACGTCAAAATAGGAGCCTCGTCTAGTTACTGCCATGTTTGCCACACGGGAATGGGAGAGTTGTAGTCTTCCTAAATGCCTGATCGTGGATCTCAAAAGAAAAATATAGGCAAAGTTAATCTCATACCCAGCCATCAAGCATGCCACCATCACTGCTCGATCTAAGGTCAAGTGGTTATCCTCCATGATGGGTGATAGCTTGGCATGGACAATGGACTACTAGAATTTGGCCGTGAAATTTAGGGAGGCCTTCATGATCTGGGTTAAAATTTATGAACCCAGTCAGCATCAACACCTTGCTTGGCTATGTATCCAGCCACCCATCTCAGTAGGTCTTGGTTCTATCTAGTATCTTTCATAGCATTTATATCATAGACTCGCTATATCCGGTAATCAAACTCATTTTTGGAGGCAGTCTGCTCATATGTCGGTCCATATAAGAACCGTCTGACTGTGCGCTGGGATAAATCCATGGGAATGTCCCATACCAAGGTAGACAGAAGCTGGGGCTTATCAAGCTCTTTGCCTTTGCTTGATATGCCTCATATTCATTGTTGCTGCATATGAGGCATAAAACTAATGGACCATGACTACATTAGACTTGCCTGGGGTCCGCCATCCATTCGTATATGTGACTCTTGAATAAGGAATATATGGCAGGTGTAGTGTGAAGACTACTAGTAGGTACCTATTGCTCCTCCGTAATAGGCCGGGCTTTCTTGTTATGGGCAATCTGGCGGATGGCTTCTAAGTATATATCAAAGAAGCCCTCGACGCACCACTGATTTGGCTCGCCAGAAACTCACATAGACACTGAGGGTCTCGTAGGTGTTGCATCCTCATCGTCAAACTGTGATAAGCCAGAGTCAGACATAGAATTGAATTGTGACCCAGAGCCTGACTCAGACTGAGAGCCACATGCAGACCTTAGTGGTGAATTACCTTCCTCGCCAGATGATTCAGCTCCCTCTTCAGACTGGGAACTGTTCCTTGTGGGGGTACAGCTATACCGACTGGGTCTGGTACTATCTCCATTTGTCTCGCTTATTGTTGAGTGGTCTGGGGTTCTTTTGGTGAGTCATTACCCACACTAGGGTTGTACTCCGATCCACTTTGTTCATCATCAGAAGTCTCGTCCATAAGCTGATACCTGGATGCAGTCCTTGCTTAGGATGAGGCTGTAGTGGATTTGCCCCACTTCTTGGAATTGTTCGTGCGAAAGACTTGTTAGTAACTTAGAAGTTGGGAAAGAAGGCAAATAAACTATGAAGAACGCATGGAAACTAGAAAAAAAATTATAGGCAATGTTCTATTGTTGGTCCTACCGAAGGGTTCCTACGAACTGTAGAAGTTTCTACGGGCCGTGAGATCGAATCGAAGGAAAGGAGGCATAAATTTTAGTTTTTGAAGTTGTAACTATGATTTGTCAGAACACTTCATCATACTATATACGGATTGTAGGCCAAATCGTAGTTCCTAAGTTAGGCTATTTGAATTTTAACTCTAGGACTACGAGGTTGATCAATGAGTTGTAAAATTTCTACGGATCGTAGACAGGCTCTGTAGTCCCAATATTTTATCCTTAAACAATAGGTGTTTGCTCAAGTCTAATCGACAGTCTGTAGAAAATCCTATGACCCATAGATAGAAGTCGTACAATCCCTAATGTGAAATGGGTAACACTGATCCTTTAGGCTTTTCTACTAGGGGCAACTACGGATCATAGATTTTTTCTATGGTGCGTAGAAGACCCTTGTAGGTTACAAAGTTGATTTGTTCAAACCTTCAATTTATAATTTCACTCAATCATCAGCCTAAACTAAGTTTAAACATTTACACACATATCATATCACAACAACACTCACAATGCACCATCATCCCTAGGGTTCATCTAATTCCAATAATCCATTTAACAATTTAAAACCCTAAGTCAAGTTACAATTCAATTTCAACCACATTGAATCAAACAAGGATGAAATTCATACCTTTCAGATTGATTTCGAAATTGTGTTAGTGTTGTGAGATTGTGAAGACTCGAAATTCTTGATTGTGACACGCGACCTTGTTATGTATTATGATAATTGGGGGAAAAGGGGGAATGGGAGTTGAAGAAGATGATTATGTGGTGGGATTTAAGGATATTAGGAGTTGGGATGGTTGACGAAAGGGTGGATGTAACGGTTTATAAGGGGAGATGAATGAGGGAATATGGGTTGAAATTGAATTGGGATGTTTTATTTCAATTGGTCACGGGTTGGGTACGCTTCATTAAATAAATTGGGTCTCACGAAAGCCCATCTATGGCCCGTAGAGATTCCTACTATCTGTAGAATGCCTTTGTAGATTGAATTTACACATAGAAAAATTTAGGAAACATATATCTGGAGTCTGCGAGTACAAACCTCGGACCATAGAAACCTCTACGGTTCGTACTATGTACTCGTAGGCCTAAATATATAGTTGTACTTGGACTTAAGTTTCTACGTCCATCATCTACGGTTTGTCGAATGCAGTACGACTCATAGGTTAGACCTGTAGAGCAAGCCCTTAATATTTTAATTCAACCAAGGTTCTACGAACAGGGCATACGGTCCATATAACTTAATGTGGTCCGTAGGACCATTCTGCACTTAACATTTTCCAGATTTTTCTTTCGTTCTTACAAAAGTAGCAAAAATTAGGCCTTCCTTTAAACTTTTTTCTTGACAATATTTTTTGACGTGGACCCTAAATAAACTTATACTAGCCTACAAAAATCTGAACTAAGAAGAGAAAAACATCAAAAAATAACTAATTAAAGTAAACATCTTGGGTTGCCTCCCAAGCAGCGCTTGATTTGACATCAAGGCATGACACATGTTCCTTGATTACTTAGACTTCATCAAGAGCCCATTCCTCAATCACTTTGACCTCTTCTGGTTTTCCCATGTAGTGCTTAATCCTTTGCCCATTAACCTTGACTCATAAACCAGAGTACAGTTCGTACTCTCTCTTCATGAACCTTGTAATTATTGCATGAACCCCTATGATCCCAAGTAAATTTTCCCCAATTTGATAATCTATGCCTTGATTGTTGGGTTGAGATATGAATTGATGAGATTGAGGGATCATCTATGAAATTGAGCTTGAATTGAGTATGAATTGGGGTTAATTGCATGAATTTAACATGTTCAAGCAAAAAGCACGATTTTCCTCTTTTATGTGGGTTACTTCAAGTATGACAAAATTGCCTTGATTATGACTCTTAAGAGCTAGCTTGCATTGAATTGCATGGTTTAAAATAAAGGCAACATGAACCCATTAGCTATGAAGAAAAAGCAAGATAGAATGATGAAGAAAGAGGTTTATAGAATCAAGCATGTTTTATATGAAATCTATGATGTGTTGATGTTGAGTCTTGAAAGGTTTTTCTAATATAATGCTCAATCTAAGCTTGTGAAAGGTTTTCTCACATGTAAAGGATTCATAACTTGTTAAAAGGTTTGCTTAACTAAAATTGAATCAAGAGCTTAAAGAAGCTATTCTAGGGGTGTAAGCTTGGACATATCCATGAAAGAAGAAACACTCAATGAAGTAAGCTTGGACTAGTCCATAGTATGTGAAGTCATGTTTAGCTTGGATTGGCAACCCCAGTTGTGCCTTTCCATGGATAATGAATATTTATGATTCTATAGTGGGAATTATGCATAGAACTGACTGGACGGGTGGCAAGTCCCCATATGTCCTATGCCTATGTGCCCCCATAGGTGGTCTTTAACAGGCCCATATTATATCAGCTTAGCTAGTGGATCCACGTGGGCTATGGTTCAGGATACTACCTTGGAAAGTAGAATGACCCTTTTTCGATGTAGGACAGACACCGAATTCCATGCTGAGTTATTCCATGGTCTACAGATCGGTTTAAGACTTTTCCCACACTTCAGCTTGCACAGTGGTGCATGGGTTACTAAAAGTAAAGTAAAGATAAGAAGAGTAAAAGAAAGATGATTTAGCTTGCTTCTGCCATGATTTATGATTTATGCTATTTGCTTATATGCCTTATCATGTTTAGCTTAGCAAATTGCATGTCATGTTTATATCTCAGTTTCTAGCATGTTTTATGAGTTTATATGCATTGCTATCATACTTAGTACTTTATTGTGCTAATGCATACTTTTCCCTGCATCAACTTCTTTGGTGTAGGACATGGCAGTTCTCCTACTCGAGGCTAGAGCATTGACTTAGAGTTGAGAAGAAGACTTGGTGAATCCTCATCCATCCGAGGACATAGCCTTGTTGGATTTTACTTTGATGTCTTCCTTATGTTGGATACTTTATTGGGCTGCGTCCCTATCATTTTTATTCGTATTCTATGATATTAGAAGGCTTGGAGACATAGGTTGAAGACTTCCACTGTTTTGAGTAAAGCTTTGATATCAAAAGCTCTTTTGAACTCTTATTTCTCTATTATCTTGTATATGATGTATGCTAAAGGCTTGTATGAGGACTCACAGGGTGTTCTACGCTGTGTTACATCTAGGGGCTATCCTGGGTCGTGACAAACTTTGTATTCAGAGCTCAAGGTTTTAGAAAGATTCTAGGATGTCTCATTAGCCGCATCTTGTTCATGGGTGTGAAGCGCGCCACACTTATGATTGAGAGGCTACAAGATGTTTAGGAAACTTCACTTCTTTTGTTACTCTTGAGTCGTGCCATAGAGTTTAACTCTATATCTCTCTCCTAATCACATATCCTATGCATTTCAGAATATGGCATCTCGAAGGGCCTACTCTACAAGGAATGCAACTGAGATTGAAGGGCAAGGAGCTCCTATTAAAGCTCCAAAAGCTCCGGCCGACCCTTTGGTTGAACAAGTGACCCCTACAGAATTTAGGGCTGCTTACCAAGCTTTGGGCCAAGCCGTGACGGCCAAAGCCAATAGAGAAGTGGTGATTCCCATGAACCTAAATGTGGGTACAGCGGCGTCGAGGGTGAGAGACTTTACAAGGATGAATCCTCCAAAATTTCATGGCTCTAAGGTGGAAGAGGATCCTCAAGAGTTTATTGATAAAGTTTATAAAGTGTTGATGATAATGGGTGTGACACCGGAAGAGAAGGCGGAGTTGGGCGCTTATCAACTTAAAGGTATTGCCCAAACTTGGTACAATCAATGGAAGAGTGAAAGGGCTAATGATGAAGGTCCCATAGGATGGGAGAGATTTAAGAGTGCTTTCCTTGATCGATTATTCCCTCTTGAGAAGTGATAGGCCAAGGTGCTTGAGTTTATTAATCTTCGTCAAGGAAGTATGAGTGTGAAAGAATATGCATTGAAGTTCACACAATTGGCTAGATATGCTCCGTCCATAGTTGCCGACCCAAGGGCAAGAATGAGAAAATTTGTGTCGGGAGTGTCTGAAATGTTGGTGAAAGAGTGCCGCACCGCCAAGCTTGTGTATGACATGGATATTTCTCGCCTCACGGTTTTTTCCAAACAAATTGAAGTAGAAAAGCTTAAAGGGAGATCTAGAGAGACTAAGCGGGCTAGAACCAGAGATGGAAACTTTTCTCATGCAAAATCCGATGGACATGGTCATCCAAGATTTTTCCAAAGGTTCTCTAATCAAGGTTCTTCCAAGGCTCCTCCGAGATCCAACAATGATAGGGTACCAAACCCTAAGCCACAAGGAGGGAACGGTGGTGGATCTTCTTTGCCTAGTTGTACTAGATGTGGGAGGAGGCATGAAGGCTAATGCCTAGCTGATTCGGATAGTTGCTATACTTGTGGTAAGGCTGGTCACAAGATGAGAGATTGCCCATCTCTCTGCGCTAATGGAAGAGAGGGTAAGCAAGCTGCCCTAAATAGTTCGGGTTCAGGTGCTCCTAAGCAAAACAAATTTTATGCACTCCAGGCTCGTCATGAGCATGAGAGCTCACTCGATGTGGTCACCGGTACGTTGAAAGTTTTCTATTTTGATGTCTATGCCTTGTTAGATCCCGGTGCTACATTGCCCTTTGTGACACCCTATGTGGCCATGCGGTTTGATATTGTACCAGATATGTTGCTAGATCCTATCCTTTTTTCTACTCCAACAGAAGAGTCCATTTTAGCCAGGAGGGTTTATAGAGCTTGCTCCATTTCCTTATCCCATTAAGTTACTCTTGTCGATCTCATAGAGCTAGGCATTCTAGATTTCGATGTAATTCTTGGGATGGATTGGTTGCATGGTTGTTATGCCTCTATTGATTGTAGGATGAGAGTGGTCAAGTTTCAGTTTCCTAATGAGCCTATCCTAGAGTGGAAGGGGGGAAATTCTATGTTTCGAGGTCAATTTGTTTCTTATCTAAAACATAGAAAGATGATCTCTATGGGTTGCATTTATCATCTAGTTAGGGTGAGGGATGTAGATTTCGAAACCCCTACTCTTGAGTCGGTCCCCATTTCTAGTGAGTTTCAGGATGTGTTTCCCGATGACTTGCCCAGTATTCCTCTCGAAAGGGAAATAGACTTCGGTATTGACCTTCTCCCAGATACGCAACCTATCTCTTTTCCTCCTTATAGAAAGGCTCCGGAAGAACATAAAGAGTTGAAAGAGCAACTACAAGACTTGTTGGATAAGGGTATCATTCGACCAAGCATTTCCCCTTCGGGTGCTCCGGCATTGTTCAAGTGAAAGAAAGACGGTTAACTCCGTATGTGCATTAGTTATCGCCAATTGAATAAGGTTACAATCAAGAATATGTATCCTTTGCAAAGGATAGATGATTTGTTTGACCAACTTCAAGAGGCTAGTTACTTTTCTAAGATCGACCTTCATTCCGGTTATCACCAATTGAGGGTGAAAGAATATGATATTTCAAAAATGGCTTTCCGAACAAGGTATGGTCACTATGAGTTTCTTGGTTATGTCGTTTGGGTTGACAAATGCTCCGGACGCATTCATGGACTTGATGAATAGGGTGTTTAAGCAATACCTTGACACATTCGTGATTGTGTTTATTGATGATATCTTGGTCTACTCAAGGAATGAGGATTAGCATGCTAGTCATTTGAGGGTTGTGTTGCAGTTCCTCAAGGATCGACAACTCTTTGCAAAGTTTTAGAAAGATTCTAGGATGTCTCATAAGCCGCATCGAGTAGAGTCTTGTTCATGGGTGTGACCACACTTCTGAATGAGAGGCTACAAGATGTTTAGGAAACTTCACTTCTTTTGTTACTCTTGAGTCGTGCCATAGAGTTTAACTCTATATCTCTCTCCTAATCACCTATCCTACGCATTTCCGGATATAGCATCTCGAAGGGCCTACTCTACAAGGAATGCAACAGAGATTGAAGGGCAAGGAGCTCCTACTAAAGCTCAAAAAGCTCCGGCCGACCCTTTGGTTGAACAAGTGACCCCTACAGAATTTAGGGTCTCTTACCAAGCTTTGGCCCAAGCCATGATAGCCCAAGCCAACAGAGAAGTGGTGATTCCCATGAACCTAAATGTGGGTACGGCGGCGTCGAGGGTGAAAGACTTTACAAGGATGAATCCTCTAGAATTTCATGGCTCTAAGGTGAAAGAGGATCCTCAAGAGTTTATTGATAAAGTTTATAAAGTGTTGATGATAATGGGTGTGACACCGGAAGAGAAGGCAAAGTTGGGTGCTTATCAACTTAAAGGTATTGCCCAAACTTGGTGCAATCAATAGAAGAGTGAAAGGGCTAATGATGAAGGTCCCATAGGATGGGAGAGATTTAAGAGTGCTTTCCTTGATCGATTCTTCCCTCTTGAGAAGAGATAGGCCAAGGTGCTTGAGTTTATTAATCTTCGTCAAGGAAGTATGAGTGTGAAAGAATATGCATTGAAGTTCACACAATTGGCTAGATATGCTCCGTCCATAGTTGCCGACCTAAGGGCAACAATGAGAAAATTTGTGTCTGGAGTGTTTGAAATGTTGGTGAATAGTGCCGCACTGCCATGCCTGTGCATGATATGGATATTTCTAGGCTCATGGTTTATGCAAAACAAATTGAAGAAGAAAAGCTTAAAGGGAGATCTAGAGAGACTAAGCGGGCTAGAACCGGAGATGGCAACTTTTCTCATGCAAAATCCGATGGGCGTGGTCATCCAAGATTTCGCCAAAGGTTCTCTAATCAAGGTTCTTCCAAGGCTCCTCCGAGATCCAACAATGATCGGGTGCCAAACTCTAAGCCTCAAGGAGGCAACGGTGGTGGATATTCTTTGCCTAGTTGTACTATTCGGGAGGAGGCATGAAGGCAAATGCCTAACTGGTTCGGATGGTTGCTATACTTGTGGTAAGGATGGTCACTGGATGAGAGATTGCCCATCTCTTTTGTCTAAAAGAAGAGAGGGTAAGCAAGTTGCCCCAAGTAGTTCGGGATCAGGTGCTCCTAAGCAAAATAGATTTTATGCACTTCAGGCTCGTTATGAGCAAGAGAGCTCACCCGATGTGGTCACCGGTACGTTGAAAGTTTTCCATTTTGATGTCTATGCCTTGTTAGATCCCGGTGCTACATTGTCCTTTGTGACGCCCTATGTGGCGATGTCGTTTGATATTGTACCGGATATGTTGCTAGAACCTATCCTTATTTCTACTCCGATAGGAGAGTCAATTTTAGTTAAGAGGCTTTATAGAGGTTGCTCCATTTCCTTATCCCATAAAGTTACTCTTGTCGATCTGATAGAGCTAGATATGCTAGATTTTGATGTCATTCTTGGGATGGATTTGTTGCATTCTTGTTATGCCTCTATTGATTGTGAACCAGAGTGGTCAAGTTTCAGTTCCCTAATGAGCCTATCCTAGAGTGGAAGGGGGGAATTTCTATGTTTTGAGGTCAATTCATTTCTTATCTAATGGCTAGAAAGATGATTTCTAAGGGTTGCATTTATCATCTAGTTAGGGTGAGGGATGTAGATTTCGAAACCCCTACTCTTGAATCGGTCCCCGTTGCTAGTGAGTTTCCGGAAGTGTTTCCCGATGACTTGCCCGGTATTCCTCCCGTAAGGGAAATAGACTTCGGTATTGACCTTCTCCCAGATACGCAACCTATCTCTATTCCTCCTTATAGAATGGCTCCTCCTGAATTTAGAGAGTTGAAAGAGCAACTAAAAGACTTGTTGGATATGGGTTTCATCCGACCAAGCATTTCCCCATGGGGTGCTCCGGTATTGTTCGTGAGAAACAAAGACGGTTCAAGGGGCTAGTAACTTTTCTAAGATTGATCTTCGTTCGAGTTATCACCTATTGAGGGTGAAAGAAGATGATATTCCGAAAATGGCTTACCGAACAAGGTATGGTCACTATGAGTTCTTAGTTATTTCGTTTGGGTTGACAAATGCTCCGGCCACATTCATGGACTTGATGAATAGGGTGTTTAAGCGATACCTTGACACATTTGTGATTGTGTTTATTTATGATTTCTTGGTCTACTCAAGGAACTAGGATGAGCATGCTAGTCATTTGAGGGTTATGTTGTAAGTCCTCAAGGATCAACAACTCTTTGCACCGTTTAGCAAGTGTGAATTTTAGTTGAGATCCATGGATTTTCTTGGTCACATTGTTTCCGGTAAGGGTATTGAGTTAGATCCTAAGAAGATCGAAGCGGTCAAGAATTGACCTAGACCTTTATTACCTACGGACATTCGTAGTTTCTTGGGTTTAGCCGATTATTATAGGAGGTTTGTTGAGGTGTTTTCTTCAATTGCTTCTCCGTTGACGGCTTTGACTCAAAAGAAAGCTAAGTTTAGTGGTCCGAGGATAGTGAAAGGAGTTTTCAATAATAGAAAGACAGATTTACTTCGACCCCGATATGGACTCTACCGGAAGGACCCGATGGTTTTGTAGTGTATTGTGATGCCTCAAGGATTGGGCAAGAGTGTATTCTTATGCAAAAGGGAAAGGTGATTGCCTATGCTTCGAGGTAACTAAAGGTGCATGAGAAGAACTATCCCACTCATGACTTAGAGTTGGCAGCGGTGGTGTTTGCTTTCAAAATATGGTGAAATTACTTGTATGGAGTACATGTAGATGTCTTCACCAATTATAAGAGTCTCCAGTATGTGTTTAAGCAGAAAGATTTGAATCTCCGCCAAAAGAGATTGCTTGAATTGCTAAAAGACTATGATAGGAGTGTTCTCTATCACCCCGGCAAGGCTAATGTGGTGGCGGATGCTCTTAGTAGATTGTCTATGGGAAATGTTGCACATATTGAGGATGGCAAGAAAGATTTGGTTCGTGATGTTCATAGTTTAGCCCGATTGGGTGTTCGGTTGATTGATTCCACTTAGGGTGGAGTTACCATTCACAATGGTTCCGAATCCTCTTTGGTGCATGATGTAAAAGCTAAGCAAGACCTTGATCCTAATTTGATGGAATTGAAAGAAACGGTTCTCAAGAAGTCCATAGAGGTTTTCTCCCAAGGAGGAGATGGTGTACTTCGTTACCAAGGTCGCTTATGTGTTCCTGACGTAGATGATTTGAGAGGGAAAATTTTGTCGAAAGCTCATAGTTCAAGATATTCTATCGACCCAGGAGCTACCAAGATGTACCGTGATTTGCGAGAAATCTATTGGTGGAATGGCATGAAGAAAGACATTGCAGAATTTGTGGCTATGTGTCCTAAATGCCAACAAGTGAAGGTTGAGCATCAGAGATCGGGAGGTTTGACCCAAGACATAGAGATTCCTACTTGGAAGTGGGAAGATGTGAATATGGATTTCGTAGTAGGTTTGCCTCGCACAAGGCGACGTCATGATTCAATTTGGGTTGTGGTTGATAGAATGACCAAGTCTGCCCATTTCATTCCCGTCAAAACTTCTTATTCGGTGGAGGATTATGCTAAGTTGTACATGAAGGATATGGTTAGACTACATGGAGTGTCTTTATCCATTATCTCTGATCGAGGTGCCCAGTTTACTTCTCAATTTTGGAAGTCATTCCAAAAAGGTCTTGGTACTCGTGTTAAGCTTAGCACGGCCTTTCATTCCCAAATCGATGGGAAAGCGGAGCGCCATATTCAGACTTTAGAAGATATGTTGAGAGCTTGTGTTATTGAGTTCAAGGGTACTTGGGATGACCATTTGCCTTTGATTGAGTTTCCTTGTAATAATAGCTACCATTCTAGTATTGGTGTGGCTCCATTTGAGGCTCTCTATGTAGGAGGTGTGGATCCCATAGGTTGGTTTGAAATTGGGGAAGTTGCTTTGATAGGCCCTGAGTTAGTGCATGAGGCTATGGAGAAAGTTCAGCTTATTAGAAAAAGCTTGAAAATGGATCAAAGCCAACAAAAGTCTTATGCCGATGTTAGAATAAGAGAATTAGAATTTGACGTTGATGATTGGGTTTACTTTAAAATTTCACCTATGAAGGGTGTAATGAGATTTTGGAAGAAGGGGAAGCTTAGTCCCCGCTTTGTAAGCCTATATCAGATTTTGAGACGTGTTGGTAAGGTTGCCTAAGAGCTTTATTAGCCTAATGAGTTGGCATCGGTGCGTCCGGTTTTCCATGTCTCATTGTTGAAAAAGTGTGTTGGTGATCCGACCTCTATAGTGCAAATAGAGACTCTTGGCATAAAGGATAGTCTTTCCTATGAAGAGTTTCCTGTTGAGATTTTAGACCGATAAGTCCGGAAGTTGAGAAATAAAGAAGTTACTTCCGTGAAAGTTCTATGGAAGAATAAATTAGTTGAGGGTGCTACTTGAGAGGCTGAGGCCGCTATGATGTCCCGCTATCCTCATCTCTTTCCTTTCGATCCTCCTCTAGCTTGAGCTACCTAGTTCCTCATGGTTCAATCTTTTGGTCTCATGTGTCATAGTTGATTTTCATGATTCCTTGATTTTTATACATGTTCATGAAGAGTCTAATATGATATATGTGCATTCAATATGAGTTGCATAAAGTTTTCATGAATTTAGTGTTGAGCATGCTTTAGCTTGGAGTTGATGTTTCCTCCTCGAATATGTGGATTTATATGCTTGCATGTTAAGTTGGGTTGTTAGTTCGAGTCTATCACCCTTCTCATGATGTCCAGATTCTCAATCGAGCACGAATGTCCCCAAGGGGGAGATATCGTAATACCCCAGCTTTCAAAGGAATGAAAATGTAGAATTTACCTATAGGCAGTGACCTACAGAGGCCACTTACGGGCCGTAGTCAGGTTGGCGGGCCGTAGGTGAGGAGCCGCCAATGGCTCTGTTAATTTGAGTAATTCTCTGTCTCTGAAGAGTGATCTACGGAGTAGTAGGACGGATCGTGAGTCAGTTGATGGTCCATAGAAAGTAGCCGTAGATGTACCCCAGACTTGGTTAAATTATTAAACCTCAGGTTGTGATCCACGGTTGAGGTGTACGGTCCGTATATGAACCTACCAATCGTATATCGAAACCATCGTTGTAGGGTCCCCATTTACCAATTCTCTTAATCTTTTGACGATTCAATAGGACGGTCCGTCAATGGATGTACGGACCGTAGGTCCTGACCGTAGATGGGCCCTGACAGTTTTTAATTAAGGGCTTTTTGGTCTTTTCCCTAGTTAATTCCCTAATTAACTAAGTCAGTTTTACCCTTAATGAAGGTCCTATATATAGTTCTCTATACCTAAATCACTTCATTCTAACTCATTCCCTAAATTTACCTCTCAAATATTTCTCTCTCTAAAAGAAATCATCTCTAGCTCAAGGAAGAAGAAGAAGCTAAGTCCTCCATTGAAGATCACCCAATTTCCTCCAATTTCTAGTGGGCTTTGCTAAGGTATGATGGTATTGACCAATGGAGTTGCTTCCTCCATTGGGCCCTCCCTTTTCTTCATGAATTTCAAGATTCAATTCCCTTCAAGTAAGCTAGGGTTTGATCAATTGTTATGGGTTCTTCAAGTATGAGTTCAATTACTGATTTAATGCTTTGTAGTGCACTATCTAGCGTGGGTAAAGTAATTTAGTGCACGATCTAGCGTGGATTACATGTCTAATTGTAATTATTGCATGAACCCCCATGATCCCAAGTAAATTTTCCCCAATTTGATAATCTATGCCTTGATTGTTGGGTTGAGATATGAATTGATGAGATTGAGGGATCATCTATGAAACTGAGCATGAATTGAGTACGAATTGGGGTTAATTGCATGAATTTAGCATGTTCAAGTAAAAAGCATGATTTTTCTATTTTATGTGGGTTACTTCAAGTATGACTAAATTGCCTTGATTATGACTCTTAGGATCTAGCTTGCATTGAATTGCCTGGTTTAAAATAAAGGCAACATGAACCCATTAGCTATGAAGAAAAAGCATAATAGAATCATGAAGAAAGAGGTTTAAAAAATCAAGCATGTTTTATATGAAATCTATGATATGTTGATGTTGAGTCTTGGAAGGGTTTTCTCATATAATGTTCAACCTAAGCTTGTGAAAGGTTTTCTCACATGTAAAGGATTCATAACTTGTTAAAAGGTTTGCTTAACTCAAATTGAGTAAAGAGCTTAAAGAAGCTATTCTAGGGGTGTAAGCTTGGTCAAGTTCGTGAAAGAAGAAACACTCAATGAAGTAAGCTTGGACTAGTCCATGGTATGTGAAGTCATGTTTAACTTCGATTGGCAACCCAAGTTGTGCCTTTCCATGGATAATCAATATTTATGATTGTATAGTGGGAATTATGCAAAGAATCGAGTGGACGGGTGACAAGTCCCCATATGTCCTATGCCTATGTGCCGCAAAAGGTGGTCTTTAATAGGCCCATATTATATTAGCTTAGCTAGTGGATCCACATACGCTATAGTTCAGGATTCTACCTTGGCAAGTAGAATGGCCCTTTTTCGGTGTAGGGCAGACACCGGATTCCATGTAGAGTTATTCCATGGTCTACATATTGGTTTAAGGCTTTTCCCACACTTCAGCTTGATTAATGGTGCATGGGTTACTAAAAGTAAAGTAAAGAAAAGAAGAGTAAAAGAAAGACGATTTAGCTTGCTTCGGCTATGGTTTATGCTTTATGCAATTTACTTATATGCCTTATCATGTTTAGCTTGGCCAATTGCATGTCATGCTTATATCTCTGTTTCTAGCATGTTTTAGGAGTTTACATACATTGCTATCATACTTAGTACTTTATTGTGCTAACACATACTGTTGCCTGCATCAACTTCTTTGGTGTAGGACGTGGCAGTTCTCTTACTCGTCGTGGCTAGAGCATTGACTTAGAGTTTAAAAGAAGACTTGGTGAGTCCTCATCCATCCGAGGACATAGCCTTGTTGGATTTTACTTTGATGTCTTTCCTTATGTTTGATACTGTATTGGGTTGCGTCCCTATCATTTTTATTTGTATTCTATGATATTAGAAGGCTTTGAGACTTGGGTTGTAGACTTCCGCTATTTTGAGTAAAGCTTTGATAGAAAAAGCTCTTTTGAACACTTATTTCTCTATTATCTTGTATGTTATGTATGCTAAGGGCTTGTATGAGGCCTCTATGGTTCTTGTAAGTCGTGTTACATCTAGGGGCTACCCTGGGTCGTGAAAAGTTGATAGATGTGTTTCTTGCCAACCTTTATGGCCTACCCCAGAGTAGGATATAGACTTTGCCATAGACTTAGAGCTCAGTGTTCAACTTCAGGACCTCTTGGGTATGGGGTTCATTCGGCCTAGTGTGTCGCCTTGGGGTGCCCCATTCCTATTTGTGAAGAAGAAGGATTGCACCATGCGGATGTGTATTGACTACAGACAGTTGAATAAGGTGACGGTGAGAAACTGTTATCCTATGCCTCGTATCCATGATTTGTTTGACCAGCTTCAGGGTGCCACAGTGTTTTCAAAGATTGACTTGAGATCTGGCTACCATCAATTGAGGGTGAGAGCAATGGACATCCCTAAGACAACAATTCAGACTCGTTACGGCCATTATGAGTTCCTAGTGATGTCTGTTGGGTAGACAAATGCCCCTGCCACCTTTATGAATTTGATGACTCGTGTATTCAGGCAGTATTTGGACTCTTTTATCATAGTCTTAATTGATGACATCTTGGTATACTCGCAGAGTCATGGTGAGCATGAGCAGCACCTGAGGATAGTGCTGCAGAGTTTGAGAGATCATCGGTTGTATGCCAAGTTCTCAAAGTATGAGTTTTCCCTTGAGTCTGTAGCATTCTTGGGGCACATGGTGTCCAAGGATGGGATTATGATGGATTAGGCGAAGATTGAAGCTATTTCTGGTTGGACTAGGCACACTTCTGTGACTGAGGTACAGAGGTTCGGTGGATTGGAAGGGTATTATAGGAACTTTGTCAAGGGTTTCTCCTCAATAAAAGCACTTCTGACTCGGTTGACTCACTAGGAAGCTCCCTTTGTGTTGTCGGAGGAGTGTGAGCGGAGCTTTATGAGGCTTAAGGAGTTGCTTACCACCGCTCCTATACTGACTCTTCAAGGTGAGGGTGAGGGCTTCATGGTTTATTGTGATGCATCCGTTGTTGGTTTGGGTTGTGTTCTGATGCAGAAGGGTTGGTTTATTGCTTATGCGTCGAGGCAGCTTAAGCTGTATGAGCACACCTACCCCACTCATGATCTAGAGTTGGCAGTGGTAGTCTTCGCACTTAAGATTTTGAGGCATTACCTTTATGGAGTTTATTGTGAGATCTATACTGATCATCGAAGCCTTCAGTACATTATGAGGTAAAGGGACCTTAATTCGACGCAGCGCCGTTGGATTGAGCTAATGAAGGACTATGATCTCTCTATTCTCTACCACCCGGGCAAGGCTAATGTAGTAGCAGACGCCAAGAGTCAGAGGGCAGGGAGTATGGGGAGTCTAGCCTTCTTTTCTATTTCAGAGCGACCCTTGGCTATCGACATTCAGTCTTTAGCCAATCAGATGATCAGGCTTCCCGTTTCAGATTCAAACCGAGTATTAGCTTGTATGGGGGTTCAGTCATCGCTTCTTGATCAGATCGGTAGTCATCAGTTCGAGCATGAGTCCTTGGTGGCACTCAGAGATAGACTTTGGGCGGGTGATGTTTTGCAGGCTTCCATAGATTCAGATGGGGTTTTGAAGTTTTCTGGCAATTTGTATGTTCCGAGAGTTGGTGATTTGATCCAGTTGATCCTTAGCGAGGCCCATAATTCCAGATATTCCATCCATCCGGGCACATCTAAGATGTATCGTGATCTAAGGCAGCACTACTGGTGGAGCGGTATGAGGAGGTACATCTCAGATTATGTGTCTTGTTGCTTGTGTTACCAACAGGTGAAGGCCGAGCATTTGAGGCATGGTGGAGAGTTACAGAGAATTCCCATTCCTGAGTGGAAATAGGAGCGCATCACCATGGACTTCGTTGTGGGGCTGCCACGAACTTCTAGAGGTGTTGACAGTATTTGGGTCATTATGGATTGATTAACCAAGTGAGCAGACTTTATACTTGTTCATACATTTTCCCATGCTGACAGGTTAGCTCATATCTAGATCCGGGAGGTGGTTCATCTTCATGTTGTGCCGGTTTTCATCATTTTAGACCGGGGTCCGTAGTTTACTTCTAGCTTCTAGAGGGTGTTTCAGGAGGAGTTGGTCACCCGAGTGGATCTTAGCACAGCTTTTCACCCGGTGACTGATGGCCAGTCAGAGCGCACTATCCAGGTCCTTGAGGATATGTTGCGGGCCTGTGTTTTAGATTTTGGAGGTCAGTGGAACCATTTCTTTCCCTTGGTAGAGTTTGCGTACAACAACAGCTACTATTCAAGCATTCAGATGACCTCGCTCGAGGCCTTTATGGTAGGCACTGTCGCACTCTAGTTTGTTTGTTTGAGTCTGCAGAGCCTAAGCCGCAGGGGACAGATCTGTTTCAGGAGATCATCATGCATGTGAGGTTGATTCAAGATCGGCTCACGACGGCTCAGAATAGACAACAGAGTTTGTAGACCGCAGGCGCCGATCGTTGAGTTTTGCAGTGGGTGATAGAGTATTCCTCCGAGTGTCGCCCATGAAGGGCGTGATGAGATTTGGGAGGCGGGGCAATTTTAGCCCCAAGTATATTGGACCTTTTGAGATTTTGAGAACAGTTGGTGAGGTGGCTTATGAGTTAGCTTTACCTCCAACATTCTTTGCTATTCATCTAGTTTTCCGTGTTTCGATGCTCTGCCGGTATGTTCCAGATGAGTCTCAAGTGCTCCAGTATGATACCATTGAGTTGAATGATCGTTTGACTTATATTAAGGAGCCAGTTGCTATTTTTGCCTGAGATGTGAGGCAGTTGAGGTCGAGAGTCATTCCTGTGGTTAAGTTCCGTTGGAGGCATCGTCCTGTTGAGGAGGCTACCTGGGAAACTGAGCGGGAGATTCGGGAGTAGTTCCCCAGCTTATTTGAGCCCTTAGGTACTTCTTGATTCTTACTTTCGAGGATGAAAGTCCTTTTAGTAGTGGATGTTGTAATGACTCTCCAGGTCATTTCTATGTTAATGCCTCCTTTCTGTCATTTAGAGCGTTCCTGTAGAGACCCCAAGTAATTTATCACTTGCTAGCACTGACTGTTCAGTCGCCTGGTCGTTCGTTTGGGTTTTATGCCTGTTTTCCTATTGTGCAGCTTTTGAACCTTGATAAGTTAATTTCGGTCATAACTTAAAGTAAACGACCTCATATGGGAATTTTGAAGGTTCCATCAGCTCCGAAATGACCAAATGAGGCTAGAAGCATGGTTTGCCCGAGTCTCGGGTCTTCCGGAATGATTTTGAGGCCCGTTATCTCTTTAGCCTTCGAAATTCGGCTTAAGGTTGACTTTGGTCAACATTCATAGTAAACATGCTCGGATGAAAATTCCAACAGCGCGGTTAGTTCTGAAATGCCGAGTTTGGTCTTGAATAACCCTTCGACAACTTCCGGGGCATTCTGATCAAAATTTGATGCCTGCGGTAGAAATTGGTTAAAATGACCCATTGGATGTGGGACCCTCTTTTTTCAAATCGACCTTATATGGAAATTTTGACTGCGCCATTGAGTTCGGAACGTCGTATTCGAGGGAGTAGCATATTTCGTTTGCGTGCACGGGGTTCCGAACGAATCCTGAGCACCTTGTTGGAATTTTGGAGTTGCCAAAACTCCGTTGGTGCAACTGTCAAAATTGCAGACATCCCATCATTCTGCGTTCTCGGGATAGGCTTGGCATTCGCGGAGGTGTGAGAGGTCGATGTTCTTGTGCTCCGCATTTGCGGAGGTCAGTGTGCGTGTGGATTCCTTGTTCTCCGCGTTCGCGGGCCTGGGGCCGCGTTCGCAGAGCTGTGGCTTATTTATCTCCACGTTCATGGAGCTCTGGCCGCGTTCGCGGAGCAGTGGTTTTATGCCTCTGCGTTCACGAAGAAGAGTGGGCCTGTCAGAATATAAAAGTGAGGTCGAGTATTCATTTGAAGGGAACTTTAAAATTAAATATCTCCCTCATCATGCATTGGTTTTCGGTGATTCGAAGTCCCAGATATTAAGAATCTCGTTGACTTTGTGGGTTTTTGGTTGGTTAGTGTTGGGTACTCCTCGATTGTCATGAATTCGAGGCGAAAGTTACTTTCTTGACCTAAATTGTGTCAAGTTTTGCGTTTCTTATTTTGCTTGCACTGAGCTTATCTGAGCCCCGATTAGTGTTCCATTTATGAATACGGGTTCGTGGGAGGATTTAGGACCTTTTCACGGAGTCAATTCGGGAAAATCCAGAGCGGATCCCACATTCCAGATTTTGACTACGAAATTGGTCTGTCTCCAAATTTGATGATCTTAGTGTCTAAACGGTTGTATTGACGCTGTGATTCTATTTTTCATATTGTGGCAGCAATCTGAGGTTGTAGGGAAGGGAAAAGCTCCGGCAAAGTGACTTGGAGTGTGTGTGATCAGCTTTCAGTTAGGTTACGACTTCCCTTCTTTCTAGTTGAGCTTGATTGTGTATATGCTTGTCAACTTGTGTGAATCTGGGGTTGGGTAGCTAGTATTGTTCCTCTTCTTCTCTATTTTTCTTCATTTAGAGCTGATTTGTGGGCTGTTCGGGGCTAGTATCTTGCCGTAAGTTTGGTTATTGTCTTGGATTGTTGGTATTTGTGTTGTAAATTCTCTTTTGGGTGGTTATTTGTTGTTGCATACATGGGTTCGGGATAATTGCTTGATTTCTGTTGCTTCTATTGGTCTCTGTGTTTATTTCGGCCTTAGAATAGGCTAGGATACTATTGCCTTAGTCCTATACACCTGGTTGACTTTAGTATTTATCCGACGTCGTTCCGGATGAACTAGGTCCTTCTAGATTGGTTTAGCAGACTTGGGTCTGATAGTTGAGCCTTAGTTTAGGCATTTTCGTGGCTATCTGACCTATCTATTCCTTCTCACTTATTTCTGCGATTCAAGGAGGCTGTCGAAAGATTTCGCGGTTGCACCGACTGTCGCTTGGTTTGTGCTAGGCTGGGAGCCTTCGGTTGATACTCCTATGGGGGCGGCGGCCCGTGGTGTTTAGCTTTGCATTGTACTAATTAGTTGTGACTTTACCTGGTTTGAGGTTGTTGGCTCTGTTATTCGGTTCGAGGTTGTGGGCTCCAGTACGCAGATGATGTTTCCCGGTTAGCATTAGGTATTTCTAGCGCTGGCTATTGGGGGTAGGCTGCAAGTTTCGATCCACAGATGATGTTATACGATTGCTGCCCGTTATTTCCAAGGCGAGATCATTGAGCGCAGCCTACTAGTCCTAGCTGCGCAGCTGACGTTATCCGATTGGAGCTGATATTTCCATCGCTAGATTGTCGAGCGTAGATTATTCATTCCAGTCTAAGGTGGAGGTTACGGGGGCGGGACCCGATATTACCAGCTCGGGGCTGATTATTGGGTTGGGCCCAGGTATTTTTCCAGCTCGAGGCTGATTTTACCCGGTTAGAGTCTGGTATTTCCAGCTCTTGACTGATGATTGGGCGGGGCCCTGGTGTTATCTTTTCGAGTCCGCGAATTATGCTGTTGAGGCTTCTGGAGATGGGTTTTCTTTAATTTCTGTAGAATAGCTCTTCTGTGTACCTGTTGGGCTTATGGGGGTCCGTTAGGGTTTTATTTTAAACTTGCACACGAGTGTACCCAATGGGTCTTATGGGGGCTCAGCTGGGTTTAGCTTAGTTGTTCTTAGTTTGCTTCCGCTTTCTCTGTTCCTGTTTTTCGTTGACCTCTGATGGTGCTGATTCTATCTTGTCTACCTATTTTTACCTTTCTTGCTCTGTCGGCCTATGATGCCTACTGGGTACCTGTTCTTTCGGTACTCGTACTACACTCTGCATTTGTTTTCGTGATATAGGTCCAAGCTCCAGTTATCAGCATTGATTTCGAGCTTGCAGCTCTCTGTTCTAGAGACGAGGGTGAGCACATGGCGTTATGGGGTTACCTATCTCCTTTTCTTATTATATTTTGACTTGTCTTTTGCTTTCGGGACAGTTTGTTTCTGTGGTCCACTTTTGGGACTTGTTCTCTTGTTAGTAGTTTTGTACTTGTGACTTCCAGGTTTTGGGAGGTGTCTTTTATATATAGTTGGTTTCGCTTCCACTTTCTTTATTTGTTGTATTGGTTGCTTCCACGTAGTTGAGGTTAGTTTCCACCCTTAGTCCCATTATTGTTCAGTTCTGGGTTAGGGTTTTGGCGGGTTGGTAAGCGCCGTCATGATTCGGGAAATCGGGTCATGACTAGTATATTGTACTGAGGGATTTTGGTGAATTATTTTTGTGATTTCTTTGGAATTGAACATTGGGTATAATTTTTGTTGATTGTATTTGCTATTTGAAGACTTGGGAAATCAATGGCTAATGTTTTTGGTAACTATCTCTTCATCATTACTATGATTGGGTTAACCCCCAATGCCTTAGGGGTGTGATTATTTGTGCAAATTCCTAATTAGCTTAAGGGTCTTATGGATTGCTGAATTAAATGTTGAAATAAAATAGGTTTAGTTGATAATTCATGTTTTCATATTATGAATTGAAGTTGCAAATTCAGTTCTAGTTTATATCTCTTTGTATGCTTGTGGAAGATGCATTTGAGTGGAATTATTAACTGATAATTGTATGAGTTCTTACTTGTACTACTCAGCTTGTTAAACTGGGTTTAATTAAGGTTTAAGATTGTGTCTTATGTGTATGACCTGTTTGGGTTTGATAAAACCCAATTGAAAGCATGGTAGTTGGTTGCAAAATAGCTACCATAGTCATAATTTTGCCTATGCATTATGTTCAGCATTCTTATGGAATTCGTAATGAATCATTTAGTAAATTGATATTTGAGCACTCACACATTCCTAAGGTTCCAATTCTCATTGATTAAATCCCTTTTCAAATCGTGTTTGTTGCAATCAATCATTTTAAAACTCTTTACATTTGATAATTGAAACTTTGACGATTTACATTATGCATTATTCATACACTTACAGCTACAAAAAGCTAGATCACTTAAGTACTTCACACTTTAATTCTACACTCTGCTCCATTCCTCGTGGGATCGACCCCAACTCCTTGTTGGGTTTATATTGCTAACGACTGCCTACTTCTTGAATTGTGATAGGTGTAGTTGAGCGTTATCAAAAATGGTGCCGTTGCCAGGGAATGGTGTTTCGAATTCTTGTATCGACGTATTTGAGTGAATTAGTTTGATTGTAGTCGAATTTAGTTATTAGTCTTTTCGTTGTTTCTTTTCAACAGGTGACAACATGAGTGACGCCGATAGTGTTGTTGGTCAGAATGATGATATACGGCATGTGAACTATGACGTTGGAAGTCTAAATGACTTCAATGTAGCTCAAGTTGGAAGTGTTGGGGCTATATGCTTTCCCCCTACTGTTGGTAATGCCATCTTTCATGTGACTGGAACTATGCTTCAGTTGTTGCAAATCAAAGTCTCCTTTGGAGGACTTGCTCATGAGGACCCCCATGAGCATCTTCAAAACTTTTTTGACGTGTGCAGCCCTTTCACATTCAAGAACATCTCTGAAGAGTTGATTCGACTTCGGTTGTTTCCTTTCTCTCTAAATGGGGAGGCAACGAAGTGGTTGGCTGAGCTACCAAGAGACTCAATTACTTCTTGGGCAGAACTGACGGAAACATTCCTTGAAATATTCTTTCCCCCTTCGAAGATGGTGAAGTTGAGAGATGGTATTCAGAACTTAAAGAGACTTGATGGTGAACCAATCTATGAGACATGGCTCAGATTTCAAAAACTTCTTCTACAATGTCCTACTCATGGTTTACCTGAAAATTTGTTGTTGCAGTACTTCTACCGTAGCCTTGATTCGGTGAACAAGTCGATAGCTGATCGTTTAATCCAAGGTGGGATCATGAGATAGTCATTTCTTATTGCATCAGTGTTGCTTGATGATATGACAAAAACAAACTGGGCATGGCACACAAGAGAAGACCAAGTATCACCTCTTGTGGTCGGAATGACTAAGGAGCAAATGAGAAAGATCAAGAGCGTGATGCGAATATGGCTAAGATAATGACTCAGATGGATTTATTAACAAAGCATGTTATGGGTGCGGGTTCCAAAGCCGTTAATGCAGTTGCTATGAGCCCGGATGATGCTGCAATTGAAGCCATGTACAACAAAGAAGTCCAATTTGTGTCAAATCAAATGGTGGGTTCTCTTCCGATCTATCAAAAGCCGGGTGGGAATCAAGGTTGGAACAAAGACCAAGGTGGTGGTTGGAGAGATAATCGGGATTGGCATGATCGAGGTGCAAATTTTAGGGACGGTGAGAGAGATCGATATGTGCCTCCTCATGATCATCCCAAAGTTACCAAGCAAAAGGCTGATCCAGAATGTTTTAGAACTGAAGATATGCTTACTCATATTTTACACAAGGTGGAAGGTTCGACCAAAATACTCAAAGAGATGAGGGCTGATTTCTCCTCTATAAATCAAACAGTGACTTCTCACTCTGATTCTATTAAACATCTTGAATCACTAATTGTTCAATTATCCACTCAATTGCATCAAAGACCAAATGGTGGCCTTCCTAGTGACACATTGGCTAACCCGAAGAATGAGAATGCTCAGTGTATGGCAGTTGTGACTCGAAGTGGAAAAGTTTTGGGTAGCGATGTGGTTGAAGTTATGGGGATGAACGGAGTAAAATCCCACTTAATGCGAGGAATGATGATGGCTCTGATGATGATATAAATAATGGTGTTCCCAACAAAGATGTTGATTCAACGAATGATGTTACGTCTGGTGGAACTACTACATTAAAGGTGAGGGATGTGTCTAAATCGATTTCTCCAAAGTCGTTGCCTAAAATCAACCCTCTTTTCCACAAAGGTTGCAGAAGAGAGATGACGATGCAAAAGTCTAAAAGTTTCTCTCTATTTTTAAGTCTCTCTCTATAAACCTTTCGCTGGTGGATGCATTTCTAGAAATGCCAGGGTATGCTAAGTTTCTGAAGGAATTGGTCATGAAAAAGAGAAGTATGGACTTTAAAACGGTTGAAGTATCCCATAGTTGCAGCGCTATTATGTCAAATGCGGTTGCTAAAAAAGATGATCCGGGAGTGTTCACAATACCATGCACTATTGGGGTGTTCAAGTTTGCCAAGGCGTTATCTAATTTGGGAGCTAGTATCAACTTGATGCCATATGCTATTTTCAAGCAACTTGGGCTAAGAGAGCCTAAGTCAACCACAATGTGACTTCTCATGGCGGATCGTTCTATTAAGCGACCTATTGGTGTTCTTTATGATATTTTGGTAAAGGTTGACAAGTTCATTTTTCTAGCAGATTTCATCATTCTTGATTGTGATATGGATGCCGAGATCCCGATTATTCTTGGTAGACCATTCTTTGCTACCGAAAGAGCTTTGGTTGAAGTGGAGAGTGGCGACTTGAAATTTAGACTCAATGAGGAGGAAGTCACTTTTAATGTGTGTAAGTCTATGGAACAACCCAATGACATCAATGTGGTGTCTGTTATTGATATGATCGATGAAGCAGTTGCTAGTATTCACAAAATTTCTTGTATTGGCGAATCTTTGGATGCTGTCCTTTTGAACTATGATGGGGAAGAGATCCAAGATTATGATGAAGTGGTGGCTGCTTTACTGAGTTAAAGTTCTTATTCGAAAACTCCTTTAAAGCTTGAAATTGATTTGAAAAAAGAGAAAATCTTCCCGCGAAGCCATCCATTGAAGCACCTCCGAAGCTTGAGTTGAAAACTCTTCCATCTCATCTTCAATATGTATTTTTGGGGGCTAACAATACCTTTCCGGTAATCATTGCAACTGACCTACTTGAAGGGCAAGTACAAGCACTTGTTAGTGTGTTAAAAAGATTTATTAAAGCTATTGGATGGACAATTGCTGATATCGTGGGGATTCCTCCTGGTATTTGCACACAAAAGATATAGTTAGAAGTTGATTGTAAACTTAGTGTCGAGCACCAAAAGAGGCTCAATCCTCTAATGCAAGAAGTAGTTAAGAAGGAAATCATCAAGTGGTTAGACGCAGGTGTGGTTTACCCTATTGCGGATAGCAAGTAGGTAAGGCCGGTTCAATGTGTCCTAATGAAGGGTGGTATGACCGTAGTACCAAATGAGAATGGTGCACTTGTGCCAATGCGACCAGTTACTGGTTGGTGTGTGTGTATGGACTATAAAAAGCTTTATTCAGCAACTGAGAAAGATCATTTTCCAATGCCATTTATGGACCAAATGCTTGATAGATTGGTGGGGCGTGGATGGTATTGCTTCCTTGAAGGTTACTCCGGCTATAATTAAATATCCATAACTCCGGAGGATCAAGAAAAAAAGACTTTCACCTCTCCCTATGGAACATTTTCATTTAAACGAATGCCTTTTGGGTTGTGTAATAGACCTACAACATTCCAAAGGTTAATGTTGTCTATTTTTTGTGTTATGGCTGAGGACTCAATGGAGGTGTTTATAGATGATTTTTCTGTAGTTGGGGATTCATTTGAAGAATGCCTTGAACACTTGGAACGAGTCTTACAAAGATGTGTCGAAACAAACCTCGTGCTTAACTAGGAAAAGTGTCATTTCATGGTGAAAGAAGTGTTTGTCTTGGGGCACAAGATTTCAGGGAAAGGTATACAAGTGGATCAAGCAAAAGTTGAGATTACTGCCAAGCTACCACCCCTATCTCAGTTAAGGGTATCCGAAGCTTCTTAGGGCATGCATGTTTCTACCTGCGGTTTATAAAAGATTTCTCCAAGATAGCTCATCCTCTTTGCAAGCTACTTGAGAATGACAGTGTTTTTATGTTTGATGAAGCCTGTATGATTGTTTTTGAGTGTTTAAAGGAGAAACTTGTGTCGGCTCCGGTTATTGTTGCCCTAGATTGAGGTAGCCCATTCGATTTAATGTGTAATGCTAGTGGCATCACCTTGGGTAATGTACTTGGTCAACGTAGAGGCAAGTTATTCCACCTGGTATACTATGCAAGCAAGACATTCAATGTGGCTCAAAGAAACTACACTGTTACCGAACAGGATTTATTAGTTGTAGTGTATGCTTTTGAGAAATTCCGAGCTTATTTATTGAGAAACAAAGGTAGTGGTGCACCCTAACCATGCAGCTATACGCTATTTCATGGCAAAAAAGGATGCCAAACCAAGGCTGATTCGATGGGTGCTGTTATTGCAAGAGTTCGATTTTGAGGTCAATGACCGAAAAGGATGTGAAAATCAGGTGGCTGATCATCTATCAAGACTCGAAACAAATGTTGTTTTGTCAGGTGACAAGGATATTAAAGATGCTTTTCCAGATGAGATGGTCATGATGATCTCTAAGGGTTCCATTCCTTGGTATGCTGATTCCACCAATTATGTTTTGTGTTGGATTATTCCTGATGGGCTGACATTCTATCAATGCAAGAGGTTTCTTTTTGATGCGAAAAAATTCTTTTGGGATGAACCTCATCTTATTTTTTGAATGTGCTAATCACATAATTAGGAGCTGTGTTCCGGAGGTCAAAGTCGATGCTATTCTTGGTGCATGCCATGCATCTTCGGTTGGTGGATAATATAGTGGGGTACGTACAGCTGCCAAGGTGTTGCAAAGTGGCTATTATTTGCCAACGCTGTATCTAGATGAAAATTCCCTTGTCCGCCAGTGTAATCAATGTCAAAAGCAAGAAGGAGTGTCACGAAGACACGAGCCTCCCCTTTCTCCAATCCTCGAAGTTGAATTGTTTGATGTGTGGGGAATTGATTTTATGGGTCCTTAAGTGAGTTCTTTTTGGAACAAATACATTTTGGTGGCCGTTGATTATGTGTCGAAGTGGGTGGAAGTTGTCGCTTTACCCAACAATGAAGGAAGAAGTGTCATTACATTTCTTAAGCAGTATATTTTTACAAGGTTCGGCACACCACGGGTAACTATTAGTGACGGGGGTTCACACTTTTGCAACCGATTGTTCGCATCACTACAGAGCAACTATGGAGTAAAGCACAAGGTTGCCACCCCTTACCATCCGCAAACAAGTGGCTAGGTTGAAGTGTCTAACCGAGAAATTAAAGAAATTTTGGCCAAAACCGTGAATGCAAATCGTTCTGATTGGTCACGAAGGTTAGATGATGCTTTGTGGGCCTATCGCACTACTTTTAAAACACCAATCGGTATGTCACCATATCATTTGGTGTTCAGCAAATCATGTCATCTCCCGGTGGAACTTGAGCATAAAGCCTTGTGGGCTTTGAAAACCATAAATTTGAATCGGATGTTGCATCCAAGAGTCGGGTTGACCAGCTTCATGCCATGGAAGAATTTCAACTTCGAGCTTTTGAAAGTGCTGCTCTGTATAAGGAGAAAATGAAAAGGTCGCATGATGCCAAGATACTTCATCGAGAATTTAGGGTGGGTGATTGTGTGTTACTCTACAATTCTCGTTTGCGGCTATTTCTGGGTAACATCAAGTCTAAGTTGTCAGGCCCTTTTAAGGTTATTTGTGTGTTTGACAATGGAGCTATTGAATTTCTAGGTGAAAAGGGGTAATTCTTTAAATTTAATAGGCAAAGGCTTAAACTCTACTCTGGAGAAGCTCCCGTTTTGCGATTGATTGATGTGGCGTACTTGGACGATGATTGAATGCATGTCCACGTTGTGCCACGACATTGAATAAGGCACTTCTTAGGAGGTGACCCAAGCTTTATCTTAGTGTTTTTAAATAACGTGTGTTGAGTGTGTAGGTTGGAGTACAAAATTTCAAGACATCGAAACTAGGTGAGGGGTTGGTCCATTCGGTGCATCGTCCAATTTCCCCTAGGATCGCCTAAATTCATCAGAAAATGAAGACTGAAGTTTATAGCTACACTGGAAAATTAGGCGAGGATCTGCACCATTCGGCGCATCGCTTAGTGGATCGGCGAGCCCAATTTAGCTCGCTCTTTGAACTTTAACGATGGCTTGGTTTCCTGTAACTTTCGACGAGAAAAGATACCACTCGACGCATCACCGAGTGGAATGGTGACGTTAATATCATTGCCCTTTGGGGCGCGAACTGAAGGGTTTTTAATCCTTTCAAATTCAAATTTTCATCGCACTTGAAATTTTCCTCGTATCCTCACACACCTGCACTGTTGCATTTTTATTACATTTTGTTGCCGTTCGCTGCTACTGAAGTGCTTTGGACGTGTCCCCGCCCCCATTTTCATCGTGTGTGCATTGCATTTTTGGCCTTAAGGTTAGTGTTTGAGATTTTTCAATTTTTGTCTGCTATTAATTGTAAATTCCAATTGCGAATAGATGGGTACTTGATTTTTTGTGTGATTGCATGCCTTGATTGCCTATTATTACTTTGATGATCTAATTTTTGTTTGTCAATGCTTAATTCTTGTGATTGCGAGCTTTATGATTTGGGGTTTTGAATTGTATGTTTTAGAGTGGTTGATTAATCATTGGGTGAAGTCTGAGTAGCCCCGAATTCAATCAAATGGTTTAATTTGCCCAATGATGGATTGGGTGACGTCTTTCTTAAGGGCAAATCGTCATTTTTTTTCCATTTGATTTTGGGAAGTCTGAGTACCCCGAGGTGAAATTGGTCATGGGTATGGGTAGATTGTTGATAATTGAGCTTTAATTGTTGTGCATTGGGTTGTTAGTTGAAAATCGTAAGAATTTTTTGGAGGGTGATATTTCGAAGTGGTTCGGCGAGTTAAGTCAGGCTCGCCGTTCTACTCGGCAACTCACCCATTGCATTCCCCATCGCCCTTTAGCAGTTGTTTTGTGGCCTGTGTGTCTGTAACTTTTGGCGATCCCTCATTTGCTCACCGAGTGAACTCAGCGACTCGCCGAGTGTCGATTTCATCGCCTTTTTTGTTTGCATTTTTCCTAAGCAGCCTCTTTTACTTTCGGCAATGCCTATTTTTTCTTGCCCAATAGCTTTGGCGACTCGCCGATCGATTCGGCGAGTCCATCTGCATTTTTTTTGGTTAATACTTTTCTGTTCTATTTTAATCGATCTTCGTGTTTGATTGTTTTGTTTCACAGATATGCCACGCTGTAAAGTTGTTGCCCATAAACCTCCCAAGAAAAAGACTAAAGGGATAGTAATTTCTTCGGAGGCCGATCGACCACGTAAACCAACACAACCCAAGGCCAATTCAAAAGATAACGGCAAGCGACAAATCATCGAGGAGTCCTCTTCGGAGAGTGAGGACCTATCTATACAGTTCACCTCTACATAATCCGAGGGTTCTGAGGGTGAAGAGTCCGGGACTCCAATTGGTGAACTTCTAAAGTGGACCCGCGCTGAGTTGCGGTCCAAGAATCTGCATGACCCGCTGGCTAGGGTCAACACTTCTTCTTCCAAACCTGAGCATCTAGAAGCCTCAACAGCTGCTCCTATTACTCCAGCTCAAATTCAGGCCCCGGCTCAGCTTCCAAGGTCGATGAACCGATTGAAAGCCGAGGGTGCACAAACATTCCTCGAGGAGACAAGATTGTCTACCGATGTGGTGGTAGACAGGTACTCTTTTGTATGGGAGACGATTCCGGTGCACAAGTTCAAGGTTTTTACACAGCTTCGGAGCCCGTACGTACCTTCATGGGTTTCGAGCATTCTATGCCACCTACTCCGATTTAGTCCCAAGGGTCAAGAAGTTGGCACAATCTATGAAGCACGTGGACTTTTGCTTGGTGCGGGGTAAAAAGGTCAAGTGTAGCAAAACGGAGATCAATGACGTTCTATGTTGCACGTATAGGTATAGACACTCTTTGGCCAATAAGCTGAAGGGGAGTTTGGAGACGTTGAAAGGGTGGTTGGTATCGTTAATAAGTGATGCTTCCCCCCGATGGTATGATGCTGGGACCATAATCAAGAATAAGGACCTAAATATTGTTGCCCGATATTGGTTTGGGTTCTTGAGTAGTACACTCATGCCTTCGCAGAATGAGTCGATTCTTGGGCATCCAAAGGCCTCTCTTAGGGAATATAATTGATAGGCAGTTGTTGAATCTGTGTATGATTATTGAGCGTGAGATATTGATGAGCGCCAAGCAACAAAATACCTCCCTCCCATTTCTGATATTGATCAGTGAATTGCGTAGGCGTGATGGTGTTCCGTTCAATAGGAAGACGGATGTTGAGGTCACTTCGACCTCGTATTGCGACATCCAGAGGATCAAGGTTGAGTACTTAAAGGATGAGGCAGAGAGAAGGAGGAGACCTCCAGTTGATACGTCCCGGCTGTGGATGTTGATGCCATGGAGATGGTTCTCCCACTCCCGCAGTTGAGCCGTCAGGTACGCCTGTTCCGGATAATCCTGCTACTTCTGCCCCAGCACAGGGCCCCTCTTCTGCTACTGCACCAGTTTTAGCTCCTGGCACCCGGCCATTGACTCAGGCCATGGTTATCAAGATCGGACGTCTTGCACATTCCGCAGATGTTAGAGCTTCTCGGGTTGAGGTAGTTGTCTCGGGCATTATCGAGAGAGCATTATATGCCACCCTAGACACTATCTGCATGGAGTTAGCTGATCAGCGCCGACTTATTATATCTAAAGGGTAGATTTTGGCAGGTCTCACCGCTAGAGTCGAGGCATGTGAGCAGCATGAGGATAACTCCACCTAGCTGACGGTCATCCTCACTAATATCACTTGTTTGAGGAGAGATGTGGACGAGCTGAAGTCCATAGACATTACCATGTTGTGGGGTAGTGTGTATGTGCCCGAGGGTAAGAGTGTCAATGATCCTCCACCTGCCACCACTTGTATTGCTTCTACTGCTGATGATGACGGTGCGTCTGATGCACCTGAGACGGATGAGGAGGACTTTGTTATGTAGGAAAGAGAGGTGTATGCTAACCTTGAGGACCTGGAGGGGGATTTGGTTCGAGCTGCTACTGCTGAGTCTCTCTAGGAGACATCGATGATTGGGTCGAGTGGGACCCTCTAGACCAAGGAGAGTGCACCGGGTACTGATGCCCAGGCTGAGGATACACCCCCAGCATAGCAGGATAGAGGGACTTTCTATTGTACTTCATTTATCTTTTGTTTGTATATTTATTTTGATATTTCGCATTGAGGACATTGTTTTGTGTTTTTGGTGGGGTGGTATTTTTCCATTGCCGCTGATTGTTATTTTGGATGTTACTTTAGTTGTTTTTTCTTTGATTGTTATTTTGGATATTTCTTTAATTGAATGAAATGGTTTTGAGTTCTCTCTTTTTTCTTATCATTGTCGATTTTGTGCTAAATGAATGATTGCAGTTCTCTTGTACTTTTCAGTGTCAATTGTGTTTAATATCGATGACTTGAATAGTGCTCTTGATTGAACAATGTGTTAGTGCACGTCCAATGAGAAAAATTGGAGTTTCATAATCTTGTGTAAACCCTTAGCCTCTCGTTGTTAGTAGGGAATTGTCGATGGTGAGTCATGCAATGACTGTTGAACTCAAGCTTGACTCGTAGAGTTGTGTTCCACAATTGTGTTTGAATGCCATGTGTGGTGAGCTTTACTTGAAAAGTTTGTATGATGATGCCTAGAACTTGCCCAAGTAGTCCGTGTGGCTAAGCATTGATGAGTGTGGGAAATGATCTTAGGCATGAAATATTTTTTGAGGGTGAACCTAATTGCTAAACCTTTGTGGACTACCTTGTGAGGGTGTGAACCCAGCTTTGCACCATTTGAGCCTATCTTTCTCCTTGATTGAAACACAACTTCAAGAACCTTAGTCGTTTGTGTGAAAATGCCATGTCTCTCCTACCTATAACCTTCGTAAAGCATTGTCAGATTAAATAGCCAACTTAGGCCAAAAGCCTAAGTTGGGGGTGTGGTGAGAATGAAGAGAGAAATTGAGCTACAGGTTTGTGATCTTGATCTTTTGAAATGTTGTTTGTAAAAGAAAGGGCACCCCTCCATATATAAAAAAATAGAAGAGAAAAAGTTGATAAGAAAAGAAAGAAAAAGATTTGAATAAGATAGTACCATTGTGCATAGAGGTGAAAATAAAAAAAGGGGTGTTCATAGAAATGATTTGTGTTCTGCAAAGTGATAAAGGATCAGTTGTGAAATTGAAATATTTGAAAGAAAAGGAAGAAGAAGTGAAATAGAAACCATGCTTCATGAAGGTAGACCCACTAAACCAAAAATGACCATACCTTGAACCCTAGCCCCGTTACAAGCCTCTAAAGTCCTTTGTGATCTTACATGAACCTTGTGATGGTTGGATGGAAAACTCAGGCAAGCCTATGGGAAAATTTATGCAAACTCTTTCTCTTTTGGGAGTGTAAGTGTTGTGTTGATTCCGAAATTTCAATTTTCAATTGAACTTGGGCAAGAGAGTGGAATCCTTTTTTATGTAAGGGCATTCAAATGTCATTGTGGGCATAAGTTTGCATTTTAAGTAAGCACTTGTAAGCATAGACTTTAACTGATGATGGCTAGTAATCAGAATTTGATGCTTTTGGTGTGCAATTGATCCTTGTATCTTATATTAATCCTTGTGTGCACTTTCATGTGAGTTCTTAAGCAGCACTGCTTGTAGACATTTCTATTGAGTTCATTGGTCTCTTGTTTTACTTGAGGACAAGCAAAAGTTTAAGTTGGGGTGTTGATGAGTCGGTAAGTTTTACTCATTTATAGCTTCGTTTGTGCCAAATTAGTGTCCATAATGCCCATTTTGCACCTATAACTAATGATAAATCATTTGTGTGCAGCATGAAGGACTTGGAATGAGGCAAGGACAATATAATGCAAAAAGTAGCCAAAAGGTTACCAAAATTGAAGGAACAACAAGGCTGAGGCTCGCCAAAGGCAACTCGGCGACACGCTGAGTGAACAAAGCCTCGCATAAAGTTCCAGCAAACAAAGATAAAATCTAGGTCAAGTCATCGAGCTGAGGGACCAGACGGTGAGTCGCCGATCAAAACTGTGAGCCCGATGCACATCGCCTAAAGTTCTAGAATGAAATCAGTACTGAAGCCAAGAGTTAAAGGGTGAGATCAAGCAACTCGGCGCATTGTCGAGTGGAAGTGCGAGCCCGACTTACGCCGCTGAATGACCCTGAAATTCAAATCGTGTGGAGTTTTTGGGAAAGTATAAATAGATATTTTTGAATTGAATTGAAGTGAAGAGTGATAGGAAGAAGAACCAGAACTCGAACTTAGAAAGTAGATTGCACTTTGAGGGATTTTGGTCAATTATTCTTGTTATTTCTTAGGAACTGAACATTGGGTATAATTTTAGTTGATTGTATTTGTTGTTTGAAGACTTGGGAAATCAATGGCTAATGTTTTTTGTAACTATCTCTTCATCATTACTATGATTGGCTAAAATCCCAATGCCTAACGGGTGTGATTATGTGTTCAAATGCCTAATTAGCTTATGGGTCTTTTTCATCAATGCATATAGCAAGCACACTCTATGCCGAGTAATGTCTGTGTAGTTCAGCCAAGGAATCAAACAATTCATGACAACCTTCAACCAAACTCGAGTCTCCCTAATCATATGAGCATATGGCATGTACTAGTGAAACCTCTTCGTAATGTGTTTGGTCAACCTAATCATTGATTGGGGCCCACACAGAGTGTGTCAAATGGCTTGATAGGGTGGACAAATTTTTAATCCCCTTAGTACATGGGGATCAATGTCTGATGTAGTGCCTAATATCTCATTCAATGATGTTGGAGTGAGGGGTACATCAACTCCTCACACCTTCATAAAGTGTGACCTTGACTTTGTTGTACAGTTGGCATAAAACTCATGAACACCTGAGGCTCAGTAAAAATAAACTCCATGTGGAGTTCCTGGATATGCCTCCTTATATGGGGAAAGTCTCTAGCTAGACTGTCCCTCTCAAGATACATATCGGAAAAATAGTGCGCTTCTGTGTGCTATTTCCACCATACTTTGCCCTCCTTGGCCACTGCCCATAGACCAAATCTCCGTGTTTGCCCACGCGGGAGAAACGGTGTGGGAGGAACATTAGCTCCTCTACGAACTTTCTTTCTTTGGCTCGAGGAAGACACTTCTTTCCTAGAGTGATGAGTTCTAGACATAGTGACCTGCTCAATGAACATAAACACCATACAAAACTCCGTCAACCCTCACACTCATAAAATTGGAGAAGCATGAGTGGTAAAATGACCACCCCACACATATTCGTGTGTACTACCCACGCCAAACCATTAGGTACTCAAACTTTCCTATGGTATTCACAACACAAAACGGGTAGCATCAACTCATCAATTAGACTCCTACAATCGCATCCACATATTGTTCTGAGTGCCACCACAAACCACACACATCCGCAGTCCAAATCATGATAATCGAGGAAAAGTGTTACTCAAGATTTCACACTTAATGCAAGTGACTTCACACGTAGCATATAATAAGCTAAGCTAGCTACATGGTACAAAGAACAACACAGAAGCCACCCTATACTCAACTTTCTCAACCTAATTTCGTACTCCATACGTTACCATCACAATGCTCCTACTCATGTTTTTGAAGCAATCATATAATGATAATTGTATAATAATTCCACAACTACACAAATAGGAATACCCCAAGTAAGTGGACAACCCCCCCCCAAACCTAGGAATTCCCACAAAACACAAATACCACACTCCATTTGGCCTAAGCATGCAGCCTACACACGACTGCAAGAGAAAAGAATAGCGAAAACATACATGTGACGTCGGAGAAGGAGAGAAATGAGCGAGGACCACTAGGGAACTGCCTCCGCGTTTAAAATATGAGGTGATAAATTGTGAGGGAAGAGGGGATGGGTGAAATCGCGGGGTTAAGGGGAGAATAATGGGGGACATTTATGAGTTTAAGTATTACAAGGGGGTTGGGTCAGGGTATTTAAGAGAAAACGGGTAAAACCAGTCTTATTTAATGAAAATCAAGAATAGCTTACCTGATCCGCGACACGACTTCATTACATAGACCACTATTTCACACCAAAAAATTAATTTCAATGAAATCAAAAATTTTGGCCAGCTCCGCGATGCGGCCTCGTCACGTTCCCCTTTTGTTTTTATCGAGAATGTTGATTCTCATTGAAATCAATTTACTCACCTATCTCCGTGATGCGGCTCTAATATGGAGCCTAGTTCCCTGCACATTTCAAGAACAACACCCATTAACATAAACCAAATGGGTTGCCTCCCATCCAGTGCCTTAGTTTTGGTCATGGCACGACTCCGCTTTTTTTATGTTTTCTCTCTTCTTTCTTTCTTTTTGTATCCTAGCTAGTGCAAAGAGTAAAATAAAAAATAAACTAAGTTCTAGGAAAGAAAATAATGAAAAGAAAAACAAAATTCCTTACTAATACATGTGGTTACGGGTTTCCTCCCGTGTAGCGCCTGGTTTAATGTCGCGGCTCGACCCTGCTCATGACTCAGTTGTCATTCAACTCGAACGTCTCTTGGTCATGATCCACATCATTGCCGAATTAGTGACTAACTCTTCGTCCATTCACAAGAAATGTGGAGCTTTTGTCCTTATTCTTTAAAACCACACCCCCATGTTGAGTCATTCTCACCACTTCAAATGGTCCACTCCACTTTGACCAAAGTTTTCCTACGAAAATCTCCAATCTTGAGTTAAATAACAATACTAATTGGCTCGGCTCAAAAGTGTGTCGTACAATATGCTTATCGTGACACTTTTTCATCTTTTCTTTGTATATTTTGGCATTTTCATACGCATGAAGCTGGAACTCTTCAAGCTCATGCAATTGAGCTATTCTTCTCTTGCCAGCCAACTCAGAATCAAGATTCAACTTCTTAATAGCCCAATAGGCCTGGTGCTCCAATTCTGCAAGAAAGTGGCATGCTTTACAAAACACCATACGATAGGGAGATGTCCCTATTGATTCTTATACGCCATTATGTATGCACACAATGCATCATCTAGCTTGTCGGCACAATTCTTTAACTATGCATTCACGGTTTTTTATAAGATCGGCTTAACCTCTCGATTTGACACCTCCACCTGACCGTTAGTCTGAAGATGATAGGTTGTCGCTACCTTGTGTCGCACTTCATACTTAGCCAATAGATTTCGCAATAAATAATATATAATGTGCTTACCACCATCGGTAAATATGGCTCTTGGAGTTCCAAACCTGGTGAAAATGTGTTTCTTTATGAATTTCACAAGTATTTGTGCATCATTGGTGGGAAAGGCGGCGGCCTCAACCAACTTTGACACATAGTCCACAGCTACCAAGATATATTGGTTCCCTCTGGATGTCGGAAAAGGGGCCATGAAGTCAATGCCCCATACATGAAATATCTCCACTTCTAGAATATTGTTCAAAGGCATCTCATGCCTTCTAAAAATTGTTCTTGTCTCTCTTACACTGGTCACATCCCTTCACAAATAGTGCAGCATCTTTAAAAAGAGTTGGCCAAAAGAAACAAAACTGTAATACCTTATGTGTCGTAGCTCTTCTCCGTGGTGCCCTCCATATGGTGAGGAGTGATAACTTTCCAGCACTTGCATTGCCTCACTTTTAGCTACACATCTTTGCACTACTTGGTCGGGCCCTTGTTTGAATAAGAACGGTTCATCCCATATATCAAATCTTTCATCATGGCTCAGCTTTTTCTTTTGATGTATAGATGCACCAGGTGGAAACTAACCGCTTACCAAAAGATTCACAATATTTGCGTACAATGGAACTTGAGCAATGTCTAGAGCAATTGCTCATGAGGTAACTAACTACGAATCTACCCTTCCTTATTCATATTCATCTGCCGACCAATTGCTGCCTTCCTTCTCCTCAAAATTTCCAACGCTGCTTCAACCTGCAACTCAGACAAATCTGCAGAAAGAATTACAAGTAAAGTTTTCTCATCACCCAGAAATGTATACCTCAGATGAGATTGTAATGTCTTCAATTAGAGCTTGTGTGCTTTCTCAATTGATGGCTTAGGTGGTTGAACTAAGAGCCTATTCAAAGGCTCCCAGTTATCTTTTTCAAATGCCCAAGCTAGACACCTCTAAGAACTGCACCATTTCTTGTGCTTCAGCATCACCATAGATATCATGGCCCATCAAGACTCGCTCCAATGGGTCTCTGGATGCGATGTAATGAGCTTCTACTACCTCATCTATTGCTGTTATGGCTGATAGCTCCTCGTACACAGACGACAATTTCAGCGCTTTGTACACATCAAACACTTCAACTTTGTCTTGAGCCTTCATAGTCAATTAACTAGCTGCTACATCAGCCATGTGCCTAGTGGCCAAAAATGGTCTCCCAAGAATGAAAGGCACCTTAGGATCCGGCTCAAAATTCAGCACCACAAAATCAACAGGGAATATCAATGATCCCACTTAGACCAAGAGATCCTTCACAACACCTTGCGGCCTAGCTACCAAACGGTCTGCCAACTGTAAGATAATGGTGGTGGGTTTAGGACTACCCAACCCCAATTTCTTGTAGAGGGATGTTGGTATCAATACTTGCTCCTAGATCACACAACCTTCGAGCAAGAATGCTTTGCCCTATGGTGATCTGAACCATAAAGCTGTCCGGATCTTTTAGTTTTGTAGGTAGCTTATTTTTTATCCTAGAGCTACACTCTTCAGTGATTGCAACGGTTTCATACTCCGTTAATCTCCTCTTTTTTGCTATGATCTCCCTCACATATTTGGCATACGTTGGTATTCCCTGCAAAACATCAACAAGCAGCAGTTTAACATGAACTTGTTTTAAGAGAGAAAGAAAATTACCGAATCATTCATCCTCGTTCTGCTTTTTAAACTTTTGAGGAAATGGCAGAGGTGGTTTCACTATTGGTTGCAATGTTTCTCATGTAGATCCTGTCCACTCTCATTGTTTTTTTTCTCCCAAATTACTGGTTCTCTATTTCTTTTCTTTTGAGCCAACTCCTCAAATTGCAACCCACTACGAGTACCAACCGCATTTACTTGCCTAGGGTTGGGTTTAGTATTACCTGGCAATCCTCCTTGAGGATGCGAGTTTTAGGAAATAGCAAATTGCCCAAACTGCTTCTCTAGATTTTGAGTTGCCAGTTGGTTGCTCCTTAAATCAGTTGCTAGTTTCTCCATGTTTGCACTTGCTTTAGCCTGATCAGCCATGATTTTCTTCAACATCTCCTCAATGCTCATGTTTCCTTGCTGATTATTATGATTATCCTGCTGACCTTGCTATTGATAACCTTGAACATTACCCAGAGGTCTATACTAATTCTAGTCTTGTGCTTGATTTTGATTTCCTCCCCAAGAAATAATTCGATTGTTCCTCCAACTAGGATTGTAGGTGTTACCATAATTTTTGTGACCCCTTCCTCGCTGTGCATACCCTATAAGTTAATAGAATCTGGGTTTGCCCCACATATCTCTGTAGTGTGGTCACAACCTTCACATATTTCACACCATAATTGTCGGTGTTGTACCATATTTACATGTGCGTGCTGGTGTCCCAAGGATAGATTATTGAAATGAGTGTTCATCGTGTTTTGCATCGCAACAATTTGTGCAGTTAAAGCTGTAATTGCATCTAGTTCTAACATCCCAGCAGTCTTTTGCACTACAGGTTCAGCTCCTCCTCCATTCCACTCAGGAATACCTTGTGAGCTTCTGTTCAAAAGAGTGAACAATTCAGCATATGTCTTTTCCAAAGCTTGTCCTCCTGCAGCTGAATCAAGTAAAAAAAATTTGTTTGGCTCCAAACCCTCGAAGAAGGTATGGACTAAAACTTCGTTAGTTTGATGATGATGATGTGGACAGCTTAATAACGTAGATATAAGCCTGTCCCAAGATTGATACAAGTTTTCCCCTCCTTTTTGGTGAAAACTTAGTATCTCACTCCTCAACTTGGCTATTTTCCCAGATGGAAAAAACCTTAGCAGAAATTTGCGAGCAAGATCATCCCAAGACGTGATAGAGTTTGCCGGCTCAAAATATAACCACCTTTTTTCTTCCCCTAATAAAGAGAAGGGGAAGAGTGTGAGTCTTACATAATCCAAATTCAATCCATTAGGAGGGTACGTATCACTGATTTCCAGAAAATTCTATAAGTGCACTTGTGGGTCCTCATGTGATAATCCGGTAAATTGTCCATTCATGTGCAATAGTTGCACCATGCTCTGCTTCAATTTGAACCTACCACCAGCTTCAGTTTTCTGAACACAAGAAGTCACGCTAGTTGTGCTTGGGATTGGCACCTCTCATACTTTCATCTCCGCCATCACTACATGTGTGGCTTGTACGACCCTCCCTACCGGTGTTACAAATTAACTCCCAACTTGAAGAACAGGGTAAGTCAAATGCACTTGCCTTCTCCAATACTGAACTAATTTTTCCAGTTCAGCAAGTGGTTCCACAAAATCCTATTCATTTTCCAATTTGAAGTTCAAGCACTACTTGCAATATCAGTAGCTAAGATTAAGTTGTCAACACTTGAACAATAACTTTAGAAGTTAGATAAATCAAATACTTCCTAATTCTAAAGTCCCCAGCAACGGCGCCAAAAACTTCTTGAGTCTCAAATATACACGCAAGTGTACATGGTCGTACAAGTAATTAAGTAGCTCTTTTAAGAATCTGATGTCGTACCCACATAGACTTAAAATTAAGTTGTCTTTAATTTTCTACAATTACTATCAATTATGCAAGTGATTTTCGAAAGAGTGATGTATTATTCTAAATTATTAATTATCCAAATAAGAAAGCAAACTACTACGATTCAATTTCGACTTGTATTTCAAAAAACGACTTGGGAAATTCCAGGGCTGCAGCATAGCTATGGGTTTATGCATTTTATCTTATTTAAATGGACTTCAATCGGTTATCGAATCAATGATTACAGGGTTAAATGTATTATCATGGTCTCCCGACCTCTAATCGCCTACAGTAATTAGTAGCCTAACTACATCATTGAGCGGGGAAAGACTGAACCAACTACCAAGCATTACGTTTTCATCTTGTCTATTAACCAAGCAAGGTCTCTAAGTATATCCCTATCCTAGATACCAATCCAACCTAATTCTATAGAAGATCATGCTCCTTTTGTCCCATGTTCTATCCTTTTATTCCTCTCATGAGTTCAATTTGGACAATGTATTTATTTCAATGAACTCTAAGAACTGATGAAAACTCTCCCAAAGTCATCGTTCTTCAAACCCAGAAAAGAATAAATTAAAAAAATAATAAAATCCAACTCTATTTATAATTAGGAAAAATATGCTAAAAATTTAGGCATAGGAGTGTGACGCGGAGGCTCTTTGAGAATTCAGATTAAGTGTTTCAAACTCATCATGAACGCAATTAATTAATTCCCTCTCCGCGACGCGGAGAGGATACGTAGTTGGGTTCTTTTTTTACTTTAACTTCCTTTTGTTCTTTTTGCATTCTAATCTTGTGTTCTTTTGCTTGAACCCATCTTTGCTCCGCGTGCTGCCTCTTGTATGCCCTTTTCTTCTCTTATTTTACCACCTACACATACTAATCACATTGGTTAGTCCAAATGAATTAACACGACTCGATACTAACAAAACTAACAAATTTATTCCTAAACGAGGCCAAAGCGTGGGTATTATTTAGCTCCTAAGCATACAAATACACCCAAGATCATGCCGCATTGAGGACACTGCTTTTTATTTTTTGTGGTGTGAGGGTCTTCGTGCCAATATTCCCCTTTTATTTGTATTTTGTTATTTTGTCCTTTGAACAATTTTAGTTGATGCTTTTTTATATTAGAGTACTTTTATTTTTGGAAATTTTGTCTCCGTACTTCATTTTTTGTTCTCTCTTGATGAATGCAACCCCCATGAGTTTTAAAATCATGAAATGCTTGAAGTTTTCATTGATAAAAATTTGAGAATCGGTTTTGTTCAATATCGATATTCTAAATAGTACTCACGATGAGAACGATGCATAGTGTTGGTGTTGCGAGAATGAAATTAATGTGGTTAGACCTTTGAATGATCTTTATGAATCTTTTGTTCACAAGCTGCATCTTGATGTGAGGCTTGCAATGAATATCGCCCATAAGCTTTTTATCTTTTCGGGATGATCTAAATGAGTGTATTTCAAAGTGCCATGTTTGGTGAGTTTATACTTGAAAACATGCATGCGAAGTCCTAGAATTTGCCTTGTTAGTCCAAATGTATGAATCTTGGTGAATGTGATGCAAGGTCTTGAGCAAAATTTCAATGAGGGAACCAAATCATTCATAAACCATTTGTTACCAGCTTGTGAGGGTGTGAAACCATTTTTGCACTATTTGAGCCAAGTCCATTTGTTGTCAACCAAAAGAAGCCTCTTGAACCAAATTATCCCTAATTTCTCACCAAAAACCCTTTTTGAAGCATTGTGATATTTGAATAGCCAACTTAGGCCAAAAGCCTAAGTTGTGGGTGTGGAAAAGAAGGATGAATGAAAGCCAAGTAAAGAGGAAAGGAATATGAAATGAGGCTACCCTTTGAAAATGTTACTACAAAGAAGGAACCCCTCCAAATAAAAAAGGGAGAAAATGTGTTCAATGAGAGAAAAATGAAAATGAAAACGAGGAGTGAATGAAATAAAAAAGGGACTCCATATAAAGTGAATGACAAGACAAGGGTTGAGTCCTCAATTAAAAAAGAAAGAAAAAGAACTTGAGAAGAGGTGATGATGATTGCAACAATGCTTTGAAAGGGTGAAATCACTAATCCAAAATTTACCATACCTTAACCCTTAGCCCCATTACAGGCCTTAAAGACCCATGAGATCTCACATGAGCTTGATCTTGTGATGATTGGAAAATATGGGCAAACCTATGGGACAAAGCTTGTATGTATTTCTCTTTTGAGAGAGTGAGAGCTGAATTGATTCCTTACACCTTTGTTGTAAATGCTTTGTGAGAGCATTGAATGTTCTTGATGTGACGGCACTTGAATGCATTTGTTAAAACATATTCTTGCCTTAGACAAGAAGCTAGTTGAGCTTGAATTTGTGTTAAGACTAGCTAGTCATCATTTGAAGCTTTTTTAATCATGATTTAGGGTAACATGCTATTTAGAGTAGTCTTTTCATGGAACTTTCATGTTAGATCTCATTGAGTACTATTGTAGACACCTTTATTGAGCTTATTGTGCACTCAATTTACTTAAGGACAAGCAAAGTTTAAGCTAGGGGTGTTGATGAGTGGTAAATTTGCACTAATTTAAGGCCCATTTGTCTCAATAATTAGTGTCCTCAACGCCTAATTATGTCCTTTTCTGATAGATTGTTGATAATTTGCAGTTGTTAAAGTAATTAGACAAGGCAAGGACTGATTATTGAAATAATTGCAAAAAATGTAAAAAGAAGTGCAAAGGGAACATTGTTGATCAGCCTAGCATGATCGGCTGGTCGCCAACTGAACACACCATCGCCCAAAGTGACATTGTGCAAGGAAATGATTTAATGAATGAAAGGTAAATTAATGTGGTATTTGGCAATGTACTGAACGTGAAAGGCAGACTCAATCAAAGTCACCGACCGAGGTTCAAACACCTGAAGCCTAGAGCATCACAAGCAGAGCTGTGAAGCGAAGGGCGATCCGCCGAGTAGGTTAGGCGAACCCGACTAATGTCAGTTAAGCTGTTAGACATGGGAATTTTGGGAAAATATAAAAAGCCCAAAGAATGCAAATTTCAAGAAAAATTTGATAATTTTTTTATGAGAGAGTTTGAGAGTGAGAGAACACTTTTACATTTGAAGAATACTTTTCTATCTTTTGCCGTTTTACAACTTTGTGCTTGAATCTTACAAATTGAAGTTAAATCCAAAGTGGGTTTGCTTGTAATTGCTTAATTTCATGCTACCCATAGCTGGTTCCATGAAAGGTATAATTTCATTATTTTTTTGTGATGGGTGGCTAAAAACCCTAAGAATTAGGGGGTGCTCTAATGGGGTTGGGTGTTAACTTAATGTAGTGGGTATTGTTCTATGCTCTGTTTTGCTGTTGTTCACGCATGAATTTTGTCTAATTACCATGGGGTTAACTAATGGGTTAAGGTTTGAAACTTAATTCCTACTTCTGATCTTCGGTTGATGCTCGGAAGAGACTGATTGGAGTGGGTAATTAGTCCAATACTAAAAAATTAGGTTTGATGTTTGTAGCTTGTTTGAAAGAAAGGTTATAGGTCAGATCTATTTTTCCTATTTTTGAGAGAGAGGATAGAATAAGGTATTGGGTTGTTTAGAATTGGCAGATAGATGAAACTGAAAGGAGATTCTGTGCAAGGATTCTTTGAGATCGAATGAAGATTAGAGTCATTGAAGATGACTTAACATATTCATGAATGTTTATCATATAGAGAAGTACAATTACCTCTATGTGAGATTGACTTCCAATCCCTGCACCCCTACATTACTTACTAACTTTTGCGGCAGTAGTGTTTTCTCAGAATATTTGGAGACATTATCTCTTTTGTGTTCATGTGGATGTGTTCATTATTCATAAGAGTTTGCAATATGTGTTAAAGAAAAAGGATTTGAATTTTTTCAAATGAGGCGGCTTGATTTGTTGAAGGATTATGACATGAGTGTTCTTTATCATTCGGGTAAGGCAAATGTGGTTGTCACTGCTCTTAGCCGATTGTCGATGTGTAGTGTTGCTAACTTTGAGGATTTTAAGAAGGATTTTGTTCATGGCGTTCATAGATTAACTCGATTGGGTGTTTGCTTGATTGACTCTGAGAATGGTGGTGTCATTGTTTAGAATGGCTCATAATCGTCTCTTGTTTTGGATGTGAAGGCTCAACAAGATCTTGATCCGACTATGGTTGAGTTGAAGAAGGTAATTTCAAAAAAAGCCACTGAGGCTTTCTCCTAAGGGGGAGATGGTGTGCTTTGTTACCAAGGTTAGTTATATGTTCTGAATGTTGATGAGTTGAGGCATCAAATTTTGGTCGAAGCTCAAAATTATCGATATTTTATTCACCCGGGAGCCACCAAGATGTACCGTGATTTGCGGGAGGTTTATCTATGGAATTGGGATGAGTATTAATATGGAAGAATTTGGGGGTAAGTGACCTAATTGTCAACAAGTGAAAATTGAACATCAAAATCTTAGAAGTTTGGCTCAAGATATTAGTATTTCTATTTAGAAGTGGGAAGATTTGAATGCGGACTTCATTATATTTTTACCTCATACTTGTCGACAACATGATTCTATTTGGGTTATTATGGATCCAATGACTAAGTCAACTTATTTTCTTTCCGTGAAGACCCCATTTTCAGTCGAAGACTGTGCTAGGCTCTATATTTGAGAAATTGTGAAGTTGCTTGGAGTGCATATATCTCATATCTCTAATAGGGTACTTAGTTTTGGAGGTCTTTTCAGAAAGGTCTTGGTACTCAAGTGAAGCTTAGTATAGCTTTTCATCCTCCTGAGCATACTATTTAGACTTTGGAAGATATGTTGAGAGCTTGTGTTGTCAACTTTAGGGTAATTTGTATGATCACTTGCCTTCGATTGAGTTTGCCTAAAATAACCGTTATCACTCAAGTATCCAAATGGATCCATTTGGGGCTCTCTATGGTAAGAGGTGTAGGTCTCCTATTGGTTAGTTTGAAGTTGGTGAGGTCACTTTGATAAGGCCCGAGTTGGTTCATGAAGCTATAGAGAGAGGTTGAAAATTTCTCAAAGTTGACAAAAGTCTTATGTCAATGTTAGAAGAAGACAACTTCAATTCGATGTTAGTGATTGGATTTACTTCAAAATCTCAAATATGAAGGGTATGATTAGATTTGGAAAGACAGGGAAGCTTAGTCCTTGTTATGTAGGCCCATAAAAGATATTGAGGCAATTTGGCCAGGTAGCTTATGAATTAAAATTGCCTTCCAATTTGACATCGGTGCATCTGGTGTTCCATGTTTCTTTGTTGAAAAAGTTTGTTGGTGATCCTAATTCTATTGTGCGATTGGAGAGCATTGGTGTTAAGAAAAGTCTTTCTTATGAAGAGGTTTCAGTTGAAATCTTGGATCATCAAGTGCAGAAGTTGAGGAACAAAGAAGTTGCTTTCGTGAAAGTTTTATGGAGGAATAAAATAGGTGATGGTGCTACTTGGGAGGCCGAAGCCGATAGGATATCAATGTATCCTCATCTCTTTCCTTCCGCTCCCGCTCTAGCTTGAGGTATTAGTTCCTCATGTTGACTCTTTCAGATTCATTCATCTTAGTTATTCTCATGTTTCCATATACATGTATGTTCATGAAAACATGCTTGAAGTTTATGTTTTAGCTTGAGGTCGATTACTACTTGGTTACGTGTATTTTGATGTGATTTTTATTCATGTTGGGTTGTTAGATCTCTCACCTTAATCTATTCATACTAGTCAAATCTCATTCGATGACGAATATTTCCAAAGGTGAGATATTGTAACACCTCAGAGATTGATAAGTTCGATTGGAAAGGAAAGTTGCATAAAAATGGCTACTAGTCCAGTTCCTACGAGCAAATCTATGGACCGTAAAAGGTCCTACTGTCCATAGGAAGGAAGTCGTAGAAGCTGGGTTTGAATCTTAGAATTTGTCAAGTCCCAGATAAGGGTCGATGGACAAACAAGATGACTCATAAGAACCCTCACGGCTCGTAGAAGGTGACTCATAGAAAGCTATCATGACCCAAAAACTGAGGTCGTGATGGCACACACCCCAAGAACCCAAAATAGTGTGTAAGCTGCAAGAAATACATATCGAGACTCCCAAAGGGAAGTCAGGTCACAAATAATAGAAAAATAATAAGGAATATCCCAAAACCTAGTTGAATAAGTATAAATAGAATCTAATACATTTAACAAATATGAAATACAACTCAACTCTTCAAAAAGAAAGTTAAAGACTTTAAATGATAGATATAGATTAATGGCCATCTGAAAAGTAGGATCTCACCATAACTCCAAAAGAGAGAACTCCGCTGGATCATATCAACTCCAACGAGGCTCATCCTGACTAGCATCTGCATCAAAGGGATAACAAAGGTAGAGGGTAAGTACAATCCACAAGTACTCAGAAGGTTAGACCAACTGAGTATAAGCAACTAAACGGACTTAAAAAATAAACTATGAACGCTTCTACCTGCACGCACAAAAGCCCCACTCCGGCTACAGTACTGCCAATTTATATAGAACAACGTGAACAAAGTAAACACATACGAGTACAGATAGTATGTTAATCAGCAAACAAGTCACACAAGACAAAAAGACAACAACACTGGCCAATGTGATGCAATGAGATGATGAAATTATGGAATTATGTGTTTGTACCAAGGTTGTTTCCCAACCTGTCGTATACACCTTGCCGAGCTTCTAGCTTCTAGACAAGGACGCATGGGGGACTCGCAGTCCATATATCAATCTAAATATCTAAATGTCTCATCAACTTGCCACTTCAGTGTTGTCAAGGATATAAGTAAGGTGTCACATTTTCTTTCTCAAGAAGATAGTATTTCTCCACTTTCTCATATTTCCATGCACCATGATATGCGGCATGAGGATGAATGCATCACAACAAATAAAACACCAGACATAATCAGTTCATTAAGAGCTGCAGATACTATCAAGTTGTCAAACTCAACAAGTCATGAGATGAATGTTCAAGTGATAGGGATAGTGGAGAAATCGATTTGTAACCAACCTTTTACCACTCAGAAAGAATTTTTTTTCATTTTTAAGGTGGTTCAAAAATCAACTCAAACCCCTAATCGGGCATCTCTACGTCATATATAAAGATAAGTCGCACAGCCTCTCTCTCGGTCAATTACTCAAATAACACAAAATTACCACAAGAATTAAAGATATCACACAAACCTCCACACAGGCTAACAACACGAATAGGCATATTACGGATTAAAACAGAACGATCAACATTTACCACAATTCATTTCACATTTGACTTCTTAAGAACAGGTTAATTACTTATCTCAGTCTAAAAGAGGGATAGCCAAACCTACCTCAAGGCCGAAACTTCACCCGAAAAACTCTATCGGAGAAATTCCTCAACGACACGCGAACCATAATGATCCTCAACTATCAAGAATGGAAAGAGTTCATCAAAACAAGCCCAATGACACCCATGTTGTTAAGATTTGAAACTGGGGTGAAATAGTCCAGAAATCACATTGAAAATCGAAAGGGCAAAAATAGATTTTTAGTTGAAAATCAAGTTCTACAAGCCAAGAGGAACTCATGGTTGAAAAACCCATTAAAATCGATTAAGAAATGAGTTCCAAATAATCAAAATACCATTTCAGTAATTTTAAGAGAAGAACCCCAAAACCCACTTTAAAATCAAGGTTTGAAAGAGTTTTTGGAAGATAAAACTTAAAGGAATCAATGAAGAATAATAAAAGGGAGCTTACCCACACAAGAAATCACTAAGAAGCAAGCAAGAATTGCCTCCCAAAGCTCTAAGGGTTTGAAAATGGTACAAATGGGATTTTTGGGAAAATCTAAAATTTAGGTTCTGTCCAGGTGAATTTTACTCATTGCGATCGCGAGCCACTAATTCTCGTGATCGGGAAAGACACGGAAGAATTTTTGCATTCACAAGACACCTTGTCCATGGTCGCGAAGGTTTTGAAAAAGGGAATTAATTGTGAATGCGAGCTTATGGGTCGCATCGCAAAGGCCACAAAGAAGAGACATCACAATCGTGACACAGAAGGTCGCGATCGCGAAGGTCAAAAATGACCTGCACCACGAACTACTGACAAGAAATTCTAACTAAAATGAAAAGCCTATGAATGGACCCTCGGTGTCACGACCGAAAATCTCATTAGGCTGTGAGAGAACCTATTACCCAATAGAATGCATAAATGATATTCAATAAAGAAAATAACTCGTATAAATGCGGAATAAATGAGTAAAAGACAAACTGCCCAAGGACCTGGTGACACCAGTACAAGAGAATCTACGAAGACAAAACAAGTCTGAAAACTAAATCAACTGTCTAGAAGGAAATAAGACAAAAAAATAAAAGAGTCTCAAGAATCCAGTACTACTGAACAGAAAGCAGCTCAACCTGAATTCCAACAATCACCAATCTCAAACCCAACAGCAAGTTAAGTACCTTGCTCAGTTCCTAAACTCAAAGGGTGCAGCAATTATAAAGTGAGTATGAAAAACAGGTGTACTCAGCAAGCTTTGATTTCAAATACTTCCTAGAAGTGATAACGAGATATTACCTAAAATTTCCTTTCTCAATAAGTATAATTAAGTCATAAAATAAATCACCTCAACATAATAATTAGAACATGTGTTTTCCCAAAATAGACTAGTTATACCCCTGATAATATAACAATGTATCAAGTCATCCAGTATCACAATCATCTCAATAACTCAATGCAAAATCAATATGGAATGCAATGTAGGTGAAATATGATGCAATGAAATGTACTGGCCAAAAATCGGTATACGCTAGCTTCCTCTGTCGGATAGTTTGGACTCATGGGGGACTCATGAGGTCCATATACCTTCTGTAACCATTTCCCATCGGAATAATAACACTCGTCAGAAGTCTTTCTCATCGGCACAACACCACTTTTCGGAACCATTTCCCATCGGTTTTGCATGATGTCACTTTACGAAACCATTTCCCATCGGCATAATATCGATATGAATCTCATACATAACTCAATGAATAGTATCAATCAATAATTATCATGCAACAATAATAGTGGTATGAATATGTAAGAAAGAATGTATAATATGGATTCATCAATCGACTCTACAACTATGGATCATCAGTTACAATCAAGTTTATATAATTTCCAAGTTTCACTAATTCAATCACATCATAACTTATGGAATGCTACCAACCAATAATAAATTTTACGTAAATTTTTCTATATTAAGAGATCGGTACCCCAATAAATGCTCCTTATCTCATTTATACGAGAATTCCTTTTTACTCGCTACCCTTATATTTATTAAATACACTAAAACTAACAGTTCAAAGAAGGAAGAAATCTCTACTTCCCTCAAATCAAAAACTAAGTGTCAAATTACAAACTTTCCTTTTCGTAACGCTTTTGAATGGTAAAAATCTATTCAAATATATCCTCCTCATAAGAATATGAATCTAATGACACTCATATTGCTATATTTATTTTTCGCCAAAAATCAGTGTCAAAAAGTCACTCCGAGCTCCCTAATGAAATTTTCTTCCAGATTTTGTTCATCCATAATAAAATAAACTCGCGTACCAAATTTCAGCTAAGACGGATCGTTATTCTACTCCCAAATCAAGATTTTGTTCTAAGAATCTTAGGCCTATATTTTCTTAATTTAGCATAAATTCTACACTTTTCTAACCTAAAAATCTATTCATAATCGCATAAAAAGTTAATGAAAAGGAAGAGAATCATTACCTTGATACTTCGTATGAAAATCTCAATTTTTCTCCTCCCTTTTCCCCTTTTTTTGTCCCTTTCTTTTCTTTTCCTTCACTGCTTTTCTTGTTCCTGCGTTTTTCCATTTCTATTCTTCTCTACTTGTTTTTCTCTTTCTTTTTTTCAATTTGGGCCTTCAGCCCCTTTTCTTTCTTTTTTTAAAATTTTACTAAACCCCTTTTTTTCTTTTCTAATTGCTAACAACAAAATAATCTTTTATTTAATCTGAAAATTATATCACTCATTCCCAACAAGTCATAAATTATTTGTAAAAAGCTACAAAGGTTAAACTCAAAAAATGGATAAAATTCATGAAATGGCTAAGAGGGTCGTTACATCATCCACCACTAAAACACACGTTTGTCCTAAAACAAAAAGAGAAAAAAAGTACCTTGACTGTTGAAAAGCTTAGGGTATCTGTTATGCATGTCGAACTCAACCTCCCACATTGCTTCCTCCACGGGACGATGTCTCCGCTGCACCTTCACAGATTCAATATCCTTGGATCTCAACTTCCTTTCGTGCCTATCCAGAATAGCCATAAGCTCTTCCTCAAATGTAAATTGTTTGTAACACTCCACAGAGTCCCAATTTATCACATGAGAACCATCACCATGATATTTCATTAAAATGGAAACGTGGATAATTGGATGAACACCTGATAAGTCTAGGGGCATAACCAACTCATAAGTAACCTCCCCAATACGTCGGAGTACCTCAAATGGACCAATGAATCTAGAGCTGAGTTTGCACTTTTTCCCATACCTCATAACACCCTTCATGGATGATACTTTCAACAAAACCTTCTCTCCAATCATGAACACTAAATCACGAACCTTCCGATCTGCATAACTCACGAACCTTCCGATCTCCGATCAAGTTGACCTTATCTAAGGAATCCTTCAACAGATCTGTACCCCAAGGTCTAACTTTGAATGCATCAAACCAACCCACTAGAGAACGGCATCTTCTACCATACAAGGCCTCAAATGGGGCCATCTAAATGTCGAAATGATAATTATTGTTATATGCAAACTCCACCAATGGTAAGAATTGATTTGAATGACCACCAAAATCAATCACACAAGCCCGTAGCATATCCTCCAATACCTGCATAGTCCGCTCAGACTGGCCATCTATCTATCGTTAAACATTGTGCTAAGCTCCTCTCTAGTACCCAACTCCTTTTGTATAGACTTTAAAAAATTAGATGTGAACTGAGTACCTCGATCTGAAATAATAGAAATGGGCACACCATGTAAACGCTCTATTTCCTGGATGTAAATTCTAGCAATTCTCTCTGCATTATATGAAGCTTGAACTGGCACAAAATGAGCTGATTTGGTCAATCTATCAACAATGACCCAAATAGCATTAAATTACCTCAAAGTCTACGGTAGTCCAACCATAAAATCCATGGCAATCCGCTCCCACTTCCACTCAGGTATAGGCATCCTCTGAGACATACCACCTGGTCTTTGGTGCACATATTTCACATGTTGGCAGTTCAAACAACAAGAGACATACTCTACAATATCTCTCTTCATTCGACACTACTAATAATGGTTCTTTAGATCATGATACATTTTCGCTTCTCCGAGATGAATAGAATATCTAGAACTATGAGCCTCTTCCATAATCAAATTGGCCAAATCACCAACTATTGGGACACAAATACGACCCTTTGTTCTCAAAGTACCCTCTGAATCCATAATTGCTTCCTTGGAATAACCCTTTAATACCTTGTCATGAATTATCTTCAACTTTCCATCTTAGAACTTCATAGCCTTGATCTGATCCATAGAAGAGAGTGTGCCTCTACACAAGCAAGAACTTTACCGGACTCTGAAATACCAAGTCTCACAAAGCTATTAGCCAAGGACTGAACATCTAAGGCCAAAGGACGCTCCTCCACTCACAACATAGTCAAGCTACCTATACTAATTGACTTACGGCTCAATGCATCGGCTACCACATTTGCCCTGCCTGGGTGATATAAGATAGTGGTGTCATAATCCTTAAGCAACTCCAACCATCTTCTCTACTTCAAATTCAGATCACTCTGACTGAAAATATATTGAAGACTGCGATGATCTGTGAACACCTCACAATGAACTCCATATACGTAATGCCTCAAAATTTTTAAAGCAAAAACTACTGCTGCCAGCACTTAGTCATGAAAAGGATAGTTGTTCTCATGAACCTTTAACTATCTCGAAGCATACGCTATCACCTTACCCTTTTACATTAATACACACAAAAGATCAACTCACGAAGCATCACAATATTTGGTGAAACCTTAACCTTCCACTGGCAAGGTCAAGATAGGGGCTGAAGTCAATAATGCCTTGAGCTTTTGGAAGCTCGCCTCACACTCTTAAGACCATTGAAAAGTCACATTCTTCTGTGTTAGTTTTGTCAATGGAGATTCACTTGAAGAGAAGCCTTCCACAAATCGTCTATAGTAACTAGCCAATCCCACAAAACTCCGACTCTCAGTAGGTGAAGTAGGCCTAGACCAATCTCTAACAGTCTCAAACTTCTTTAGATCTACCATAATTCCATCTTTAGTCACCACATGCCCCAAGAATTTCACTGAATTGAGTCAAAACTCGCACTTAGAAAACTTTGCATAAAATCGCTCCTTCTTCAGGGTCTGGAGCACAATTCTCAAATGAAGCTCATAATCCTCCTTAGTATGAGAATAGATCAAAATATCGTCAAACAATACTATATCGAACGAATCCAAATAGGGCTCGAAAACCCAATTCATCAACTCCATAAATGTTATTGGGGCGTTAGTCATCCCAAAATACAACCAAGAACTCGTAGTTTCCATAACGACTCCTGAAGTCTTTCTTATGAATACCCTCCACCCTAATTTTCAGCTGATGGTAACCAAATCTCAAATCATCTTGGAGAATACTGAGGCTTCCTGAAGTTGATCAAACAAATCATTAATACGCAGAATAGGATATTTGTTCTTAATTGTCACTCAGTTCAATTTTATTTAGTCGATACGTATCCTTATAGTGCTATCCTTTTACTTCACAAATAAGACTGGAGCACCCAAACAAGAAACACTAGGTCTAATAAAGCCTTTACTCAATTATCATCACCCAAAAATTGACGTGATGGCACTCGTCTTATCCCACCAAGACAAGTCAGCCTAAAACCCAACTAATACAATAAATATGGAAGTAAAACAAGAAAAGGAGACTAACACAATCTAATAATGCAGAAATCATAATCAACTCAAAATAAAACCCCAAAACCATATTGTAACGTGTACAAGCCTCTAAAGTATTACAATTGATTTGAAAGAAAAATACAAGTCTCAAATGACATTATTTCTAGAATAGAACAAGATCATAAATAAGGAGCAAGAGGGTCCACTGAGAAGACAAATAGCTACCTAATAAATCTCCACAGAAATCCTCGAAAAAGAAGAGAACAGAAAGTATCACAAAGATCCGGGCTTGTAACCTACAAAAATGTAGAAGCAAGGGGTGAGTGCCAAACCAAACGGTACTCAGCAAGCAAACTCCTAATAACAAAGCTAAGAGTTGAGAATACGGGTACTCCTTACACTCTAACCGAACCTTCACAACTACAACCTGCATAAAATCCGCCCAACCTAGCCGTTCAAAACTTACATAACACATAGTTCAATAACAACACTCAAATAATTACAGATCAACAGCACACGAGATCAAGTTCAACAATCACAAGTTCCACGGAAAGGCACTCATAAGTTCATAAATAATAAAGATATGCAATGCCAAATATAGTGATGCATGTCTGGCCTAGTGATACATACCCGATGTCCCTTAGCCCGGGACCCATGGGGGATGTAATACACCATATTCAAAAGGGTGGAAAATTCATTATTTTTGGGTTACAGGCATGACCTACTGCTCCAACCTACGGTTGGTAAGAGTATTTACAAACCGTAGGTGGCAGTCGTAGGTGGAGGGGAAGGTTTTCTTCAAAAATCAAGTCCCAGTAACATATTGACGATTCGACAGGACGGTCCATCGTTGGACCTATGGACCATAGGTAGGTCCCGTAAGTCACTCCTAGACTTGGTGAAATTTTAAAGATTCAAGGTCGGAACGGCGGTTGATATATATGGCCCGTCAATGGACAAACAAATCGTGCATGGGGTCCATCGTTGCAGGGTCAAAGCAGACAGTCTCTGAACCCAATGACGGTTGACCAGGGCGGTTCGTGGTTGGACCTACGAACCATAGGTCAAACCGTCGATGGGGTCTGACAGTTAATTTTAAGAGGGGCTTTTGGTCTTTTCACCCAATGACTTATTTACTCATTAATGTCGGTTCCCTTCATTCCCTAACACTATATAAGCCATTTTAATCCTAAAATCTACCCTTTATAATCACTTTGCAAATTTCCACAAACTCTTCTCTCTCAAATATTTCTCTCTAGAACTTAGAAGAAGAAGAAGAAGAGGACAAGCTAGGGTTCAAGAAATAAAGCTTTTCTTCATCAATTGCTTAAGAAATTGAGACCCTAAGGGTATGATAGTGTTCATCCATGGATTCCTTTAGTCCATGGAATCCCTAAAATCTCCAATTTTCAACTTAGAAGTTCTCAATTGAATTAGGGGTTTTCTTCCATGTCATGGGTTCCTTGCAATGTTGATTTAATTAATTGATTTATGAACTTTGAAGTATAAATTGATTGAATTTCATTAATTTAGATGAATCCCCATGAACCCATACCTTTTCCCCAATTTCAAAATTTTGAATGTGTTGATGGGTTGAGTTGTGAAGACATGAATTTCATGAAGTCTATGTGAACCTAGGTATAAACTATGATTCTTAAGCTATGAATTTCATGATGAGATTATGAATTACCTAAAGATGGTTTTATGAAAGTAAGCATGTTCAATAAAAAACAATGATTTTCCTCTATTATGTGGGTTCCTTCAATTACGGACAAATTGCCATGTTTATGGTTTTCTAAGCATGAGATTGCACTGAATTGCATGATTTAAGAAGAATTCTCATGAACCCATGTGAACTCTATGATTATAAAGTTATGAGCATGATGAACTAGGTAAAGATGAAGTTTATGAAATCATGTGTGTCTCTTATGAAGCAAATGATGAATTAAGGATGCTTTGAGATTGAAGCATCAAAGTTTATGATATGTTAATGTTATTGTTGAGTTGTGAAAGGAAATTCTCATATATTACTCAACCCATGAATGTGAAAGGTTTTCTCACATGTAATGATTCATAACTTGTTGAAAGTTTTGCTCAACTAAAATTGAATCAATGATTACGGAGCTATTCTAATAAAGGGACAAGAGGCGATCACCCATGTTCCCTAATGTAAACAAGAGGAGATTACCCATGTCTACTTAGGATAATTGAACTATGTCTAATCCGTGAGAATTATGTTTAGCACAGAGTGGATAAGTGGTGATTACCCATGTCCCATAAACTATGTGCCACCATAGGATGATGGTCTATGATAGACACTAGCTAGTGAATCCACGTAAGCTATATGTTAAGTAAAGGGTCTTACCTTGGCAAGTAGGATGGCCCTATTGGTGTGGGGTTAGACACTGGATTCCATGTTGCTAGCTCATATGGTCTTACATGTCGATTAATGCTACTCCCCACAATAAAGAACTTAAGTGCTTTTATGATGTTTCTCAAGTAAAGTAAATATGTTTAGCTTGCTTTGACCAGGGTTTATGACTGATGTTTCTAACCTTTATTATGTTTTAGCTTGGTCATTGCATGTCCTGAAAATGTCCCGTTTTAGCATGTGTTAAATTTTTTTATGCATTGTTATCATACTTTGTACTTGATTGTACTAACGCATACGCTTGCCTACATTGAATTGTTAATGTAGGGCTTGGCGATTCTCCATGTGTTCGTTGCTAGAGCTTAGTAGAAGGATTATTGAAGACTTGGTGAGTCCTCATCCATTCGAGGACATAGCCTTGTTGATCGTACTTTTATGTTGTTTCATTTTGGCATTGTATTGGGTTACGTCCCAAACTTTATTTCTCATTCTTATGTTAGATTGGCTTTGAGACATAAGATGTAGACTTCCGTTATTTTTCTTAAACGCTTTGATATGATATTGTCTTTTGAACAATTAAATCCATATTATCTTGTATGTATGTATGTTAAGTGGCTTGTATGGGGCCTTTTGGGATCTTGTACGCCATGTGATGTCTAGGGGGTACCTTGGGTCGTGAAAAACTTCGTATTCAGAGCACAAGGTTTTAGAAAGATCCTAGGATGTCTCATAAGTCATGTCGAGTAGAGTCTTGTTCATGAGTGTGAAGCGCGCCACATTTATAAATGAGAGGCTATAGGTTGTTTAAGAAACTTCACTTATTTTACTACTCCTAAGTTGTGCAATAGAGTGTAACTCTATATGTCTCTCTCTCTCTTAATCCCCATCTTATGCGTTTTAGGTTATGGCTTCCCGAAGAGCTTATGCTAGAAGAAATGCGGGAGAGAATGTGGAACAACAAGATCCTCATCAAGCTCCTCAAGTTTCAGTCGACCCTTTGGCCGAACAAGTAACTATTGTAGAGTTTAGGTCTCCTTTCCAAGTGTTGGCTCAAGCCGTGACAGCTCAAGCCAATAGAGAGGTTGAGGCTCCCGTGAACCCAAATGTTGGTACCGCGGCATCAAGGGTGAGGGACTTCACTAGAATGAACCCGCCAGAATTTCATGGTTCTAAGGTTGAATAAGATCCTCAAGAGTTCATTGATGAGGTGTACAAAGTGCTAATGATCATAGGTGTAACCCCAGAAGAAAAGGCGAAGTTGGCCGCTTATCAACTTTAGGGTGTGGCTCAAGTGTAGTTTGAGCAATGGAAGAGTGAGAGGGTTGATGATGCGGGTCCTCTTGATTGAGAGAAGTTCAAGGTTGCTTTTCTTGATAGGTTCTTTCCCCTTGAGATGAGGGAGGCAAGGGTGCTTGAGTTCATCCACCTTCATCAAGGAAACATGAGTGTAAAAGAGTATGCTTTGAATTTCACACAATTGTCTCGATATGCTCCTTCTATGCTTGCCGATCCTAGGTCAAGAATGAGTAAGTTTGTTTTGGGAGTATCCGAAATGGTGGTCAAAGAGTGTCGTACCGCTATAATTGTCAATGATATCGGTATTTCTCGTCTCATGGTGCATACTCAACAAACAGAAGAGGAGATAGTCAAGGAAAGGTCTAGAGAGACAAAGAGTGCTAAGACTGGTGATGGTAACTTTTTACACTCAAGGTCCGACAAACATGGTCGTTCTAGATTTCGACAAAAGTTCTCCGGTCAAGGTTCTTCCAATGCTCCTCCTAAGTCCAACAAGGATAGGGTGTCCAACCCTAGGCCTCAAGGAGGGAATCGTGGTGGTTTTTCATCAACTACTTGTGCTAGGTGTGGGAAAAAGCATGAGGGTAAACGTCTAGCCGATTCTAATGCATGCTTTGGCTGTGGTAAGATGGATCACAAGATAAGGGATTGTCCCTAAGCGGCTAAAAATGAAGGGGATAACCGTCGATGAACTCAACCTCAAAATCCATTGGGTGCTAGTGAAAATCAAAAGCAAAATCGATTACATGCACTTCAAGCTCGCCATGAGCAAGATGTTTCTCCCGATGTGGTTATCGATATGTTGAAAGTCTTTCACTTTGATGTTTATGCTTTGCTTGATCCCGGTGCTACCTTGTCTTTTGTGATGCCATATGTGGCTATGAGGTTTGATGTTGTTTCGGATGAGTTGTTAGATCCTTTTCATGTCTCTATTCCGATTGGTGAATCCATTGTGGCGAAGAGAGTCTATAGAAATTGTCCCATCTCCTTATCCCATAGAGTCACTCATGTTGACCTTGTAGAGCTTGATATGTTAGATTTTGATGTTATTCGTGGGATTGATTGATTGCATTCTTGTTACTCTTCTATTGATTGTAGGACCCGAGTGGCAAAGTTTCAATTCCCAAATGAGCCTATCCTAGAGTGGAAGGAGGGAAATTCTATGCCTAAAGGTCAATTTGTGTCATGTCTTAAAGCTAGAAAGATGATTTCTAAGGGGTGCATATACCATCTTGTTAGGGTGAGGGATGTGGATTCCGAAACCCCTACTCTTCAGTTGGTCTCCGTTGTTAATGAGTTTCCAAAAGTGTTTCCCAATGATTTACCCAGTATCCCTCCCGAAAGGGAAATAGACTTTGGTATTGACCTTCTCCCGGATACGCAACCTATCTCTATTCCTCCTTATCGAAAGGCTTTGGCAGAACTTAAGGAGCAAAAGGAGCGACTGAAGGATCTTTTGGATAAGGGTTTCATCCAACCAAGTATTTCTCCATGGGGCACTCCGGTCTTGTTTGTAAGGAAGAAGGATGGTTCACTTCGTATGTGCATTGACTACCGCCAATTGAACAAGATTACCATTAAGAATAAGTATCCTCTTCCAAGAATAGATGACTTGTTTGATCAACTTCAAGAGGCTAGTTACTTCTCTAAGATCAACCTTTGTTCAGGTTATCACCAATTGAGGGTGAAAGAAGATGATATTCCAAAAACGGCTTTCTGGACTAGATATGGCCATTATGAATTCTTAGTGATGTCGTTTGGGTTGACAAATGCTCCGGCCGCGTTTATGGATTTGATAAATAGGGTGTTTAGGCAATATCTTGATATGTTTGTGATTGTGTTCATAGATGATATTTGGATTTACTCAAGGAGTGAGGGTTAGTATGTCGATCATTTGAGGATTGTATTTCAAGTCCTCAAGGACCGATAACTTTTTGCGAAGTTTAGTAAATGTGAGTTTTGGCTGAGGTCTGTGGCTTTTCTTGGTCACATTGTCTCCGATAAGGGTATTGAGGTAGTTCCTAAGAAGAAGAATGTGGTTAAGAATAGGCCTAAACCTCTATCACCTTCGGAAATTCGTACTTTTTTGGTTTAGTAGGTTATTATAGGAGATTTATTGAAGGGTTTTCTTCGATTGCTTCCCCATTGACGGCTTTGACTCAAAAGAAGGCTAAGTTCACTTGGTACGAAGCATGTGAGAAGATTTTTCAAGAATTGAAAGATTGACTTACTTCGGCTCCGATATTAATTTTACCGGAAGGGTCCGATGGTTTTGTGGTTTATTGTGATGCTTCAAGGATTGGGTTAGGGTGTGTTCTTTTGTAAAATGGAGAAGTTATTGCTTATGCTTCAAGGAAACTCAAGATTCATTAAAAGAACTATCCTACTCATGACTTAGAATTAGCGGCGGTTGTGTTTGCTTTAAAGATATGGAGGCATTATTTATATGGTGTGCATGTTGACATTTTCACCGATCATAAAATTTTGCAATATGTGTTCCAACAAAAAGATCTAAATCTACGCCAAAGAAGGTGGCTTGAGTTGTTAAAATACTATGACATGAGTGTCCTCTATCACCCTGGTAAGGCTAACGTGGTGGCGGATGCTCTTAGTCGGTTATCTATAGGTAGTGTTGCTCATGTTGAGGATGGGAAGAAAGAGTCGGTTCGTGATGTTCATGGATTGGCCCAATTGGGTGTTTAGTTGGTTGATTCCGATAGTGTTATGGTTCATAATGGTTTCGAATCGTCTTTTGTGCATGATGTGAAGGCTAAACAAGATCTTGATCCTAATTTGGTTGAGTTGAATGAAGCGATGCTCAAAACTTCCGTTGAGGCTTTCTCCCAAGAGGGAGATGGTGTGCTTCGATATCAAGGTCGTTTGTGTGTTCCCGATGTAGATGACTTAAGAGGACAAATTTAATCGGAAGCCCATACTTCTCAATATTCCATTCACCCGGGAGCTACCAAAATGTACTGTGATTTGTGGGAGGTCTATTGGTGGAATGGGATGAAGAATGATATTGCGGAGTTTGTTGCTAAATGTCCTAATTGTCAACAAGTGAAAGTTGACCACCAAAAGCCGGGAGGTTTGTCCCAAGATATTAGTATTCCTACTTAGAAGTGGGAAGATTTGAATATGGACTTTGTTGTTGGTTTAACATGCACCCGGCATAAATATGATTTGATTTGGGTTATTATGGATCGTATGATGAAATCAGCCCATTTCATTCCCGTCAAGGTTTCTTATTCGGCGGAGGATTATGCTAAGTTGTACTTGAGGGAAATTGTTAGGTTGCATGGAGTGCCTTTATCCATTATCTCTAATCGTGGTGCACAATTTTCTTCTCAGTTTTGAAAATCTTTCCAAAAGGGTCTTGGTACTCGTGTTAAGCTTAGTACGGCCTTCCATCCTCAAACCGACGGGCAAGCGGAGCATACTATCCAAACTTCGGAAGATATGTTGAGAGCTTGTCTGATTAATTTCAAGGGTAATTGGGATGATTATTGCCTTTAATTGAGTTTGCTTATAATAATAGCTACCATTCTAGTATTAGTATGGCTCCGTTTGAGGCTCTCTATGGAAGGAGGTGTAGATCTCCTATAGGTTTGTTTGAAGTTGGTGAAGTTGCTTTCATAGGTCCCGAATTGATACATAAGGCTATGGAGAAAGTTAGGCTTATTAAGGAAAGGTTGAAAACGGCTCAAAGTTGACAAAAGTCCTATGCCGATGTTAGAAAGAGAGATTTGGAATTTGATGTTGATAATTGGGTCTACTTGAAAATTTCTCCCATGAAGGGTGTAATGAGGTTTGGAAAGAAAGGGAAGCTTAGTCCTTGTTATGTGGGCCCATATCAAATTTTGAGACGTGTTGGTAAGGTTGCTTATGAACTTGACTTGCCTAATGATTTGGCATCGGTGCATCCGATATTCCACGTCTCATTATTGAAGAAATTTGTTGGTTATTCGACCTCTATAGTGCCATTGGAGAATCGTGGCATAAAGGATAGTCTTTCCAATGAAGAAGTTCCGATTGAGATTTTAGACAGGCAAGTTCGAAAGTTAAGAAATAAAGTAGTTGCTTCCGTGAAGGTTCTTTGGAGGAATCAATTAGTTGAGGGGGCTACTTGGGAGGCTGAGGCCGATATGATGTCCCGATATCCTCATCTCTTTCCCTCCGATCCTACTCTAGCTTGAGGTATCTAGTTCCTCATGATTCATTCTTTTGGTTTCATGTGTCTTAGTTATTTCCATGATTCCTTGATTTTGCATGTTCGTGAAGAGTCAAATGTTGAGAAAATGAGCTAAGCTTGATTGATTTATCTATGATTATGTGCATTGAGTATGATTTGCAAAAAGTCTTCATGAAATGATGTGTTGAACATGCTTTAGCTTGGAGTTGATGTTTTCCTCCTCGGATATGTGCATTTATGTGATTGCATTTTAGGTTGGGTTGTTAGCTCTTGTTTCTTACCATCCTTATGATGTCTGGGTTCTCATTCGAGGATGAATGCTCCCAAGGGGGAGATAATGTAATACCCCAGATTCGAAAGGGTGAAAAACTCCTGATTTTTGGGTTACAGGCATGACCTACAGCTGTAACCTATGGTTGGTAGGAGTATTTACGGACCGTAGGTGGCGGTCGTAGGTGGAAGGAAAAGTTTTTTTTAGAAATCAAGTCTCAGTAACCTATTGATGATTCGACAGGACGGACCGTAGGAAGGTCCCGCAAATCACTCTCAGACTAGGTGAAATTTTAAAGGTTCAAGGTCGGAACGACGGTTTGTATATACGGTCCGTCAATGGACCAAAGAATTGTGCATTGGGTCTGTCGTTGCGGGGTCCAAGTTGATAGTCTCTGAACCTAACGACGGTTGACTAGGACGGTCCGTGGTTTGACCTATGGACCGTAAGTCAAACCGTTGATGGGGTTTGACAGTTAATTTTAAGAGGGGCTTTTGGTCTTTTCACCCAATGACTTATTTAGTCATTAATGTCAGTTCCCTTCATTCCCTAAAACTATATAAGCCTTTTTAATCCTAAAATCTACCCTTTTCAATCACTTTGCAAATTTCCCCAAACTCTTCACTCTCAAATATTTCTCACTTTAGAAGTTAGAAGAAGAAAAAAAAGAAGAGGGCAAGCTAGGGTTTAAGAAATAAAGCTTTTATTCATCAATTGCTTAAGGAATTGAGACCCTAAGGTATGGTAGTGTTCATCCATGGAGCTTTTTCCTGCATGGAATCCCTAAAATCTCCAATTTTCAACTTAGAAGTTCTCTATTGAATTAGGGGTTTTCTTTCATGTGATGGGTTACTTGCAATGTTGATTTAATTTATTGATTTATGAACTTTGAAGTATAAATTGAGTTGAATTTCATGAATTTAGATGAATCCCCATGAACCCATACCTTTTCCCCAATTTCGAATATATGAATGCGTTGATGGGTTGAATTCTGAAGACATGAATTTCATGAAGTGTACGTGAACCTAGGTATGAACTATCATTCTTAAGCGATGAATTTCATGATGAGATTATGAATGACCTAAAGATGGTTTTATGAAAGTAAGCATGTTCAATCAAAAACTATGATTTTCCTCTATTATATGGGTTCCTTCAATTATGGACAAATTGTCTTGTTTATGGTTTTCTAAGCATTAGTTTGCACTGAATTGCATGATTTAAGAGGAATTCTAATGAACCCATGTGAACTATATGATTGTAAAGTTATGAGCATGATGAACTAGGTAAAGATGAGGTTTATGAAATCATGCATGTCTCTTATGAAGCTAATGATGAATTAAGGATGTTTTGAGATTGAAGCATCAAAGTTTATGATATGTTAATGTTATTGTTGAGTTGTGAAAGGAAATTCTTATATATTACTCAACTCATGAATGTGAAAGATTTTCTCACATGTAATGATTCATAACTTGTTGAAAGGTTTGCTCAACTAAAATTGAATCAACGATTAAGGAGCTATTCTAATGAAAGAACAAGAGGCGATCACCCATGTTCCCTAATGTAGACAAGAGGCGATTACCCATATCTACTTATGATAATTGAACTATGTCTAATCCGTGGAAATTATGCTTAGCACCAAGTGGACAAGTGGCGATTACCCATGTCCCATAAACTATGTGCCACAATAGGATGATGGTCTATATAGACACTAGCTAGTGGATCCACGTAAGCTACATGTTAAGTAAAGGGTCCTTCTTTGGCAAGTAGGATGGCCCTATCGGTGTGGGGTTAGACACCGGATTCCATGTTGCTAGCTCATATGGTCTTACATGTCGGTTAATGCTACTCCCCACAGTAAAGAACTTAAGTGCTTTTATGATGTTTCTCGAGTAAAGCAAAAATGTTTATCTTGCTTTGACCATGGTTTATGACATATGTTTCTAACCTTTATTATGTTTTAGCTTGGTCATTGCATGTCCTGAAAATGTCCCGTTTTAGCATGTGTTAAATTTTTTTGTGCATTGTTAACATACTTTGTACTTGATTGTACTAACGCATACTCATGCCTACATTGACTTGTTAATGTAGGGCTTGGCGATTCCACATTTGTTCATTTCTAGAGCTTAGTAGAAAGATTATTGAAGACTTGGTGAGTCCTCATCCATTCGAGGACATAGCCTTGTTGATCTTACTTTTATGTTCTTTCATTTTGGCATTGTATTGGGTTACGTCCCAAACTTTATTTTTATTCTTATGTTAGATTGGCTTTGAGACATGAGATGTAGACTCTCGCTATTTTTCTTAAAAGCTTTGATATGATATTGTCTTTTAAACTCTTAAATCCTTATGATCTTGTATGTATGTATGCTAAGTGGCTTGTACGGTGCCTTTCAGGATCTTGTACGCTATGTCACCTCTAGGGGATACCTTGGGTCGTGACAGGGGACATATCTATCCATGCATCTGTTGTGGCTTGTGACACGACCCTCGATATTAGAATCTATCGCGGCATGCGACACGTCCCTCGAATCACAATATTCACCGTGGCACGTGACACGTCCCTTGAAATCATAATATCCATCACGCCGCACAACATGTTTTTCAAAATGGTACATCCTCTTTAATTTCTTATTATTCCTCAATTGACATAACACTTGTCACAACCATGTCTCAGAACCAATGAAAATGACATGTTCACACAATTAATGAGGAGATGATCATTTCAATAACAATGCACAATTCACAACAACACAATCGTGATACAACATCAACAATGAATCAATAAGCCTTTCAAACCATTCTCAACTCATCACACACCAATAATTAATCACATTGCCTTTTATTACCCCTTTTTCATCATTAGAATTATTCAATATGGACAAATCAACCCATCATCAAGTCTCATTACTCCCCAACACATACCACAAGGAAATACACGATTCTATACACTTAACAAGGGTTGAGAAATTCACTTGCCTCAAATAATCAAACGATCACTTTGGGACTTGAGCCTTCCCCTCTCGTTGGGCTTCAAAATCAATATAATCTATTCAAATAAATAATCACAATAAGACCCCTACGCATGACATGGCGTATAGGACCCCGAGAGGCCCCACACAAGCTACTTAGCATACATATACATAAGGTAAAGACAAAAATGAGGAAAAGATAGACAATCTCATAAAAGTAAAGAGTCTACAAGCAGAAATTTTGACTATGTCTCAAAACCCATCTAATACAATAGAATGATCGGGACGTAACCCATACATCATATACAAGTCTGAAACTGAAAGTAAAGAAAAGTAATAAAGTCTCTTAGTCCCCGAAGCATGAGGACTCACCAAGGCTGATAGCTCGAACTCTGAAAACAACTAACCACGAGAGTGCGAAGGATGACTGTCTGACCCTACATTATAAGAGAATGTAGGCACAAGTATGCATTATTACATGGAATGTACTAAGTATGAAGCAAATGCATATACTCACATATATCATGCCAATGAGATGCTTTCATATAGGAAATCATTCTAGTGAGATAACATCATGAACATGCAATGACCAAACTAAATCATGCGACAAAAGGATTAGAAACTAAATACATAAACATGGTCAATGCAAGCTAGTCATATCATAAGCCTTGTCACGTGAGATACTTCTAGTACCCTATATGGAATTCAGTGTCTGCCCCACACCGAAAATGGGAGTGATGTCTACCCTATACCACTAGAAAAGGTGTCCTACTTTCCAAAGTAAGGACCATAAATTTGTAGCTTACGTGGATCCACTAGCTATATGTCTATCTGAGACAAAACCTACGAGGCACGTAATTATGGGACTTAGGGATTGCTACTAAAGGTCCACGGATGCTAAACGGAAACCTTCATCACAAAAGCCTGCTCGGTGCTAAGTAAAATCCCAAGGAATAGTCAATTAGGCTTATTCATATTTTAACCAAGGAAGAGGTACATCTAGGGTTACCAAATCCATGCTAAGATCATATCAAGACGTTTCAACTACCATGGGCTTGGCCAAGCTTACGTCATTAGAATAGCTCCTAATCGATTCATAGGTGAGGAAGCCTTTCAACCATATGAACCCTAATTTACATGAGAAAACCTTTCACATTCATATTCTTAGCTTATTGTGAAGAAAACCTTTTCACAACTCATGGATGCCATCATCTATATGCACCCTAACAATTATAAGCATAATTCTCATGAAACATGCATCTCTTATGCAAGCTATTCATACACATGCATCTCTTATGAAAGCTACTCACATGTTCATAAATCATGATCTAGTATGGGTACATGTCAATTCTCTTAGAATCATGCAATAAACTAGGATCATGCATCTTTTCATCAATTTCATAAGTTTGTAAATGCATGGATCATACTTCATCATGAATTCATAACTAGGAATCATGGCTCATTCATGGGTTAACACAATTTCAACATAAATTATATAAATCACGCTAAATCATGCACTAGATTACTTTATCACGCTAAATCATGCACTAGGAACTATAAAATCATCAATTTGAAATCATTATTGAAGAACCCATAAGAATTGATCAAAACCCTAACTCAATTTAGGGAATTGAACCTTGAAAATTGTAAGGAACTAGGGACCCATTGGAGGAAAGGGCTCCAATGGTGAATGCTAACATACCTCAACAAAGCCCACAAGAAATTTCTAGAAAATCAATGACCTTCAATGGAGGATCCTAGCCCTTCTTCTTCGTTGAGATTTGAGAGAACTTGTTTAGAGAGAGAAATATTTGGAAAGTTGGGAATTTGAGAATGTAATTATTGAAAGAATAATTTGGGAAGAAAGACTTATATAGTGGGTAAATTTAGGGGCAAAGTCGTAATTAAAAAGACTTAAAAGAATTGGGAAAAGACATAAAGACCCCTGGAAAATAACTGCCGAATAAAGTCTAAGGCTCCAACCTACTATTTGTAAGAATTCCTACGGACCGTCTTGTTGGACTGTATTAAACTTCAGAAACCCAAAATTCAGGACACTTTCTATGACTTCGATCTACGGCCCGTAGACCCTTCTACGGTCCATAGGTCCAACCCGTAGAACCCAACTTGACCCTCAGAAACTTGATTAGGTCAGGAACACTTTTACGGAACCTTTCTACGGTCCGTCCTTGTAATACCCCAAGCTTTCAAAGAATTTTAAATGCAGAACTCACCTGAAGACAGTGACCTACGGAGGCCACCTATAGGCCGTAGGTGGGGACCGTCAATGTCACTATGAACTTTCAAGATTTCCAAGTTTTTGAACCTTGACCTATGGAATAGCAGGACGGTTTGTAGTTCAGTTGACCGGCCGTAGATGGGTTCCGTAGATGCCTTCCAGACTTAGCCAAATTTTTAGCCCAAAATGAACTTTTAGAATCAATTGACGGAAGAGCAGGACGGTCCGTCAATTGATGTACGGACCGTAGATCCTGTTGGTCGATTGGCCACGATAGTTTGTAATTAAGGACTTTTTGGTCTTTTCCCTAATTATTTACCAATTAAGCTAAGTCGGTTATACCCTTAATCTAAGACCTATAAATACTTTCTAAGCCTTATTTCTTTCATTCTAATTCATTCCTAAACTCTCCTCTCAATTATTTCTCTCTCTAAAAGAAACTCTCTCAACTCTCAAGAAAGAGAAAGAAACCTTGAATCCTCCATTGAAGACCTTCAATCTTCTCCAATTTCCTGTGGATTTCTCTGAGGTATGATAGTGTTCACCATTAGGAGTCCTTTCCTCCAATGGGCCCTTCCTCTTCTTCATGATTTTCAAAGGTTTACTCTAACCCAATTGAATTAGGGTTTTGATCAATCATTGTGGATTCTTCAATTATGATTTCAATTGTTATTTTATGATTCTTAGTGCACGATCTAGCATGATAAAATAACTTAGTGCACGAATTAGCGTGAATTACATGATTTGATGTAAATATTGCATGAACCCCATGATCCCAAGTTAATTCACCCCAATTTGATAATCTGTGCTTTGATTGTTAGGTTGAGCTATGATTTGATGAAATTTATGAATTTTCTATGAAATTAAGCATGAATTATAAATGAATTGATGATAATCTCATGAATTTAGCATGATCAAGTCAAAAGCATGATTTTCCTCTATTATGTGAGTTTCTTCAAGTATGGGTAAATTGTCTTAAATATGGCTTTCTAAGCATGAGATTGCATTGAATTGCATGATATGAGTTGAACTTGAATAAACCCATATGAACTCTATGAACTATGAAATATGAGAATGATGAATTAAGGGTGCTTTGTGAGTGAAATACCAAAGTTATGAAATGATGATGCTATGGTTGAGTAATGAAAGGTTTTCTTACGTAAATCTCCCACTATGATAAAAGAAGAACAAAGAGGCGATTACCCATGTTCTTAAGGAGCTTTTCTAATGACGTAAGCTTGGACAAAGTCCATGGAAGATGAAACGTCTATAAGCATGATTTTAGCTTGAATTGATAACCCTAGTTGTACCTTTTCATGTTTATTGATATAAATATGTTAATGACTAATCCGTGGGACTTATGCTTACCACCGAGTGGATATTAAGATGGAAGCCCTCCCGTTAGTAGAGGCCGGGTCTTCTAGTGAAAGCTCTCTCATTAGTAGAGGCTGGGTTTTCTAGATTGAGCTCTCCCGTTAGTTGAGGCCGAGTCTCCTAAAGCAATCTCTATCCACAAAACTATGTTGTCTTTAAATAGATATTAGCTAGTGGATCCACATAAGCAAAGAAGTTCATGGTCTTACCTTTGCAAGTAGGACACCCCTTTTCGGTGTCGAGTAGACACTGGATTCCATGTTGATAGCTCACATGGTCTTACATGTCAGTTAAGGCTTTTCCCCACAAGTTAATGAACAAGTGTTCTCATGATGAAGTAAAGAAAAGAAGGAAAGATGATTTAGCTTGCTTTGGCCTTGATATATGCTTTATGTTTCATGTTCCTCATGTTTATCATGTTTTTAGGTTGGCCATTGCATGTCATAATTATGTCTCTCTCTCTAGTATGATTTATGTGTTTATGTGCATTGCTATCATACTTAGTACTTAATTGTGCTAATGCATACTTTTGCCTACATTAACTTCTTTGGTGTAGGATGTAGCGATTCACCTTCCACTCGTGGCTTGAGTTTGATTAGAGAGTTGATAGAAGACTTGGTGAGTCCTCATCCATCTGAGGACATAGCCTAGCTCTTACTTCTTTTTCATGTATTTCTTTTATGTTTTTTGATTGTATTGGGTTACATCCCAACTTTACTTTCTATGATAGATTCGCTTGAGACATGAGATGTAGACTTTCGTTGTTTCTTTTAAAAGCTTTGATATGAAATTCTCTTTCAAACTTTTATTCTCTATTATCTTGTATGTAATGTATGCTAAGGGCTTGTATGAGGCCTCTCGGGGTCTTGTATGCCATGTCACATCTAGGGGGTACCTTGGGTCTTGACAAATATGGTATTAGAGCAAGGTTTTAGAAAGATTCTAGGATGTCTCATAAGCCTCGTCAAGTAGAGTCTTGCTCATGAGTGTGAAGCATGCCACATTTATGAATGAGAGGCTATAAAATGTTTAAGAAATTTCACTTCTTTTATTACTCCTAAGTTGTGCCATAGAGTTTAACTCTATAAGTCTCTCTCCTAATCCCTATCCTATGCATTTCAGGATATGGCAACCCGAAGAGCTTATGTTAGAAAAAACATGGGAGAAAATGTGGAACAAGAAGCTCCTCCTCAAGCTCCTCATGTTCCGGCAGACCCTTTGGTGGAACAGGTTACTAGTGCGTTGTTTAGGGCTGCTTTCCAAGTGTTGGCTCAAGCCGTGACGGCTTAAGCCAATAGATAGGTGGTGGCTCCTGTGAACCCAAATGTGGGTACGGCGGCATCAAGAGTGAGGGACTTTACAAGGATGAATCCTTCAGAATTCCATGGCTCTAAGGTTGAGAAAGATTCTCAAGAATTCATTGATGAAGTATACAAGGTGTTGATGATCATGGGTGTGATGCCAGAAGAAAAGGTAGAGCTGGCCGCTTATCAACTCATTGGTGTTGCTCAAATTTTGTTCAATCAATGGAAGAGTGAGAGGGTGGTTAATGAGGGCCCTCTTGATTGGGAGAAATTCAAGGTTGCTTTCCTTGATAGGTTGTTTCCCCTTGAAATGAGGGAGGCAGAGGTGCTTGAGTTCATCAATCTTCGACAAGGAAATATGAGTGTGAAAGAGTATGCTTTGAAGTTCACACAATTGTCCCGATATGCTCCTTCCATCGTTGCCAATACAAGGGAAAGAATGGGTAAGTTTTTTTTGGGGGTGTCCGAAAAGTTAGTTTAAGAATGCCGCACCGCTATGCCTGTTAATGATATGGACATTTCTCGTCTCATGGGGTATGCTCAACAAATTGAGGAAGAAAAGCTTAAGGAAAGGTCTAGAGAGACCAAGAGGGATAGGACCAGAGATGGTAACTTTTCGCATGCAAGGTCCGATGGACATGATCGTCCTAGATTTTGACAAAGGTTCTCCGACCAAGGCTCATCTAATGCTCCTCCGAAGTCCAACAATGATAGGGTGTCTAACCCCAAGTCTCAATGAGGCTATAATGATGGTTCTTTATTGGCTCTTTGTGCCAAGTGTGGGAAAAAGCATGAGGGTAGATGTCTAGCCGGTACGGATGGTTGTTATAATTGTGGAAAGAGTGGTCAAAAGATGAGGGATTGTCCATCTCTCATGGCCAAGGGAAGGGAGAATAAGCAAGCTCCACCTAGAGGATCAGGTTCGAATGCTCAAAAGCAAAACCAATTTTATGCACTTCAGGCTCATCATTAGCAAGAGAGCTCTCCCGATGTGGTTACCGGTATGTTAAGAGTTTTCCATTTTGATGTTTATGCTTTGCTTGATCCCGGTGCTACCTTGTCTCTTTTGATGCCATATGTGTCTATGAAGTTTGATGTTGTTCCGGATGTGTTGCTAGACCCTTTTCATTTCTCTACTCCAATTGGAGAATCTATCATGGCTAAGAGAGTTTATAGAGATTGTCCCGTCTCCTTATCCCATTGAGTCACTCATGTTGATCTTGTAGAGCTTGATATGCTAGAATTTGATGTTATTCTTGGGATGGATTGGTTGCATTCTTGTTATGCCTCGATTGATCGTAGGACCCGAATGGTAAAATTTCAATTCCCAAATGGGCCTATCCTAGAGTGGAAGGGGGGAATTTCTATGCTTTAAAGTCAATTTGTGTCTTATCTAAAAGCTAGAAAGATGATCTCAAAGGGGTGCATTTACCATCTAGTTAGGGTGAGGGATATAGATTCTGAGACCCCTACTCTTGAGTCGGTCCCCTTTGTTAAAGAGTTTCTGGAATTGTTTCCCGATGACTTGCCCGGTATTTCTCCCGAAAGGGAAATAGACTTCGGTATTGACCTTCTCCCAGATACGCAACCTATTTCTATTCCTCCTTATAGAATGGCTCTGGCAGAACTTAAGGATCTAAAAGAGCAGTTGAAAAACTTGTTGGATAAGGGTTTCATCCGGCCAAGTATTTCTCCATGGGTTGCTCCGATTTTGTTCGTAAGGAAGAAGGATGGTTCACTCCGCATGTGCATTGACTATCGCCAATTGAACAAGGTTACCATTAAGAATAGGTATCCTCTACCAAGGATAGATGACTTGTTTGATCAACTTCAAGGGGCTAGTTATTTCTCAAAAATTGACCTTCGTTCGGGCTATCGCCAATTAAGGGTGAAAGAAGAAGATATTCCAAAAACGGCTTTCCGGACTAGGTATGGTCACTACGAGTTCTTGGTGATGTCGTTTGGGTTGAAAAATGCTCCGGCTGCATTTATGGACCTGATGAATAGAGTGTTTAAGCAATACCTTGACATGTTTGTGACTGTGTTTATTGACGACATTTTGATCTAGTCAAAGAACGAGGGTGAACATGTTAATCATTTGAGGATTGGGTTGCAAGTCCTCAAGGACCAACAACTCTTTGCGAAGTTTAGTAAATGTGAGTTTTGGTTAAGGTCTGTGGCTTTTCTTTGTCACATTATTTTCGGTAAGGGCATTGAGATAGATCCTAAGAAGACGAAAGCGGTCAAGAATTGGCCTAGACCCTTATAACCTTCCTATATCCATAGTTTCTTGGGCTTAGCCGGTTATTATAGGAGGTTTGTTGAAGGCTTTTCATCAATTGCTTCTCCATTGACGGCTTTGACTCAAAAGAAGGTTAAATTCGTATGGTCCAAGGCATAGGAGAAGAGTTTACAAGATTTGAAGGATCGACTTACTTCGGCTCCGATATTGACTCTACCGGAAGGATCTGATGGTTTTGTGGTTTATTGTGATGCCTCGAGAATTGGGCTAGGATGTGTTCTTATGCAAAATGGGAAAGTCATTGCTTATACTTCAAGGAAACTTAGGGTGCACGAAAAGAACTATCCTAATCATGACTTGGAATTAGTGGTAGTTGTGTTTGCTTTGAAAATATGGTGACATTATTTGTATGGGGTACATGTAGATTTCTTCACCGACCATAAGAGTTTGCAATATGTGTTTAAACAGAAAGATTTGAATATCCACCAAAGAAGGTGGCTCGAGTTGTTAAAAGACTATGATATGAGTGTTCTCTATACCCCAGTAAGGCTAACGTGGTGGCGGATTCTCTTAGTCGATTATCTATGGGTAGTGTTTCTCATGTTGAGGATGGTAAGAAAGAGTTGGTTCGCGATGTCCATAGATTGGCTCGATTGGGTGTTAGATTGGTTGATTCTACTAAAGGTGGTCTTACGGTTCACAAGGGTTCCGAATCCTTTTTTGTGCATGATGTGAAAGCTAAGCAAGGTCTTGATCCTAACTTGGTTGAACTAAAGAAAGCGGTACTCAAAAAGTCCATAGAGGTTTTCTCCAAGGAGGAGATGGCGTGCTTCGATATCAAGGCCGTTTGTGTGTTCCCAATGTAGAGGGCTTAAGAGAGCAAATTTTATCGAAAGCTCATAGTTCTCGAAATTCCATCCACCCAAGAGCTACCAAAATGTACCGTGATTTGTGGGAAATTTATTGGTGGAACGGAATGAAGAAAGATATTGCATAGTTTGTGGCTAAGTGCCCTAATTGTCAACAAGTGAAAGTAGAGCATCAAAGGCCGGGAGGTTTGACCCAAGATATTAGTATTCCTACTTGGAAGTGGGAAGATGTGAATATGGATTTTATTATGGGTTTGCCTCACATGAGGCGACAATATTATTTGATTTGGGTTGTTGTTGATAGAATGACGAAGTCAGCCCATTTCATTCCCATCAAGACTTCTTATTCGGCGGGGTATTACGCTAAGTTGTATTTGAGGGAGATGGTTAGGCTGCATGGAGTGCCTTTATCCATCATCTCCGATTGTAGTGCACAATTTACTTCTCAATTTTTGAAGTCGTTCCAGAAAGATCTTGGTACTCGTGTTAAGCTTAGTACGGTTTTTCATCCCCAAACCGATGGGCAAGGAAGATATGTTGAGAGCTTGTACAATTGACTTCAAGGGTACTTGAGATGATCACTTGCCTTTGATTGAGTTTCCTTATAATAATAGCTACCATTCTAGTATTAGTATGGCTCTATTTGAGGCTCTCTATGTGAAACGACCCCAAAAATGCCCGAAAATGTGCTTCGGAAACACCTATAATTGTAATTTCCATATATCTCAAAATCCGTGCATGATTTCAGAAAATCGACTTCATATTCTTATTTGTGGGGTCAAATTGAGTGGGAGATGGGTCTAACCCGAATTTTAGAGCAACCGTATCAAAATTTGAAAATCGCAAAAATTGCGATTTGGAGGGTCAACTTTAAAGGGGAATATCTCTTAGCACACAAGGAACTGGAAGGGCAGCAACCTATCAAATTAAAGCTCTTTGAGTTATCTTTCCAACGCACTTGGTTTCACCTTAGTCCGAGTTAGGATGAGGGAGTTATGACCATTTTCGTAAAACCTGTCTGTGCAGATTTGCAATTTCCAGTGAGCTTTTTTTTTAGGCGGGTTGGAGACGTTTTTTATAAAAAGGGGATATGTCCCATACTTAGTCATTTTTCTTAACTCCAAAAACACTCTCTAAGCCCTCTCCAAAAATTCCACCAAGATCTTCAACCAAATTCAAACATCTCAAGCTCTAATTCCGGATTCAAGACTCAATCTCAAGCTTCGATTCTCCATTCCAATCTTCATCAAGGATTCTCCAAAGTTGAGGTATGTGGGTTTGATTGTGGAAACCTTCCTTTCCACAAGTCCAACCATTTATCCTCTATTTCTACTTCAAGTTTATGGGTCCTTATGATTATTTATGAACTCTTGAATTATGGAATTACTACTACACACCCTATTATGGTCCATTTTGCATATTATCATGAAATGGAATTATTATGTGATGTTTATGGTTTACATGCTTCCATGATCAAATTATGAAGGTTGATATATATATGTATGTTGTTGGTGGGCTGATTTATATGGATTTTGGAATTGGTTGGACTTAGTATTCTTGAAATACATGATTTCATTTACATGAACAATTGCCCACCTTGTGTTTGATAAAATGCCCATTTATAGAATTCTTAGGAAAGGGAAGGTCCAAGGTACGTCCTATGAGTCGGATGGTTATGTAATTACTGAAATGATGATGAAATGGACACATGTATATGATTTTCTCTATATAAGTGTTGTGAGTCGACCAAGCCTAGTACGGGGGGTAGTAGGCCCGTATAACCGTATCGTTGGTACCTTGGTTCCTAGTACGGGGTTAGTAGGCCCGTACCGTATCGAGTTGGTTGCCTAGTACGGGGGGTAGTAGGCCCGTCCCTAGTACGGGGGGTAGTAGGCCCGTATAACCGTATCGAGGGGTTGGTACCTTGGTTGCCTAGTACGGGGGGTAGTAGGCCCGTATAACCGTATCGAGGGGTTGGTACCTTGGTTGCCTAGTACGGGGGGTAGTAGGCCCGTATAACCATATCGAGGGGTTTGTACCTTGGTCCCTACTCGGGGGGTGGTAGGCCCGTGTAACCATATTGAGGGGTTTGTACCTCTTTCGCCTCTCCAAGGGGGTGGTAGGCCTTGGAAATACTATATTGATGGTCACTCGCCACACATGTACTACGTCCCACTAAATATGATTTTTATGTAAGCATCATTATACATATCATTTCATTAATATGCTATCTATTGGGTATGATTACGCATTTTTCCTATGATGTCCATCTAATGTAGCATTGCATTGCATCCCATATACTTAGTACATTCAAATGTACTAACGCATACTCTATGCCTACATGATGTTCACCATGTAGGGACCGGAGCACCGCTTGACCATCCTCCTCCGCGTGGCTAGTACGATTTTCTATAGTGGTTATTGGTGAGTCCTCCATTTCGGGGACGTTGCTCATGATCTTTTGCTATGTATAAAACTTTTCCTTTCTAGTTATGTTTTGACTATGAGGGTGAGCCCGGTAGTTTGTCTTGGCCCCCGCTAAGTACTCATGTTTAGAGGTGGTGTTGGACAAGTTGTGTATTATGCTTGAGCTTGACTCATCTATGGTATTTATGTATCATTTCTTTTTTTCTTGCTCCCTTAGTCCCGATTTCCCCCTTGATTATGCTTATCGCTTATGGTCATTTAATTGCTTCCGCGACCAAGGATGTGTAATGATACGCTATGAGGCTTGTTTGGGGTTCCTTCGGGTTCCCCATTCGCCGGTCACATCTAGGCCCTAGGCTTGGGTCGTGACAAACTTGGTATCAGAGCCCTAGGTTGAATGATCCTCGGAGTCCAACACACCGCGTTGATTAGAGTCCGATTCATGGTTGTGTTGTGCACCACAACTATGAGTAGGAGGCTATGAGACGTTTTAGGAAATGTTTCCCTTCTCCATGTTCTAAGTCGTGCTGTAAAAGTTGAATTAAGTTCTTCCCTAACGGTTGTTCTTTGTTATGTTAGATCATGCCTAATACAAGAGGAAGACGAGCCCGCGCACCCGAGGAACAACCGACCAATGGGGATCTTCGTGATGCCCTTACTTTATTTGCACAAGCTATGGCTAATCAAGCCAACCACGGGGCCCAAGCCCCTCAGGCTCCTACCCCGGCATCACGGGTGAGAGACTTCGTGCGGATGAATCCCCCAGAATTCTATGGGTCTAAGTTAGATGAAGACCCTCAAGAGTTCATTGATGAAGTCCACAAGATATTAGCTATCATGGGCGTGAGGTCAGAAAATAAGGCGGAGTTGGCGGCCTACCAACTAAAAGGAGTGGCCCAAATATGGTACAACCAATGGAAGAGAGAGAAGGGGGCAAACTATGTGGTGCCTTGGGAAGAGTTCAAAACGGCTTTCCTTAATCGATTCTTTCCTCTAGAGCTTAGGGAAGCCAAATTGGTGGAGTTCATGAATTTAAAACAAGGATCTATGAGTGTGAGGGAGTATGCCCTCAAGTTTAACCAACTTTCAAGATATGCTCCACACTTGGTTGCCGACTCACGGTCTAGAATGAATAAATTCGTGATGGGTGTGTCCGACCTAGTGAGTGAAGAATGCCGGTCCGCAATGTTGATTAGTGACATGGACTTGTCCCGCTTGATGGTCTATGCCGAACAAATGGAGGAGGAGAAGTTGAGGAAGAGGAGGGGTCATGAGGCCAAGAGGGCCCGTTTTGAGGGCAAGTTCCAAAGTCGAAGGGGAGGCCGATTTCATCAAGGCCAAGGGTCTTCTCATGCGCCCCATAGGGGGTTTGCCAATGACGTTCCAAGGGCCCAAGGTGTTGGTGGTATGGGTCCTAGTGATGTATGTCCGAAGTGTGGTAAGGGCCATGGTGGTCCGTGTTTGAGAAATACCGGTGCTTGCTACAGTTGTGGGGAAATGGGGCACAAGGCAATGGATTGTCCCCGAAATCGCAACAAGGGTAAGGAGGTCCGTCCACAAGGTGCCAATGCGGTTCCTTTGGGGAGAGGGGGCCGACAAGATGGTGCCCCAAGGCACAATCGATTTTATGCTTTGCATGGGAGGCAAGGGGTCGATGAAGTCCCCGATGTCGTTACCGGTATGTTGAAAATCTTTGACTTGGATGTATATGCACTAATTGATCCGGGTGCCTCTCTTTCTTTTGTCACCCCCTTTGTTGCCAAAAAGTTTCATGTTGAGCCCGACTTGTTGCGTGAGTCATATAAGGTGTCTACTCCTATTGGTGCATATATTGTTGCTAGGAAGGTCTATAGAAATTGTCCTATTTGCATCTTGCATAAAATATTGCCTTGTGATCTTGTTGAGTTGAACATGGTCGATTTTGATGTTGTTCTTGGGATGGATTGGTTGCATGCATACTATGCTTCTATTGATTGTAGAACCCGTAGGGTCAAGTTCCAATTCCCAAGTGAACCCATTCTTGAGTGGGAAAGCAAAAATGCGGTAGTCAAGGGTAGATTCATCTCTTGCATTAAAGCCCGTAAGTTGATCTCTAAGGGGTGTCTCTATCACCTCGTGAGGGTTAGGGATGTGGAGTCCAAAACCCTTCTTATAGAGTCGGTTCCGGTCGATAAATGAATTCCTTGATGTTTTTCCTAATGACCTTCCCGATGTTCCTCCCGAAAGGGAAATAGATTTTGGCATAGACCTCCTCCCCGATACTCAACCCATTTCTATTCCCCCTTACCGTATGGCCCCGGCGGAGTTAAAGGAGTTGAAAGAACAATTGAGGGACTTGTTGGAGAAGGGTTTATTAGGCCTAGCCAATCACCATGGGGTGCACCGGTGTTGTTTGTGAAGAAGAAAGATGGGTCCCTAGGATGTGTATGATTACGCAACTCAATAGGTGCCCGTCAAGAAATACAATATCCTTTCTAGGATTGATGACTTGTTCGGACCAATTGCAAGGGCTAGCACTTTCTAAGATTGATCTTCGGTCCGGTATATTCAGTGAAGGTGAGGGAGGTTGGACAATTCCAAGATAGCCTTCCGGCTAGGTATGGAATTATGATATTTGTGGTCCATGTCCTTCTGGGGTTGACAATGCACGGCTACCCTTCATGGACTAATGAATAGGGTCTTTAAACCCTACCTTGATCTCCTTTGTTGTGGTCTTCATTGATTGATATTTTAATCTTTCGCATAGCGAGGAAGAACATACGGGGTCACTTGAGGGTTGTGTTGCAAAGATTAAGAGAGGCAGAAGTTGTATGCCAAGTATGAAAAGTGTGAATTTTTTGGTTGAGGGAGGTTGCCATTCCTACGGGTATGTGGTGTCCGGCGGGAAATGGTAATTAAGGTTAGACCCTAAGAAGAACGATGTGATTAGAATTGCGCTAGGCGCATTGACCCCGTCGGATATTAGGAGCTTCTGGCTTTCAAGTGTTCACAGGGTTACTACCGGAGATTGTGAATGGGTTTTCTTCTATTCTTCTCCCATCGACTAAGTTGACACAAAGAAGGCTAAGTTTGAGTGGACCGACGAGTGCGAAAGGAGTTTTCAAACCTTGAAAGATAAACTTGTGTCCGCTCTTATATTGTCACTACCGGATGGGCTTGAGGGATTTGTTGTGTATTGTGATGCTTCTAGAGTTGTCTTGGGTTGTGTCCTAATGCAAAATGGTAAGGTGATAGCCTATGCTTCTAGACAACTCAAAGTGTATGAAAAGAACTATCCTACGCATGATCTTGAATTAGCCGCGGTGGTGTTTGCTTAAAGATTTGGCATCATTATTTGTATGGGGTACATGTCGATGTGTTCACCGATCATAAGAGCCTCCAATATGTCTTCACCCAAAGAGATCTCAACTTGAGACAAAGAAGGTGGCTAGAATTTCTTAAAGATTATGATATGAGTGTGCATTATCATCCCGGTAAAGCTAATGTGGTGGCGGATGCTTTGAGTAGGGTGTCTATGGGTAGCCTAGCTCATGTTGATACTGGTGATAGGAAATGGCTAGGGAGGTACATCGGTTGGCTAGGTTGGGGGTTAGGTTGGAAGAGGTTAGTAATGGTGGTGTGGTCGTTGTTGATGGTGCTAGGTCTTCCTTGGTTGATGAGGTGATAGAAAAACAAGATCTTGATTCTTCCTTGTTTGAATTGAAGGCCTTGGTGAAAGAGAGCAAGGTGGAAGTTTTCCCCCAAGGGGGAGATGGTGCCCTTAGGTACCAAGGTAGGTTGTGTGTGCCTTGTGTTGATGGTTTGAGGGAGAAAATTCTTGAGGAGGCTCATAATTCTTCCTACTCCATCCACCCCGGTTCAACCAAAATGTATAGAGATTTGAGGGATGTGTATTGGTGGAGAGGCATGAAGAAGGACATTGCCAAATTCGTCTCCGGTTGTCATAGTTGTCAACAAGTCAAGGCCGAACATCAACGGCCGGGTGGTCTAACCCAAGACATAGAGATTCCTACTTGGAAGTGGGAAGAAATTAATATGGATTTTGTAGTTGGTTTACCCAAGACTAGAAAAGGTTTTGATTCTATTTGGGTGGTGGTTGATAGGATGCCAAAATCGGCTCATTTTCTACCGGTAAAGACAACATATGGGGCGGAAGATTATGCAAGGTTATATATTCATGACTTGGTAAGGTTGCATGGGATTCCTCTATCCATCATATCGGACCGTGGTACTCAATTTACTTCACACTTTTGGAGTCTTTTCAAGGGGTTTCTAGGTACGAGAGTTAAGCTTACTACGGCCTTTTCACCGCAAACGATGGACAAGCAGAAAAGGACTATCCAAACACTTGGGATATGCTTAGGCGCCTTCGTGTAAATTGGAGCTTAAGGGTAGTTGGGATGATCATCTTCCATTGATTGAGTTTTGCCTATAACAATAGCTATCATTCTAGCATCGTTATGGGCTGTTCCTTTTGAGGCTCTCTTCATGGGAGGCCGTTGTAGATCAGCAACGGTTGGGTGGCTTTGAGTTGGTGAGGTGGCCTTGTTAGGACCAGCCTAGTTTGGAGGCTCTTGAGAAGGTTGATGATTAGAGAAAGGTTGAAGATGGCCCAAAGTCGCCAAAAGTCCTATGCGATAGCGAGGAGAGGGCTTCTTGAATTCCGAGTTGGTGATTGGGTTTATTTGAAGGTGACACTGAAGGGTGTGGTTCGTTTTGGTAAGAAGGGGCAAGTTTGAGCCCAAATACGTGGATCCTTATAAGGTGATGAGGAGAATGGCAAGGTAGCTTATAGAGTTGAATTGCCTAGCGAGTTGGATTTGGTTCATCCGGTATTTCATGTGTATGTTGAAGGAAGTGTGTGGGCTTGATCCGAATGCCATTCGTGTCTCCTTGATGTTGTGGGTGGTTGTTGAAGATAATTTGACCTATGAAGAGGTTCCGGTCCAGATTTTAGATAGACAAG